>CM065721.1:31881708-31906708 GCA_033310375.1 Conus canariensis | reverse complement strand
CCGATCCCATTCGCACCATGACAGGTGCCTGTTAGGGACAGGAGAAGATGACGGACAGGTCCAGACGAAACTTATCGATAATCCATAGATCTTTCGGCTTCATTGACAAAGGAGCCAGACAGGCTGATTAATACCAGACGACGCCCATTCCCTCCCCCCCCCCCCCCCCCCCAATCCAGATCCACCCCTCCTCCCCCTCCCCCCTCTTGTCTTAACAGGGGCATGACAGAAAGTCGATTTCGAAGGAACAAAACCTGCATCGAAAACTATTGTAATGAAGCGCGCGCGCGCGCGCGCGCGCGCGCGCGCGCGGGAGAGAGAGAGAGAGAGAGAGAGAGAGAGAGAGAGAGAGAGAGATGCCAGAAAGTAAATTATGTATGAATAACCAACATTTCTAAATGTGTGTCAGATTTTTCTTCTTTCTTCTATTTCACCCTCCTCTTCAAACGTCTATCTCGCCAATTCTTTCTTCTGCTACTTCTGGGTCGCAAGCCTACCTTGTCCATTTTTTTCTTCTTCTGGGTCACACATCTGCTTTGTCAGATTCTTGATTTTCTTCTGGGAAAACTACGCACCAGCCGTGTCAGATGTTTCTTCTTCTAGTTTACACACCTGCATTGTCAAAGTTCTTCTTCTTCTTCTTCTTCTTCTTTTTGTTTTGCTTTTGGGTTATACACTTCCATTGTCAGACCTCTCACTATTGTGTGTCACATACCTGCACTGCCAGTATTTTTTTCTTGTTCTTCTGGCAACATGGATTTTGCATTTTCAGATTTTTCTTCTACTGCTGGGTCACCAACTTACATTATCCACTTTTTTTTCCCTTATGGGTCACACACCTGCGTTCTGACCCCCCCCCCCCCCCCCCCTCCCGAATTGTCTGCTTATACCTCTTCTTCTTCTGGAAAACACTTATCTTGTCAGCTTTCTATTAGTGTTATTGTTATTCTTCATCACACGCCTGCGTTGTCTACATGTTTGTTCCTGTTTTTTCTTGGTCCTTTTTTTATCTTGGCCTTCTTTATCAGATTTCTTCTTCTTTCACTGGGTCACGCATTTTCACGTGGATTTTTTTTCTTCTTCTTCTGCTTGTGTGTCACATGCATGCCTATCAGGTGTTTCTTCTTCTTTTGGATCACACGCCTACACTATCATATTTTTTGCTTAAGTGTCACACATGTCGTTCTTATTCTTGGTCTTTTTTTTCTTTTCTTTTTTGTCTTTCCTTTTCATTTGTTTTTTCTTTGTTTCACATCTCTTGTGTCACACATCTGCATTGTCAGACTTTTTTTTTAATCATTCACACTGGACCACACACCTGTATTTAAGATTTTCTTTCCACCTCTGCATTGTCATTTTCTTCTTTTCGAGACACACACACATACGTTTTGATTTTCTTCTTCTTTTAGTCGCACTATTGTATTGTCTTCTCCCCCCTCCCCCGCCCCCTCTCCTTGTGGGTCTTACACTTGTCAGATTTTCTCCCTTAGTCTACCGAGTTTCACATTTAACTTTCAGCTTTTAAAACTACATTTTCGTCATGGTCGCACGCCCGATCTGCTTGATTTTTTTTGTTCTTTTTCTTTTGAGTCACATATCTTCATTGTGTGACTGTTTTTCTTTTTATTAGAAAAACAAAAAGAGGAAAAACAAAACAAAACAGTTTCCAGGCTTTGAGACCAGGCTATCGGCATGGAAAGCTAAAAGCGTCAGCGTAAGCAATCACTCCATCTGTATGCCAAGTCAGTTTCCAACAATGCTAATATATGACCCCGAAGAGGAGGAAGGGAATAAATCTTACAATGGAAGGTACATGATCCAGAAGAAGAAAAAGAAGAAGGTAAATCTGTCAATGCAGATGTGAGATAAAGAAGAAGGAGGTAAATCTGTGAATGCAGATGTGAGATAAAGGAGGTAAATCTGTGAATGCAGATGTGAGACAAAGAAGAAGGTAAATCTGTCAATGCAGATGTGAGATAAAGAAGGAGGTAAATCTGTTAATGCAGATGTGAGACAAAGAAGGAGGTAAATCTGTGAATGCAGATGTGAGACAAAGAAGAAGGAGGTAAATCTGTGAATGCAGATGTGAGACAAAGAAGGAGGTAAATCTGTGAATGCAGATGTGAGATAAAGAAGAAGGTAAATCTGTCAATGCAGATGTGAGACAAAGGAGGAGGAAAATCTGTCAATGCAGATGTGAGATAAAGAAGAAGAAGAAGGTAAATCTGTGAATGCAGATGTGAGACAAAGAAGGAGGAAAATCTGATAACAGCAGCTGTGTGAAAGAGACGGGGACGAATTGTCCACAAACGTAAACGTAGATCTGTGACCCACATGAAGAACAACAATTCGACAGTGCAGGAATGTGAAAAAGACGAAGAGTTTAAATGTGACATTGCAGTGTGTAACCGGAAAGAAGAAGCAGATGGAGAAAAGAAGTGGAGGAGGAGGGAAGGAGGAAGGGGGGGGGGGGGAGGAGGGAGGAGGAGGAGGAGGAGGAGAGCAGGAACAGAAGAAGAAGAAAACGACGACGACGACGACGACGACGAGAGAAGAAGAAGAAGAAGAAAGAAAGAAGAAGAAGAAGAAGAAGAGAAGAAGAAGAAGAAGAAAGAAGAAGAAGAAGAAGAAGAAGAAGAAAGAAGAAGAAGAAGAAAGAAGAAGAAGAAGAAAGAAGAAAAGAAAGAAAAAAGAAGAAGAAAAGAAAGAAAGAAAAGAAGAAGAAGAAGAAGAAGAAGAAGAAAAGAAGAAGAAGAAGAAAAAAGGGTCTATTCAAATTGATCCCACTCATCCCCAGTCAGCCCTGGATCAGACAGAACCAAAATAACCCTGTTCTTTAACTGTGTCTGCGGGCTTCAGACTCCAGCGTTCAGCTGTGCTGACAACAGGGCATGCACAGGTCGGTTAGGCCAGACGTTCCTGGGCAAGTGTATGCAGCGTGTAGGCAAATAACAGAAATACTGCGGTAGATGACGGCCCGCTTTAATTAACGTCTGTACTATATTTTCACCGTATGCAAGAGCGTCCTCACTGAGGACCGCTGAAGACATATGAAATATATCTGCAAGCATTCGAAAATACACGCTTCGTATGGATTTTCGGCGTTTCACACAAGGAGCACACAACATAACGACCGTTTCAGGCAGCTAGTCAAAAAACGCACAACACACTGGCAGGCCAGATCCTCTCCACATTGCTATCACACCGTTGTCAGCTTGTTGGGTGCTGACATGGAATTGCCATGACTGTTAACCCCTCCCCCCCCCCTCCCCACCCCAACATTTTACAGGGTGCAGTGGAGGGTGGATGTCCCACAGACAGAGCGAAGAAGATCTTGATGGACAACTTTCAGGACTGGACGGGTGACAACGCCTCTAGCCTGTTGCACCTGACTGATGACAGTGCGCACTGTGAACATCCCTGACTGCCCCAGAGTCTGTCATAGCGCGTCTGTGACTTGGCTTCATGGGATGAATAGACAGATGTGTACAAAGGGAGTTAAGACACTAGAACATCAGCACAAAAAGCCATCTTGAGGTAGCCACTTAAATGAAATTTACGCCTGAAATTGCTCTTTAAACGATTTCACGCGAAACTCTGATTGTTTGGAAATAATGGATGAAGTGCAAAAGACCTCTTAGCCTGTCTCTAGCATTTGTAAACTATTGGGAGTACGGAATCACTTTGCCACAGACATGGTATACGCACATATACACAGCTTTGTTGCCCCATATGATGATTATGGTTTCCATAGTCTATATCATACTATACTACTGTAGTCCACACCAGACACATCAAGCCACTCCACACCATACTGCAACACTCCGCACTGGATCGCACTACACTACACTACAATACAGTAAACTACACTACGCTACACTAACACTACGAAAGGAAAGCCACATCGATCTGTTTTCTGGCCCAAGGGTGTACAAAACCCAACTCGGCGCTCTTCCTTCCTTTCTTTTCTCTTTACAATCTGATTTATCTCCACCACCACCCCTCCCCGCCCTCTTCCCCGTCTTCACTCCCCCCCCCCCCCCCCCCCCCTGCCGGCATCTCTCATCCATTACCTTCCATGTCCTTAGGCAACCTGCAGACTTCAGTCATTGACCCAGGTCTGATCCTGCCCTCCCCCCTCCCCACCCCACCCTCCTTCCTACTCTCTTCCATTAATCCTGACGTAAGTGCTCTCCCCCTTCCCAGCCTTTGTTCCCCCCTCCACTCTTTCCCTCCTCTTCTTTCAATCCAATTTCTTTTCGAATCTGCACTCTTTCGTCCTTTTGTCCAACCCGCCTCCCATCCTTTCTGTCTGTCTGTGGTTGTCTGGCATCCCTCCCTCCCCCATCCCCCCCCCCCCCATCCCATCCCATCCCACCAATCTTTTTGCTTTCCTCTACTCCATCCCTGTGTCTAGCTAGCGCTGCTCACCGGGTGCGCCACTCAAGGCTGAAGAATCCGTGCCGGTGTTTGCACTCTCTGCAACGACCATTTGGCTATTATTATGGAATTACATCCGATTCTCTGTCTGTCCTGTCTGCGTCTGCCATCCCTCTGCCCCTCTCTCCCTCCCGACCCATTCCGATCTGTTCCGTCTTCCCCCCCCCCCCCCCCCCTGTGTACGTGTGTCTACGGGGAGTGTAGTAGGTGGGCGACTCAAGACCAAAGCATTCGTGCTGATGTTCTTACCGTATGTTAATGTTCAGAATGTTTCATTCCGATACCCCCCCGTTCCAGCTCCCTCACGCACAGGTCTGTCCCGTCACAGCTGCAGCACTGCGCTCCACAGGAACGCTGTCACTATCAGGTCCGTCGTCATGGGGTAACCCACCGGAGGAGACACTGCACTGCTGCTGAACCCCACTTCAGTGGTGTTCTGTGGCTCCTGTTCTGAAGCAACACGCGCAGGACACAGCCTACTGACGACAATAACTGCAGGACACTGCCTGCTGACGACAATAACTGCAGGACACAACCTGCTGACGACAATAACTGCAGGACACAGCCTGCTGACGACAATAACTGCACTACACAGCCTACTGACGACAATCACTGCAGGACACAGCCTGCTGAGGACAATAACTGCAGGACACAGCCTACTGACGACAATAACTGCAGGACACAGCCTACTGACGACAATAACTGCAGGACACAGCCTGCTGACGACAATAACTGCAGGAAACAGCCTACTGACAATAACTGCAGGACACAGCCTACTGACGACAATCACTGCAGGACACAGCCTCCTGACGACAACAACTGCAGGACACAGCCTACTGACGACAATAACTGCAGGACACAGCCTACTGACGACAATCACTGCAGGACACAACCTACTGACGACAATAACTGCTCAGATGTAGAGCCATTGTGAGCGAGCGTCCTGCATTGGAGAGCGACATCCTGTTCATCCATCAACAGTGTCCATCAACTTGCCGATACTGGGGATTTTCAAGCGAACTCACAACAGACACGGAAATATGAATGAAACTCTCCTATCTTTTCTAAGCGTACCAGCCATACCTCTACGTGGTCTGTGCACTAGTGGACAGACCTGAAGCTCGGATCCAGGCATCTTAAAAAAAGATTCGAGCGATGGTCTGCCTGGACAAAATGGCTTGGCAGTGAGAAACCAGGCCTGGACATTTACAGGAGGGGGCGTTGCAGCAACCTGCCGTGTGAAACCAGTCTCGAAAACTGCAGGAAGATTTTGGGCCACAGACAGGCCTTTGTCTTCGTTTGTCCACATGCGAAAGACAGTTTCTCTGTGTGAGGGGGAGGGAGTGTGTGTGGGGGGGGGGGGGGGGGGGGGGGGGGGTAGTATAGAGAGGGAAGGCGTACTGCCATTTAGATGGTTACAAGGCATATTTTCCGCTGCAAGAGATGGAAATTTCCCTTACAACAGACAAAACCGAGGCATAACATCCTCCTCCCCAATAAAACCTAACAAAAACAAAACTTCATAAAAAATTTTTTAAAAAACCCCACAATCCCCAAATTCTCTTTCTGATGCCCATAGACAAAGATTGTGTTTTTAACATTTCAGGCTTTGTTTTCCGAGTAACGTCCCGCTACTTGTGGTTTGATGTTTCACTGAAAGTTAAACGTTAAGAGTCCCGTAGCATGGCGGGCCGAACGGACAGTGAACTGTTCGACGTTCACCGTGTCTGGGGCACAACCTTTTGACAGGTGGAGAGCAACCTCCTTTTCCACCGCCCTAACCTCCCCTCAGCTGAATCAGTACACTATTTACTGCCAGGTGAACAAGGACAATTTTTCGAGTCACGAATCTCCAACCCCCACGAGAGGTTCAAACTCACGACCGTCTGCTAGGCAGTCGAAAGGTCTAACCCCATTTGACTGCACCCCCCCCCCCCCCCCCCCCCCCCTTTACTTTAAAACAAACAAACCAAAAAAAAAAAACAAAAAACAAAAAAAAAAAACCCCAAAAAAATGAAAAAAAAAAAAATTATGGCATCAGTAATTACCCCGTTAATGCTCCCAAGATTACCGATATTTTCTATCCAAAACTCTCACACCAAAATTCGGACGTCGTCATGCGGCATTCTTAAAGTTCATTGGGGGGGGGGGGGGGGGGGGGGGGGGGGGGGGGGGGGGGGGGGGGGGGGGGGGGGGGGGGGGGGGGGGGGGGGGGGGGAAGCAGGTTGACAGTGGATCAATAACCTTTGTCCTCAAGGTGACGGCATTTTTTTTTTCTGTCCTCAAATGACCTCTGGCATCATGATGCTGCATGTGTGATGTTCATCGGTGCCAGCTTCTTTGTCGCTTGACTGCTAATGGACTCCTGAAATGCTAATGAACTCCTGAAATGCTAATGAACTCCTGTTGGAAGCTGTCCAGCTTATATTGAAAGAAGATTAGGAAGAACGCACGCACATACACAGACACACGTACACGCACGTTTTTCGCGCACACATCACACCTCTTCCTCCCACCCTACCACACACATATGCATGCATACATGCACGTACACACGTTCACGCGCATCCGAGCACACACACACACACACACACACACACACACACACACACACACACACACACACACCGTCTTTTTCAAACAAACAAAAACATCTGACACAACACAATCACATATTTACTCTTTTTTTTCCTGCATGTATATCTAAAACAACAACAACAACAACAAAGGCTCCTTTCTTGGACATGGCTTGGGGGCGAGGGGGCAGAAGAGCAAGAAAGTTTCCATCGTCTATCATCGATCCACAGTGATGAAAAGACTCATCGATCTGTTTTCTGCCCCTTGGCGGGAGAGAGAGAGAGAGAGAGAGAGAGAGAGAGAGAGTGGTGTGTGTGTGTGTGTGTGTGAGTGTGTATGTGTGTGTGCGTGTGTGTGTGTGTGTGTGTGTGTGTGTGTGTGTGTGTGTGTGTGTGTGTGTGTGTGGATGATGCCAGAGGTCGTGTGTGTGTGTGTGTGTGTGTGTGTGTGTGTGTGTGGTGTGTGTGTGTGTGTGTGTGTATGCGCGCGCGCGCGCGTGCGTGCGTGTTAGAGAATCCTCAAACGCCTTTCTTCTTTCCTGTCCTTGCAGTCTGAATTATCGCCTACATCTCTTTCAACCTTCTCCCTCCTACTCCACTCCTACCCACCACCCCTACCTCCCTTCACCCTCCCACCTTCCCCCTCCCCCCCCCCCCCCCCCCCACCCCCCACCGCCGCTGCCCCCGGCATCTCCCTGGCAACACCTTCCATGTCCACTGCACTGCCTGAAGCCTTCTTCTAATCAACGCACACTGAACAGAGCGTCAGATCACCCCACCCCCTACTCCCCGATGTCCGCTTATTATCACCTTAATTTCGTTAACCTGGTTTTGGGAACCTTCGCCCCCCCCCCCCCCCCTTCCACGCTCCCACCTGCCTCCCTTCTCCCATCCCATCCCTCTCCCTTCTCTTCACCCCCTGTCACGCAACCCGACTTCTTTTTTAGACCCCCTCTTACAAAAACAACAAGAAAAAACGAAACAAAAGAAACCAAAACAAACAACAACAAAAACCCACCAGAAAGAAAAAAGCGCCAACGCAGTTGTCGTTCTTTCTTTTTTGTTTTTGTGTTGTTGTTGTTGTTGTTTTTTTTGTTCTGCTGATCTCTTCTCCGCCTTTCCTCTCCATTCCATCCTGTCCCCTGGTCTGTGCTTATCTCCCCCTTTATCCCCTGTCTTGTTATTCCCCCCTGTCATCAATGTCTGGCCGCTAAACAACAAACAACAACAACAACAACAACAAAAAGCCAGTCAATGGCTCTCACGCGGGGGTGAAGGAAGCTTTGCGGACGTTCCTCGGTGCCTTCTTCTCCTTCTGGGAGTTGTAAGCGTCACCATGGAATACAGAAGCATGTCTGCCGCGTGGGGAAAAAAAAAAGTCCGTGTACATACTATATCCCTACCTGATAAGGTAAGAGGCTGCAGTGCGCAGGGTTACAGCTTCATGACGAACCAGTGAGAACAGAGAGAGAGAGAGAGAGAGAGAGAGAGAGAGAGAGAGAGAGAGAGAGAGATGGTGTGTGTGTGTGTGTGTGTGTTGGGGAAGGGGGGGGGGGGTTGGGGTGGAAGCTTCGCTGTCGGTGGGATCAGAAATGAGCGGCGAGCTGAGATCGCCTGCACCTGTACTATAGCTCTTTCTCTGTGTGTGTGTGTGTGTGTGTGTGTGTGTGTGTGTGTGTGTGTGTGTGTGTGTTGTGTGTTGTGCGTGTGTGTGTGTGGCGCGCGCGCGCGCGCGCGTGTATGTGTGTGCGGTGTGTGTGTGTGTGCGTGTGTATGTGTGTTTGTAGACATGTGTAAACATGAATTAGGATAGCTATGTCGTGTCTATCAAAGGTGAGGTGGTGGGTGTGTGGTGCGTGCGTGCGTGCGTGCGGTGCGTGCGTGCGTGCGTGTGTCTTACTGTAAAATAAACCTGGAGAGGTTGTGCCCTGGAGAGGGCACACAGGAGAGAGAAGAAAAAAGTGCGTGTGTGCGTGCGTGTGGCGTGCGTGCGTGAGGTGTGGTTGGGCGCGCGCGCGTGTGTGTGTGTGTGTGTGGTGTGCGTGTGCGGGCATATGCATGCGTGCGTTGCGTGCGCGTGGGTGTGTGTGTGTGTGTGTGTGTGTGTGTGTGTGTGAGTGCGCGTGCATCCATGCATCCATCCATCCATCCATCAGCCAGCTTGCTAACTGGCTAGCTAGCTAGCTTCACACACACACATACTCATATGTGCACCATTTCCAGGTTTTGTGAGAAAAATGGCGTGTGTGTGTGTGTGTGTGTGTGTGTGTGTGTGTGTGTGTGTGTGTGTGTGGTGTGTGTGTGTGTGCGCGCGCGCGCGCGCGCGTGTGCGTGTGTGGTGAAAAATGGCACAACCAAAGCACGCACACGCACGTATCCAATAACAATTTCATACAGTGCTATGTAAACTATTGATACTGATATTTTTATGAATGCTTATTAAAACAAAAACAGAAACACAAACACAAAAAACCAAAGCGAAAACAAAACAATCTTTCGTGGGCATGGCTCTGGGGGCGACGAGCAAGAGAAAGAGGAAGAAAGTGTCCATCGTCTGCCACCGACCTAAGTGATGAAAAACCCTATCGATCTGTTTTCTGTCCTTTTCCCACCCCCACCCCACCCATCCCCGCCTAAAAAACGAAAGAAAAGCAGGGAAGGGTGGTGGGGGGGGGGGGGGGAGGTGGAGGTGGAGGAGGAGGCAGGGGGAGGATGTAGTAGAAAATTCTCAACCGTCATTTTTTTTTTCTGTGTTCGCAGGCTGATACTCCTGCGGACACTCCCTGTATAGACAGGCAAAGATTAATCCCATCTACCCAACAAAGGAAGAGGAGTTTTGTGTATGACCGTTTTTTTTTTTTTTATCCCGCCATTAAGGCAGCCATACTCCAGCTTCGGGGAAGGTGCACGCTATGTGTAACGTGTCATCTATACCAACGGCCAAACTGGCCTTCTCTTCCGAAAGTTGGTGATGGGATTTTACGTGCGTGCAAGATGTTATGCGTGCGTTCACTCACGGAACCTCGGTTTATTGTCTCATTCGGAGGACTGTATGGGAAATGGAGTCAGAACTAATGTTAACTCCGAGGGAAAAATCCCCCTGTACCGAAACGGCCCGGCGGAGATTCTAACCCGCAACCCCAGGATCACCAAGATTATGACCCCGGCGCTCTACCACTGACCTATCCCCCCCCCCCCCCCCCCCCCCCCCCCCCCCCCCCCCCCCCCCGTCGTCGTCGTCTTTGTTTCCTTTCCTTGTAACCTGGATTATCTCCCGTTGCAACCTTTTCTTCTCCCATATCCAGTCCCACCCCTCCACCCCTATCTCCCTTACTCCTCATCTCTCTCTCTCTCTTCGCTCTCAACGACACTGACCTCTCCTTGGCCTTATCTCCCATTCCCATGCGTAGCGTGAAGCCTTTTCATTAACCCAAATTTTGTTATCTCCCCTCTCACTCCTCCCCCCAACTGTCCTTTTTTTTTTTTTTATATATATTATTATCCACAGGCCTTTTTGTGGCCCATTCCCCATTCAACTCCTCCCTCTCCTCAACACTACCATCCCCTCTCACAACCCAATTACTTTTTAAATACCCCTACAAAGAAAAGCCGACTAAATCGCCGTTCTTTATGTATTCTCTCTCTCTCTCTCTCTCTCTCTCTCTCTCTCTCTCTCTCTCTCTCTCTCTCTCTCTTCCTTGCTTTCAGCTCTCTTCTTTGGTCTGTGGTTATCTGCCATTCTTCGCTTTCTTGGTTTGTGTTTATCTGTAATCATCACTTCCCTGGTCTGTGTTTACCTGTAATCATCACTTCCCTGGTCTGTGTTTATCTGTAATCATCACTTCCCTGGTCTGTGTTTATCTGTAATCATCACTTCCCTGGTCTGTGTTCATCTGTAATCATCACTTCCCTGGTCTGTGTTTATCTGTAATCATCACTTCCTGGTCTGTGGTTATCTGTAATCATCACTTCCCTGGTCTGTGTTCATCTGCCATTCTTCACTTCCTTGTCTGTGTTCATCTGCCATTCGTCACTTCCTTGTCCGAGTTCATCTGCCATTCGTTGATTTACTGCTCTGTATTTATCTGCCATTCTTCACTTCCCGGTGTGTGTTCGTCTGCCATTCTTCACTTCCCTGGTGTGTGTTCATCTGCCATTCGTTGATTTATTGCTCTGTATTTATCTGCCATTCCTCACTTCCCTGGTGTGTGTTCATCTGCCATTCTTCACTTCCCCGGTATGTGTTCATCTGCCCTTCGTTGATTTTATTGCTCTGTATTTATCTGCCATTCTTCACTTCCCCGGTGTGTGTTCATCTACCATTCTTCACTTCCCCGGTATGTGTTCATCTGCCATTCGTTGATTTATTGCTCTGTATTTCTTTGCCATTCTTCACTTCCCTGGTCTGTGTTCATCTGCCATTCTTCACTTCCCCGGTATGTGTTCATCTGCCATTCGTTGATTTACTGCTCTGTATTTCTCGGCCATTCTTCACTTCCCTTGTCTGTGTTCATCTGCCATTCTTCACTTCCCTGGTCTGTGTTCATCTGCCATTCTTCACTTCCCCGGTATGTGTTCATCTGCCATTCGTTGATTTACTGCTCTGTATTTCTCTGCCATTCTTCACTTCCCTGGTCTGTATTTCTCTGCCATTCTTCACTTCCCTGGTCTGTATTTCTCTGCCATTCTTCACTTCCCTGGTCTGTGTTTATCTGCCATTCTTCACTTCCCTGGTCTGTGTTCATCTGCCATTCTTCACTTCCCCAGTGTGTGTTCATCTGCCATTCGTTGATTTACGCTCTGTATTTCTCTGCCATTCTTCACTTTCCTGGTCTGTGTTTATCTGCCATTCTTCACTTCCCTGGTCTGTGTTCATCTGCCATTCTTCACTTCCCCGGTGTGTGTTCATCTGCCATTCGCTGATTTATTGCTCTGTATTTATCTGCCATTCTTCACTTCCCCGGTGTGTGTTCATCTGCCATTCGTTGATTTATTGCTCTGTGTTGTGTTTATCTGCCATTCTTCACTTCCCCGGTATGTGTTCATCTGCCATTCTTCACTTCCCCGGTGTGTGTTCATCTGCCATTCGTTGATTTATTGCTCTGTATTTCTCTGCCATTCTTCACTTTCCTGGCCTGTGTTCATCTGCCATTCTTCACTTTCTTGGTCTGTGTTTATCTGTAATCATCACTTCCCTGGTCTGTGTTTATCTGTAATCATCACTTCCCTGGTCTGTGTTTATCTGCCATTCTTCACTTCCCTGGTCTGTATTCATCTGCCATTCTTCACTTTCCTGGTCTGTGTTTATCTGTAATCATCACTTCCCTGGTCTGTGTTTATCTGCCATTCTTCACTTCCCTGGTCTGTATTCATCTGCCATTCTTCACCTCCCTGGTCTGTGATTATCTGCCATTCTTCACCTCCCTGGTCTGTGTTCATCTGATATTCTTTACTTTCTTAGTCTGTGTTCATCTGCCATTCTTCACTTTCCTGGTCTGTGTTCATCTGTCATTCTTCACTTCCCTGGTCTGTGTTTATCTGCCATTCTTCACTTCCCTGGTCTGTGTTTATCTGCCATTTTTCACTTCCCTGGTCTGTGTTCATCTGCCATTCTTCACCTCCCTGGTCTGTGTTCATCTGCCATTCTTCACTTCCCCGGTCTGTGTTCATCTGCCATTCTTCACTTCCCCGGTCTGTGTTCATCTGCCATTCTTCACTTTCTTGGTCTGTGTTTATCTGCCATTCTTAACTTTCTTGGTCTGTGTTTATCTGCCATTCTTAACTTTCTTGGTCTGTGTTTATCTGCCATTCTTCACCCCCCCCCCCCCCCCCGCCATCAGTGTTTGGTCACTGTAACTGTCAGAGGCTCTCACTCAGGATAAAAAGAAATTCTTTATGGCCATCCCACATCACTCATGGTGCCTTTTCGTTCAAAGGGTTTCAGGTTCAGTTTCATCAAGGAGGTGTCACTGCGTGCAGATCAGTCCATCTACGCTACACACAGTCTGCTGAACCACAATGCAAGGGTTACCGCTGGAGGACTCGATAAGGAAAGAGACGGGAAGAGGGAATCTTGGACAAGACTTAGCGGATGTCTGAGTACACGTGAACCCAACGTGATGGTTAGTATTGAGCTAGATCCAAGTTGTCTGCATTGTCAGTGACACTTCTGTGATTGTGTGTGAGAGAGAGAGAGAGAGAGAGAGAGAGAGAGAGAGAGAGAGGGGAGGGAGGGAGGGAGAGAGAGAGAGAGAGAGAGGGAGGGGGAGAGAGTGTGCGTGTGAATGAGTGAGTGAGGAGTGAGTGTGTATGTAAAGGAATTAAATCTACTGAGTAGAAAAAGTCAGTCTGTATGCACACCAGTCACCACAAATGACTTTGCCATACAGACTGCGGGGGCAGTAGGAAATGTCGATAAAGTTCACAGTGCTGGAGATCATACTGACAGTGTTTCCAGTGTGCCACCAACAACGAACGCACGCGACACAGCTTAACTCGCAAACGGCGAAACCTCCCCGCAGAGGACAAAGAAGAAAACGCCGCTAATGCCACGAAACACCTCGCCACGAAAAATGACACTGGAAGACAGTCCTGGCAGCAACATGGTGATAACCCAAACGAAATATGCCAACAGATATCGACTCGTTTGAAAAGAAATACAACACCACGAGATGACATTGCCCATGCAAACAGAGAGGCCAGTCCCGGGGTCAAAGCTGGCACGGAAGGAAATCCTGACCCAGATATACTGTAGCAGCTGTTTGTGAAAGACCTGCTCGGGCAGTGGATATGTTCTAAGGATGGTGGATGGTGTGTGTGTGCGTGTGTGTGTGTTTCACTGTAAAATGAATTCGGAGGGGTTGGGTGGGGGAGAAACAGGGGCGCACAGAAGGGAGAAGAAGAACTTACCTTCTGGTCTTCTGTCGTCGAATTTCCGAGCGCCTCAGCTCTTCTCCTGTCTGCATCAACATTTGCCGAGGACACTCGCTTCCCACGGAACACGACAGCGTCACGGCGAGCGAGGTGTGAGTGGCCACGTACAGCTGGTCCAACCCACAACGACTGTTCGGCTCTCTCTGCCGTCTTCTGCCTGGAAAGAAGATACAGACAGTTCAGAACACTCTCTGTACAAGACGGGGAACTTTCCACTGCCCTGCTTTATCAACAACTACTGGGTGAAATACTGCAGCTATTTTTCCTCTGTGGTTTTAAGGTCGCACATCTTGTTGGAAGCCAACCAAGGGAAGTTAGAGAGAGATAGAGAGTGTGAGAGAGGGGGGTGGGGGTGGGGGGGAAGGAGAGAGAGAGAGAGAGAGAGAGAGAGAGAGAGAGAGAGAGACACAGAGACAGAGAAAGAGAGAAAGAGGGAGAGAGAAAGAGGTAAGGTAAGGTAATGCTGCTTATAGCCCAGCCGACCGCAAAGGGCCATATCAGGGCTGTCACCACGTTAAAATCAACTCACAAGTCATCTAAAAAAAAAATTAAAAAAAAAAAACTTTCACACATCTCTTCAAATGTATCTTCTAAAAACGTACCAGAAACTTCGTTAAAAATCTTTTCTTCCGTGAAATCTTAGATCAGGTGAAAAATGTTAATCTCAGGATATATATTTATATACACATATATTTGTTTCAGCTGTTCAAGCCATTTCACCATTGGCAATGTAAGTATGTATATTTACAAGTCTTCAGGAACTGGAGCCCACAACACATCACCATAATGTAGTATGTCCACACACTCCATCCTTAGGATTATCATACCCACTGTCTGGGCAGGTCTGTCACAAACAGCTGCTACAATAAATCCGGGTCAGGATTTCCTTCTGTGCCAGCCTTGAAACCGGGACTGGTCTATTTGCGCGAACGATGTCATCCCACAGAGTTGCATTTGTCTTTTTCTTTAAAAAGTCAATGTTTATTCCTTTATTTTGTTTAGGTTATAACTATCTTGCTGATAGGATTGACAGGCTGTTTCATTTTTCATGATAATGTGTTTTGCAGCACTAGCTGCGTTTTCTTCCTTCCCCTCTGTGGGGAGGGTTCGTCGTTTGTGTGTCACGGTCATTGTTGTTGTTGGCACACTGCCAAGGCTATCGACATGGCCTCCAGTGGTGTTGTGGACATTGTCAACATGTCCTACTGTCCCCGCAGTCCCTATAACAATATCATTTGTCTTAACTGATGCGCTTACAGACTGACGTTTTTACTCAATAACACACACACACACACACACACACACACACACACACACACCTAAACATGGCCTAGAATTGCTGTGTCGGAAGTGTTTATCGAAGGTGTTGTGTGTGTGTGTGTGTGTGTGTGTGTGTGTGTGTGTGTGTGTGTGTGTGTGTGTGTGTGTGTGTGTGTGTGTGTGTGTGAGTGTGCGTGTGCATGTGCGTGTTCATACATGCGTGTGTGCATGTGTGTAGTTTTTTTAAACTGTTAAATAAACTTGGAGGGGTTGGGTGGGGGGAGGAAAGAGGGCATAGAGGGGGTAGAGTAAAAAAAAACCCTTACTTTTTGGTCTTCTGTCGTGGAATTTCTATGCGCCTCAGCTTTTCTCCTGTCTGTCTCAACACTTGCCGAGGACACTCACTTCCCACGGAACACGACAGCGTCACGGTGAGCGAGGTGTGAGTGGCCACGTACAGCTGGCTCCCTCTGCCTTCTTCTGTCTGGAAAGAAGACACAGACAGTTCAGAACACTCTCTGAATGAGATGGGGAAACATGCCACTGGCATGCTCAATCAACAACTACCGGGTGAAATATTGCAGGGTTTTTGTTTTCCTCTGTTGTTTTAAGGTCGCACGTCTTGTTTTGGAAGCCAAAGCAAGAGAGAGAGAGAGAGAGAGAGAAGAGAGAGAGAGAGAGAGAGAGAGAGAGAGAGAGAGAGATACAGAGAGAGAGAGAGAGAGAGAGATACAGAGAGAAAGAGCCAGAGAGGGAGGGAAGGAGAGAAGGGCATAGACCAAAACGAAATCAATTAAAAAAAAAAGTACAATATAAGTATTTACACCTACAAAGTCTTTACCAACTGCAGTCCACAACACAGCATCATAATGAAGAATGCCCACACACTCCATCCTCACGACACAATCACCGCCTGGGCAGGTCTGTCCCACAAACAGCCGCTACAATATACCCGGGTCAGGGTTTCCTTCCATGCCGGAACAGGCCTCTCTGTGTGCGTGAACGACGTCTCATAGTGGTGTGTATTTGTTGTCAAACAAATCGATATCTATTTGTATATTTCGTTCGGGTTTTACATGAGCTCCAGAGCTAGTGACTGTTCAATTTCATGGCAATGTGTTTCGTAGCATTAGCGGCGTTTTCTTTCTTCTCCTCTGTGGGGAGCTTTCTTCGTTTGTGACACACGCACGCACACACACGCACGCACGCACGCACGCACAACACACGCACGCACGCACGCTCGGTCACGTTCGTTGTTGGTGGTGGCACACTGCAAAGGCTATGAATGTGACCTCCAACGTTGTTGTGGACATTATTAACATTTCCTACTGTTCCTGCAGTCTCTATAACAATGTCATTTGTGTGAACTGATGTACCTACAGACCGACTTTTACGCTCAACTGGTGCGAACACATACTTGAACAAACACTAGGATGTCTTAAGTGTCAATCGTAGTGTGTGTGTGTGTGTGTGTGTGTGTGTGTGTGTGTGTGTGTGTGTGGTGTGCGGTGCGTGCGCGCTCGCGTGTGCATGTGTATATATTTTTTACTGTGAAATACGCTTGGAGGGGTTGGGGGGGGGGGGGGGGGGGGGGGGGGTGGGGGGAGGGGAGGAGGGGCAAAGGAGGGAGAGGCACACAGAGGAAGGGTAGAACTTGCCTGTTGGTCTCCTGCCGTTGAATTTCTCTGCACGCCTCAGCTCTCCCCCCCCCCCCCCCCCCCTCTCTCTCTCTCTCTCTCTCTCTTCGACACTTGCCGAGGGCACTGGCTTCCCACGGAACACGACAGGGAGGTGTGAGTGGCAGCGGGCAGCGGGTGCCAGTCCAACACAAACGACTGCTGGGCTCCCTCTGCCATCTTCTGTCTGCAAACAAGACACGGACAGTTCTCACTGAAGTGTGGTCAGAGCTCTCTCCAGAGGACACCAGACACTGGCATGTACAACAATTACTGGGTGAAACATTGCAGTTATTTTTTTTTTTTTACCTCTGCGCTTTTGAGGCCGCATGTCTTGTTTGGAAACTGAGCAAGGGAAGCTAGAGTGAGAGACAGGAGGAAGAAGGGGGGAGGGAGAGAGAGAGAGGGAGAGAAGGGAAAGAGATAGAGAGGGAGAGAGAGACAGAGTGGGAGAGAGAGAGGGGGAGAGAGTGAGAGAGAGTGAGAAGTGCGAGAGAGGAGAGAGAGAGAGTGTGGTGTGTGTGTGTGGTGAGAGAGAGGAGAGAGAGAGAGAGAGAGAGAGAGAGAGACAAGAGACAGAGACAGAGAGAAGGAGAGAAGAGGAGAGAGGAGGGAGAGAGTGGGGTGAGAGTGAGAGAGAGAGAGCAGACAGACAGACAGACAGTCAGTCAGATATGCAGACAAAGACAAAGACAGAGACAGAGAGCGTGTATAATGTGTTTTCTTTTATGCTAATATGAACATCACTGTTTTTATTATAATCAGTTGTACGTTGTGATACAATGTTTGGTGCATTTGTTTCCTTAGTCTCTGTGAGGACAAGGGCCAGATGGAACAAGCTTCTTCTGAATAAGAATTCTCTCTCTCTCTCTCTCTCTCTCTCTTACATGCGCGTACAGACATGGGCATGTACACACGTACGCAATACATAAATACATATATACACAACAAATACGTACTTACCACACACACACACACACACACACACACACACACACATACACACACACACACACACACACATTTTGCTTCGTTTGCATATTTAGTTTTTAAGGCACCAAGTTTTATTTATAAAATGTTGAAATGAAATTTCTGTATTGGTAATATTTTTTCACTTGTAAATGAGGAATGCTGTTTACATGTTCATAATTAATTAAATGAGTGTTTTTTATCAGCCACACCATGCAACGTATTTTTGTAGTGTTTTCTTTAATAATTGAAACCAGCAAGCATCTGCTGTTTGACTGTTTACCTCTTCAAGTTCATTTACCACCTTATTAGGCATGTCGTTGTGATGTCTTTTCAGATTTAACGTTTGCCTTCAGTGTTGTTGCTTTTCTTTAATTTGTAGTGCAGTTAAGCATTTACTCTAAGACTATTGCAGGTATATTGTAGGGATGCTTAGAGGGACATTTATAGGCACTTAGATAACCACACTACGCATACACTTACATAGTCACAAGCATTTATGCATCTCTCTCTCTTCGTACTAATATCGCATATGTGAACAGACGTAAAACTGAACTACTACTACTACTACTACACACACACACACACACACACACACACACACCAACACACACACACGCATGCATGCACACACGTACACCGCAAACAAGTACACACAGACACAACACACACACAACATCTCTCTCTCTCTCTCTCTCTAATACAATGCTATACAACACATTATTACTACTCTGTGATCTTTTCGCTGCATGCGCATGATACAAAAAAAAGCCTCTTTCTGGAACGTGGCTTGAGGGCCAACGAGAAACAGGACCAAAGTGTCCATCATCTGCCATCGATCAACACTGATGGACACCCTCATCGACCTGTTCTCTGCCCATCCCGGGAGGGGAAAGGGAGGTTAGAAAGTCCTCAGTCTTCTTTCTACTCTCCTTCCCTTAAATATCTCCCGTCTCTCTCCACTCCTCCCCACTCCTCTTTCTACCCCTCACCTCCTCCGCCACATCTCCCAGACATGACTGTCCGTTTCCATGCGAGTGTGAGGCCCTCTTGTCATGAACACTATCTGTGTCTCCATCACACATCCCCCCCCCCCCCCCCCCCCCCCCCCATCATCCCATCCCTCTGCCGCTTTCCCCTTCTTCACGTGCGTCCTTCTTCCAGCTTTCTTTCAGTAACTCTGGGTGGTTGTTTTTTGGTTTGTTATGTCCCTTTATCCTTTCCTGCCAAACCCGTCTTCTCCCCATGTCAAAACTGTCCCAACTTCAGCCCTGTTTTGTCCTCTAAACGTCACTGGAAAACAACAACGGAAAATAATCATCTGGCGCCATTCTTTCTTTCTTGGCAGTTTCTAACCTAATCTCTCCTCTTGTCTTTTCCTTCCCGTTCCTGTCCATACCCCCCTGCCTTTGCTCTGTGCTTGTTTGCTTTTCTTCTTCTTCTTCTCCTCCTCCCTCAGTCTCTTTATTCGCCTGGTCATCAGCCTCTAGCCTCTAAAACGGCCGCAGCAGCCAATCTTGGTGCCGTTTTCGTTCCGTGGGTTTTATTTCCATCTCCATCAAGGAGGGGCCCCAGCGTCCGGACTAATCCTGTCCACAGGCACGACAGACATCGGTTGAAAAAAAAAAACAAAAAAAACGAGGCAATAGGTGGACAGGGGACAAAACCAAACAGACGAAGAAATGAATGAATTTATAAACGATTAAGGTTAAGAAACAAAAACAAAACCGGGAAGACGGGCACTTCGGTGAAATTTAAGAGATGCCTCAACTGCTCATGAACTGGACGCGTTGATGGGAATTGAATACCATGGTGATATTGTCTGCGGCCCTAACATACATCTCTCTCCCCCTCTCTCTCTTTTGCGTGCATGCGTGCGTGTGCGTGCGTGCGTGCGTGCGTGTGGTGTGGTGTGGCTGTGTGTGTGTGTGTGTGTGTGTGTGTGTGCGCGTGCGGGCGTGCATGCGTGTGAATGCACGTGTATCTCCTCACGCATGCATGAGCACGCGTGAAGAGGAAAAAAGTTTCAATCGTCTGCCGTGGAGAAAAGTCTCACCGATCTGTTTTCTGCCCCAGAGTAGGACGGGCGGGGAGGGGAAGAGAGTAAGGTTGGAGGGAGAGGGTGGGGGGTTGGGGTGTTTATGTAATCCTTAGTCGCCTTTCTTCTTTTTTCCTTCCTGTCTAAATTCTCTCCCCTCTTCCAACCTTCTTTTATCCACCACCACCCTCTCCTCTCACTAACTCCCCCACACCCCTTCTCCTTCCCTCCCCATACTGCCACTGTCGCAAGTCTCCACCCCAACCTCCCCCCTCCCCCCCCCCCCCCCCCGGCCCCCCCAACGCATTACCTTCCATTTCCATGCCTTTGAATGAAGCCATCTTGTCACTGACCCAGATTTTGTATCTCCCACTTCTCCCCTTACCCATCTGCCCCCCCCCCCCTCCCCCACTGCCCTCTTTTCACCCTCCTTTCATTAACCTCGGGTTTCTGTGTTGCTTCCCCCCCCCTCTCCGTACCCTCCCCAACACCCCCCCCCCCCCCCCCCCAACACACACACCTTTTCCATTATCTCTTCTATTCGACCCTACCCACTCTCTCACAACTCGACTTCTTTCTAGACTCCCCTTAAAAAAAAACAACAAACAAAAAAAGTTTCAAAATGGAGTGAATGAGGCCGGAAAGTGAAGCAAAATTTAAAAAGAGAGGGGGTTAGTGACACAGACAAAGCACAGGACAAGACGCAAAAAAATAATAAATAAAAATAAATAAATAAAATAATACAATTACGCCGACAGAGGCCGTATTTGTCTTCTGTTGTTTATGTTTCATCAGTCCTCTGTCTCATCCCTCCTTTCCATGTCCCCGTCTTGTGTCTGTCTTGACTTGCCATTCTTCCCTTCGTCTGTGTTGTCCACGCCATCCGTGCCTGGCCGCTGAAAACAGCCAGTGGGTCCTTCCTTACTCAAGGTGAAAGCAGGCTACACACCAACAATTAAGGCGCCAAGGCCTCGCTTTAAGAGATCGAGTATTTATAGACTGGCGCGATTAGATTGTTTTGAGAATTTCTATCATGTCTGAAAGTTGGTTCTCCTCATTTTCTTTTGTATGGCCATCAAGGCACAAGCCAGGTGGTTCCATGCAGACAGATGAATAAAACCAAAGGAGCGGGACTCGTTGGGTGCTTCCAGCTGGCGCAAAGATAGGGTCACGGGTGAGTGCAAAGGCCTAAAATGTGATGTCAACTAAGGGGAAGGTCATGTATTTGAAGATTGTGATTTCATCGGTGGATAACCCCCCCCCCCTTCCCCCCCCCCCCCCCCCCCCAAAAAAAAAAGGGGAAATGCTTGGTGGGGAGTTGTTCTTTTGATGAATTATCATCAGTTTAACATTAAATGCTGGCTCAAATTTATGGCAGGTCTCAAAACGCTTACATGGATCATATAGTGTTTCAGTGCAAAATCGTAATCGTGGTGTGTGGCCGCAACTCAAGTTCTTTCTAGACCCCCCACCCCCCCACCCCCAACCCCCCTTATTTAAAAAACAAAAACAAAATTAAGCCGACTGAGGCCGTATTTGTCTTCTGTTGTTTTTCTTTAATCAGCTCTCTGTCTTATCTTTCCTTTCCATTTCCCCGTCTTCTCGTCTGTGTTGACTTGCCATTCTTTACACGTCTCTTTTATTTTCCACGTGCTCCGTGTCTGGCCGTTGAAAACAGCCAGCGGTCCTCACTCAGTGTGAAAGCATCGTTCTGGGATGTCCCCAGACAGAGACTTTCAGTTGGATGTTTCACCGAGAAGGGTAGTCTGGTGTGTGTGTGTGGTGTGTGTGTGTGTGTGTGTGTTTGTTGTGTGTGTAAAAATCCACCAATCTACCTCCCTGTCTGCTGAGCTGAGGGTCCGTTTGGGGAGGGGGGAGGGGGGGGGGGGGGTTGTGGCAAAACGAATTGATAAGAAAAGAGCTGGGAAGATGCGATTATGGACAACAGTCAGCAGATGTCTGAATAACGCGTGGACCCAGAGGGGGGCTTATCAGGAATCAGTGTCGACAGTACTTTGTTCGCGTTATTACTGCAATTGTGCGCGCGCACGTGTGTGTGTGTGTGTGTGTTGTGTGTGTGTGTGTGTGTGTGTGTGTGTGTGTGTGTGAGCGTGTGTGTGTGTGTGTGTGTGGTGTGTGTGTTTGGTGCGCGCGCGCGCGCGCGCGCGCGCGAGCGTGCGTGCATGCGTACGTGCGCGCGCCTGTGTTGCTCACGTAGCTGTGTGTGTGTGCATATGCATGTGTACTTGTGCAGATACTAGTACAGACCAATATCAGAGACAAAATCTGTAGCTATCAAGTTCACGAGCAACTCTCCCTCTCTCTCTCTCTCTCTCTCTCTCTCTCTCTCTCCTAGCCTCTCTTCTTTTTGTCTTTCTCTTCGTCCCTGTCTCGCTGTGCGTGTCTGTCTCCGTCTATCTGTCTGTCTGTCTCTCTGTGTGTCTCTCTAACTTGGCACACACACGCTTACTCATAAATACAGAACACGTGCACTCATTTACACACACACACACACACACATATAATAAATAATCATATATATATATATATATATATTGTGTGTGTGTGGTTTTGTGTGTGTGTGTGTGTGTGCATGTACTTTTCCCAGAGTGTTAAACATGACACCTCTCTCTCTCTCTCTTCCTCTCACGCGTGCGCGCCGCGCGCGCGCGCACACACACACACACACACACACACCGGCACACACATTGGCACGCATACACATGCATACACGAACTCACACATCAACGCATGCAGAGAGACGGAGAGGGAGGAGAGAGGGAGGGAGGAGAGGAGAGAAGGAGAGAGAGAGAGAGAGAGAGAGAGAGAGGGGGGTATCAATTTGATTGGAAACTATAAAACATTGCTAAACTGTAATCAATTCCACCACGCATGTGAGAAAAATCAAACTTCTTCCAGAATGGCCTGTCATCAACATCGATCAAGGTTGATGAAAAACCTCATCGATCTCTTTTCTGTCACGCGGGGGTAGGAAGGTGGAGAGGGTGGGTGATAAGGGGCTTAAGGCGGTGGGGAGTTGGGCCTGGGGGAGGGGGGGGTGGGGGAGGGGTTGGGTGGAGGATATCCTCAGAAGTCTTCCTGTTGCTCTCTTCCCTGTTGTCTCAAGTATCTCCATGTCATTAACTTTGCCCCCACCCCCAACCTCTCACCCCACTCTGCTCCACGCCTACCTGCCTTATGTCTCCGCCCCCTTCCCCCCTCCCTCCCTCCAACTGCCTCCATCTCTCTGGCCATTATCTTCTATTTACAGGCTCAGCATGAAATCATTCATTAACCAACAGTTTGTGTCTCCCCTTCCTCCCCCCCATCCCCCTCCCCCTTCACCCCAGCGTCCTCTTCTTCCAACTTACTTTCATTTCCTCCGGTTTTTAACATGTCCCCAACTCATCCGGCCCGACCCCCCCCCCCCCCCCCCCCGCCCCTTGCTTTAATGCTGCGGCTACACATTAGCCAACTCAGCTTTCTCCACCTCTTTAACACACACACATACAAGCAAAAGCGCGCGCACACATGCGCGCGTATTCAAGCACGCACGCACGCACGCACGCACCACACACACACACACACACACAATTTATGGCGCCATCTTTTTCTTTTGTACGTCATCTCTCAATCTCACCTGTGTCTTTTCCTCCTTCCTGTTCCGTTCCCTTTCTTTGCCTTCATCTATCTACCATTTTTCACCCACCTCTTTATATTTTCCCGCCGCCGTCAGTGTCTGCTAGTCGCTCAGCCCCAAATGAACCTCACTCAGGGTTTGAAACAATCCTTCTGGGATATCACAAACACACATCACCACGGCGTCGTGTCGTCACTCACTCGCTGAGCCGTGGACACAAAGAAAGCGAAACACCCACCAGGCCTACTCCTCACTGACGGACCTTGACCAAAACAAACTCCATGGGTTGCGGGCTCCCTGACCACCCCCCCCCTCCCCCTCCTCCCTCCCATCCACGCAAGTGAACATTGCTCAGGAAACCGAACGCAAACTGCGGCTTTGCCATGATTTCCGTGCTCGTCTTAAAGGAAAGCGATAAGCTGTGTGAAGTTTAAAAAAAAAAAAAAGAAAAAAAAAAGAAAAGAAAAAGGGAAAGGATCCGTTTTTTTTTTGTTTTTTTGTTTTTGGTTTTGGGTTTTTTTTGTTTGTTTGTTTGTTTTTTGAGCGTGTGGAAGCATCCACTGGACTGGGATTTGACATGTGAAAATGCTGCTTGTATTCTTTCAACCCCCGTTTTCCTTCAAAGATAGAAATCGTGCGCAGTGTGGTCTCGAAACTTCATTAAGAGATGAGGTGTGGTAGTTTACACTAATTCACACGCAGTGATAACCTCCTTGATGAAACTTGACACAGAAACTGTATAAGTGTGCATGTGTGTGTGTGTGGTGTGTGTGTGTGTGTGTGAAACTGAAACTCAAACCTTCGTAAAAAAAATTTTTTTTTAATGTATTAAATATAAAATCAGGGGTTACTAACTTCAAAAAAAAAAAAAAAAAAAAAAAGAAACTAGTTCAACATTGATTTCGAGAGTCCATTTAGTGCTGACTGGGTCACTTAGTGCCACAACGCTCATGGTGCACATTTCGTTTGCTTGTGTGCGTGCGTGCGTGCATGCGCGCGTACGCGAGCGCTTGCGCGCGCCTCTGTGTGTGTGTGTGTGTGCGGCGCGCGCGCCCGCGCGCGTGTGTGTGTGCATGTGTGTGTGATGGGGTGAGGGGGGGTGTGGGGTTAAAGAGGTGGAGAAAAAAATGGTGTTGCATCCAGAAGGCGTCACTGCGTGTGGACATGTCCATGTACACTGTGTCACTTACACCGAGAGAAAAACGAGATCACGATGCGGATAGCGTGACAAATACATCAAATAAATAGATAAATAAATTGATACATGAGTAGAATGCCTCTTGAATGAGACTCAGCAGATGCCTGCACTACGCATTAATCTGGCGCGCTGGTGAGGAATGAATGCCAAACTAACATTGTGTGTGCGCGCGCGCGTGTTTGTGTGTGTTCGTGCATGTGTGTGTGTGTGTATGCGTGCGTGCGTGTGTGAGCGTGTGTGTGTGTGTGAGTGTGTGTGTGTGTGTGTGTG
>CM065721.1:31864208-31879208 GCA_033310375.1 Conus canariensis | reverse complement strand
ACCCTAACACCCCATCTTCACGACACTACAGTCCATTTCCCACGAACTCCCTCACCCTTAACACCCCATCTTCACGACACTACAGTCCATTTCCCACCAACTCCCTCACACCCTTAAACCCCATCTTCACGACACTACAGTCCATTTCCCACCAACTCCCTCACCCCTTAACACCCCATCTTCACGACACTACAGTCCATTTCCCACCAACTCCCTCACCCCTTAACACCCCATCTTCACGACACTACAGTCCATTTCCCACCAACTCCCTCACCCCTTAACACCCATCTCACAAACACTACATCCATTTCCCACAACTCCCTCACCCTTAACACCCCATCTTCACGACACACAGTCCATTTCCCAGAACTCCCTCACCCCTTAACACCCCATCTTCATTGACACTACAGTCCATTTCCCACCAACTCCCTCACCCCTTAACACCCCATCTTCACGACACTACAGTCCATTTCCCATGAACTCCCTCACCCCTTAACACCCATCTTCACGACACTACAGTCCATTTCCCACCAACTCCCTCACCCCTTAACACCCCATCTTCACGACACTACAGTCCATTTCCCACCAACTCCCTCACCCCTTAACACCCCATCTTCACGACACTACAGTCCATTTCCCACGCGGCCCTCAAAACCCTTCTTGTCATGGACTCGAGATTTTTTAGGTTCCCTCCCCACCCCTGCTTTCCTCCACCCCATATTCTTTCACTAACCTTGGTTTTTGTCCTCCCACCCCCACCCACTCTCCAACCTCTCTCCCCTCAACCTTCCTCCTCTCCCCCACCCCCTCCGACTCCCGTTTATCTCCCCATCCTTTAACCCCCCCATCCTCAACCCCTTGTCCCGGCTTAACGTCTTTCCAGGTCTCATTCTTCAAGTCGTCTCTGGCGCCCTTCTTTCTCCTCTGTCTTTCCTGCTAATCATCTCTTTGTCTTTTCCTCCCTTTTCTGCCCCCCCCCCCCTCCCCCCCCCCCCCCCCCGCCCGCACCGATGTCTGTTTATCTGCCAGTCTCCCCCACCCCCATCCATCCCCCCACCACCCCACCCCTCACCCCCACCCCCGCTGTTCGTTGTCTGGCTGCTGCCGGCGGTGTCCGCCAAATCTCCCAATCCGTTTTTCTGCGTGGAGCCTTCTGTTCAGGATGAAAGGATCTTCCCCGGATTGCCGATTATCTCTCGTGGAGCCAATTCTGTTCAGGGAACAACACATCTTCCCCGGATTGCCGATTATCTCTCGTGGTGCCAATTCTGTTCAGAGAACAACACATCTTCCACGGACTGCCGATTATCTCTCGTGGTGCCAATTCTGTTCAGGGAACAACACATGGAGGCAAATCGAATGTGCGCGCAGGCAGACATCCAGTTAACAAAGGAACAAACAAACAAACAAATGAATATATGGATAAAGAAAGAAAGAGAGAGAGAGAAAGAAAGAAAATGTCAGGCAGCCACCAAATAGATAAGTATGTAAGTAAACGAACGAAGAGACTGGTGCAATTAGATCGTTTTGAGAATGTTTCTTGTGTCTGAAAGTGGATTCTCCTCATTCTCTTTCACATGGTCATCAAGGTACCAGCCAGGTGGTTCCAAGCACGACAGATTAAAATCAAGGGAATGGGACTATTTGGGCGCTTCAAGCTGGCGCAAAGATAGGGTCACGGGATGAGTGCAAAGCCTGAAATGTGATGTCAACTAAGGGGAAGGTCATGTATTTGAAGATTGTTTGTGATTTCATCGGTGAAAATCTCCCCCCAAAAACAAGGGGAATACTTGGTGGGGAGTTGTTCTTTTGATCAAGTATCAGTTTAACATAAAATGCTGGCTCAAATTTACGGCAGGCCTCAAAAACGCTTATGTGGATTATATAGTGTTTTAGTGCAAAATCCTAATTGTGACGTGTATGTAACTTATGGTCAGGCCTCAAAATGCTTGCATGGATTATATAGTGTTTTAGTGCAAAATCCTAATTGTGGCGTGTAACTTATGATAGGCCTCAAAACGTTTTCATGGATTATATAGTGTTTTAGTGCAAAATAGCGAGCGTGTGGCCTCTGTTGTCCCAGAGTCCACTAGAGCAAGGGAAGACACTGCCATGATGAACGGCGCTCCAGTTATCTCCACCTTCTGACGGTTTGTGAACCAACGCCGAGGTTGCTGAAGGAACAAGCTCTTCCCTGTCCACCTTACAAAGTTTGTCTGTCTGACCTTTTTTCAGCCTGCGCCTGTCATATTTATCACAGCCAGGCTACAGGGAATTTTTGCTTTCTGTTCTGTTGTCTGTTCGCTTTGGCCACATGTTTAAGGTCAAAGATCTGCGCCAGTCCTGTGTGTGAACGAGAATTTGTGTCTGTACACTGTCACCAGTTCTGGTTCCTTTGCACGTGAGTCAGCTATGGGGAAGTCAGGTAGCTTCCAACTTCCTTTCTTTTTTTTTTTTCTCGCGAAGTGTTCTTGTTGTTGTTTGTTTCTGCTTTGCCTCCGTGTATGCGTCTGAACTGGTGGTTGCCACAGGCAGAGCAGCATGAGTTTTGGAGTTGCGGGCCTCACCGTGAGAGATTAAACAAACAAACAAAAAAAAACCCAAATGTTAGGTAGGCACACAAGGTCTGACCAGTGCATTGGGCTAATGCGTAGGTCAGACATCTGCTAAGTCGTAGCCACGAGACCCTCTTCTTCAATTCTCTCATCTTAGTTGTTCATTCATTTATCCGTCAGCTTCAAAATCATGCGTCAGTAGTGGTCTCAAACTTAGCGGTGTGGTGTAGCGTATATGGACTAGTCCGCAGCAGTGACCGCCTCCTTGATGAAACTGAAAACTGAGAGATAAACAACAAAAAAGAGGCTTTCCTATGTGTTGGAAAGAAAAAGAGAAATAAACAAGCAGCCTAACTTCTAAAGAAGAAGAAGACAAGACGACGACGACAAGAAGAGCAAAAGAAAAGAAGACAATGACGACAATACGAGAGGATATAAAGAAGAAGAAGAAGAAGAAGAAAGAAGAAGAAGAAGAGAAGAGAAAGAAGCAGAAAACATTAACTGAAGAAATAACGAACAGATTGAAAATCTCAGTAATTAACTAATTAAGAGTAATTACATGATCACTCACCTGCAAAACAAAAATGAGTAATTGAGGAGAAAAAAAAAAAAAACTAAAGAAATAAATTAGTACAGAACTGATCACCTGATTACCCCTTCCCATAAAAAAAGATGTCAGAAAACAATCAAAGCAATGAAAGACTGAAAAGAAACTGGATCAGTAATTTGTGAAATAAAGGCAGTTATCTGATTATTTCTCCCCCAGACACTAGATCCCCCGCCCGTTCTCCCAAATCAAGGACGCCCATGTGCTGTTTCGTTTTGCCTGACAGTCTTCCAGGTTACATGGTAACGTCACTATTCCTGGAGGCTTCCGAGCTGTTGACCATAACTGTCACGAAGAAAGATCAGGGAAGATCTGCACACACCCACGCACGCACGTGCGCGCGCGCACACACACGTGCACACACACACCACCCACGTACACACACACACACACACACTCACACCACACCACCCACCCACCCACGCACGCACGCACGCACCACGCACGCACAGCACGCACGCACACACACAACACACACACACACACACACACCACATACCACACGCATATTTTAGACTGTTTTGTTTTGACTATTGCGTTTGATTGTTAATGTTGCTTTTTGCTAAGGATTGTTCTTATGTAGTATTCCACTAATATTTCACACACACAGGCGCACACACACGCGTGCACACACACGCACACGCGCACAACACACACACACACACACACACACACACACACCACACACCACACACACACACAAGCACGCATGCATACTACAAACTCATACACATATACAAGTAAACGCTCACTTCCTGTCTAATATCACTTTAAAGTGAAAAGACGTTAAACCGAAGAACAACAACAACACACACACGCACGCACGCACGCACGCACGCACGCACGCACGCACGCACGCACGCACGCACACACACATACACACACACACACACACACACACACACACACACACACACACACACCACACACACACACACACACACTGAAACCAGTTTATTGTCAGATTAACTCACAGTTGTACTGACATTTAAGAAAACGTGATGAAAAAAACGTAAACATTTTTCAAGATAAAAAAAAGTTAAACAGTTCACACACACACACACACACACACACACACACACACACACACACACAGACACACACACACACACACACATACACACACACACACACACACACACACACACACACACACACACACACCGACACACACACACACACACACACACACACACACACACACACACACGACACCGACACACACACACACACACACACACACACACACACACACACACACACACACACACACACACACACACACACACTGAAACCAATTTATTGTCATATTAACTCACAGTTGTTCTGACATTTAAGAAAACGCGATGAAAAAAAACGTAAACATTTTTTAAGGTAAAAAAAAAGGAATACATTTCAACACACACACACACACACAAAACACACACACACACACACACACACACACACACACACACACACGAACGTATCTAATGCTCGCGTAGCTCCATATGTGCAACAATCGTCGATATAACGCTTTATTCCACAAGTGAATATGATTTAGAAAGAAAAAAATCTTCTACATCGTCATTCAGCCAAAAGAATACCCCATTTAGATGGATGGACAGACAGACAGACAGACTGACGGACAGACAGCGACTCGTAATAGACACGGAGACAGATAGAGCTTTCGATCTCCCAGATTCCGTTTGCTTTTTCTTTGACTGGGTCATAAAAGAATATAGTGTAGAAATGTGCTTGAGAGAGAGAGAGAGAGAGAGAGAGAGAGAGAGAGAGAGAGAGAGAGAGAGGAGGTAGAGGGGGAGAGAGAGAGGGAGGCAGAGGGAGAGAGGGGCGGGGGGGGGGGAGGAGAAGGAGGAAAGAAGAAAGAATAGGATAAAGAAAGGTAGAGAGGGAGACGAGGAGGAAGGGCCCAAGAGAGAGAGAGAGACAGAAGAGAGAGAGAGAGAGAGAGAGAGAGAGACAGACAGACAGACAGACAGACACACACACACACACACACACACACACACACACACACACAACACACACACACAACACAGGTGGGGGGAGGGAGAAGAGGACTTGGGGGTGAAAGAAAAGAGAGACAGAGAGAGAGAGAGGAGGAGGAGGAGGAGGAGGAGGTGGGGGTGCGAGAGAGAGCTTTTAGCATAAGCTAAATTCGAAGCCACGACTCCTGAAATCATGCATTGTAGAGCGCCAGTCTGGACGGAAATAACCTCGCTGGCATAAACATCGCGGAGAGGGGAAGACAAGACCAAGCCATGCATGCATGTACTGGCGAACTCTCGGTTTCCATCCAGTCTCGAAAAACAGAAAGCTGCGGGAATAACACCTCCTGTTCTATAGTCTGGCGCGGATGAGGATGGCGCAGCAAGGAGGGAGTTCTGGAAAGCCCCTCCCCTCCCTCCCTCATCCCTCCCTCTCTTTAATTATGTGCGAATGTTGAAAAAAATGATAATAATGAAAAAAAAAAAAGAAAAAGAAAAAAAGAAAAGGAAATACATGACAGTGTTTTTAGCAGCCCACTTCATCGGGGGTGGGGGTGGGGTGGGGTTAAAATAGTGAAAAGAGGTTGTCATAAAAATATCATCAGCAGATATTGTATGTAATATATGGATTATGTACCTCATCGTGGGGGGGGGGGGGGGGGGGGGGGGGTGAGGGGTGGTGGTGAAAAAAGTAAAAAAGAGGTTGTCATAAAAAATATCATCAGCAGACATTGTATGTAATATATCCCCTATCCTCAACTCTCTTTTATGCATCTCCTGCCACGCCTCTCTCTCTCTCTCTCTCTCTCTCTCTCGGTCCCTCTGTGTGTGTGTGTGTGTGTGTGTGTGTGTGTGTGTGTGTGTGTGTGTGTGTGTGTGTGTGTGTGTGTCTGTCCGGCCGTGGTCAAAACGTGTTCCACTCGCTCCAGACAAAACTACTGGGCCGATCTTTCTGAAAATTTGTGGGTATGTTCATTATGGTCATGGATGATGCCCAATGTGTTATTTTACCGTTATACCGTTACTAATGGCCATAACGGCCCGTAACGGTTTTCCTTCTTTATGGAAAATCTCAAAAAGTACTTGGCCAATCTCTCTGAAAATTTGTAGACATATTCATTATGGGTCACGGATCTGTCAATGTGTGTATTTTTAACCGTTATTGCCGTTACTAACGGCTATAACGGCCTTAACGGTTTTTTCTTTTTTTAGTGGTAATATCCCAGAAAGTACTTGGCCGATCTTTTTGAAAATTTGTAGGTATGTTCATATGGGTCACGGATCTGCCTGATGTGTTATTTTACCGTTATAGCCGTTACTAACGCCTTAACGGCCCATAACGGTTTTTCTTCTTCATGAATATCTTAGAAAGTACTTGGCCGATCTTTCTGAAAATTTGTAGGTAGTTCAATTATGGGTCACGGATCATGCCCGATATGTTATTTTACCGTTATAGCCGCTACTAACGTCTATAACGGCCCATAACAGTTTTCTTCTTTATGGAAAATCTCAGAAAGTACATGGTCGGTCTTTCTGAAAATTTGTAGGTATGTTCATTATGGGTCACAGATGATGGCCGATGTTTACTAGAATAGCCGTTACTAACGGCTATAACGGGCCAAAACGGTTTTTCCTCTTTATGGAATATCCAGAGTATTCAAGATAAACTGGGAGTACGTTTATATGCTTTGCATCTTGTAGGTTTATACTCCTCAAAATTCTTAAAGAGGTAGGCACAAAACGAGCGTTAAACCATTTCATACACTTAGTCGTTAATCATGTTCTTTTTTCCCCATTGATCCTGCCTCCGGCATATACTTTGCAAGAGACCTAATGATATCATCACTCTCAGACATTAAGATTTTGTTTAAACTATCAGAAACAAAAGCAATAGTCCTCCAAAGGGAAGAAAACAGTATAGAAAAATCACAATGCCACTCATCTAATTTTCGGCCACGTGGCTTTTTCAAGAGAAAAAAAACAACAAAAACAATGCAACTACGTGATGGCAACTGGTCAGAGCAAACTGGTTTGCTCTGACCAGTTGCCAAAGATGGACATCACGTAGTTGCATTGTTTTTGTTTTTTTTTTCTCTTGAAAAAGCCCACGTGGCCGAAAATTAGAAGAGTGGCATTGTGATTTTCTATTAAGATGTTGATTATGTCCTTCCTCTAGGCTTTTTTTAAAAAAAAGTCTGAAATGATAATTGTTTTTCTCAAGTCATCGTAGCCCCTGCAACTGAGAACGAAATGACCTAATTCTCAGGAGCATGACCACACAGCAGGCAGGAGGGGTGGAGTGTGTGTGTGTGGGGGGGGGGGGGGAGGGGGAGGGGGACCACTGAGGCATCTATACTAATCCAAAATTTATTCTCATCCAGACCAAAGGTTCTTCGTCTGAACTGAACCTTTGGTGAAAAATGTTAAGGAAAAGAAGCAAGTTTAAAAAAATTATTTGAAGTAACTCCGCCGGTTCACAAGGAAAAACAAATGACAAGACAAAACACGACGCGTTTCGACCTTTTAGGTCTTCTTAGGCAAGAGAAACAACGTTAGGACAATGAAAACGAAGAACGAGCAATCACTCTCTTTTGAATTTGGCGCAAGATGAGTGTTGAATGAAAACGAGGCCGTGGGAAGAGACAAAGCGAGCGAGTTAATTAAAAGAGTAATGATGATAATAACGCCCATCTTGCGCCGAATTCGAGAAGATAAGTGGTTGCTCGTTCTTTGTTTTCATTGTCCTGAGTGTTGTTTATCTTGTCCCTAAAATATTCCCCAAAATATTCCTATTCACAGAATTGAAGGCTTTAAAAAAAAATCAACAAAGCCACATACAACGCCGAAGGTGAATGTGGACAAATGCTACAAAGTAAATGTATGGTTATTGTGCTGTCATTGGTCCTACCACCTGCCTGTTCTTCCATGATCTTTTCTTCCCTTTCCACCATTTAGTGAGTCTTTATTCAAAATATGGGTGTAAGACTTTACTTACCCCACTAGTTAATGCCACGCCTCTGTAATTGTCAGGGTTATTCATGTCGCCTTTTGTGTGCTGGAATGACGCTAGATTTTGCCCATTCTAAAGGAAAGGTTCGCTTTCAAATGATTTGTTGAACAGAGCAACGAGAAAATTCACCACAGAGTTATTCGCATTTTTTTTTAACATTTCACGAAGGATGTAGTCTGGATCCGCACTTTTGCCCGTATTAAGTTCTTTTAAAAAAATCACATTTAAAACTTAAAAACGAGAGAGAGAGAGAGAGAGAGAGAGAGAGAGGGAGAGAGAGAGAGAGAGAGAGAGAGGAGCGGAGAGAGACAGAGACAGAGAGACACAGGGAGAGAGAGACACACAAACAGAAACAGATAGAGAGAGGGAGAGAGACAGAGACAGAGACAAAGACAGAGACAGACAGAGAGAGAGAGAGGGGGGGGGGGGACAGACAGACAGAGAGAGAGACAGAAGGACAGAGAGAGACAGAGACAGAGAGAGACAGAGACAGAGAGAGAAAGAGTTCACAGGTGTTACCATCGACACCTGAGACTGCTTCCAGGCTTTCTGCACCAGTGCCATCTATAACCAACAGATTCCAACCGACCAGCGCCACAAGACTCTTCCTGTTCCACATCTTTTTGTCGGCCAGGTCTGCCATGGCAGTGCCAAGTTCATGCCGGCCACCCATTCCCAAAAGCGATGCCATCCATCGTCGCCAGACTGACGCGGAACTGAAGGCACGGGGTAAGAACTGGGAGGAGAAACAGTCTGCGGCTCTGGGAACATCGTACATTACTTTCATCATTGGCATCCTGGAGCCCCGACCTGTCAGCAGTGCTCTGTCTGTCTCTCTGTTTGTCTGTCTATATGTCTGTCTGCCTGTCTCACTGCTTTTCAATTATATCTCTGTCTCATATACTGTCTGCCTCCCCACCCCTCTCGGTTGAATTGTTTTCTTCTCTCTCTCTCTCTCTCTCTCTCTCTCTCTCTCTCTCTCTCTCTCTCTCTCTCTCTCTGTGCGCGCGCGCGCGCGTGCGCGTATATACGTACGTGTGTGTGTATGTGTGTGGGGAGAGAGAGAAGAGAGAGAGGGAGAGAGAGAGAGAGAGAGAAGAAGAACAGACAGACAGACAGACAGACAGACAGAGAAAAAGCGATGTTTTGTAGAGTCTCTGACTTTACCATCCTTTTTTTTCAATATATATATATATATTTTTTTACTAGTTATCCGCCATGCACGGCATGTCTGAATTTGGTGCCAGCACAAATAAAGAAACGGAAGAGAGGAAAGGTTCCAGACACTGTCCAGACACCCGAGCGCGCATAACGGCGTTTTCAGGGAGAAGACAGATTTTTAAAACATTCATCTACATTCTTCTCGCTATCTTTCGCTCACACGTCTCTCTCGCTGCTTCAGTCTTTCTCTTCTAGCCCCGTTCACTTCTTCGCCTTCGCCTTCGCCATCCCCTTCCCCCTACTACACCCTTCCTCCTACTGCATTTTTTTTTTTTACAGCCTTTTTCCCCCATTGTCTTCTTCTTCTTCTTCTTCTTCTTCTTTCTTCTTCTCCGTTTCCCTGTAATAACCCTTTATGTGCTCCAAGTCTGGCGTGTCAAGATATTGATTTCCAGGCGTCGGGTCCTTCCTTTCTCATTAACTTCATCTGACCTTTTCAGACGAGGACTCACTGGAAACGTTGCCCCGCTACGCCTTAACAGAGAGAATTCGGCGAATGACCTCATTTTGGTGTCGCTGAAAAGGGTGGGGAGGTGAGGGAATAGGGGAGGGGGAGGCGGGAGGGGGAGGGGGAGGGGGGGGGCTACTTAGGTGCTGCTGCTCAGATCGTCTTGGGTTTGTGTAACAGCCATTTCGATGTTCCTGGTCTGTGTAACAACCATTTCCATGTAGGTATTTAGGTGTTCCTGGTCTGTGTAACACCATTTCCATGTAGGTATTTAGGTGTTTCTGGTCTGTGTAACAACCATTTCCTTGTAAAATATTTAGGTGTTTCTTGCTCTGTGTAACAGTCATTTATAGGTGTTTTTGCTCTGTGTAACAACCATTTCCATGTAGGTATTTAGGTGTTTCTGTTCTGTGTAACAACCATTTCCATGTAGGTATTTAGGTGTTTCTGCTCTGTGTAACAGTCATTTAGGTGTTTCTGGTCTGTGTAACACCATTCCATTAGGATAGGTGTTTCTGTCTGTGTAAAACCATTTCCATGTAGGTATTTAGGTGTTTCTGCTCTGTGTAACAACCATTTCCATGTAGGTATTTAGGTGTTTCTGCTCTGTGTAACAATCATTTCATGTAGGTATTTAGGCGTTTCTCCTGTAAGTCATTTAGGTGTTTCTGGTCTGTGTAACAGCCATTTAGGTGTTTCTGGTCTGTGTAACAGTCATTTAGGTGTTTCTGGTCTGTGTACAACCATCCATGTAGGTTTTGTGTCTGTTGTGTAACAGTCATTTAGGTGTTTCTGCTCTGTGTAACACCATTTCCATGTAGGTATTAGGTGTTTCTGGTCTGTGTAACAGTCCATTTAGGTGTTTTGGTGTTCACATGTTCCTTGTAGTCATTTAGGTGTTTCTGGTCTGTGTAACACCATTTCCATGTAGGTATTTAGGTGTTTCTGGTCTGTGTAACAGTCATTTAGGTGTTTCTGGTCTGTGTAACACCATTTCCATGTAGGTATTTAGGTGTTTCTGGTCTGTGTAACACCCTTCATGGGTATTTCGTTTCTGCTCTGTGTAACAGTCATTTAGGTGTTTCTGGTCTGTGTACACATGCCATTATATTTAGTTGTTTTGCTCTGTGTAACAGTCATTGGTGTTTCTGCTCTGTGTAACAGTCATTTAGGTGTTTCTGGTCTGTGTAACAGCATTTAGGTGTTTCTGGTCTGTGTAACAGTCCATTTAGGTGTTTCTGGTCTGTGTAACAGTCATTTAGGTGTTTCTGGTCTGTGTAACAGTCATTTAGGTGAACTGGTCTGTGTAACAGTCATTTAGGTGTTCCTGGTCAATGTTACAGCAGTTCTTAGTTTGTGTAACAACCATTTAGACGTTCCTGCTCTGTGTAACCACCATTTAGGTGTTTCTGGTCTGCGAAACAGTCGTTTAAGTGTTCTTAGTCAGTGTAACGACCGTGGTAGATGAACCTCGTCTTTGTAACAACCATGTAAGTTTTCACCGCCTGTGTAACAACCATTTAGGTGTTTCCGATCTGTAGATAACCATTTCAGTATTCCTGGTCTGTGTAACAACCGTTTAGATGTTCCTGGTCTGTGTAACAATCATTCAGATGTTCTTGGTAGTGTAACGACCATTTTAATGTAATTGCTTCCAAGTCAAAACCAAATTACGTCATACATAGTCTGGTTACAACCATTTACTTGTCTATGGTCTTTGTAACAACGACTTAGTTTTACTAATATATTTGTTTGGCAAACGTTTAGGTCTTCCAAGAACACGTTTTCTTTAGTGCCATTAAAGCATGCACTTTTCTTTGTTCAAGTAAAGGAAATACATTTGTTCCAGCTACAAGTGGTCAATCAGCAAAATGCCCGTTTCTCTCTGATTGCGTCCATAGTTACATTCAAGTGGAAAGTCCATATCTCCCCCCACCCCCCCCCCCACCCCCACACTCCACCAAAGGGGATATGACAGACGGAGATAACCATACCAGCAGAATGGATGCGTGACTTCTCAATAACAGTACCAGACCCACAGCACCAGAACGACAACACGTCAAGGCAGACAGCGTGAAGACGGGCTGATGCTGATGATTGGGCCGCCGGTGGGATTCGAACACACAACGTCTGACAGTGGCAAACACACACACACACACACACACACACACACACACACACACACACACACACACACACACACACAGAGTGCCCAACCACTGGAGCCCGGGGGAGTTACCTCGCAATGTTCTTGACACGCACGCGTGGTGCAGTATGTCAAGATTCCCTCCATGGTGTCTTCCGCTCGGTCCAGCGGCTCCAAGACTCGATTACTCGGGGGCTTCTCCGTCCCTTCTTTCTCATTAACTTCCCCTGACCTTTCAGTCGCAGGCCCAACGTCCCCTGTTTGGAGTAACGGAGAGAATTCGGCGCGCAACCCCCGCTGGGTGTCATTGAACGGTCGGAGGTGAGGGAATGGGGGTGGGGAGGGGTGGGGGGTGGGGTGGGGTGCGAGGGAGGGGGGGGGGGAGGCACAGAGAGAGAGAGAGAAGAGAGAGAGAGGATGGGTGAAGTATAGGGGTTATGTTCACATTGCCTCTTCTCTCTAACTGTCTGGATTTGTTGTTGTTGTGCTGTTGTTGTTGTTGTTGTTGTTGTTGTGTGTAGTTGAAGCTGATTCGTGGTGGCAAAATCAAGTTTCTCTACATGCGAACGGACGTACACGCACGAATATGCACGTGCTCTTGCGTGAAAATGTTTATACACGAGTCTCCCGCGTTATGACAAGTAAGCTCATGTGCCTGGGGGTCGGTGCCCGCATGCACACACTCATACACACATTCACATAAAAACGCGCGCGCGCACGCACGCAACACACACACACCACACACAACACACCACACACACACAAGCACACACACACAACACACACAACGACACACACATGAACATACACAGCACAACACAAACACACACACAGCAACACAAACACACACACACACACGACACCATAATACAAGCACACACACACACACACACACACACTACACACACACACACACACACACACACACACACACACACACACACACACACACACACACACACACACACACACACACACACACACACACACAGGCCGGGTCCACTGACGGGTCTCGACCAGGAGACGAAAATTGTCTCCAGTCAAGCGTAACAAGTGCTTCTGTTCCTCAAAACGGAAGTCGATTATTCACATACAAGCTGTCAATGAATGGTCTAATAAAGGCCAGCTTAACGCCCTTTCCGTCACTCCCCTCTCCTGTCTCTTGTTAAAGAACACGATCTTTGCGTAAGTATTGTCATAACGATGGAGAAATTGTACTTGTGGTCCCCCCCCCCCCCCCCCCCCCCCCACACTGCTTATTAGCCCCATTCGCCTTTTGAAACAAACTTCTGCGCAAGATTGTCAACAGCTGAAATAGCTTGATCTGCTGATGGAAATTTTTAGAATATTTGACATGTTTACAATCTTCAAATCTGAGCATTGAAAGAGAGAGAGAGAGAGAGAGAGAGAGAGAGAGAGAGAGAGAGAGAGAGAGAGAGAGAGAGAGAGAGAGAGAGATTATTTTCTTTTACAGCATCTTATTCAGAAAGGTCAAGGTCTAATTTAAAGGGTCTGAACACAAACGTCGCATATCTAGAATACAAATACAACAGATTTAACAGTACATTTTAACACCGATTATTTGCATAAGCACAAAAACGGGTAAGCTGCAATTCCACACGACAATTATCATCAAATTTAGGACAGGAAAATTTTCTTCTTTGAAGGCTCTGTATAAACACCTGGCAAAGTTTTAATTGTAGTCTCGTTTCTTAACGTCATTGATGATGACAGCCTAAAATAATTTGAATAAATGTAATACTGGGGGTGGGGAGAATGGAGGGGGAGGGGTGGAGGAGGTATTAACAGGAATCTAATATCCTGAATCTTTTATCATTCAGAGCAGAAAATCGTTCTAAAAATGTATTTTAACATCGATAGCTGATGTACACAATGAAATGTGCATTTTCTTTAAGTGTTTTGTACTTTGAATTGTGTACTGTGAAGCTAGACACTCCAGATCAAAACCTTCTTACAATTTGCATTTCTTTCTTTGTCGCAAATCAAGTTGAATTCTGTTTTGCAATTGGTTTTGGATTTTCTATAGTTTGAAAATCTATGACGTGCGTTAAAGTGTAAATGCCAGTTCTGCCGACCACAGTCGGCCAGTTTCCTGCTAAAAAATTTTTCATTAAAGCGTTTAAACAACCTTCATTCTGATTTTCCCACACATACTGGAAAGCAGGTGTACAAAGAATATCCCTTACTTTCGACGCCCAGTTTGTCGTCTCTCACCAACACATTTTGCGCTTTAAAATGCAACCTGTGCGCTTCCATTCTAATATAAGCCATTACTGTATACAACAAATGCTGATGTTTGCTGTCGAGGACATCTTTCTAGCTCTCCGTAAATGAAATCATCTGGCGCACGTGGCACGTGACCTGACCCCCTTCAACATAAATCAACGAATACTCTCTGTTATTGTCGACGATTTGTCAAAACTCCTGATCCCAGCACCATATAACGAAATAGGCTGTACACGTGCATCGAACAGTTTCAAGAATAACTTAAAAGAAAAATCACTGAGTTTGCGTAAACTGCACATAATACTCAATACAACAAGCTTTCGTTTGAAAAGAAATCTGGAACAAGGCAGGAAATACAAAACAATAAATAACAGTTAGGGTAACTCTTGCTGCCATGATGAAACACTTGCACGCCCATAATTCCAAACGAACGCTGCTCATGACACCACATCGCCCAGCAGAAATGGCAGCACAGAGAACACAGAACAAACGAGGAGACATCCCCTGGAGATCCCTCCTTGTTTGTTCTGTGTGGTGTGTGTCGGCATTTCTCCTGGGCGATTTGCTGTCGTTAGCAGCAATCGTTTGGAGTGATGGGCGTGCAAGTGTTTCATCATGGCAGCAAGAATTACTGCGCTTGTTCGTTATTGGTTTTCGTTCGTCTGCTAAAAAATGACAAGGTTAACAAAAAAAAACTGAGTTCAGTGGTAAGTAATATTTCTAAATAACGATACGAACAAACAACGGTCATTTCAGCATCATTGTAGTCCTATTT
>CM065721.1:31857183-31859108 GCA_033310375.1 Conus canariensis | reverse complement strand
GTATAAACACCTGGCAAAGTTTCTAATTGTAGTCTCGTTTTTAACGTCATTGATGATGACAGCTAAAAATAATTTGATAAATGTAATACTGGGGGGGGGAGAATGGAGGGGGGGGGGTGGAGGAGGTATTAACAGGAATCTAATATCCTGAATCTTTTATCATTCAGAGCAGAAAAATCGTTCTAAAAAATGTTTTAACATCGATAGCTGATGTACACAATGAAATGTTGCATTTTCTTTAAGTGTTTTGTACTTTGAATTGTGTGTACTGTGAAGCTAGACACTCAGATCAAAACCTCTTACAATTTGCATTTCTTTCTTTGTCGCAAATCAAGTTGAATTTTTTTGCAATTGGTTTTTGGATTTTCTATAGTTTGAAAATCTATGAACGTGCGTTAAAGTGTAAATGCCAGTTCTGCCGACCACAGTCGGCCAGTTCCTGCTAAAAAATTTTTCATTAAAGCGTTTAAACAACCTTCATTTCTGATTTTCCCACACATACTGGAAAGCAGGTGTACAAAGAATATCCACCTTACTTCGACGCCAGTTTTGTCGTCTCTCACCAACACATTTGCCGCTTTAAAATGCAACCTGTGCGCTTCCATTCTAATAAAGCCATTACTGTATACAACAATGCTGATGTTTGTGTCCGAGGACATCTTTCTAGCTCTCCGTAAATGAAATCACTGGCGCACGTGGCACGTGACCTGACCCCCTTCAACATAAATCAACGAATACTCTCTGTTATTGTCACGATTGTCAAAACTCCTGATCCCAGCCACCATATAACGAAATAGCTGTACACGTGCATCGAACAGTTTCAAGAATAACTTAAAAGAAAAATCCTGAGTTTGCGTTAAACTGCACATAATACTCAATACAACAAGGCTTTCGTTTGAAAAGAAATCTGGAACAAGGCAGGAAATACAAAACAATAAATAAACAGTTAGGGTAACTCTTGCTGCCATGATGAAACACTTGCACGCCCATAATTCCAAACGAAACGCTGCTCATGACACCACATCGCCCACAGAAATGGCGCACAGAGAACACAGAACAAACGAGAGACATCCCTGGAGATCCCTCCTGTTTTTTTTTCTGTGTGGTGTGTGTCGCATTTCTCCTGGGCGATTTGCTGTCGTTAGCAGCAATCGTTTGGGAGTGATGGGCGTCAAGTGTTTCAATCATGGCAGCAAAATTACTGCGCTTGTTCGTTATTGGTTTTCGTTCGTCTGCTAAAAAAATGACAAGGTTTAACAAAAAAAAACTGAGTTCAGTGGTAAGTAAATTTCTAAATAACGATACGAACAAACAACGGTCCATTTCAGCATCATTGTAGTCCTATTTCTCTGTTTCTGCTAGAAAGCCACCTTTTCCAAGACAACTGTCCTTACTATTTCTCCACAATTACTCGAGTTGTAACTGAGTAAAGCATAAACTAGAATTACAAATCAAATACATGAATTGTTTAGCTTTGTTTTGTAGTCCAACGACAATCTTGAATATCAAGCAATTGTCGTCAGCAAATAAAAAATGAACAATTCAGTCATATTAGTAATGAAATTTGCCTTCCTTTTTCATAATCTCTAAAGCAAGTTGGGTCGTTGAAAAAAGAAGAAAAACAGAGGAAGGCAAACTTCTTCATGTTTTTCACTCCATTGTTTTGTATAGCCAGTGAAATTAACAATGAAGTCTGCTTTTTGAAATTTTTTATATGTATTGTTAAAACCATCATTGTTGAATTTTTTTCCTTAGTACCATTCTTGAAAAAAATGGACCATAAAAGTTTTTCTTGCTATGATTCGAAGTCCTTTTCAAAATCTATAAATTCTAAGTTTTAAAACCGTATTTTGATGACTGGTAATAGTGTAAACGCGTGGTCTACGGTAGAATAGTTCTTCTAAACCCTGCTTGATGTTCAACCT
>CM065721.1:31839683-31852183 GCA_033310375.1 Conus canariensis | reverse complement strand
GATTTGGGGGGGGGGGGGGGGGGTTTAGGTGATTTGTGTATGTATGTACACACGCATCTTCAAAATATCCCCCAACTTCTCCTACCCCACGCCCTTCATCCACTTCCTACTCTCCTATACCCAGCCCTCTCCCTCTGTTTCACCTCTATCTCTGTGTCGGTCTCAGACTCTGTCTCTCTCTCTCTCCTCTCTCTCTCTCTCTCTCTCTCTCTCTCTCTTTCTGTCTGTCTCTGTTTCCATCTCACTTCCTTTCTCTGTCTGTCTGTCTGTCTGTCTGTCTGTCTCCCTCTGTCTTTCTCTCTCTGTCTCTCTCTCCGTCTCCCTCTCTTTCTCTCTGCCCCCTATCCCCCTCTTTCTCTCCCTCTCTCTCTCTCTCTCTCTCTCTCTCTCTCGCTCCGCTATTCTCTCTCTGTCTCTCACTGTCTGTCTCCCTCTCACTCTGTCTGTCTGTCTCTCTGTCTGTCTATCTGCCTGTCTGTCTGTCTGTCTGCTCTCTCCTCTCTCTCTCTCTCTCTCTCTCTCTCTCTCTCTCTCTCTCGCACCTTATTCCCCGTAGATTTGGCAATCTCATTTACAGGGGCCGTATCTCGCCCCGACATTTACCAGGCCCTACTACAGAGGGTTTCCCCCCCTGCCCCCCCCCCTCACCCCCCCCCCTCCCCATCCCGCCCATAATTCGGCCACTTCTCCCAGACAACGGGGTCAGGGGGACACCATCGATCCCACCCCCACCCCCACCCTCACTTCCCCTCCCTATATGCGCTGCCCCGCGTCCACACGTCGTCCGCACCACCAGCCCTATTGTCATAACTCCGGGACACGTCGTCAGTGAGACAGGCACAGCAGGTCGTTAGTGCTTCGCTCGGGGAGTGACCTCCATTAACACTCCGCTGCGGAAGCTGGTTGAGTTTGAGGGGTGTATGATGGGGAGGGTGGGGGGTGGGGGGTGAGAAGATGGAGAGGGAGAGAGGTAGGGGTTGCATACACAGCCACACCTGGATGAATCCTGTTGCAAGCTCAAGGACCACAGTCCACAGAGAGCATTCATGATCGGAACGTCACGAGGCGACCCGTCGGAGGAGACTGGGCACCGCGGCCGCCTTACTTCGACCTAGTTCAGCGGTGCCTGTTCCGAACCACCACGTGCGAGACACCACCTACTGAGCCCCCATCTCCACCACGACCACCACCCCTCTAGGATCCTCACCCCTCCCCTGGCTGACGGACAATATCAGCAGGGCGCCACCACTGTCCGTCCAACCAACAACAGTGCCCCATGAACTTGTCAGTACTGATGATCGTCACGCGACCTCACCACGGGCACGGAGGCGGAGAGGAAATGGAAGCTGATCACAAACAGTCGCGGAGCATGGAGTGAAGGGCCGCTGACTTTGCTCTTCTGCTTATGGGGACTTCTTGATTATGCTTAATAAGGATGAGGATTATATATATATATATATATATATATATATATATATATATATATATATCCGAACAATTAAGTAGTGGGGGGAAACAAGTGCAGGTTGACAATTCTTCCGTCATAGTAATGACTTGGCAAAGATTATTTTAAAAAAATGAAGATGAAGAAAATGGGAACATAAAATTAAGAAAATATATTAATATATATTCGAGAGGGATTGCGATGGTTCCCGCAGCGATGGTTCATGCAGCTAGTGAAGAGTTTTTATATTTTTTACATTTTTCCATTTTCTTCATCTTCAACTTTTTTTTTTCAATTTCAAATCTTTGCCAAGTCATTACTATAATGATGGAAGAATTGTTAACCTGCACTTGTTTTCCCCCACTATTAATTGTTCAGCATTTATATATATATATATATATATATATATATATATATATATAAAGAACACCACAGAACTGCATTCTGGTACAAGACCACATGTTAAGAATGTATTCCCACTTTCTTTCACCGAAGTTGATAAGAAAAGGAAAAAACAAAAACAAAACAAAACAAAAAAAAAAAGGGGGGGGGGGGGGGTTGTCCATGTAGTTTGGCGGAGTTATTTTAACACTTTTTTTTTTAAAGATTTGTTTAGATTTCCACCTGCAGTGGTCTCACTTTGCGACCAGTATTTAGTTTGTCATAAGGACCATGGACCGTTGGATATCTGTCTGTATTGCAACACAGAAACCTCCATACCATGAGTTTACTTTTTTTTTAATTCCCATCTTTGTGTTTACTTTTTCTCATTAACATAATTTCTTTTTCTCTATCCTGTGTTGAAAAAAAAAGAAGACAGAACTGTCAACATCAGTTTGGTCTGAACGCTAAACGCCATCATTATTAACCCTTTCAGCGCTCCAACTGAACCATGATGCGCCGCTGAAGATGTGCACTAACGTTACATTTATACACCAGTCTTAAGGACGCCATGGTGCTGTTTTTTGTTTTTGATCATAGATAGAAGACACAAACTTGGCACTATTTGACAATACGCCCAAGCCATGATCTTTCATTAAACATGAAGTAGTGAGAGAATGGTTCCAGTAATGACCAAGTTGACAGCGTTTAGAGAGTGTGTCTGTCAAGTCACCTGGAGCTGGCAAAGGCGCAGTTTCACTACAGTAGGTGATCAAAGAGGAAACGAGAGGAGATGTTTGCTGACTGTGGTGTTCATGACGGAGAAATGGTCTTCCACAGTATCTACTGCATCATTCACACCAGCCATCAGCTCTATCCCTGAAATCCACAGCCAGTTTACGTCAAGGAGTGAAACAGGAAAGAACAATGCTGATTTTGAACTTTACACAAGGTAGTGATATAATACAACGAAAACCCCCTCTAAAGGCGTTCTGTTTTATCGTATGCTCTCCATAAAGAAGCTGCAGAGTATGATGGCACTGAAGCAAGAGAGATACAGTGTGTGATGGCACCAAAACAAAGGAAGGCCATGTTGTCCTGAGGAGTCTCTTCAGAGCTGTTCACCCTGGTTGTCCGCTCCAGACAGATACTCCAACATCGGCAAGTAACAGGTCTCAAAACTGGGGTAAAACTACAGAATCTATGTACCAGGAACACGTGTCATCCATTTTCCTAATCATTATCATTCATTCTCATAACATTAGATGCTAGGAGTACCGTGACGGAAGCTTGGGCCACAGTCAGGAATTTCCCACAACACCTCTATCGTCAGTCATGAGCGACAGGGTAGAGGTGCTGTTATCAGTCCAGACCTTTATACTGTCCATCCAGAACTTCTTCAGTCTGTCTTCCCAGGGCACATCTACCCTCCCACTGTTTCCTGTAGGATTTAGAGGTAAGGTAAGGTCATGTTGCTCATAGCCCAGCCGACTGCAAAGGGCCATATCAGGACTGTCACCGCGTTAGGTAAGGTAAGGTAATGTTGCTTGTAGCCCAGCCAACTGCAAAGGGCCATATCAGGACTGTCACCGCGTTGAAGGCAACTCAGAAGTCATTCTTGCACAAAAAAAAAAAAAAAAAAAAAAAAAAAAAAAAAACTCATCATTCACACAATCCCTTAAAACACATCATCTGAAAACACACCGGGAATTTTGTTAAAAAAATCTGTCCTCCGTTAAAATCTTAAGATCAGATGAAAAAAGTTAATCTCCCACAGAAATTCAAAGACCACATCAGGTGGGACATCTCTGAACAATCTCCCACAGAAATTCAAAGACCACATTCAGGTGGGACATCTCTGAACAAGGTTTTTTCAATTGTAAGAATTTGTCAAAATTATCAACACGTCAATGCCAGAAAAGAGAGCTGATATTTCAACAATTTTATTTTTAAAGATGTGTGTGAAAGTACATTTGGCTCAGGTGCGACGACTCAAAACGCCCAAACCTAACAACAACGAAAAAAGATAAGACAAAGCTAAATTTTGGTGCGTTTTTATTGTCCCATCTTCAGTGCCATCTCCGTGGCATTGCACCCACGCCGCTCATTTCGACACCCCCCTGTCCACAGTCACAGCTTCATTATCGTTAACAGGGTCAAACTGTCCAAGTTACCTTTAACAAGTTAACTTCCGTCAGCGGGAGCTAAGCTCTAACGGCAGATGTCGATCATCAAATCCAGGCCGTTCAAGAATAAACAAACGCTTTGGTTGAATTCTCTGCCTCTGACACAAGGAATGAAGCGAAGTGGCTAAGCCAGGCAGCAAGTGGACACATACATACATACACTGCTAGAATAAAACTATCTTCACAGTAACTGTTTCAAGCATGGTGAGTTTTTGCCTGATACAGGACTACGTCTCATCAAGCCTCCCTGTCCTGCGTACAGGCCACTCCTTTTACATCCATTCTTATCTTTTGATAGGTGAAGAAGCTCCCGTGGAGCATTCCATGCCATGTACCACTCCACAGTGAAACGTATTCTTTGAGAGTGTTGGGACTTGACTGAAGATGAGTGATTGCTCGTTCAGTTTCGTTGTCCTAATTGTTTTGTATCTTGCCTGAAGAAGACCTAAGAGGTCGAAACGCGTCGTGTTTTGTCTTGTGATTCGTTTGGCCACGCTTTTTTTTTTTTTTTTTTTTTTTTTTTGGCGGTTCGCTAACATTTATTTAAAATTTGTTTAGATTTCCGCCTGCAGTCGTCTCACTTTGCAACTTGATAATTGTTAGTTTCTTTAACAATGAGAACTTTCAGCCCTGGTATATTTGTACCTTGTCAGTCACTTCATGATCAGGAAAAAAAAAGATGTGAGCATAATGTAGAGAGGAGGGATTTGGGGGGGGGGGGGGGGAGGGGAATAAGAGAGGGTAACACAGGCATGATGATAATTGGCCGTTGCCAGTTACAACCACCGCCACGTGCAGATAGGGACCTGCGCTAAGAATATTGATGTGTAACTTGATTACTCTGCGGGCCAAACAGACGAATCCTTTGATGTGTTATACAGTGACATGGCAGTGAGGGGGTTACTGGTGAGCGGCCAGAACCGACACGAGCGTAAGCAGCAGGGATAAATGGTGCATGTTGGGGCAGGGGTGGGGAGATGGTAAGGGGGGGTGGGAGGTGGAGGGGGGTATGGGGGAGTGAGGATGGAATGTGGGGAGGGGGCAGGAGTAGGAGTGAGGACGGCTGGGGAGGTATTATCCTGTCTGCTGTTTCATCTGGTGTGAAGGATGCCCGGGTCGGTCGGTCTGCCTGGGGTAGACTCCTTGCCGTCTCCTTGCCTGTTATGTTTGTGTTATCTTGTCTGTTCGTCTGTCTGTCCGTTATCGGCCTTTCTGTCTGTCTGTGTGTCTGTCTTCTCCTCTGGTCTTTGTTGCGGACTCTTCGTCTGCGTTTTGATCTGTGATTGTCTGATGTTGGTTTTGTCTTTTTGTTCATCTGCCTTTCTGCCTGGTCTTGTCATGCTTGTCTCAACTCTCTCTCTCTCTCTCTCTCTCTCTCTCTCTGTCTGTCTGTGTGTGCGTGCGTGTGTGAGTGCGTGTGTGCGTGCGTTCATGCTCGCCTACATATGCACACGCGCGTGTTTAATTTTCCATAACGTACTCATACAATATGTATCGGTATTTTCTATTTTATTTCTCAAAGTGGCCTTAATAGACAATCGAATCACCCGTGCTTTATATGGATGCAAAGAGCTGAGTCTGCTATTCATCCTCACAACATCGGCAGAGAGAATGGTTTGTTTGTTTGTTTGTTTCTTTGTTTTTGCTTCAGGTAGCTCTTTTAATTTCAGCCGAAGGAAACAGGCGTCGTGTAGACTGACAAAAAGAAAAGGCAACTGAAAAAAAGAAAGAAATGTGGCCAACCAAGCAAGCAAAGCCAACAAGAGTGACAAACAAACAAACAAAGAAACAAAGCGAGAAGTGTGTTCCTGGTTAATTTTTCATGGACGCTGGCATCCCTGCGCACATCGCTCCACTGGGCAGGAAAGTCGCACTGTCGCGATGATGCGCCTTTTTTTTTTTTTTCCCAAATGAACGTCCACGTGTTGGTTCCCTCACGCACTTGCACGTTACTCATGCGTGCACGTACTTTAGCACGTGCGTGCAAGACACACACACACACACACATACATGCGCGCACGGCGCGCGCGCGCGCGCCACACACACACACACACACACACACACACACACACACACACAACAAACGCAGAGAGAGAGAGAGAGGAGAGAGAGAGAGAGCACTCATATGCGCATGAACACACACTTTTTTCTCGTTGCTTTACAACAGCACTTCTACTGAAAAGACATAACACGGAAGACCGACTAATACAGAACAAAGCAAATGAGAGAGAGAGAGAGAGAGAGAGAGAGAGAGAGAGAGAGAGAGAGAGAGAGAGAGAGAGAGAGAGAGAGAGAGAGAGAGAGAGAGAGAGAAGAGAGAGAGAGAGGAGAGAGAGAGAGAGAGAAATGTGTGTGGAGGGGATGGGGCTGACGAGAGAAGGGATCGTGGGAAGAGCTTACACAGTCAACGAGAGAGACAGACAGACAGACAGACAGACGGATACAGACAGAATACTTTTCCGACAGAGTGTGACGGACAGCCAGCCAGCCAGCCAGCCAGCACCAGCCAGCCAAACAAAGACTGGAAGAAAAAAACAATAACGGTAGACCGCCTTCTCATCTCCACGTCCAGTAAAGCAAACAAACGACGTAACAAACAAGCAAACAAAGCGACAAACAAACGACGTAACAAACAAGCAAACAAAGCGACAAACAAACGACGTAACAAACAAGCAAACAAAGCGACAAACAAACGACGTAACAAACAAGCAAACAAAGCGACAAACAAACGACGTAAACAAACAAGACAAACAAAGCGACAAACAAACGCACAGACATCTTTCAAAATGCTGTGGGCCTTCACGCCACTTCACATCCATGCGCGAGGTACTCTCGTATGTAAGTTGTCGGTATCGGCAAGTTCATGGGAGAGCATTGGCAAGTTCATGGGACAGCATTGGCAAGTTCATGGGACAGCATTGGCAAGTTCATGGGACAGCATTGGCAAGTTCATGGGACAGCACTGGCAAGTTCATGGGACAGCATTGGCAAGTTCATGGGACAGCATTGGCAAGTTCATGGGACAGCAGTTCATGGGACAGCACTTGGCAAGTTCATGGAATAGCAGTTCATGGGAAGCATGGCAAGTTCATGGGAGCAGCATTGGCAAGTTCATGGGAAGCATTGGCAAGTTCATGGGACAGCACTGGCAAGTTCATGGGACAGCACTGGCAAGTTCATGGGAGCAGCGTTGGCGAGTTCATGGGACAGCAGTTCATGGGAGAGCATTGGCAAGTTCATGGGACAGCAGTTCATGGGAGAGCATTGGCAAGTTCATGGGACAGCATTGGCAAGTTCATGGGACATCATTGCAAGTTCATGGGACCGCAGTTCATGGGAGAGTATTGGCAAGTTCATGGGACAGCATTGGCAAGTTCATGGGACATCATTGGCAAGTTCATGGAACAGCAGTTCATGGGAGAGCATTGGCCAGTTCATAGAACAGCACTGGCAAGTTCATGGGACAGCATTTGCAAGTTCATAGAACAGCACTGGCAAGTTCATAGAACAGCACTGGCAAGTTCATGGGACAGCATTGGCCAGTTCATAGAACAGCACTGGCAAGTTCATAGAACAGCATTGGCTATTTGGCGTGCATTCACATTAGCTGAGCTGAAGCAGTTGCTGTCGTCAGTATGGGGGTAGGACGTGCTGTCCTGACTATATTATTGGATCAGATCAGGCATCACTGAACACCACCGGAGTGACTCGGGGCAGCAGGGCAGGATGTGCTCTGATGGGTTGTCTCACGGCGACCCAGTACTGACTGACTGCTTTTTTTCCCCTGTGGGCTGCCGTACTGGGACAGTGACAGAACGAACCTGAGGTGACCAGAATGAGCGGCGTGGGAATAACCTTTCTGAGGAGAGCATGATAGATAAGACAGCTAGAGAGAGAGAGAGAGGAGAGAGAGAGAGAGAGAGAACCCATGATTGATATCCGAGGTCAGAGCGGATGGAGACGATCTGAGAAAGAGGGTGCAAGAGTGACGTGAGAGGTAGAGAGAAAGGCTGGAGAGATGTGGGGTGAGGCGGGGGCGGGGGGGGGGGGGGAGGGCAGACCCAGGAGGAGGAGGAGGAGGAGGAGGAGGAGAGGGGGTTGTGGCTGGGGAGAGGTTGGAGGCGGTGACAAGAGCACTCTGTCTGATGGAGGGAACTTGGTGGGGAAAAAACTGAGAGGCTTTTTTAGCTTGGGTTTTGAAAATGACGTTACGTTGGAGAGTGCTGTCTGTTTTGTTAAAAGGATACTGGTGAAAAGGAAGGAAAGAAAATAGAAAGCAGGGAGGAGAGAAAAGCCAGAAGAATGGAAAGAATTAAGGAAGAAAGAAGAAAAGGTAGAAAAAGGAAGAAGGAAGCCAAGACGACACAAAAGACAGGAAGAGAGAAGAAGGAAGGTCAAAATGCAGGAGGGGGGGAAAAGAAAGGACGGAAGGAAGGCTCGGAAGAAGGAACACAGAACAGAATGAAGGCAAGGAGGAAAGAAGGAAAAGAAAGGGAAGGAAGATCAGAGGGAAGGAAAGAATGAAGAAGCACAACAGGCAAGAAGTAAACGCAAAGAGGGGAAGGAAGGAAGGGCGAATAAAGGCAGTCAGAAAGGATGAAACGGAGACTGGAGGGGAAAAAAAAAAAAAAAACGAAGGGAGGGAGAAAAGGAAAGGAAGGAGGCTTTCAATAAAGAAGGTTATGAAAGAGGACAAAAAAAGGGAAGGACAAAGACACGAACAGTTGATAGGCAGGACTTTTTTTTTTTTTTTTGGCACAAAGCAGAAGACTAAAAGAAATACACTTCAATAACGAAAGAAGAAAGGAAAGAAAAGGTAGATAACTCAGAAAAAAGACAGAAAAGTTAGAAGGAAAAAAATAAGAAAGAAACTGAGGAACATAACCCTCACACATTCAAAAAAAAAAAAAAAAAAAAGGTGCTTGATGATTGAGGCAGCCAGGCAGTCCTTTTACATCTGAATTAGACGAGGGTTTTATTTACAAATGGACGGGAGGGAAAGCAGGAGGGGCGGGGGTGGGGGGGGGGGGGGAAGAGGAGGGAAGGGGGGTGCCAGAATGAATGTTAAATTAAGCACAAGCACCGTCACATCTACCGCTGCCAGCTAACCCTCCTCTTCACCACGGCCTAGACATACATGCCTGTTGCATAGCCGTAGACGACGACAGAAAGCAGATAATGAGTTGTTTCCTAAGAGAGAGAGAGAGAGAGAGAGAGAGAGAGAGAGAGATGCTGAAAGGGGGAATCGATCGAAGCAGAACTACCGTTCCACAAGGAATCTATTATTTATCGGGGCCCCTCCAGTCTACACGCCACGGGCGGTGTACATCAGGGGCCTGGGAGAAACTAGACGGTAAAGAGCTCTGCTCTAGAGTGTCTGGTCTGATTGTTCCGATGCATGTGTTTGCCAGGGACTGCAAGGAAGCCACTCCATTTTCTTGTTGAAAAAAAAAAGGAAGAAACTCCAGTGCACAAGTAAGCAACTCCATTTTCTTGTAAAAAAAAAAAAGTTCCAGTACGAAGTGTTTTGCGCAATCTACACAAAATAAATGATGTATAAGATTTCCTTTTGATATCATTCTCATCTGACCTTGTTTATGTTCGTCTGTTTGACGGATGTTCAAGCCCAAAAGACTATCCCAGTGTAAAATAATGTGTCATTTTTGTATTTGTACATCTATATTTCTGTTTGTGTTGATGTTTGCGTTTGTCAGGGGGAAGTAAACAGGCGAGCTTCGACTGCGTGCTAGATGAATGGGTTCTGCAGGTTTGAATACAGGAGCAAAAGTTTTCTTACTAAATGACACATAGTTTCCCTCCAACTGTTTATTTAATAAATAGATGTCTACCGTGTTACATTTGACAAAACACGACTTGGACAAAGACTATTTAGACACACATAATCGTCTAGAAGGAAAACAATGGGGAAAAATAATTCATCTCTCCATCAAATGAAAAGTCAGTAGATATCCAACAATCATCTCCGCCAGGCAGAATATATTTTCACCCAGGCCCGCTTGTGTTTTTGTGAGTCTGTCAGTAGGATTACGCAATGCTACAGCTGATGTTGTCTCAAAACAGCAGATGTGGTGTAGTATATCCTGCGCAGTGTGGTCTCAAAACTTAGCACACGTGGTGTAGCGTATCTTGCGCAGTGTGGTCTCAAAACTTAGCAGATGTAGTTTAGCGTGTCCTGCATAGTGTGGTCTCAAAACTTAACAGATGTGGTGTACCATACCCTGCACAGTGTTGTCTCAAAACTTAGCAGATGTTGAGAAGCGTATCCTGCGCAGTATGATCTCAAAACTTAGCAGATGTATTGTAACGTATATGGACTAGTCCACACGCAGTGACACCTCCTTGATGAAACTGAAACTGAAATGAAAAGCCACGGAACCTATTTAACCCAAACTTCATCACAGGATGAAATTGGACCGAAAGACGAGCCCATCAGATCTGGGAGCAGATCCGGATCGAATGACGATTCCAGGATCCGTCAGCAATATCATTACATTTTTAACACGCAAAAAATCCCAAACCAGTTTTGACAAAACTCGGTGGAAAGATAGAATGTGACCCAAAGACAAAGCCGCATTCCGCATTCAGGGTGAGATTAACGTCCTATCGGCCTGAGGCCCTTAAGGACAAGGTTCCTGCAGACATAGGTCTGCATATTTGTGGCAACTGCTGTCGCCTGGCAGTAGTGGGTAGTTTCAATGGGGGTCGTCGCATTTGTCTCTCAGAGCTCGTGTTCCTCTTGAACATTGGCTCAATCCTGGTCGTCATCTTCTTGAATGTTGGTTCAAGTTTGGTGGAGTTGGTCTTGAACGTTGATTCAATTTCAGGTTCTTGGTCGACCGACGATGGGCGTCGGTGTGTGTTGCCTGCTGTCCCCCAAACATCAGGCTGTCTTCAGGACCACCGGGCGGCCTTTTTCATGCTTGGGTGGCGATGGTCCTGTGCCACGTGAGGCCGCCTCAAGGATGGAGCAGGACGAAAGTCGCTGGAGCGCTGCACGAGTCCCTAAAACTTGGCGGGCACTCGCTGACTGCGGCCGAGAGGGCAATTTTTCAGCCCAACCCCGTAAGGAGTGCCCCATGTCTGTCACCTCACAAAACAGCACGGTATTCCAGGCCACGGTAGTCACAGTCAGGCAGCGCTCCTTCGCCGATCGCCCCACATCTCCAGGAGCCGTCCCCCGGCGACACAGGCCAGACCCGTCGTCACCCACATGGCTGGAAGGTTGTCTGCGCCGCCCGACACTGATCTCTCACCTCAGTGTCCCTCAAAGGAGAGCTGCCACCTCTCCCCTGGCGTCCATTGCTATGCCACACTCGCAGTGAACTGGCCCGGACAAAGCCGTTCACTTTTTGGTGTAGATCCTACTGACGGATCCAGATCAGACGGCGAATACAGGATCTGTCGACATGAGCGATACGATTTTTACGAACTTTCCACTGAACTTGAACACCCTGAATCACCATTTAATAATCTATATATGAAGTAATATATTTTCATGGAATATGAATACATTCCAATGATACAAACTCTGATCTTTCAAATTTTGCCAAGTTTATTTTAAGATAGGGCAAGGGAAGTAACTCTGTCAGTCCCAACACTTATTTCCCTTGGCAAAAAAAAAAAAACGGGAGGGGGGGGGGGGGGGGGGGGCTGTTTTCACTTCACGAACAAGTTCTAAGGGGCAGGTCCAAGATTCGGTCACTGGTGAAACTCTGCTCTCTTTCGTGTGCCCTTCTGGGTTTGAATATTTTGATGGGGCGACGCTAATTCGGGCCTATGTCACAGAGCAATTGCAAAACACAGACCGGACTCCTTTCAGACTTCGTCTAGAGACGACGTGTCCTTAAGAGCGCAAGGTTTACTAACTGCTTGCCATGGGCGAGAAAATTTGTGTGTATAGCGTTTTTCTTCACGTCTTGCCACGAGGACGGCCATGCTCCATCTTCGGCGGACCAGCTGGTTTTCTTTTTTCTTTCTTTCTTTTTTTTTTAATCTTTCTTTCTTTCTTCTTCTTCTATTTCTTCTTCTTCTTCTTCTTCTTCTCTCTCTCTCTCTCTCTCTCTCTCTCTCTCTCTCTCTCTCTCTCTCTCTCTCTCTCTCTCTCTCTCCCTCCCTCCCTCCCTCGAAGAACGAACTTTGCCATGCTAGAAATTTGCCACGACCTGATACTGTCCGTCTCTTGCATTGCTGATCTCTAATATCCATCTCGGGTATTGCACTGTATCAGTCACTGATAATTCTGTAGACTGGGGGCCACACAGGGGTATAACTCTGTAGACTGGGGGCCACACAGTGGCATAACTCTGTAGACTGGGGGCCACACAGGGCCATACAGGGCCGCACAGGGCCATACAGGGCTATTGCACTGTATCAGTCACTGATGACTCTGTAGACTGGGGGCCACACAGGGCAGAACAAACAAGAGGAGCACCCGGGAAAACGCAGTCCTTTGTCAAGGTTGAACGAAT
>CM065721.1:31822183-31834683 GCA_033310375.1 Conus canariensis | reverse complement strand
AGGAACTGGAGGGGGGTTGGGGTCTCTCGCATGGGGGACTCCGGAGAGGAAAATCTCCTGTTACCTGACCGGCTCAAAGGAGGATTGAACCCAGAGCACTGGCATGAAGAGAACAAGGCTCTGTCCACTAGACCAGCTAGGCGCTGCTGTACTACCCCTTTTTTGTTGTTGTTGTTGTTTTTTTGTAAATTAAATCCATTTGGTCTTTTTTTTTTAACAAGTACTCTTTTATGCCTGTTTCATCTGTTTCCTGTTCCTCGTAAACTTTTCCCCTGTGGTTTCTCTTTCTTTTCTCGTTTTCTTCTGTTCTCTTTTTTTTTTTTCTCTCTTTGTGTGTGTGTGTGTGTGTGTGTGTGTGTGTGTGTGTGTGTGTGTGTGTGTGTGTGTTAGATTCTATTCTTTCCCTTTCTTTTCACTTCGGGTTTAGTTCCCTTTCTTTTCCCCTGTTACACATTCTCTTTTAGGTTTCACTTTCTGTCTCTTTTCTTCCACTTCTTTTTACAGCTTTTCTTGTGTTCTCTTTTCTTCTCCCTACAGTGTTCTTCTCCCTACAGTGTTGCGCACGAGGCGGCTTTTCTTGATAAACCCTCTCTAGGCACGCAGCCACACTCTGTCTTCCGGTGGGGGAAGGAGGGGGGGGGGGTGGAGGAGGGCGGGAGGAGGCAGTACTACGTAACAGTGCGTTGTGTGGGTTGACAGTAGACTGACTAGTCCTGCCTGTGTCGACAACACTCTGTGGACCTAACACTGTTCTGTGGCTGCACACCTAAAAAACTAATGCGCCAAGGCCTTGCTTAAGGAGTCGAGTATTCCTAGACTGACGCAGCTAGGTTCTTTTGAGAATGTTTATTGTGTCTGAAAGATGATTCTCCTCGTTTTTCTTTCCAATGGCCATCAAGGTACAAGCCAGGTGGTTCATATGGCCATCAAGGTACAAGCCAGGTGGTTCATATGGCCATCAAGGTACAAGCCAGGTGGTTCATATGGCCATCAAGGTACAAGCCAGGTGGTTCATATGGCCATCAAGGTACAAGCCAGGTGGTTCCAAGCAGACAGATTAAAATCAAAGGAATGGGACTATTTGGGGGGCTTCCAGCTGGCGCAAAGATAGGGGGTGGGGGGCGGAGGGGGGGGGTGTCACGGGTGAGTGCAAAGGCCTGAAATATGACGTCAACAAAGGGGAAGGCCATGTATTTGAGGACTGTTTGCGTTTTTATCGGTGGAACTCCACCCCACCCCCCTCCACCTCCCAAACAAGGGAAATAATTGGCGGGGAGTTGTTCTTTTGATCCAGTATCAGTTTAACATCAATTGGCTCAAATTCATGGAAGGCCTCAAAACCCTTACATGGATTGTGGTTGTGCAAAAATCCTCATTGTGTCGTGTGGCCTGTTCATACTTGGCTCCCCCCTCTCCCCCCCCCCTCCCCCCCTTTCCCCCTCTGTAAGTAAGGACGGTACCCAAGTAGAGCAGTTTCTAACGACTGCCGGATTTAGACAGGTCACTCAGCTGGGAAATAAGCACTTACTTGGAGCTTTCGACAGAACTCCGTCCGTCTTCATCAGTGGTGGTGTTGCTACTGAGTGAACTGGAGTTCAGTGCACACGACCACGGGTCGAACCCTGGTCATGTGACTGAACGATGAGGGTGTTGTACACCGATGGCAAGATGTGTCTGCCCCGGTCCCGGTTGAGTGTGGGGTTGTTGGCGGCAATATGGATAGCCTCCTTCACCCCACGCTGAAACCATCTGTTGTCACGGTCGAGAACGCTGATGTTGTTTCCTTGTCTATGTTGTCTGTGTGGGTAGGGATGGAGGTGGAAAGGGGGTGGGGAGAGTAAGGGGCAGAGAGGAGGCATGGGGTGGACGTGGGGCTGGAGGCGGGGAGGGAGGGAGGGCGGTGAAGCGATCAGGAACGGAGTGAGCACTCCCGTTTGTTTTGCGTCTAAGTGCCGAACTTTGACTGTGTAGGCCTGAATTTTTTTTCTTTTTGTGATGTTGGGTTTTTTTCGTGTTTTTTTTTCCATTCTTTTTCTTTTTAATTGTAAAACGCTGAACGCTTTGAGGTGAAGGAAAATATTACAAACGGCAACCGTTGTTTTGTAATTATTGGGCAAAATGTGATGATTATGGTGATAATGATGATGAGGAGGAGGAGGAGGAGGAGGAGGATGGTGATGATGATGAGATGATGATGATGATGATGATTGTCATGATCATGATGATGATCATGATGATGATCATCATCGATTCATTTATTTATTTACTTACTTACTTATTTCTTCATTCATTTAAAAAAATTAAAATTGACAAAACTTTTGGCTCATTCAGTCCTATCTCCCCCTTTTTTCTAACGCCCCCTCTCCCTTTCCATCTTCTCTCTCTCTCTCTCTCTCTCTCTCTCTCTCTCTCTCTCTCTCTCTCTCTCTCTCTCTCTTTCCCTTTCCCTCCTCCCCCAGCTCTCTCTCTCTCTCCCTCTCCCTCCCTGTCTCTCTTTCACCCCCTCTCTCCCCCTCCCCTTGCCCTCTTCCTCTCTCTCTTCCCACCTCCCCTTATCTCCCCTCTCCACCTCTCTCTTTCTCTCTTTCTGTCTCTGTCTTTTCCTGACAAGAACGACCTGACATGGTCAAATTCTCTTCTCTCTCTCTTCTCTCTCTCTCTCTTCTCTCTCTCTCTCTCTCTCTCTATATATATATATATATATATATATATATATAATGCCAAACAATTAAGTAGTGGAGGAAAACAAGTGCAGGCTAACAATTCTTCCGTCATAGTAATGACTTGGCAAAGATTTGAACTTAAAAACGAAAAAAAAAAGGGGGGAGTTGGGAGGGAGGGAGGGAGGGAGGGAGAGAGAGGGAGAGAGAGAGAGAGAGAGAGAGAGAGAGAGAGAGAGAGAGAGAGTATAGCTGCTAAGGGACATGGACACTGTGCCACGAGTCTAACCGACCCCTCGTCTGGAGGAGGGTCACTCAGAGGTCATACTGATACCGTGACTCATCGCTTCACCCACCCCCTCCCCCCCCCCCACCTCTTTCCCCATGTTGCAACAAGTCCCCCCGGTAATTGCAGATGCCTGTCCTGCTCTGTGCCTGGGTCAGCAAGTGACCCGAATCTGGCTGAGAAGGTCAAGTAGGCTGACCTTTTCCGGCTGCGCCCCAGGACAATGGTGTCGGTCAACAGTATCGTTACATTCAGACTTCACGCCCACACCCATGGTCATGCGGAAAAGGGCGACAGTGGGGAGGGAAGTGAGTGGGGGAGAGGACGTATACAGCAACTACATGCGTACCGCCAGAACGACAACGCGTTTCAGATGACTAGCAAAAGAATACTCGTGCGTCAGGGGATTCGAACTCGCGACGCCTGGCTGAGGACTCAGAGCATTACCATCGAGCTAGCAAGTCACCATCGGTCAGTCTGCAAAGATGCAGACTTCCAACTGACCGTCAGTAATGGTCCTCAACTGGCCTCCGCGGTCGGCGGGGCTATGAATAATATGACTTGACCAGTGGCAAGAATTACTTACTCATATATTTTTTTGTTTTTGTTTTTTTGTACGCAGGGTTATTTGGTTACAATGTGTTCGTTGTCTTCTTCTTCGTCTCTCTCTTCTTCTTCTTCTTCTGATTCTGATTCTTCTTCTTCTTCTTCCTCTTCTTCTTCTTCTCTTCTTCTTCTTCTTCTTCTTCTTCTTCTTCTTCTTCTCCTTCTTCGTGTTCGTCTTCCTCTCCTCTTCTTCTTCGACTTCTTCTTCTTCTTTTTCTTCTTCGTCTTCGTCTTCTTCCTCCTCTCTTCTTCTTCTTTTTCGTCTTCGTCTTCGTCTTCTTCTTTTTCTTCTTCTTCTTCTTCTCTCCCTTCGCTCTGTGAAGAATCAATGGGGGGGGGGGGGGGGGGGGGGGGGGGGGGGGGGGGGGGGGGGGGGGGGGGGGGGGGGGCTGTCTGAAGAGCTGTTCCCCTGGTTCCTAAAATTCTGTCATCTGTGTGCCAAAGCCTGGGTCTCTGCAAAATGGTTTCCCTGTTCATTCTGCAATGCTCTCAATACGTCGTTTTTTGTTTTTGCTTTTTTTTTCTTTTCCTGCTCGGTCTTTTCCTCGGTCTCCCTACCTCTTGGATGATTGTTTTGGCAAGACCACGGGGATCTTTTGACCTGACCATAGCAATGTACATGGCATTTTAAAAAAAAAATGATGCCAACAGAACTTCATAAGATTCAACGTGCAGCATGAAGGTTCGCCATGCTTGTGGCTTGGTGATCTGCTCAGTGCATCTGGTGTGGAGTGCCTTTTGGTGACGCCTCATATCTCTGGCTGGAATGTCTCTTTCCTGTGGTCCGTTGTGGGGGGGGGGGGGGGGGGGGGTCCATGGCAGGCAAGCACGCAGAGTGCACCAGCGCAGGCAGCAGCCTGATCCGGTGCTTCACGGAGATGGTGCTGTCCGTCCGTACAGCTTTCATTCTGGACAGTGCGGACGTTGTCTTTGGCAGACTACACATCAATGTTTTGTAAGAGAAGAGGCATCAGCCTGGAGAGCAAGCTGAAGACGTACAGTGCAGTGGTTCTCCCCACACTCCTCTACGCATAGTCAACGGTGGACAGTGTACCAATGGCATGCCAAGAAGCCGAATCGCTTCCACACAACCTGCCTCGGAAGATCGTTAAACACAAAATGGCAGGCAAAATCCCAGACACAGAGGAGCTTGAACAAACAGGCCTGCCGAGTATCCACACCATCCTGATGTTGCCTCAGCTTCGGTGGGCAGGTCATATAGCTCGCATACCAGACCACCGGCTACCCAAGAAACTCATCTACGGTGAGCTGCGACAAGGAGTGCGTTCTCATGGAGTTCAGAAGAAACACTTCAAAGACACTCTTAAAAACATCCTTGAAAGTGTACAGGGGAACAAGCTGCTATGGATCGAGCTAGGTGGCGCTACTCTATCCACAAAGGCGTCAGTTCATGTGAAGAAAGGAGGACAGCTGCAGCGCCACCTAGCTCGATACGTCTGTTAGACAGCTTCATACTTTGACTTGCGTTTTATTCAACTTACAGGTCTAACTAACATTTATTGTTTTATTCAACTTACAGGTCTAACTTAACATTTAGTGTTTTATTCAACTTACAGGTCTAACTAACATTTAGTGTTTTATTCAACTTACAGGTCTAACTAGCATTTAGTGTTTTATTTGACTTACAGGTCTAACATTTAGTGTTTTTATTAAATCACAGGTCTAACTAACATTTAGTGTTGTGTTCAACTTACAGGTCTAACTAACATTTAGTGTTGTGTTCAACTTACAGGTCTAACAAACAGTGTTTGATTCAACTTACAGGTCTAACTAACATTTAGTGTTGTGTTCAACTTGCAGGTCTAACTAACATTTAGTGTTGTGTTCAACTTACAGGTCTAACTAACATTTAGTGTTGTGTTCAACTCACAGGTCTAACTAACATTTAGTGTTGTGTTCAACTTACAGATCTAACTAACATTTAGTGTTGTGTTCAACTTACAGGTCTAACTAACATTTAGTGTTTTATTAAGCTTACAGGTCTAACTAACATTTAGTGTTTTATTCAACTACAGTCAATACATTTAATGTTTTATTCATTTACAGTTTTAACTAACATTTAGTGTTTTATTCAACTTACAGGTCTAACTAACATTTAGCGTTTTATTTAACTTACAGGTCTAGCTAATATTTAGTGTTTTATTCAACTTACAGGTCTAACTGACATTTAATGTTTTATTCAGCTTACAGGTCTAACTAACATTTAGTGTTGTGTTCAACTTACAGGTCTAACTAACATTTAGTGTTGTGTTTAACTTACAGGTCTAACTAACATTTAGTGTTGTGTTCAGCTTACAGGTCTAACTGACATTTAATGTTTTATTTAACTTACAGGTCTAACTGACATTTAGTGTTTTATTCAACTTACAGGTCTAACTCACATTTAATGTTTTATTTAACTTACAGGTCTAGCTGACATTTAGTGTTTTATTCAACTTACAGGTCTAACTAACATTCAGTGTTGTGTTCAACTTACAGGTCTAACTAACATTTAGTGTTGTATTAAATTACAGGTCTAACTAAAGTTTTGTGTTTTATTCAGCTTACAGGTTTAACTAAATTTTGTGTGAACAAAATCCGCTCGCTCTCTCTCTCTCTCTCTCTCTCTCTCTCTCTCTCTCTCTCTCTGTCTGTCTGTCTGTCTGTCTCTCTCTCTCTGTGAGTGGGTGAGTGTGTGTGTGTGTGTGTGTGTGTGTGTGTGTGTGTGTGTGTGTGTGTGTGTGTGTGTGTGTGTGTGGTTTGTGTATGTGTTCCCTTCATTGTCGAACAAAATCAACCCGGATTATTTCGTGTGTGTGAGCGCGTGTGTGCGTGCGCAAGTGCGTGTGTATGTGTGTGTGTGGACGCGCGTTTGTGCGTGCGTACCATAGATACGAGCGTGCGTGCGTGCGTGCATGCGCGCGTGCGTCCGTGCGCGCGCGCGCGCGCGCGCGCGCGCGCGTGTGTGTGTGTGTGTGTGTAGATTTCAGGACATCCTTAAAGTCGCTCCAAAAATAATTGACCGACCTCGGATGACTAACCCCTCAAGAACCACACAGCGGTATTTACCTGACGACGCACTGCGCGGAACTGGGGCAAGAACGCACGTCATGTGACCACCACCACCACCACCACCACCACCAACAACAACAAGGGCAACAACTGACAGCCAGCCGCAAACCTACAATGACAATGATTGGCCAACACCGCAGGTGGTGATTCTCCCGGGGCCTCCCCTCATGAATGATTCACATCGTACCTCGCAGACGATTAACCGTCCGCTTCAGATGAACGGTGGGCCGCATAATTGAGAGTCCGGCAGCAAGCAGCAAGGCGACAAGAACAACAGCAAAAACGGCAACAGCACCGGCGGCAGCGGCAACAACGACAATATTGATAGTAATTATGGCATCCCCCGTCTTCAGCCGAATCATGGCTCCGTCCGGCAGAGCTCCAGACAAACTGGGAGGGAGGAGGGGGAGGTGGGGGGGGGGGGGTCAGTTCTGCGGACTGCAGACTTGGCCCAACACACTGGATTAGACATACAGCTCTGAGACGGCCGGGAATGCTGCAGATGGGGATGATGATGATGAGGGTGATGATGATGATGATGATGATGATGATGATGATGATGGTGGTGGTGGTGGTGGTGGTGGTGGTGGTGGTGGTGATGGTGGTGGTGATGATGATGATGGCGGTGGTGGTGGTGGTGGTGGTGGTGGTGGTGGTGATGATGATGATGATGATGATGATGATGATGATGATGATGATGATGATGATGATGAGCAGGAGGAGGAGAGGTTGGGGAGGAGGAGGAGGAAGAAGAAGAAGAAGGAGAAGAAGAAGAAGAGTTTTTTTGTGTTTTTTTTTCTGTCCTAACCTCTGCGCCACCTCTGAGGCAGTGCACCCACGCCGCTCATTCCGACGCCCCGTCCACAGCCACAGCCCGGTCGGCCCCGCCGCAGCCCCGGCACCGGCAATCCACTGGGAGAAGTCAATGTCAAGTCGTCAAGAGGCAACCCACCGGAAGAGACACTGCACTGCTGCCGAGTCACTTCGGTGGTGTTCAGTGGCGCCTGTTCTGATCTAACATACGCAGGACACCACCTACTAAGCCCCCTACTGACGACAATAATTGCTTAGTCGCGGAGCCGGCGTGAGTGAGCTCTCCCTCCGGAGGGCGCCACCACGTCCGTCCAACGACAGCCCCCATGGACTCGCCGATACCGGTGACCCCGACGGAACCAAACCAAGGCCACAGACGTGGAGAGGACATCGAAATTGAGGTCACCATGAGAGCAGGGCATGAAGGGTCACAGAATTTGAGACTTTTTTTTTATGCTGATCGATGAGAATGAGGATGATTAAGATGATGCTACGGATTTCCATTTCGGTCTGAGACTACATGACAGGGCTGTACTCTACGCTTCCTTTCATAATATATCCCGGCGTCAACCAGGCCCGAGAGATACAGGCACCTGCAGTGTTGGTCAGGAAATTTGAGCAACACTCTCAGAAACGCATCCATTAAGTGGATGAAACTCGACTGTGTGGTCCCAGTCTTCCCAACTGAGTCCGCAGCAACTCAACTCTGGGTAGGAGCCGGTCGGGGCAGAAAAACCCACATGACTTCTGATGGGATTCGAACCCACGACCTCCCAGCCGGGAGTCCGCGACGCTAACCACTTCGCCACGGCGGCTGGTAAGAAGAAGAAGAGTTGAGGAGGAGGAGGAGGAGGAGGAAGAGGAGGAAGAGGAGGAGGAGGAGGAGGAGGATGGCGATGGTGGTTGTGGTGGTGATGGTGGTGATGATGATAATACAACACGGCATAAGTGCAACAGTAACAAATACTGATGATGGTGATGATGATGATGATGATGAGGAGGAGGAGGAGGAGGAGGAGGAGGAGGAGGACACACACACACACACACACACACACACACACACACACACACACACACACACACACACACACACGATGACATAGGGAACCACGGAAGGAAGTGGAAAGCCATTATCTGTTCACATCATTCCCGCAGAGTTCTAACGCTTTGGAAAACATCGTAAACCACAGTTGTCTGGCCTGTGCATTATACAGTACACTGACTCTCTCTGTGTGTGTGTGTGTGTGTGTGTGTGTGTGTGTGTGTGTGTGTGTGTGTGTGTGTGTGTGTGTGTTTGTGTGTACGATAGGACACGCGCGCGCTTGGGCACGCACACACACACACACACACCCCACACACACGCGCGCGCGCGCGCGCGCGCGTACGCACGCACGCACGCACTCAATGCACGTATGCACGCACGTCCAGGCCCTCTCACCCCTTTTCCCCCCTCCTCTCCTTCCATTCCCCTGCTCCTTGCCTCCCCCCCCCCCCACACACGGCAATCATACATGTACATTCTCTCTGTAACCGTTAACTCTCTCTCTCTCTCTCTCTCTCTCTCTCTCTCTCTCTCTCTCTCTCTCTCTCTCTCTCTCATTATGCTTTTGAAAACATTTTGACGAAGACTTGCCTGGATTTTTGTAGTGTCAAAGTATTACATATTTGACTATTACGCGCTGGTAAGCTTACAAGAGCGCGCGCCTGCACACGCACACGCACACACACACACACACACACACACACACACATATATATATATATATATATTAAACACACAAACGCGCGCGCGCAGGCGTACGCACGCACGCACATCCACGCACCCCCCCCCCCCCCCCCCCCCCCCCCCCCCCCCCCACACACATATCCCCTACTTACACTTTTTAATGGCAAAGCTGTATCATTTACTGTGACATTTTGACGCACAAATAGGCGACATTTTTTCCATTTTGGAGGGGAAAAAAAGCGTCGCTATAAAATATTATCGGTACGATCTTATTCCACAGAAAATAATAACTATGGCGGCAACATTTCACGTAGTAACAACTCGCAACTACACAATTTTGTGTGTGGGAAAATTGTCGCAAGCGTCAGCATTCAATGACTACAACATTTTACAGTGTTCTTTTGCAAAATACCACCGCAAAATGAGCTGCGACAGTATCTTATGGACAGGAGCCATATTTTATAGGACAACTTCCGAGAAAAAACGTGTCGCTCGACTAAATTTTGTCAGAAAATGTTGCTGCGACAGTATTTCACAGGGAACGCTACCGTTGCGACACGTTCCCACGGCGAGAGTATCATCACCGACACCGGCACTATCGAATAGTAGCAGGCAAACTGGGAAGAGGCGAATCGGGCCGGCTCCGTTGGCTGTTATGAGTTGCATCCTGTAGTCTGATTTACCTCTGTTCAGGAGCAGTTATGTCCCTTGATATCTTAATGGAGTGTCCTGCGCGTGCCTGTACCCATCGTCAACACAGCGCAGGCCTCCAAGGGTGGTACAGGACTGCTCTAAAGGCAGGTGAAGACAGTGCTTCTCTGGGTCCTCCCCAGCACCTTCGGGTGTTTCTTTTTCTTCCGGTCAGTGATCTTGTGTCACAGTCCAGCTGTCCACGCCCCACTGCGTTCGGGACAAGCAGCGCTGCGTGCTGGTGGTGATGGTGGTGGTGGTGGTGATGATGGTGACCAGTGTCAGTTTCGGTCCAGGTCCGCGGTCACAGGTTAAACTCTATACGCCACATATTCCCCATCACACTCAAAGCTGCACCTGGTATTTGTGTCAGAAGATCGGCCTTCACCAAAACGTATCCATCGCACAGTCCAGCCCTTGACCCATACCATACCTGACCCTTGAGGCACGTCTCATGTCCGGTCCTTTTTTTTTTTCTATGCAAGAACGATCCACCTGACCCTTCATTTTCCTGTCGTCTGCTAGACTTTTCACTTCAAAACCCTTGTGACCTACCAATGGCTTAGAAACACAAGGAGTCCGCGAGTCATGCATCATTCTGCTATTCTTGCTGACGCGTGGCATTGGAATCATTTCCTGACCCCAAATTTCAGGAGAAAATCTTTTTCTCATTCAAAAAAAAAAAAAATTCTTTCACAGAGCCAGGGCGATTTTTTGTCTTTTCAAATCCGAGTCGTTACTACTCGACTTTTGCCGTGACCCCGAACTCTGACCTGTATTCGGGCTGGCTCCAGCCCAGCCAGCCTTACAAAGGTCTTTTTTCCTTTGTTTAGCAGAGCGCTCAGGCAGAGCGCATTCCCTCCACGCACCCGTCTGGTTTTAAAGGCTCTTTCATATAATCACAGCCATTAACTCTTTAGGCACTGCCGGACTACAAGCGAGTAGAGGCGATGATGGCTCTTTCCCCTCAGTTAAAAACGACCATTATCCCAGAGGAGAACGGCGACCAGAGAAAAACTAGTTATTATGCTGATGATCACAACTGTTATCTGTAGGATCACAACTTCCCCCGCCCCCCCCCCCCTCTCTCTCTCTCTCTCTCTGGTTTCCCTCTTTTCCGCGAGGACCACAGTTGCTTCCCCATATTTTCCCAGGGATTTTAAATATTATCCTTGATTTCCTGGGGAAAGCAGGAGCTCTCTGGGTGAAAACGTGGTTGTCGGGGAAAAGAAACAGCTGTTGATGGCTGTTTACTACGACAGGCGTATGGGAAAACTGCTGTGATCCCGAGGACGACAGCAATACTCCCAACGAAAATAGGCAAAACTCTTGTGATCCTTAGGGATGGCACCGACGATAAGTGCTTTCCTTAAAAAACATGAACAACACTTTGCGATCCTTAGGGAAAGCACAGAAAACAGCTACTATCCTGATCCTTAGAGAAAACAGGAAAACACAGCTGTCACCCTGATGAAAACACTTGTGATTCATGGGGATCACACCGATGATAACTGCTTTCCTCAGGAAAACATGAAAAACACTTGCGATCCTAAGGGATAACAGGAACAAAAAACAGCCATTATCTTAAGGAAAACACTTGCCATCCTTTGAGAAAACAGGGAAAACGGTATCACCCTAAAGAAAACACTTGCCATTCTAAGGGGAAACAGGAAAAACAGTATCATCCCAAGGAAACGAATTATAATCCTCAGAGTTATTTTTCTTAGGGAAGACAGCTGTTTTCCCGGGGAAACAGCTTCTATCAGCCAATGATGCTAATGCGCTCCCATAAATTTTCTCCTCTTATTTTTCGTCAGACACTGGCCATCTGTAAGGGTTAGTAAAGGAAAATCTCCCACCACCACCCCACCCCCCCCCCCCCCCCCCCCCGCCAAACAAAAAAAAAAAAAAAGAAAGAAAGAAAGGTGGCGTACTGAAATGTTTAAAAACTGAGTTGTTTCTTACACGTTGAGGATTTCAGCAGAGGAGAAATGCTTGCTCTGCTGTCTCACCCACCTGCCTGTCTTGTGACTGCGATGAACGTGAGTTAGACGGCCATTTTCGACACCACAAGTCAAGCATAATCAGACGGCAGGGGAAAAGCTTCAGTGCACGCACACTCAGCAGCAAACCGTGCCTTGATTGACTGATTGATTGCCTTGGAGAGAAGAAAGGTCAGTGCTGCTGTTGTCAGCTGATAACGTCATGTCAACATTGCGGGTGCCACACCAGAAATTCAGCAGAACTTTTCCAACTTCCCAGTGTGGGGAGTTTGTCCGAAAGCGTAAACTGAACACTCGTGATCAGAAATGGCAGAGTGGAAAGAATGAACTCTTTGAGCCAAAAAAAAAAAAAAAGTGCCAGTAACGCTGTGGTAAGGTTCAGTGTTCATTTCAGCACCAACTCTTGCCAGGTTACTGAAACGGTGATTTTTCTTATTGACGATGAAAAGCAAACACTTTCTAAGTATTACCGATAAACAATTGGGGCTGAACAGGTAAGGTAATGTTGTTTCTAGCCCAGCCGACCGCAAAGGGCCACATCAGGGCTGTCACTGCGTTGAAGTCAACTCACAAGTCATTAAAATAAATTTTTTAAAAACTCATTCACACAACCCTTTGAAATACACCTGCTAAAAGCACACCGG
>CM065721.1:31804683-31817183 GCA_033310375.1 Conus canariensis | reverse complement strand
ACCCTAACTGACATTGTGAGGCTACGGTTGAAACAGCTCATTATTTAGTTAAGAACCCCACTGGCCTTTTACTTTGATGCTCTTTGTTTAGTTTCTTTCCATGGTTTGTTGTTATGGACATTTCCCTTCCTTATCCTATTTCCTTTTTGCCACTTATCGCCCCTTTTGTTTGATTTTCCGGCCTCTTTTTCATTTTGTTTTATTGTTACGATGATCTCGCCTGTTTGATCTCCTTTTCTCGTGTTTATTTCTTCATGTCTTTCACCCTCCATTTTACACTGCCTTTGAACACACAGAGTGCTCATCCGCCTACATACACTACGCACACTACGCTTACACTACACTACACTACACTACACTACACACAACACACACACACACACACTACGCACGCACGCACGCACGCACACACACACACACACACACACTTACGCACGCACGCACACATACACACACTTACGCACGCACGCACGCACACACGCACGCACACACACACAACACACACACACACACACACACACACACACACACACACACAACACAACTTACTCATACGCTTACACGCAGACACGCATACGTACAACACACACCACACACACACACACACACAACACACACACACACACCACCATCTCTCTCTCTCTCTCTCTCTCTCTCTCTCTCTCTCTCTCTCGCTCACTCAAACCGTGAGAATGAAATTACTCTTAATCCATGGGCCAAAATGAAGTTACACTCTAACTCCTCCTGTCCCTTCTTCCTCTACCCCCGCACCTCTTCCCTCCTTTCCAAAAGTTCCCATCCTCCACCCCACAGACAAACACACTCGTGCATTGTAGGAATACAACGCTCCAACGACAGTCCCCCCCCTCTCTCTCTCTCTTTCTCTCTCTCTCTCTCTCTCTCTCTCTCACGCGCGCAACACACACACACACACACACACAACACACACACACACACACCACGCACGCACGCACACCACACACACACACCACTGTGGGAATCCAATTACTCTCAAATGACGGTCCTGAACTCTCTCTCTCTCTCTTCTCTCTCTCTCTCTCTCTCTCTCTCTCTCATACGCGCGCGCGCCACACACACACACACACCCCACGTGCGCGCGCGCGCACGCGCACTGTTGTAATCCATTTACACTCAAATGATGCTCCTGAAAAAATTCATACACACACACGCACACACGCACACACCACACACACACACACACACACACACACACACACACACACACACACACTGTGGGAATCCAGTTACACTCAAATGACGGCCCTGAATAAATTCGCGCGCACGCACACACACACACACACACACACACACACACACACACACACACACAGATAGAGAGAGAGAGAGAGAGAGAGAGAGAGGAGAGAGAGAGAGAAGAGAGAGAGGACGAACAAAATCACAATCCAACCAGTGGGATTGGACTCACAGACATACAGATATATACATGAAAGTCGATGGATTGGTCATTATTCAAGTGCACGAACTACATGTCGCGGTGTGTAGGCTACAGGCCTGTCCCCATGCATTCCCCCCTCCCCCTCTCCCCCCCTCCCCCCCCCTCCCTTCCTAACCTCCTCCCCTCATCAGCGAAAGACGAGTGGAGTTATATAGCAGGCCGTAAAATCGCGTTCCAACATCGCCCTGTAGGCGTTCCCTACAACCACGTCCTCAAAGGGCACACTGCAGGAGGTGAGGGGGGGCTGGCTACCGACCACTACGAAGTCCACGTGAAACATTGTCTGTCGGCTGTCTGTAGACTTCACTCCGTGTGTGCTGCCGCGGGTTATTAATTAACTTCCTTTCATGTGATTCCTTTTTGGTGATTGTGGTCCGTAGCTGGAAAGCCCGTTGGGCTCGTTCTTTGTGATTCAAATCTGGTTTTATGACTTTTTCTTTTGTTTGTTTGTTTGTTTTTATTGTTATCCTTTCTACTTGTTGTCTCTGTCGTTCATGAAAAATATCCGTCTTTTCCCATTATGTTTTAATGGTTATACCTTCTCCCTCTTTTTTTCTTTTTTTTTTTAAATTTTTAGTGATTACTCACTTTATAAAGAAAGAATGTCCATTACTTTTTTTTTTTTTTTTTTTTAGTTATCCCCTCTCCCTCTTTCTTGGTGACTAATGTTTTGATGAGATCTGTCCATTCATTTTTTTTTTTTTATGAGATATATCCATTCATTTTATTGTTGTTGTTGGTTTTTTTTTTAATCGCCATCCTCTCCTCCCCCTCCTCGGTGACTGTTCAATTTATGAGAAATATCCATGTCCTTGATTTTCTTTGGGTATCCACTCTCCCTTTTCTTGCAGACCGTTTATTCTAGGAGTCATTTCTATTTTCCTTTTCTTTTCACAGTTGTCCCCTCTTCCTGCCTTGGTGATTTCTTTTTTTATTTATTTTATTTTTTTTTTTAATTGTCACCCTCTCTGTTCGATGACTATTTATTTGATGAATATGTCCTTTTTTTCATCATAATCTCTTTCTTGCGACTCTGTATTATATGAACAATATCCATGATTTTCACTTAAAAAAAAACATAATCTTTAATCAACTAATTAGAGGGTTGGCAGACGCGCAAAACAAAAATAAAAGGACGGTGCGCAAAGTCACTGGCATGTAACAGCCACTTCTCTGAGTCAAACTCCTCCTGCATTCTCAGAACTTTTACTTTCATAATCATCCCTCCTGAGAAATCTCTTTTAGAGTAAGTTTTCACCGTTATTATCTTCCCCCCGCCCCCCCTTCCTTTGCGACTCGTTATTCATCGAGAAATTTGTATAACTTGTTGTTGTTTGTGTGTGTGTGTGTGTGTTGTGTGTGTGTGTGTGTGTGTGTGTGTGTGTGTGGGGGTGTGTGTGTGTGGTTTTTTTTTTGGGGGGAGGTGTTATTATCACTGCTTCTTCGCGATGACTCCTGATTCGATGAGAAGTATTCATTACATTTATTTTGGTATGTTTACCCTTTTGGGGGGCGACTCATTCTTTCTGAAGTGTCCAGTTTCTTTTAATGATCAATTGCCTCTTCTACGTGACTCCTTATTCTATGGTTGGCAAGTCAAACGATCTTCGGGGTCAACGTTTAACTCCGCCAGAAATAAATTAGCGTGTGTGTGGTGTTGTTGTTGTCTCATTTTTACTGTGTTGTGTGTGTGTGTGTATGTTAGTGTGGTCGATGGTGAGAGTGATGTGTGCATGTGTGTGTATGTTATGTGTGTTTGTGATTGCTCTTTGTGTTGTGTGGCTAAGTGTGTGCGCTGTTGTTTGTGCAGTGATGTGATTGTGTATGAGATTTGTCCGGTTGTGCGTTGGTGTGTGTGTGGTGTGGTGTGGGGGTGGTGTGTGTGTGTGTGTGTGTGTGTGTGTGTGTGTGTGTGTGCGCGCGCGCGCGTGTGTGTGTGTGTGTGTGTGTGTGTGTCTGTGTCTGTGTGTGCGCGCGCGCGCGCGCGCGCGTGTGTGCGTGTGAAAACAAAGGCACTTAATTTTTGTGGAGAAATTAAGTGCCCCTGACGGTGTCTATATGCGAAAGAAGCCGAACGTTTCGCTACGGTATGCCTGCCGACTCTTCCCCTGCCTGCTAATATAGCTTGTAGCTCCAGCCGTCTTACCATGGGAGAACAGAAACACAAACAGGCTGATAGACAGACGACAGAGACAACGACAGACAGACGGGCGGACGGATGGAAAGAAGGACGGACAGACAGACAGACCGACGGACAGATAGGCAGACGGACAACTCAGAGACAGACGGACAGACAAGACGGATCTCCTGGCTAAACAGAACACCACACGATGGTTGCGTTGTCGCCGTCAATGTTGTCGCCAGTGCTAATTATTTTTTAAGGAGGCGGATGGGGAAGAAGTTTTGGATGGGGGGGGGGGGGGGGGGGGGAGGCTGAAAGGTTGAAAGGAGAAGAGGAGGGGGTATGGGAAGACGCGCAGGCGGAGGTGTGTATGTGTGGAAGGAAGGGTGGGGGGGAGGAAGGGCGAGGGTGGGAGGGTGGGGAGAGGTGAGGGGGAAGGAGGGTGGAGGAAGGTGGAGGTGGAGGAGGCAATCCCAGGACTGGGGACTACCGCCAGGTACAGCCGGGGCACGTGTAATCAGCCTTTCCTGACGGGAGGGGGCAGCTCGTGTAATGGAAGAACGGATGATGACCACCCACCCCACCCCCACCCCCACCCATCCCCACTCCCCTGTTATTACTCTGCTCACTACGCCCGCTCTCCCTCCAACCCAGCCACCCTCCCTCCCTCCCTCCGTCCTGGGAGCGCAGTGGGACCAGCTGGGCGGCAGGGGGTCAGTGGTTTGGATCTACGTCAGCCCCGCCGAACTATCACCATTACATCACACACACACAGCTAGACCACTGAGGCAGAAGAAAATGAAATGAGCTCGGTGGTCCAGCCGCCCCCCCCCCCCCCCCCCCCCCCCGCCTCCCTGGCTTTCGCTCGGCTGTCGCGATCCCTGGGTGGCGGGTAGGGAGGTCTCTCATGCGTCAGGCAAGGAGCGAGCGGGCGGATGCTCCAGACTGATGTGGTAGAGCGCCGGACGGACTCGGATCCCTGTTGATCCTGGGGTAAGGGGTTCGAACCCCCCATGCCGGGCCGTGTCATCACAGGTTGGGGACTTTTATTTTCCTCGGTTTAGCGTGAGTTCCAGTTGCACATTTCCAGAGAACTCTTTGGAATGAGACTGTGTAGACTGAGGGTCCTGTGTGGGAACGCACTCGCAACATGTTCCATACACATGTAAAAAAAAAAAAAAAAATAATTCCGTCACCGACTTTCGGAAGAGAAGGTCCATCTGGCCTTTGGCATGGATGACATGTATACACATAGCATGCATCCTCCACGGAAAATAGAAAATTAAGTGACATCCATTTTGCGTCCATTTTCAGGAGATACGTGATAGTCCGGTTCTTCATTTTGATTCTCTTGAAGGTTGCTTGTCTTGCCTGGAGAAGACCAAAGAGGTCGAAACGCGTTGTATTTTGTTCTGTAATTTGTTTGCCTCTTTCGTGCGGTGGAACAAATAATTTTTTCTTTCAAGTATGTGACATTCGACTGAACGGCATGGGAAACGTAGCGTCAGCAGGCAGCTCTTCAGTGAGCTCTACCCAGGTAGGCAGCTCGTGAAAAACAAGAGCGTGGATGCTTCTGTGCTTAGAGCTCGGTCTGTTTAACAGGGACAGGCACTATAGAGGCACCGTCAAGAGAAAGACTGACGGCTCAGGCAAAAAAAAGAAAAGAAAACGTTTTTACAATTGTTACCTCAGCCGAAGAGGGGACATTTTCACTTACGTCCGTTCATTTGTTTGTTTGTCAGCAAAATCGCACAAAAACTACTTGATGAACATCATGGGAATTGGGTGGATCGATGGTGGAATGTGATCCACGGACGAAGTTCGTCAATTTTGGTGCATATCTGCCGAGCGGATCGGGATCAAAGGACCGATCCAGAATCCGTTCGGCAATTTTCACCAATTTCCCACTGAACATGAACGCTGTGACGTTATTACCTACGAACTCATCACTGATATCTCTCTGCGAATCAAGATAATTTTGATGGAGTATAACAACTCTCTAATAATGTCAGCATTTGACGTTCCGTATTTCCATAGCTTCTGAAATCACACACACACACACACACACACACACACACACACACACACACACACACACACACACCATGAAACTCTGGAAGTGTGTGTGTGTGTGTGTGTGAGAGCTAGTAAGTGAGTGAGCGTGCGTGCGTGCGTGCGTGCGTGTGTGTGTGTGTGTGTGTGTGTGTGTGTGTGTGTGTGTGTGTGTGTGTGTGTGTGTGTGTGTGTGTGTGTCTGTGTGTGTGTGTGTGTGTGTGTGTGTGTGTGTGTGTGTGTGTGTGTGCGTGCGTGCACATGCGCGTGTGTGTGCGCGCGCAAGCGTATGCGTGTGTGTGTATGTGTGTGTGTGTGTGTGTGTGTGTGTGTGTGTGTGTGTCTGTGTGTGTGTGTGTCTGTGTCTGTGTCTGTATGCGTGTAGTCTTACTACTACCACTGCTGGCCGCCGCTACTATTACAGTTACTGCTATACTACTCCAGCAGCTGCTGTCGCTGCTGTGGTGATGAAGATGGTTTGCTGCTGTTTGACTACCTGACAGCGACAACGTGGTCCAGGCTGTGAGTAATCAGTGTCAGGCCAATGGACTGTGAGGAGAGGGACCGCTGATACCCTGGGGAACCATTTGCCCTGCAGCCGATCTGCCTGAACAGTGCTTCGGCCGTTCTGCTAGCAGCTTAGTGCCTGTGTCATGTTTCCAGAGTTTTCAGGGTGTGTGTATGTGAGTGTGTGTGTGTGTGTGTGTGTGTGTGTGTGTGTGTGTGTGTGTGTGTGGTGTGTGTGTGTGCGTGCGTGCGTGCGTGCGTGTGTGTGTGTGTGTGTGTGTGTGTGTGTGTGTGTGTGTGCGTGCGTGTGTGTGTGTGTGTGTATTGTGTTGTGTTGTGTTGTGTTGTGTTGTGCTCTCTATCTCTCTCTCTCTGTCTCTCTCTCTCTCTCTGTCTCTCTCTCTCTCTGTCTCTCTCTCTCTCTCTGTCTCTCTCTCTCTCTGTCTCTGTCTCTCTCTCTCTGTCTCTCTCTCTCTCTGTCTGTCTGTCTTCTCTTCTCTCTCTCTCTCTGTCTCTCTGTCTCTCTCTCTCTGTCGTCTCTCTCTCTGTCTCTCTCTCTCTGTCTCTCTCTCTGTCTCTCTGTCTCGTCTTCTCTCTGTCTCCTCTCTCTCTCTCTGTCTCTCTCTCTCTCTCTCTCTCTCTCTCTGTCTCTCTCTGTCTCTCTCTCTATATTCTCCTTCTCCCTTTCCTTATTTTGATGTCCCGTGTTCCCATCATTTCTCTCCCCCCCCCCCCCCTCTAGTTTTTCTTTCTTTCTCTCATTTTTATTTCTTTCTTTCTCCCATTATTTCCTCTTTCTTTTTCTCCACATTTCTGTTTCTTTCTCCCTTTTTTTGTTTGGGTTTCTTTCTAGCATTTGGTCTCTCTCAGGCTTTTTCTTGTCTTCTTTTTCCCCTGTCCCCTTTTCCTTTTCCCCTTTTCCTTTTCCCCTTTTCTTTTTCCCCTTTTCCTTTTCCTGTTCTGTTCACCTTTTTTCCCCTTTCTTTCTCTCTTCATATTCCTTCTTCTTCTCTTTCTTTCTTTCTTGCCTTCTTTCTATCTTTCTTTCTGGGTTTCGCCAACCATTGTCTTTACTTCTTGTTAGCCCGGATCACCAGACACGCACACATTTCGGAAAGGCATGCGTGCGTGCGTGCTCCACCCTCCCAGCCCCTTCTCCTCCCTCCCATTACACACATACACACACACATACACGCGCGCGCGCACCTCACTCACACACACACACACACACACACACACACACACACACACACTCATACACACTTACCCACACACTTACACACACACTCACTCACTCACACACACACACACACACACACACACACACACACACACACACACACACACACACACACACACACACACGCACAGGCGCGCGCATGCACACGTACACGCAAACACACATATATTCATACACACACACACACACCACACACACACACACACACACACACACACACACACACACACTCACACTCACTCACACAAAGGCGCGCCTACGCATACGTACACACAAACACACACATAATTCATACAGAGAGAGAGAGAGAAGAGAGAGAGAGAGAAAGAGAGAGAGAGAAAGAGAGAAAGGGAGAGAGAGAGAAAGAGAAAGAGAGAGAGAAAGGGAGAGAGAGAGAGAGAGAGAGAGAGAGAGAGAGAGAGAGGGGGGCAGAGAAAGAAATGAGGATAGAAAGAGAAAAGAAAAGGAAGACGGAGAGAAAAAAATAACACGGAGACACAAAGAACGAAAGGCAGACAGATTCCCAGAAACAGGAGAAAGACAGGAAGACAAAAGGACAGGGAAAAAAAGAGAAAAATATCGAGAGAAAGAGAAAGGAAGACAGAGATGAAGAAAGACAGGCAGACAGAAGATGGAACGAAAGCAAAAAAAATAAAGTAATTAAAGTCAAACAGAAAAGAAACCACACACACACACACACACACACACACACACACACACACACACACACACAACACACACACACACACCTCAAAGGGATGAGGAAAGAAAGAAAAGGAAAAAAAAAACAGGAAGAAAGAGTAAAGGAAAGAAAAGACAGGAAAAAGGAAAAAGAAAGGAAAGAAAAGAAAAGTGGGAAAAAAAAATGAAATACAAAAGACAAAATCAAGCCAGGCAGTTCAGCAATTTCATCTTCGTTTTCAAAATCGTCATCAGTTGAAATTCTGAAATTAATACGACGGGTTTTGTTGTTTTGTTTACTTGTTTGTTAACGGACGAAATCACATCATGTTGGGGGCAGCACATGCTCGGACCTTTATGAACAACGTCAAAAAATTTCAGCATGATTGCATGAATATTCATCGAAATACGAAACATTGAGTAAAAGTATGGGTGCAATTGCTCCCACAGTGTACGGGAAAGGTCTTAAGCGACAGGCCCGATCACCTTGGCTTAAGGCTGTGTCAGACCAACTGACATAGGCTGGAACACCAAGGTTACATCAAAATGTTGTTATGCTCTGCATAGTTAGGCGGGGATTGTCTTCAGTCGTGACAAGCTCCTAGCGTAACATTATCAGTCTCCAAATCCCCCGAAGTCAGAGTGTGGCTGGCTGCCCACGTGGCGAAGTAATCAAAAACGGTCACACACGTAATGTTCTCATCCCTAGCTGATGCATCTGTACCATAGTGTTCAAGGACTTCGGCTGTTCGGATGACCCGTGCCTCCGAGTCAGTCACAGTATGGGTCAAAGACTGGACTGTGCGATGAATATGTTTTGGTAATGGCTGATCCTCTGACAAAAGCCAGGTGCAGCTTCAAGTGTAATAGAGAGAGAGAGAGAAAAAAAATATATATATATTAGAAAGAAACTCGTGGAGAGCGTGGCAGCAGAGATCCCCAGAAGAGAAGCCCCCTTCAAGCTAGTGTTTCGGCCCGTATCTCCTGACACTCTGGGGGGTTGGGCCACACCCGGTTCATGACTCCGGATGTCCCTCTGCTGCCCCTTTTTTCCCATCTTGGGACGAGCCATGGCTGGGATTTGAACCCATGACCCTCTGGACATGCTCATTTTCCACTTAATGACTCGCACTCTAACCACTGAGCCACTGGGACACCTGATATTTGTAGGAAAGTTAAGCCTTATGAAGTTCACTTTTGTTCCTCCTTGACGAGATCCAGCTTGAACACCTCTCTGCCGCTTCTGCCATTGCTTTCAGGGCTCTGGTTTTTTTCCCTCCCTGCAACTGAGAGCTGTTTCATAAGACTGTATGCAGACGTTCCTACAAACCCCCTAGCTCCAGTTTCTGCAGTGAGGACTTTGACCTGATAGCCTTCTCTCCTCAGGCTGTTTGCCAGATCAGCATACTTTTCAGTCTTGTAGATTTGAGCTGCCTCCATTCTGTTCTCATATGGCACCGTGAGCTCGATCATGATCAGCTGCTTGGTTGACTGAGAGTGGACTACTATGTCTGGTCTCATGCCACTCTTGCTGATGATCTCTGGGTGACTCTTCCATTCTGGGAGGTCTGCAGTGCACTCCCAGTCATCTGCCTCGTCCAGCAGACTCTGCCTGCATGTTCCGAGTGGCACTGTTGTTCTTGGCCATGATTTGCTACCTCCTGCCGTGAAGAATGTTGCGGGTGCTTTTGGAGTCCTGATTTTCCCTTTTGTGGTGTTGGTACTAGCCCAGACTGCTTGTACAATCTCTTTGAGCACTTGGTTGTGCCCCCATGTGTACCTTCCTTGAGCCAGGGCTACTTTACATGAGCTTAGGACAAGCTCCACTGTTTGTTTTTCATGGCAGAGGGGGCATGTAGGATCGTCTGTTTTCCCCACTTCACCAGGTTTGCATTTGAGGGCAGAAGGTCATATGCAGATCTGAGAATGAAGCTGATCCTGAGAGGGGCCATGTACCAAATCTCATTCCAAGTGAGACTTCTTTGGAATGCATTCTCCCACGTTGTCCATTGCCCTTGCTGGCTCTGCTGGACTGCTTTTTGGAGTCTTTTTTGGTCTTCTTCTTTTCTCATCTCCTGAATCATCATGTCTCTTTTGGCTTTTCCTTTGGCCTTTGACCACCATTCAGTTTTGGTCACCCCCAGTCCTTGTCTGTTGGTCTGTGTGTGTCCTGTTATTTCTCTGATCTTGAGACTTTCTTTTGCAGAATCCATCGCCTCTTGAACTTTCCATTTTCTGCCTGTCTTCAGCTGGGGCTTGATTGCTTCTACCACCTTGTCTCCTGAGTCCTCCAGCATGCTTTGAAGTCTGATCTTCCCTGCTTTGTATTCCTCCAGGATGGATTTCAGTGGTAGTTTCAGATTTGCTTGGCGACAGTACAGCGCTATATCAGTCAGACAGGGTGGGACACCAAGCCATTTCCTTGTGAACTTGTTGCTTTTGGTTTCCATAGCCTCCACTATGCTGGCGCAGATGTCGTATATCATCAGAGGCCATAGGAGCTTTGGTATCAGCATGAACTGCAGACACCAGACCTTGTATTTGCCAGGAAGCCCACACTGGTCAATGGTCTCCAAGCCTTCTTCCAACATCTGTTTGGTTTCTTTTGCTTTTTCTGTGTCTTTCAGGGTATCATCATACCATCTTCCAAGGCTCTTGACTGGCTCTTCTGTGACTGTTGGAATGGCCTGGTTGGCAACACTGAAGACCACAGATTCAGCCACTTTTCCTTCCTCAGTGAGAGACTCCGTGATTTCTTTGGCTTGAACTTCATTCTGGATGAAGCAACTATGTCGTCCAGCCTCTCCAGCACATGACGTGTCTCGTCTTCTCTGGATGAAATCACTGTAGTGTCATCCATGAAGGCCTTGAGAGGGGGCATCTTGTATCCATCGCCAAGGTCTGTTTGTCTTGCGTTACTTGTTGCTGCTTTCAAGATGACTTCCATTGCCAACACGAACAGTATTGGGGAAATTGCACAGCCCATTGCAATGCCCACTTCCAAGTTGATCAAATCTGTTGTGTACTCCTTGGTAGAGAACCGCATTGAGAAGCCATTGAAGTACTTCTTGAGCATGTCGCGGATGTTCTTTGGCACATGGTACATCTCAAGAGCCAGCTGTATTATCTCATGGGGTACAGATCCATATGCGTTTGCCATATATATATAACACTTAAAGACCACAAGCCTAACTTCCAAAACAACCCAACATGTAGACTAATAAACCCATCTAAATCCGAACTGGGCAAAATAAGCAAGAGAATTTTGGAAAAGGCTATAGAAGATATAAAATCAAACACCGAATACAACCTTTGGAAAAACAGCTATGAAGTCATACAATGGTTTAAGAAACTCAACAAACAGAGAAATACAATGTTCATTACATTTGACATAGTAGACTTCTATCCATCCATAGATGAAGAACTACTCAACAAAGCTTTGAAATTTGCCAACAAATACACAAATATAACAGAGTCAGAAATGGAGATTATTTTCCACACCAAAAAAACCTTACTCCATAGCAGAAATGAAACTTGGATTAAAAAAACGAGCAAAAACTCCACATTTGATGTAACCATGGGATCGTATGATGGTGCCGAAACATGTGAACTAGTCGGACTATTCATGCTATCCAACATCCAAAAGCAACTTGGAAAACAGGCCGGTTTATACAGAGATGACGGCCTCGCTGCATTAAACAATAATCCAAGAACCATTGAAAACAAGAAAAAAGAATTATGTAAAATCTTTAAAAACCACAACTTAAAAATCACAATAGAAGCAAACAAAAAAGTAGTGAATTACCTAGACATAACATTAGACCTCAATGACCATGTGTACAAACCATACAAAAAACCCAATGACATACCAGTCTACGTAAACATCAAAAGCAACCACCCACCATCTATACTAAAAACAATACCCAATGGTATAAACAAGAGACTATCCAACCTGTCATGCAATGAAAACGCATTCAATGATGCAGCAACAGAATATCAAGAAGCATTACAAAAAAGTGGTTACAATTACAAACTACAATACAGTCCAGACAACAACACGAACAGAATTAAGAAAAATAGGAAAAGAAAGATCATATGGTACAACCCACCATACGATGGACAAGTAAAAACAAATGTAGGAAAAGAATTCTTTAAAATCTTGGCAACATCATTCCCAAAAGAACACAAACTGTCCAAAATATTCAACAAAAACACCATTAAACTGTCATACTCATGTATGCCCAACCTCAAAAACATGATTGATTCATCTAACAAAATGAAAAGCAACATAAAAGAGAAGGGTGCCGAAAGGACATCTTGCAACTGCACTAAAAAAGAACAGTGCCCCCTGAGCAATAAATGTCTTCACAGCAACATTGTATACCAAGCTACGGTAACATCAGAAAATGAAGAAGAAACAT
>CM065721.1:31787183-31794683 GCA_033310375.1 Conus canariensis | reverse complement strand
GTTTATTACGGCACGTCAGTGACAGTGTGATGTTGAGATTAGCTGTTGACAGTGTGATGTTGATGCTGTTATTACGCACGTCAGTGACAGTGTGATGTTGCTGCTGTTTATTACGGCATGTCAGTGACAGTGTGATGTTGATGCTGTTTATTACGGCACGTCAGTGACAGTGTGATGTTGATGCTGTTTTTACGGCACGTCAGTGACAGGTGATGTTGATGCTGTTTTTACGGCACGTCAGTGACAGTGTGATGTTGATGCTGTTTATTACGGCACGTCAGTGACAGTGTGATGTTGCTGCTGTTTATTACGGCACGTCAGTGACAGACACATGAACAACAAATGTTGCTGCTGTCAGGGTGTTCTTCGTGGCATTTCAGTGAAGACATACGAACAATGATGATGATCGGCAGACCTTGGTACACTGGTAATAAACTGAATATCATGAATCAAACCAGATCAATGATGAACTACATGATTTGCAAAATTACGTAACAACGCACGGATTTCAAAGGTACAGCTTTCGGTGACACTTTTTTTTTTTTTTCAATTCGGTATTTCAATTCGGTGGTACCTAAAAACAGCAGGAATCCGTGGTCAAATGAACAGAGCGTTTGTCTGTGGTGCAGACGGTCGTGATGTTCCAGCCATTCGTGGGGTCAGAAGTTCACATCTTAAAATTTTTCTCTGTCCACCCGATAGTAGACGGGTACCTGATTCAATTCAGGGAAGGTGAAAGGCGGCAAAAGGAGAGGGTTGCACCCCGCCTTCCACTGTGCCGTGCCGCAGACACGGTGAACCTCTAGTAGTTTACTGTCCCAACCTGTAACCTTTTCAGTCTGAAAATTGTATTCATTTCGCAAAATGCTAGTGCATACGAAAATATGACTGAAAACTTACACCCTCTTTTCAATTATACATTTTCTTTTTCATTAGGAACCTACTAACTACATTACTTACGCAAAATTTCAGTAAATAAAAAAAAAAACATGGTTGAAAAAAAAAATGCTCTCTGAACTTGTTCTTGTGGTGGATGTAGTTGTTCTTGTTTTATTTAAGAATAACACAAGACAGTAATGAAATTCACTCGATAGTTTTCATACACCTACGTTTTGCGTAAACTGAAACGCTGTATCGAACGGTCTTCATGTGAAGAGGATGTAGATACAATCCATTTGATCGTGCACTTCCTGACTGTAGAGCCCGTCTGGCGACGACTCCATCACATTCCATGGCGTTTCCAAGCTTTCTGCTGTCTTCAGCGTTGTCGAGTCACCCGTAACACCATTGCCGGATAACGATCCCGAGGCTTCCGTCAATCGCCGGCTTCTGTTTTGCTCTTGTCTTTCTCTAAGTTTTCAATACGCGGAAGAGTTTTACTTCAGAGACAACGCCTGGTTGAGACACCTCTACTCTCTCTCTCTCTCTCTTCTCTCTGTTATCCTTGGAAATATAAGATCATTATCATTCATCATCATCATCATCATCATCTCTCTCTCTCTCTCTCTCTCTCTCCTCTCTCTCTCTCCTGCGATTTCTTGTCCATCGCCGAACTGATTTCTGTGTACCTCATGTCTGTAGAGACAAAAAGAGTTGTTGACCACCTACTGTCGTCCCTGGTTCAAAGTCACAACGTCAAGTGCACGACCTTTATCTCGCACGATAATTTCTCAGCAAGCCCCCATTGGCTGGCTTCGACACGTGGGACAGGTATCAAGCGTTAAGAATCATCGGAGCTCGGCCATTTCCTTAACGTTCCCGTCCATTGTTTTCTCAAGCTGTACGGGTACAGTGGGTCAGTCAGCTGCCCACAAAGTTTCGCGCTGTTTTTAACGCGCAGACAAACAGGTATGAAATTTAAATTGGTTCAAAAAAAGTTTGGTCACTTTGACCTTAAACTTGGTCCAGGTTTAAAAGAAAGAATAAACTGTTTTAACGTTTGAGTAACTACAACGAAACTTGACCTAGACAGACAGCTAAAAAGTTAAATGAAAAAAAAAGAGATTAAACCTTTTTTAACTCCTGTCAGTTATTTTTGTCAAAAGGTGAAGGAATTTTTCGCGCGATTCTGTCAATATTGATGCTGTTTGGATTCAGATGATAGAAATTTAACTAATGAAACATTGTTTTCACCATGACCCTTGTTCAAGCTGCAAGGTCACGAGCTCTGATCGGAACATTCGCATTTTGACCTTCGCCAAGATTACGCGTTTATCCCCATCTCTGTTTGAGTGTATATCTAAAAACTTGCGAGAACACAGATACACTGATCGTAACAAAACACGCTGCCCCTCAACCCTGGCTCTCCAAACGACTTCCAAAGAAGGATTTTTTTTTCTTCAATGATGCATACCACACACTTCAATTCACATCAAACAAAACCGATACAAGAAATGTATGTTGGATGTAGGTGAACGTGCGCGTGCAGTATGAAACAATATTTAAGCAATTTGATTTTTTTTCTTAAATGAGGTGTGTGAGATTCACCCGTTTCTACGCATATAGAGACATTCTTTACGTCACTTCCATGCCCTGTTTCTGCTCCCATTCATCCATCCTCCCGACCCGTTCTTTGCCTCAGCAACCCCCGCGCCCCGCGCCCCACTCTCTCTCTCTCTCTCTCTCTCTCTCTCTCTCTCTCCACACACACACACACACACACACACACACACACACACACACACACACACACACATCGATTCCTCCCTCCATCCTATCCCAACTTGCTTTTTCTCCTCATTTATGTTCTCATATCCCGCCATTTTCTCATTTCCCATACTGCTGTTAAAATAATTCAATGCATGGCACAGACTGCTGAATGAAGATGTGAATGAGAATGTTTTGTAAGGTAAAGAGGGTAGAGCAGAGCAACATTTATATATAAGAATGTTTTCTCATGTAACAAAAAATCAGTCATATTTTCTACTAGCGCTTACGCGCTTCGACCCCGTCTCGCCCCGGCGAGTTTGTCTGTCGTGTAGTGTTCCGATGTCCAGTTTTGCGTCTGTGGACGCAAATTGCGTCACGACGCAATGCGTCACGGGATCGCCGACCCGACGTTGCTGTTTGTAGGACACCAAGGATACTTGATACCAAATTTGGTGGCGATCGGCCTGAAACTGTGGCCGTGTATAAGCGAACAGACAGACAGACAAACTGAGCTTTATATAATAGATTCTGCATTTGGTTGCCAACAGTTCATTTGAGGAAGAATACACAAACCACTCCGACAGATATGTCAACTGACTGATTGTATTACGAATTTCAATCATTACATTCAACCACGTATTATCCTTCAATACGGTGGTCGTCCTATTGTTACATTCATCCGTCTATTAGACCCGGGAGTGGCGGTCGACCAAAAATCAGATTTCAACCAAATACGGTAAAAAGACGGAACTGACCCCAGGACGAGCCCATCAAATCTTACTGTAATTCCGGATCACGGGGCGGATCCACGATTTCCTTTTAATTTTCCTTTAATTTGGCAAGACAGGGCACGTTGAAAAAGCTGTACAGCAACTTAAGAATGGAAAGGCTTGTGGGATAGATAGAATACGAAATGAATATATAAAACAAAGCATCCCAGTTCTCAAAACAAGTTATTGTAAACTTTTCAATAAAGTTCTTGATACAGGGACCATACCAGAAGAATGGTTGATTGGACTTATTCTGCCAATATACAAAGGAAAAGGTAGTAAATTGGACTGTAACAATTATAGAGGTATAACACTTTTGAGTTGTGTTGGAAAACTGTTCACAACAATTTTGAATAACCGTTTGACAAATTTTATCGAGAATAACAACACACTTTCGGAAAATCAAGCTGGTTTTCGACGAAGTCATTCTACGACAGATCATATATTTGTTTTAAAAAGTTTAATTGATATTTTCAATAGTCGTAAAAAGCAATTATTTTGTGTTTTTGTTGATTTCACAAAAGCATTCGATTCAGTTTGGAGGCAGGGATTATGGCAAAAGCTTATCAAAGAAGGTGTAAATGGAAAGATTTTGCAAGTAATCACGAATATGTATCAGCAGATAAAATCTTGTATATTTATAAATGGAAGTCAATCTGAATATTTTGGCAGTTTTAGAGGTGTTCGTCAAGGTGAAAATCTTTCACCTTTGCTATTTTCTTTGTATTTGAATGATCTTGAACTATATCTCACAGATCGTAACTGTGCTTTCTTAAATATTGATTTAAATCTTCCTGACTCAGATTTACTAAGTTACATTAGTTTACTTTTACTTTTGTATGCTGATGATATTGTTATTATTGCAGATTCTTTTTGCGGTTTGCAGCATGCTCTTGATGTATTAAGCGAGTATTGTAGTACATGGAAGCTTAATGTTAATGTAGCAAAAACAAAGGGTGTAGTCTTTAATGGACGCAATAGCCCAAGAAAAAAACTAAAATTCAAAAACCAGTGTATAGAAATAGTACACACTTTCCCGAGTGCCCTCCGTGTTTTCAACACTTGATCCTGACCACAGAGATGTCTTCAAAGACAAACATTTTGTGTTCTCATTTTAAACTGCTGTCACATCTGTATGGCTTGACCGTCCTGCTCGAAGTTTATTCGGCATCACTCGATCCACTGACTGACACACATTTTTTAAAAAAGTTGCTTTTGAAACCCAAGATGTTGCTGTCGTTGAAGAAAAATAGCCTTTGAATTAAAAAAAAGATTTCAAAGCAAACGAGCTAAAAGCAACAAAAACACGCGAGAAACTAGCAACTAAAGGCGGGAACGGAGCAGAACTGTAAAGCTGTGACTGGGTCGATGTGCAGTGAAGAACACACCCACCCAATCAATGAGTCCCCTGCACTTCGCCCCGCGCCTGACATCATGGCTGCATTTAGCCTGGCACCTACGTCAAAGACAGCGTGTTGGAAGTGGCTTCATGTTAGGCCAGCTTGTAACCGTCTCCCCCTTAACGATCCTGCAGCTGACGTCACAGGCATGGTTCTGACCTGGTACGCACGTACGTACTCCTGCGCTTACATCGCTGGCTGGTCCGTCCATCCAGGGACCGTACGGTCTCTGGTCCATCCCTCCCTTCGTCTGGCGGCGAAGAGGCAAGCGTCTCTGATCGTCTGATCCTGCCTTACCGCCGCAAGGGGGCAGCAACTGGATACGTTTTCGCGCCACGCTGAGAGAGAATGGGAGAGAGGCTAACAACTGTCCGATAAATTTGATACGTTTTCGAACCACACTGAGACAGGAGGTGGGAGAGAGGCTGTGACAAGAGTTCGATAAATTTGATACCTCTCCGCGCTGCACGGAGAGAAAGAGAGACAGAGGCTGACAGAATTAATGTCCCGTAAATTCAAGTCGTTTTCGCGCCACAAAAGGAAGGAAAGGGGTGGGGAGACAGACAGAGAGTGGAGGGAGGAGTGGGATGGTGGTATGATGGAGATGGGGGGGGGGGGGGGATGGAAAGAGAGAAGAAAGGGGGAGGGGAGTAGGGGGCTGAGATGAGTCTGTTACACTGGGGTGGGGGAGGAGGGAGAGAGAGAGAGAGAGAGAGAGAGAGAGAGAGAGAGAGAGAGAGAGAGAAGAGAGAGAGAGAGAATGTAAATGACAACGACAATGATTCTTTATTTCACAACGGTAAAAGTATTGGCTTAGTTAGCCATTTTTCACATTTGCCATTACTATTCTACGGAGACAGAGAGAGAGAGAGAAGAGAGAGAGAAGAGAAGAGGACAGAGAACAGAGACAGACAGAGAGACAGACAGACAGACAGACAGACAGACAGGAAGACAGATAGACAGACAGGCAGGCAGACAGGCAGACAGATAGACAGAGACTCTAAATGTTAAGGGATTGGGAGCAGGGGTGAGGGTGACACCAGTCCCCCACCTTCCCAACCCCCCAATCTGAACAATGAGAAACGTTTTTACCAGAGGACGAAGGAAGAGGCAGGTGGAAGACTTAAGAGGGGAAAGTGTGTGTTGTTGTTGTTGTTGTTGTTGTTGTTATTGTTGTTGTTGTTGTGTCTGCCCGAACCGGCTCCTACGCAGAGTCCAGTTAAGAAGACTATGATCGCACAGTTGAGTTTCATCCACTTAATGGATGCCTCTCTGACAGTGTTGCTCGAATTTCCTGATCAGCACTGCAGGTGTCTGTATTTCCCCGGACTGGCTGGCACAGGAATATATATGAAAGTAAGCTTACAGCACAGATCCGTCATACATATTGAGACCAGAATGGAAACTCCATAGCATCATCTTTATCATCCTCATCCTCATCCATCAGCATAAAAGAAATCTCAAATTCTGTGGCTCTTCATTCCTGCTCTCATGGTGACCTGAGTTTTGAGTTCCCCGCCACATGTATGCCCTTGGTGAGGTTCTGTTGAGGTCACTGCTGTCGGCACGTTCATGGAGACTGCCGTACGAAGGACGTGATGTTGCCATTCTGAAGAAGGCGTCACTCACGCTGGCTCTGTAACAAAGCGGTTGTTGTCGTCAGTAGGGGCTTAGTAGATGGCGTCCTGCGTTTGTTGGATCAGAACAGGCGCCACTGAACACCGCTGGAGTGATTCGACAGCAGTGCAGTGACTCCTCAAGTGAGTTGCCTCATCATAATAATAATAATAATGAATACTTATATAGCGCCTATTCTCGGCTAGAGACCAGGCTCTAAGCGCTTTACAATCAACACTCGCTTACACAACGGGCTGCCTACCTGGGTAGTGCCGATTGGAGAGCTGCCAGCTGGCGCTTCATTCAGTCGTTTCCCGTGTCATCCAGTCAATATCGTTCAATATCGTTCACTCAGTTTCTTTACTTCCTTCATTCTTTCCATTTCTTACGCAGGGTGCATGCTGTGTGTAACGTGTCATCCATACCAACGGCCAAACTGGCCTACTCTTCCGAAAGTTGGTGATGGGATTTTACGTGTGTGCAAGATATTATGCGTGCGTTCACACACGGAACCTCGGTTTATAGTCTCATTCGAAGGACTGTATGGGAAATGGAGTCAGAACTAATGTTAACTCCGAGGGAAAAATCCCCCTGTACCGAAACGCCCCGGCGGAGATTCGAACCCGCAACCCCAGGATCACCAAGATTACGAGTCAGGCCCTCTACCAACTGAGCTATTCCATTCCGGCTCCCAAATGACGTCTTGACACTGCTGACTGCTCCCTGTGGATTGCCGGTGCTGGGGCTGTGGCGGGACAAGGCAGTCTGTGGCTGTGGACAGGGACTGGAATGACGGCGGGGCTGCAATGCCAACAGGGTGGCACAGAAGATGGATGAAAAACAAAACCACCCCATTCACCCCATCCACCCTGAAAAAAAAGGTACAAGGGGAGTATCTCGCTCCTTCGCTACCAAGAATAACTGGAAGTAATTCGGGTGCCGGACGGAATACCCCAGTGGTAAAGCGCCGGAGTCGTAATCTTGGTGATCCTGGGGTTGCGGGTTCAAATCTCTGTCGGGGCCGTTTCGGTACAGGGGGATTTTTCCCTCGGAGTTAACATTGG
>CM065721.1:31767183-31782183 GCA_033310375.1 Conus canariensis | reverse complement strand
TGTCATCTGAAAGATAGACAGACAGACAGACAGACAGAGATTCTGTGGGAAGGGGTGCGGCGGCGGGGGGGATGACGGTGGGGTGAAGGGCGATGCATGGGAAGTGGAAGTGATTGTATGCGCATGCGTGTTTGTGTGGGCCAAGAAAGAGAAGAGAGAGGAGAGAGAGAGAGAGAGAGAGAGAGAGAGAGAGAGAGAGAGAGAGAGAGAGAGAAAAGAGAGAGAAATTGAAAATTCACGATCGTCTGCTAGCCTCGTTTAGTAAACATTTCTGTGAATTATTGTTTGTGTGAATTATTGTTTGTGTAAAATACTTCATTATATCTTTAAATAATGTACTAAGTAGACAAAGCAATACCATATAGAAGATTTTTCATTGAATTAATAAAAGTTGACATAAACCCAGTTTATATTATTTGTATACACACACACACACACAACAACACACACACACACACACACACACACACACACACACACACATATATATATATATATATATATATATATATATATTATATATCTATCTCCACAGCCAATGGAAGCTCGGTTTAAATGTTTGTACGTATTTTACACCCTAGAAACTTTACAACCGGGCTTACATGTTTGCACATATACATCAGCGTAGCCTATGTTAACCCAGCTTACATCCTTGTACGTATTCCAGCCCCGATATGGCCCTTTGCGGTTGGCTGGGCTATAAGCAACATTATCTATCTCTCTTGTACGTATTTCATTTCTCAGCGTTCTCACGATCGGTTCTAGTTGTTTTTTTTTGTTTGTTTGTTTGTTTTTTTTCGCTTTCGCCTACTTAAACTAGACTTACATATTTGTACACATTTTACTACTACTACTACCTTTGTCCACCTAAACTGTGCATACCTAATTTCACACCTTAGCCAACCTGAACTGGGCTTATATTTTTTCCCCCCTAGCTTACATCAAACCGGGTGGAGGTCGATTTCTCTATTTTTCACTTTAGCCTACGTCAACTTTGCTTTTTTTTTTCCTTGCTTTTTTTTATTTTATTTTTTTTTAAAACATATTTGTACATGCATATCGTCTTGGCTTGTTTACGTTACATGATCCTAGGTATTGCACAACATCCGTATTGACACTGTGGAACCGACAGATCAGACAACACAGTTGCCTGCCACCTGTTGAATATGGTGCATCCTGTTCTGGCACTGCTGCTGCTGAAAGAAACAACGACAGAGAAATAGAAAGCAAGACAGAAGAAAAGAATAAATACGGGAAGAAAGACAGAAGAAAAGAAGGAGAAGAAGAGAGAAAAGAGAGAGAGAGAGAGAGAGAGAGAGAGAGAGAGAGAGAGAGAGAGAGAGAGAGAGAGGAGAATACGGAGAAAAGAGAAATAATGAAAGAAAGAAAGAAGGAAAAAAACTGAAAGAGTGAGAGAATGGGACGGAGGATGAAAGACAGAAAGAATGCAAGAAAAGAAAGAAAAGGGAAGGGGGGACATGGAGATGGCGAGAAACAAAAAAAATAGAAAGGAGAAAGGAGGAAAACAGAGAAAAAAAAAGGAGAAAAAGAAAGAAAACGAAAGAAAGAAGAAAAAATGAAAAAAAGAAGAAAGCATAAAAAGATGAAAGAAAGAAGAAAACATAAAGTGGCAAAGAAAGATAGAAACAAAGGGAAAAAAAGGAGCAAAGAAAAAAAAAAAGAGATGGATGGGTAGAAAGAGAAAGAAAAAGGGAAGGAGAAAGAACGAGGAAGAGGAGGGTGGTAAGGGACAGAGAAGGGTGGGGGGGGGGGGGGGGTTACGCAGACAGAGAAAAAATGGCAGAACTTTTCATTCTGATAACTTTGCGAATTTGTGACCTTTTGAGAACTGGTCTTTGGTACAAGTCTCTGCTAGACCTTAGCAGGTCGATCTGTCTCTATGCACCGTGCTGACAGAGACACAGAGAGAGAGAGAGAGAGAGAGAGAGAGAGAGAGAGAGAGACAGACAGACAGACAGACAGACAGACAGACAGACAGACAGACAGAGACAGAGACAGAGAGAGAGAGACGGACTGACAGACAGACAGACAGAGAACGAGACAGAGACAAACAGGCAGGCAAACAGACAGAGACAGACAGAGAGTGAAAGACAAAGAGAAAGAGGGGTGAAGGGAGGGAGGGAGAGAGAGAGAGAGAGAGAGAGAGAGAGAGAGAGAGAGAGAGAGACAGCCAGACAGACAGACAGATAAAAGGACAAACAGACAGATAGACAATCAGACAGACATACAGAGAGAGAGAGAGAGAGAGAGAGAGAGAGAGAGAGAGAGAGAATGAGACAGACAGACAGACAGGCAGGCAAACAGACAAACAGCCAGACAATCAGACAGAGACAGACAGACAGACAGAGAAAGAGAAAGAGAGACAGACAGACAGACAGACAGCACACAGACACACAGACACACAGACACACAGACAGGGCACTTCAAAATATAAGCTAGGTCATAAAGCTGGAGAGTAAAATGATACAACTGCAAACAACACCAACCAGACCACACCACACCACACCATACCAACACCACAAAACACCATCGGCTCTCACGTAAGGCTGGCGTTATAATACCCTTCGCATTCTCGCTCTAGTGCGAATACCCCCTAATAATACATCAACAGGAAGATCAAGCCGTCAAAAACCAGTACCCACACAGAAAGACTGGCCCAAAAACAGCATTAGAATTACAAATGTAATCCAAAGAAAAGAAGATGACTCCCACGCAGAGACCCCTGGAATTGCAGATCACGCCAATGCTTTACTGCCAGGATTTGGAAAACTGCTTGAGAGAGTGAGAGAGGGGGGAGGGAGGGAGGGAATGAGAAAGAGAGAGAGAGAGAGAGAGAGAGAGAGAGAGAGAGTCAGAGTCAGACAGACAGAGACAAAGATTGACAGACAGACAGACAGACAGACAGACAGAAGCAGACAGAAAGACAGACCCAGAAGGGGGGGGGGGGGAGAGAGAGAGAGAGGAGAGGAGAGAGAGAGAGAGAGAGAGAGAGAGAGAGAGAGAGAGACGACATTGATAAATGAGAAAAAAATATGAAGGAGAGACAGAGAGAGTGAGTGAGTGTGTGTGTGTGTGTGTGTGTGTGTGTGTGTGTGTGTGTGGTGTGCGTGTTGTGTGTGTGTGTGGTGTGTGTGTGTGGTGTGTGTGTGTGTTGTGTGTGTGTGTGTGAAGGATAAGGAGAGAATGGAGGGGAGGGGGACAAGAAAGAGAGAGAGAGAGAGAGAGAGAGAGAGAGAGAGAGAATATAATGGAGGGGACAAGAGGGAGAGAGGAGAGAAAAAGACAAAGACATACAGGCGAAACAGATACAAGAGAGAGACAGAAAGAGACAGACAGAGACAATGAGAGAGAGAGAGGCAATGAGAAATGAGAGCAAATATGGAGGAAAGAGAGAGGAAAGAGGAGAGAGAAACAAAGACACAGAGGAGAAACAGAAAAAGAGACACAGAGGAGAAGAGAGAGACAGAGACAGAGAGAGAGAGAGAGAGAAGAGAGAACAGAAACAGAGAGACAGAGAATATAAGGGAGTGGGTAAGAGGGAGAGAGGAAGGAAAAGACAGAGACATGGGGGCAGGCGAAACAGGTACAGAAGAGAGACAGACAGACAGACAGACAGACAGACAGACAGCAGATAGACAGACAGACAGACAGACAGACAGACAGACAGACAGAAGAATATGGGAGTAGGCAAGAGAGAGAGAGAACACGGAGAGACAAAGACATAGAAGCGAAACAAAGAGAGAGAGAGGGGGGGGGGGAGGGACAAGAGAGATAGAGGACAGGGAGGTACAAAGACAAAAAGACCACACACACACACACACACACACCACACAAGAGAGAGAGAGAGAGAGAGAGAGAGAGAGAGAGAGAGAGAGAGATACAGAGACAGAGAGAGACACACACAGAGAGAGACAGAGAGAGAGAGACAGAGACACAGAGAGAGAGAAAAACTCTGCATGTTCTCCAAACGGTTCAAATCGCTCTGCCATCTAAGCCCCCCCATTTGTTTCCCTAAGGTCAAGCTCTCGCTAGCCTGCACACCCACCCACCCAGTGATAATGGCTCTATGCCGGATCTTACGCCTGTCACGCCGTAATCCATGTTCCGGCGTAGAACAGTTTGCATAATACGAGAGCGTGGCAACGCCGTTGCGTAATGTGTGAAAACAGCAAAGACAATCTCCAATTCAGCTTCTTATCGTTTATAAATCACGTCATTTGTGATGCAAAAAAAAATGTAGTAATTTAATGTGAAATCAAAGAGAAAAGAACACAAAGAGAAGAAATAAATGGCAACGTAGCAGCGCTGTGGATAGTCCGAGAAAATTGTCAGTCAACCAAAGGACACGTTTCTGGTTTTTAGTGTACTGGAAAAAAAGCACTGCAATTTGGAAACATTTTCCTTTCGACTTTTAACTCTTTAGGATAGCATTAATCTTGTCCACACGTTGCTCTATGGACAACTGAAGGAAGGACAACGTGACCAAGGAAGACCTCCCAAGAGATACAAAGACACCTTGAAGGCCAACCTCAGAAGCTGAAACATCGACACTGCTTCCTGGGAAGATGTCGCCCTTGACAGAACAGTGGAAGCAACGGTGTACCCAGGGCACAAGGACATTTGAGCGCAACAGAGCAGCCGCCATCCAGGAAAGGAGGAATCGGAGAAAACGGGGCCCATCCTTGCAAGACTCCATCCCATGCAGTGTCTGTGGACGACTTTGTGCCTCAGGAATTGGTCTTCATTCCCACATGAGGACCCACATCAGCAGATGACCTGCCTGCCTACTTATCCGTCGTACACGACGGCAGAATTCGTCAATCTTGTCCGAAGGACTGTAGAAAATACACGGAGAAAACCGCGTCTTCACGCATTAGGCAATGATATTACTGTATTTTCGCACCACGCAACATTGTGCGCAGGAGGCTGAGCAGTGCAGGAGTACGGATTACGCGTCACGTATACAGGCGGGGACAGAATTCCAAACAAACCTTCTCCTAGACTCACTCGATTGTCGGAGACCTGCCCTGCCGAAGAATGAGACCTCTGGTTGGGAGCAAGAAACCATCCTTAAAAACTCGACACCCGTGACAAACATCTACTGAAAAAAATGGTTAGGGTTGATAACAGTCTCATTCAGATGTTACTGGACTTTCTGTGTCAAAGTCCAAAACAGTCAAGTCCTTGAACAGGAAAAAAAACAAGAAGAAAAAGAAATCTAGTATACAAAAGTGTCATCGGCTGATTTCAAAGCGAGGTGACTGAGCGCGGAAACTGAAGCAAATTTAAAAAAAAGAAAGGGTATTCGTTCCCCAAGACAATACACACAGATTACAGGACAAAACACAATGCATTCCGATCTCTTGGGTCTTCACTGGCTGGTTAGGATTTCTACAAAACCGTCCCCACTGTATCCTTGTGTTGATTCAGACCTGTCACGGTACATGTGTATGGTGTCCACCAGGCACATACTCGGTGCCAAAACAAGACACGACGAGTTTCCCTTCATCCAGACCAGTCCCGTCACAGTCATAGCGAAAATTGTCCAATTAGGTCTCCCCCGGGACACCCATTGAAGGGGACCCCGCTCTGCTGCCTCGACATTTTGGTGATCGCCAGTTGTGCCCGAATGTACATGGAACAGCGCTTACCCAGTCTCCTGCTGACGACAACCATTGCTTAGTTGAAAAGGCACCCCTCGCCCCTTACATGAGTAAACCACAATCAAATCACTTTAATCTACTGCATTTTTGTTTTCGTCAATGAAAGAGTGATAAGTAGCCTTTTTTACTGCTAAAAATTCATGTCTATACCGTAAGGAGAGGGTCATTATGCAGTTAAAACTAATTCTCTTGTGAAAACCGCTCTAATCGTGTTTTCTCTTTCAATTTCCTCTCCACGCCTATGTAAAAGTCGTCAGCATAGACAGGTTCATGGAGACTGTCGTTGGACGGATGTGGTGGAACCCTCAGGAGGAAGGGTGTTTGTTCACCTTGACCCCATAGTTATTATTGTCAGTAGAGGGGCATGGCATGTGGTGTCCTGCGTATGCTGAATAAGAACAGGCACCACTGAACGCCACCAGCGTGATTCAGCAACAGTGCAGTGTCTCCTCTGGTGGGTCCCCTCATGGCGACTCGATATTGATTGCTCCCTGTGGTCTGTGATGTTGGGGCTGCACTAGGGATAAACCTAGGCGAGCTGGAATCAACGGCCTGAAAGTCATGACACTGGGCAACGGGAAGGGGTAATGGGGAAAAACGTGATGGGGGGGGGGGGGGGGGGGGGGGGGGGAGAAAAAACGGAAAAAAGAAGTAAGAAAAGGACGGAGTCACGTGAAAACATTTTCGCGTGATTTTGGCGCCTTTACAGCATCAGGTAAAGTGTCAAAAAACAAAGAAAACGTTATCATGATCCTGGTAAAACGTAAGTAGCAAAAAGAGTTCAGTATGGGAGTTATTTCCAGTTACCTGCATTCTGGGCCTTTGTAAACAGTCTGTCAAAGGCCTAAAGTCCACGCAATGATACAACTGATACCAGAGTGCGCATACATGTGTTATATTTCATGTTTTCATGAGTTATAATTATTGTTTTCAGGATAATCACGTTTGACTGCCACATTAGGTTTAAAACAGCAAGAAACCAATTATTATGAAGAAGCAACCTCAAGAATAAATAGTTTTCATTTAAAAGAAAAACAATAACGTTCACTTCTGTGAAGGAAACGTATGCTTTTGTTAGGGAATGAAACGGTCATTTTGGGACTTTTGAGTCTGATCAGTTCCCATATTCTTCCACAGTCCTCATGAGCTCAGCCGACATGCAAGACTTCGACAGAAACTCACAACAGAGCAACACACACACACACACACACACACACACACACACACACACACACACATTTTCTTTTCTTTTCTTTTTTTCCTTAGAGAAAGATCCGGGTCAACCGCCAATCTCCTCCTACGTCACTGATCCCAGCCACTACGCCACCGCCCACTAACCCACACAGCCAGGGAAGAAGCAACCAGCCCAACCAGCTAATCAGCGGCTGGCCGTCACCAATTAACCGGTGGTTCCCTCGTTAGCGCCGGTGCTCGACGCATGTAATTTTCATTCACAAGCACACCGGTCGGCGTGGCAGGGTCTATCGTCTTCCCATTGTCGGTGGTGTTGTAGCAAACTGCCGTGTTACACGGGCCGGTGGGGACTGGTCCCGGTTTTTACCGTTTGGGTTTCCAACGGTTCAGTGGCGGGCTTTTACGACATGAATACGACAATCGACTGGTTTTCATAGTTGATTTACCTCCGCTTCAGTGGTGTGAGGGTGGTTCGGGTATGTTTGGCGGTTGGGGGGTAAGGGAGGGGTGAGAGGGGGAGCATGGTGTAGTGAGGGGTATGAGTTTATAGTAGTGTTAACATTGACAGAGTGATGGTTGTTGTTGATTGGGGACGCTAGTTACAGGTAGCAGACAGCATGACAGCGGACGGACACGACGCGACAGAGGAAGAGTTTCTATTGCACGCGCCGATGCACATACACATACACACCACACAACAAACGCGCGCGCGACACACACACACACACACACACACACACACACACCACCACACACCACAGAGTGCACGTGAAGCGCGCACGCACACACGCACAGCAGCACACACACACACCACACACACACACACACACACACAACACACACACACACACACTACATTCTCACGTAGACACAAATACCTACAGTAAGAGACAAACACATACACGATTGCATTATCCACAACTCCCCCCACCCCCCGTATTCTATGCGTCAACCACCGGTCTGATTCTTCCAAACAACTCTATCCTTCTTCACTCCACCCCCAAAACCCCTCCACCCCCGCCCCTGCTCTCAACACCAATCCCCAACCCCATCTCTCACCTCACCCCATCCTACTCCCGCTTCCCTGTACTGGCGATGGCGAAAGCATGTTAAGTCTGCATGTGCATATTTCCTTAGGACTGCCTGCCGCCGGCATACCCCCCCCCCCCCCCCCCCAACACCAAGCAGACTGATTCCGCGGTTGGACTTTATCCAGAGATAATCGGCTTCAGGTGGCCTGCCCCGCGCAGTCTAAATAACAGACTTTGCACAACCATGGGACGGTGTGGTCGTGCTCTGTTACAGCCAGAGTTAGCGTTCCTGTAAACTGTGTCGGCGCCATGAACATACAACATGCATGTCTTCGGCAAAGTCATAGCCTGCCAGTGCTTTCCACTGTCTGGAAAATATCGTTTGTTTGTTTGTTTGTTTGTTTTTTTGCTGTTCTATCTTCTGCGCCACCTCAGTGGCAGTACACCCACGCCCCTCATTCCGACACCCCGTCCACAGCCACAGCCTGGCCCGGCCCGGCCCGCCGCAACCCCGGCGCCGGCAATCCACATGCAGCAGTCAATGTCAAGCCGTCAAGAGGCAACCCACTGGAGGAGACACTGCACTGCTGCCGAGTCACTTCGGTGGTGTTCAGTGGCGTCTGTTCTGATCCAACATACGCAGGACACCACTTACCAAGCCCCCTACTGACGACAATAATTGCTTAGTCGCGGAGCCGGCGTGAGTGAGCTCTCCATCTGTAGAGAATCGTGAATTTGGTCTGGGTAAGGAGCAGGGGGTATGCACTCCAGGATGATGGGGGGAGGGGGGATGGAGGTGGGGGGACGGGGGGAGAAAGGGGGTTCGTTTTTTGTTGTTGTTGTTGTTTTTTGTTTTTTTTCGTAGTTCCCATCTCGACATCAACAGAAATAAGTACTACTGACATAACGCAGTTTCAATGGCAAATTCCTCGTTACATTTTCATGCACTGTTCGTTCATTCGTTCGTTCATTCATTCGTTCATTCATTCATTCATTCATTCACAGATAACATAGTGTATCTGGTATACAAATGTGTAAGATTGCACGGGTTCTACAACGCTTGCTCCAAACTACAGGTTTTACGTTGTGCTTGGAAGGCAAGCAAGATGGACGAAAAAGATTTCGGAGAGAGAGAGAGAGAGAGAGGAGAGAGAGAGAGAGAGAGAGAGAGAGAGAGAGAGAGATTTCCAATCAGCTGACACACTGGCCCCGAGTTATGCAGAAGTGAAAAAGATTCCCCTGGAGACTCTGCAGAACCACATGGAAGGAAATCCTTCTCCTGGAGGGTCGCAAGAAGACAGGTGTCCGCCGGTTAGACCCCACCCAGTGAGTCACCATCTTCAGGGTGAAACCACAGGACACGGCCAGCTCCTCTCCCATCTAACGCGGTGACAGCCCTGACATGGCCCTTTGCGGTCGGCTGGGCTACAAGCCGACCTGGGCGTGCCCGCACCCTATGTGAACACAGCGCAGGCGTCCAAGGGTGGTGCAGGATTGCTCCCAGCTGGTTTGTTCGGCGGCTGAGGACAGAACCAGAAAAAGTGAAAAGGGCTTTTTGCACTTTCTCTGATAGTACTTTTCTCTGGGTCCTACCCGCACCTTCGGGTGTATCTTTTTCTTCTTCTCTCTCTCTCTCTCTCTCTCTCTCTCTCTCTCTCTCTCTCTCTCTCTCTCTCTCTCTCCCATCAATTTTGTGCTGAATTCAGACAGCATCTCCCACAGATGTGGATGCCGGAGTGGCACTGACACCGGCCCACAGATTCCCAGCCCACGTTCTGGAAGTCCTGTCCCACACCTGATGTCCTGAGGAACCTCCAACCTGGCCCGGGCCCCCGTTGACTGTAACGTCGGGAGATGTTTTGTCTTGTGGACCCGAGCTTGAATTGAGATCACTGCAGCAAGGCTTCCAATGTTTTCTTTTTATATAAAAGCGAAGAGGAGGGGGGTAGAGGGAAGGAAGGGGGGGGGGTGTACTCATCTTGCAAATTTTCATGTAGAGGGTGGGAGGGGGAGGATATTCATCTTCCAAATGTTCATGAAAGGGGGCGGGGGGGGGGGGGGGGGGGGAGAAGTCGTTGTCCAACGTTCCTATTAATGCAATCTTATTTTCCTTATATTCAGAAGGGGTGTTCTCCTATCTTGCAAAGTCCTGTAAAAGACAGGGACAGGAAGGACAGATGGGGGAGCACCATTTTCAAAAAAAAAGGGGGCGGGGATGGGAGGGGGGGGGGTAATCATCTTTCACATTTTTATGAAAGGTGGGGTGGCGGAGGGGGCTGTCCAACTTCTATATAAAAGCGAGGAGGGTGTTCTCATTTCCCTGGTTTTGAAAAGGGGATTTTCTCTCCTCTTCCAGATTCCCGTGTAAGAACAAGTGGGGTGGGAGGGGAGGGAGGGAGGGGAGGGGGGAGGTGACACACACCACAACCCATACCGTCCATATTTTTGGCTTCAAATATTAGGGAATTGGGGGTGGGGTGGGGAGGGGGCCAGAATGCAGCCAGTCCCCTCTCCTCCAATATTTTCTTTGGTAAGGTGTTTTTTTTTGTTTGTTTGTTTGTTTGTTTTTTTAGGGAAAGACACGTGCTGACAAACGAATCTTGAGAATCCGAGAGAAAACGAAAGTTTGTGGCTTTTTTTTTTTTTTTTTTTTTGGGGGGGGGGGGGGGGGTATATATATAGGCCTGCTCTTTTTGTCAATTTATCCTACATGCCTGGGTGGGTGGTTATCTCGCTCTCTCCATCTGTGTGTGTGTGTGTGTCTCTCTCTCTTTGCCTCTGTCTGTGTGTGAGTCTCTCTCTCTCCCTCTCTCTCTCTCCCCTTCCCTCCCCCTCTCTCTCTTTCTGTCCCTCTACTCCTCTCTCCCTCCTTCCCTCCCCCCCCCCTCTCTCTCTCTCTCTCAGCTCCTCTCCTCACCACTTCCCCCCCTTACCCCCCCTCCCCCCTTTCATGTTTCCATTCTCCTGCCTTATATGACATGTCCTTCCTTTTGGCAGTCTGAATTAAACCAACCCCTCTCCCCACCCCCACCCTCACCATCCCACCCCTTACCCCCATCCTTTTTTTCATTCCTTGTATTTCAACGGTATTATCATCCAACCCCACCCACCCACCCCCTCTCCCCCAAAGAGGCTCGATGAGCCCAGCCAAAACACACACACAACTTGGCGATCGATGCGCTTCTCTGCAGGGAGCCAGTGCAGATCGAGATCTCGGGGTCCGATGTACTACAGTGAACGAACTGAAGTGAGTTACCCACCCGTCGGCCCGGGGCAGGGGGGTGGGGGTGGGGGGGGGGTGAGAGGGGACGAGGGGGGGGGGGTGGAGGGGGGGAGGAATGGGCAGTCCATCCACTTGGCCCGTGTCTGCCGCCAGTTAATGACATGCCATGGGCAAACACCTGAGGCAGCTAGCCGCTGCAATGACCCGTTCCTGCGAAGGGAGAGAAAGGGGGGAGGGGGGGGGGGGTAGGAAGGGGAGGGAGAGGTGGGAGATCAGATAAGTGGGTGGGTGGCTTGGGTAGGGGTGTGTGTGTGGTGTGTGTGTGGTGGTGTGTGTGTGGTGTGTGTGTGTCTGTGTGTGTGTGTTGTGTGTGTGTGTGTGTGAGACAACATCGTGCAGTGTGGCAACGTGAACAGCGTGCAGGGTGTTACTGCACGTGAGGGGTGTTACTGCACGTGAGGGGATGTTACGCACGTGAGGGGAAGTTACTGCACGTGAGGGGATGTTACGCACGTGAGGGAAGTTCTGAGGGGATGTTACTGCACGTGAGGGGATGTTACTGCACGCGAGGGGAAGTTACTGAGGGGATGTTACTGACGTGAGGGGATGTTACTGCACGTGAGGGGAAGTTACTGAGGGAATGTTACTGCACGTGAGGGGATGTTACTGTATGTGAGGGAAGTTACTGAGGGATGTTACTGAGTGGATGTTACTGCACGTGAGGGGATGTTACTGCACGTGAGGGGATGTTACTGGACGTGAGGGGATGTTACTGCACGTGAGGGGGGTGTTACTGCACGTGAGGGGATGTTACTGCACGTGGGGGGGATATTACTGCACGTGAAGGGATGTTACTGAACTTGAGGGAATGTTACTGCACGTGAGGGGATGTTACTGCACGTGAGGGGATGTTACTGCACGTGAGGGGATGTTGCTGCACGTGAGGGGGATGTTACTGCACGTGAGGGGATGTTACTGCACGTGAGGGGGATGTTATTGCACGTCAGGGGATGTTATTGCACGTGAGGGGATGTTATTGCACGTGAGGGGGATGTTATGCACGTCAGGGGATGTTATTGCACGTCAGGGGATGTTATTGCACGTGAGGGGATGTTATTGCACGTGAGGGGATGTTATTGCACCTGAGGGGATGTTATTGCACGTGAGGGGATGTTACTGCACGTCAGGGGATGTTATTGCATGTGAGGGGATGTTATTGCACGTGAGGGGATGTTATTGCACGTGAGGGGATGTTATTGCACGTGAGGGGATGTTATTGCACCTGAGGGGGATGTTATTGCACGTGAGGGGATGCTACTGCACGTCAGGGGATGTTATTGCATGTGAGGGGATGTTATTGCACGTGAGGGGGATGCTACTGCACGTCAGGGGATGTTATTGCATGTGAGGGGATGTTATTGCACGTGAGGGATGTTATGCAGTGAGGGATGTTATTGCACGTGAGGGGATGTTATTGCACGTGAGGGGGACGTTACTGCACGTGAGGGGGATGTTGCTGCACTTGAAGGGATGTTACTGCACGTGTGTGTGTGGTGCTACTGTCATTGTACATAGAAAGTGATTCTATACATTGAGCGCGCTGCGTTAATGTACTGACAAAGTTAGTTGCAAAGTGAGGCGACTGCAGGCGGAAATCTGAACAAAATTTTTTTTTTTTTAAGTATCTATAATGACCCCGCCGAACACGCGTTTCGACCTCTTAGGTCTTCTTCAGGCAAGATAACCAACACTCTGGACAACCCCCCCCCCCCCCCCCCCCCCCCCCCCCCCCCCCCCGAAAAGAAGAAAAAATCAATTTGACGAAGATAAGTGATTGCTCGTTCATTTTTTGTTGTCCTCACCGTTGTTTCTCTCGCCCGAAGAAGATCTAAGAGTCGAAACGCGTCGTGTTTTCTCTTGCGACTTGTTTGTCCACGTTGTTCGGCGGCGTCACCGTAGATACTTGTTACAAATTGTGCTGACAAAGATCAACCCTCTCTGTGCCACGTCTGGCGCTGCAGGCGATGGCGGGGGGTGGGGGTGGGGGGGGGGGGGGGGGGAGTCTTCATTCAATCTCTGTCTGCTGTTGCTCTGGGCGCTGTCTGGAGAACCGGTCCTTTGGCTCTTCGTAGTTCTCTCTGGGCAGGTCCACGCCGGGTTTCTTTGGGGTCGTCCGCGGTTTCTGTACTCACAAGTGTTCGAAGTGGGGGTGACGTTTTAATCTGTACTCTCTCCCCACCAACTTCTCCGATCATCTCTCTCAATTCCGTGATGTTAGTTTTCACCCACGCTACAGATATCCATGATCATCATCATCATCATCATCATCATCATATCATCATCATCATCATGATCATCATGATCATCATCATCATCATCATCATCATCGTCATCATCATCGTCATCATCATTACAGGTAAATTATCATTAATATCATTACTTTTATCGTTTCTATTATGTTTAGCTGTATTATCATCATTATCATTTATTATTATCATTTTCATTATTGTTATCATTATCATAATCACTTATTATCATTTTCTGTTTTTATTACCATTTTCATTATTATCATTCTACTATTGCCATACCAGTAATTTTCCTTTTCTTTGATAATCATTATCGTTTTAATCTGTACCCTCTCCCCCTCCAGCCTCTCCCCTCTTCCCTCTCCATCCTGTCATTCCAGTCTTTCACCCCGACATAGTTCGCACCAAGATCGAAGAGATAAGTGACTGTTTGTTCCTCCGTTGTTTCCATTGTTCTGAACGTCGTCTGTCCTGCCTGAAGACGACCCAATAGGTCGAAACGCGTCCTGCATCTTTTGTAAATCTGTTTGTTCCGTTTGGCGCCTCAGTAATCCCGTTTTTTTTTTTCTGTCATATGTGTGTACCGAGAAAATGAGATGATGGCCAACGCTTTTAGTGAACGCGCAACATCATCAAAACTGCTAAGCGCTATTCTCGTGTTTCGACCCAGCGTCGAGGACTCGGAGATAAAGCAAACACAGGATCGCGCTGACGAATATTTCCATACACGGACACAAGGCGCTGCAGAAACTGAAATTGATTGGATCAAGAACAATGGTGTCGACAGCTTCTTTTCTGTTTAAAAGATCGTTGCAGTTACGTCTGCAGTTGCTGTGCACGCCACGTGCGTGTTGATGGGTTGTCGGTTTCGTTTAGCCTTAAGTTCTTTCCACTGTGACGATTCTTACGGGAGCGCAGCTCGTTGCGCTATGCATGCACGTGCACATTCCGTTTCTCCCCCAACCACCCCCATCCCCCACTCCCACCCACCCCGTCCTCTTCCTTCATCGCAAAGTGGATGATTCGTAATGCGCGCGTGCGCGCGCACACACACACATACACACACGCACACACACACACACACACACACAACACACACACACACACACACACACACACACACACGCACGCACACGCACACACACACACCTTTTATGTTAGTTGAAATGTCATCTATGTATGGATACTTGATAATTCACACGCTTCTTGTGTCAGTCTTCAAGTCGCCGATAAATGAAAATGCATCACACACACCACACACACACACACACACACACACACACACACCACAACAACACACACACACACACACACACACACACACACGCACACACTTTCTCATTACTATCTCAAATTCCTCGTAAAATTGCTAATTATCATAGCGCGCGGCCCTTTCAAGCCAGTCTCAAAACTCCGCGCAGAGTGATTGAATTATACTGCACTCTCTGGCACATCTAACAGCTGCCATTAGATGCCTGCGTGTTAGGCACACCCAAGTTATGTCAGAGACACCGAGCCGCAACCTGGATTATCACAATGCACCCTCCCCCCCCCCCCCCCCC
>CM065721.1:31747183-31757183 GCA_033310375.1 Conus canariensis | reverse complement strand
TATAGCCCAGCGACTGTATGGGCCACAACAGTTTTTTTTCAGGTCAAAGACATTGAGAAATATCAAAACCACAGCTATGTAAGGGTTGAAATCCAACATTAAACCTGTAATCAAGTCAGATTTCTGTAAAAAGATACGAGAACCAGACTCTCGGGGAAAACGCAGACCCTTCAAATCAAGCAGGGTTACGGTAAAAAGACACAATCATCGGACACTCGGGAGAGAGCAGACCTCTCAAAATCAAGCAGTGTTTCGGTAAAAAAGATACAACAGTCATTTAGGTAAAAAGATACAATAATCAGAGGAGCACTCGGGAGAGAGCAGATCTCCGTCAAGGTCGGACGGATCCCGGATCCGCCCTTTGATTCGATTCAGCACTAGAATGACTTAGTTGCGTCCTTGGGCCTCGCTCCATTTTTCTGTCAGTTTCGTTGAACTCAGCTCAGTAATCTTTGCATTTTTTTTTTTTTTTTTTTTTTTTTTTTTGCTGACAGATAAAATACAAACAGATGCCGGTGACAACGTCAGCTGTTTGGTGGAGGTGAGAAGTGAACACTGCAGAATCATAGGCAGCTGGTGGACATTGCAATAGCAGATGATGCTCTTCTGCACGACACAGAATATGCAATGCAGTACAAGACCGTAGTGATGTGGTGTAGATCGGTCCACTTCTCTCTCATGTCATGCAGTACAAGACCGCAGCAATGTGCTGCAGTTACGATTCGTATTTCTTATGTCACACGGTTCAAGAAATCTTGTTCTGAATAGATTGCAACCGCTAGCAGAACAGGCTGGTTTCTGCAAAGGCAGAAGTACCATCGAAGAGATTTTTCACCTACGTTTCCGGCACCAGGCGGAGTTCTAGCACGTCTTCATAGACTTTAGTCAGGCATTCGACAGGGTCTGGCAGGAGGCACCATGCACCACAATGAAGATATCTAACACAGGGCAAAAGCGTAACAACACAATCAAGGAACTGTATTCTAAAACGACCAGTGCTGTGCTTATACAGGTAGTATTGGTGAATGAATCTATATTTCAGTTGGAGTTCATCAAGGTTGTCTTCTATTTCCCACACTTTTCAACATAATTATTCCTGAAACGCATGATGACTGATACACTTGAAGATCATGTCAGCCGAATCAGCTTTAGAGGAAGAACCATCACAAACCTTCGATTTACAGATGACATCGATGGCCTGGCGGTCAATGATCAAGAAGTCGCCAAGCTTGTTGAACGACTGGATGAAACATCGACAAAGACAACCCCAGCACTGTCCACATTAACACCTGTATGGAATGACAAGAATATCTCAACGACACACGAGATTAGGTTCCTGCGTGCAGTACAACCGATAGTCATCAGGATTTTGCGGTTTGTCGCACTATGCTACAATATATTACAGTACATAAACTGGACCACTGCATAGTGTAATAACAGCACAGAACAGCACAGCACAATACAGTTCAGTACAGTACACAAATGCCGTGATGAACACTCGGATAATAACTTCATATGTCTGCCGTGATGAAAACGGATACAGCTGCAACATCGTTCTTCAAGTGCTTGTTAATGAAATGCTGTGATGAACACTCAGATGTCTTTTTTCTGCCCCGATCGACTTCTGCCCAGAGGGAATTCAGTTCTACTGTGGGCCCGATTCGGAAGACACAGACAATACGGTCGAGTTTCATCCACTTAACGAATGTGTCTCTGCGTGTTGCTCCAATTTCCTGACCAACACTGCAAGTGTCTGTATCTGTCGGGCCAAGCTGAAGCCGGGATATGTTATGTAAATCAGCGTAGAGTACAGCCCTGTGACGCGGTCTCAGACCTCCATGGAACTTAATGGCATCATCTTCATCATCCTTATTCTCATCGATCAGGATAAAAAAAAAAAAAAAGACTGAAATTCTATGGTCCTTCATGCCCTGCATTCACCGTGACCCCAGTCTCGATTTCCTCTGGACGTTTATTTCCCCAGTTTGGTGTGTGTGTGTGTGTGTGTGTGTGTTGTGTGTGTGTGTGTGTGTGTGTGTGTGTGTGTGTGTGTGTGTGTAAGAAGAAGAGGCAGTTCTGAAAATGGCGCTCCGTACATCGCTGGTCTTCCACAAGTCGTGTACAGTTCAAAAGAGCTTAGTGCAGTGCAACGTCAGCAGATCACTGTACAGCGAAGTGATCTTACACCACACTCAGTGCAGTATTCGTCAGGGCACCAGAGCACTATCTGTAGAATGAGGCCGGAAGTCACGATCAAGTACCAGTCAAGGCAGGAGATGACAGTCCTCAAAGTCAGGCCAGAACTGACAATGCAGTATTGATCTGGGCAAAAGAAGATAGAGTGACGCCAAAAGTAACGATGAAGTGTCTGTCAGAACACCAGAGGACATTCCTTGGAATGAGACCATAAGTAACAATGCAGTATCAAGTCAGGACAGGAGGGGACAGTCCTTAGAGTGAGACCACAAATAACAATGCAGTATCAAGTCAGGACAGGAGAGGAGAGGAGTCTTTAGAATGAAACCAGACGTAACAATGCAGTATCAAGTCAGGACAGGAGGGGACAGTCCTTAGAATGAAACCAGACGTAACAATGCAGTATCAAGTCAGGACAGGAGACGACAGTCCTTATAGTGAGACCACAAGTAACAATGCAGTATCAAGTCAGGACAGGAGACGACAGTCCTTAGAGTGAGACCACAAGTAACAATGCAGTATCAAGTCAGGACAGGAGACGACAGTCCTTAGAATGAGACCAGAAGTAACAATTTAGTATCAAGTCAGAAAAGGAAGGGACAGTCCTTAGAATGAAACCAGAAGTAACAATGCAGTATCAAGTCAGGACAGGAGGGGACAGTCCTTATAGTGAGACCAGATGTAACAATGCAGTATCAAGTCAGAAAAGGAAGGGACAGTCCTATAGTGAGACCAGAAGTAACAATGCAGTATCAAGTCAGGACAGGAGACGACAGTCCTTAGAATGAGACCAGAAGTAACAATGCAGTATCAAGTCAGGACAGGAGAGGACAGTCCTTAGAGTGAGACCACAAGTAACAATGCAGTATCAAGTCAGGACAGGAGACGACAGTCCTTAGAGTGAGACCACAAGTAAACAATGCAGTATCAAGTCAGGACAGGAGAGGACAGTCCTTAGAATGAGACCAGAAGTAACAATGCAGTATCAAGTCAGGACAGGAGAGGACAGTCCTTAGAATGAGACCAGAAGTAACAATGAAGTATCAAGTCAGGACAGGAGAGGACAGTCCTTAGAGTGAGACCACAAGTAACAATACAGTATCAAGTCAGGACAGGAGACGACAGTCCTTAGAGTGAGACCAGAAGTAACAATGCAGTATCAAGTCAGGACAGGAGAGGACAGTCCTTAGAGTGAGACCAGAAGTAACAATGCAGTATCAAGTCAGAAAAGGAAGGGACAGTCCTTATAGTGAGACCAGAAGTAACAATGCAGTGTCAAGTCAGGACAGGAGGGGACAGTCCTTATAGTAAGACCAGAAGTAACAATGCAGTATCAAGTCAGGACAGGAGAGGACAGTCCTTAGAATGAGACCACAAGTAACAATGCAGTATCAAGTCAGGACAGGAGAGGACAGTCCTTAGAGTGAGACCACAAGTAACAATGCAGTATCAAGTCAGGACAGGAGGGGACAGTCCTTATAGTGAGACCAGAAGTAACAATGCAGTGTCAAGTCAGGACAGGAGGGGACAGTCCTTATAGTGAGACCAGAAGTAACAATGCAGTGTCAAGTCAGGACAGGAGGGGACAGTCCTTAGAATGAGACCAGAAGTAACAATGCAGTATCAAGTCAGGACAGGAGGGGACAGTCCTTAGAGTGAGACCACAAGTAACAATGCAGTATCAAGTCAGGACAGGAGGGACAGTCCTTATAGTGAGACCAGATGTAACAATGCAGTATCAAGTCAGAAAAGGAAGGGACAGTCCTTATAGTGAGACCAGAAGTAACAATGCAGTATCAAGTCAGAAAAGGAAGGGACAGTCCTTATAGTGAGACCAGAAGTAACAATGCAGTATCAAGTCAGGACAGGAGGGGACAGTCCTTAGAGTGAGACCAGAAGTAACAATGCAGTATCAAGTCAGGACAGGAGAGGACAGTCCTTAGAGTGAGACCACAAGTAACAATGCAGTATCAAGTCAGGACAGGAGGGGACAGTCCTTAGAGTGAGACCAGAAGTAACAATGAAGTATCAAGTCAGGACAGGAGAGGACAGTCCTTAGAGTGAGACCACAAGTAACAATGCAGTATCAAGTCAGGACAGGAGGGGACAGTCCTTAGAGTGAGACCAGAAGTAACAATGAAGTATCAAGTCAGGACAGGAGAGGACAGTCCTTAGAGTGAGACCACAAGTAACAATGCAGTATCAAGTCAGGACAGGAGGGGACAGTCCTTAGAGTGAGACCAGAAGTAACAATGAAGTATCAAGTCAGGACAGGAGAGGACAGTCCTTAGAGTGAGACCACAAGTAACAATGCAGTATCAAGTCAGGACAGGAGGGGACAGTCCTTAGAGTGAGACCAGAAGTAACAATGAAGTATCAAGTCAGGACAGGAGAGGACAGTCCTTAGAGTGAGACCACAAGTAACAATGCAGTATCAAGTCAGGACAGGAGGGGACAGTCCTTATAGTGAGACCAGATGTAACAATGCAGTATCAAGTCAGAAAAGGAAGGGACAGTCCTTATAGTGAGACCAGAAGTAACAATGCAGTATCAAGTCAGGACAGGAAGGGACAGTCCTTATAGTGAGACCAGAAGTAACAATGCAGTATCAAGTCAGAAAAGGAAGGGACAGTCCTTATAGTGAGACCAGAAGTAACAATGCAGTATCAAGTCAGGACAGGAGGGGACAGTCCTTAGAATGAGACCACAAGTAACAATGCAGTATCAAGTCAGGACAGGAGGGGACAGTCCTTAGAATGAGACCAGAAGTAACAATGCAGTATCAAGTCAGGAGAGGAGATGACAGTCCTTAGAATGAGACCAGAAGTAACAATGCAGTATCAAGTCAGGAGAGGAGATGACAGTCCTTAGAATGAGACCAGAAGTAACAATGCAGTATCAAGTCAGGAGAGGAGATGACAGTCCTTAGAATGAGACCAGAAGTAACAATGCAATATCAAGTCAGGACAGGAGATGACAGTCCTTAGAATGAGACCAGAAGTAACAATGCAATATCAAGTCAGGAGAGGAGATGACAGTCCTTAGAATGAGACCAGAAGTAACAATGCAATATCAAGTCAGGAGAGGAGATGACAGTCCTTAGAATGAGACCAGAAGTAACAATGCAATATCAAGTCAGGAGAGGAGACGACAGTCCTTAGAGTGCGAACAGAAGTAACAATGTAGTGTCCATCAGGATAGAAGAGGCCAGAAGTAACGATGCAGCATCAGTCAGGGCAGAAAACGATAGCCCTCACAGTCTGTACATAAGCGCAAAATGCAGCACTGGTCAGGGCACAGAGGACTTTACTCAGCGTCGAGAAGCATAGTGAGCCGAGTGCAGTGTAGGTTCGGACCAGTAGTTTTATTCTTTGTCAGGGCACCAGACCACCGTTCATTGATTCAGATCAACAGTACAACCCCCATATTGTCAGGGCACCAGACCACCATTCCTTGAATCAGATCAACAGTACAATCCCCATATTGTCAGGGCACCAGACCACCATTCCTTGACTCAGATCAACAGTACAACCCCCATATTGTCATGACACCAGACCACCATTCCTTGAATCAGATCAACAGTATAACCCCCATATTGTCAGGGCACCAGAGAACGGTCCTTGAATTCAGACCAGCACTGAAATCCAGTATCGGTCAGGCCACCAGAGGATAGTCCTTAGACTCAGAACAGGAATACAAAGCAGCACAAAGTCAGGACACTCGAGGACGGTCCTTAGATTCAGACTGCTTATACAATCTGGTATCGGTCGGGGCACCAGAGGACAGCCTTTACATTCAGACCAGCAATACAATCTGGTATCGGTCAAGGCACCAGAGTACAGTCCTTACATTCAGACCACCAATACAATCTGGTATCGGTCAAGGCACCAGAGTACAGTCCTCAGATATAGACCGGCAAAAGACTCTGGCATCGGTCGGGGCACCAGAGGACAGTCCTTACATTCAGACCGGCAATAGAATCTGGCATCGGTCGGGGCACCACGACAGTCCTTACATTCAGACCAGCAATACAATCTGGTATTGGTCGGGGCACCAGAGGACAGTCCTTACATTCAGACCAGCAATAGAATCTGGTATCGGTCAAGGCACCAGAGTACAGTCCTCAGATATAGACCGGCAAAAGAATCTAGCATCGGTCGGGGCACCAGAGGACAGTCCTTACATTCAGACCAGCAATAGAGTCTGGTATTGGTCAAAGCACCAGAGTACAGTCCTTACATTCAGACCACCAATACAATCTGGTATCGGTCAAGGCACCAGAGTACAGTCCTCAGATATAGACCGGCAAAAGAATCTAGCATCGGTCGGGGCACCAGAGGACAGTTCCTTACATTCAGACCGGCAATAGAATCTGGCATCGGTCGGGGGCACCACGACAGTCCTTACATTCAGACCAGCAATAGAATCTGGTATCGGTCGGGGCACCAGAGGACAGTCCTTACATTCAGACCGGCAGTGTAATCCAGTATCATCAGAGCACCAGCAACAGAATCTGGTATCGGTCGGGGCACCAGAGGACAGTCCTTACATTCAGACCGGCAGTGTAACCCAGCATCATCGGAGCACCAGCAATAGAATCTGGCACCGGTCAGGGCACCACGACAGTCCGTAGAGACGCGGTCCCCAAAGTGCAGCAGTGTTCTCACTCGGGCCACGGGATGTGGGAATCGGTTTACTCAGTTCTGGAAGCGGCCCCTGCGGGGATCGATACGTACACCAAGAGATCAATATCCAGTCACAGCCAAACGTAATTATAGCCGGGAGCCAGGCAGTGTCCCTCAAAAGCTACACCAACAAGACACGGAGGGAAGGCCAAATGGTCAAGACGTGCAGACGTTCCTTTCTTTTCCTGACAGTCTTATTTCACGTCTGCTTATCGCTGATCGCAGTGGTCAAGACTCAGCTATCAAAAAAATATAATTTCACGGTAATTTTCACGCACACCGTTACCAACGTTATCACACAAACAGCAAACAGAAAAAAAAAATGTTTGCAGGTACAGTAGCATCATAAGATAATTAAGTATTCAATATATTTAAGCTGACTAACGAGGTCGGTGATACACATCGGTTTTTTTGTTTGTTTGTTTGTTTTTCTCCTTTCAGTTTCAGACCTTGACTTAATTCGTATTTTCGTTATCGGTATTTCAATTTGAATACAATCCAGTTTTTTAACTGGTTTGCAGCCCTGTTCGGCTTCAGCGGTCGTCTTGGCTATAAACGTTATAATGACTAGCATGTCCACTTGTTGAAACTCAGCTCGATCATTGTCTCAGCTAAGCGTCTTGGGCAGGATGGGGTACTTTTCAGACGTTTCACAAACGTTGGGCTTTTTTTTGTGTGTTTTCAGACAAAATTGTCCAGTATTTTCGGTAGAGAAAATCAGAATGAACGACTTGGAACATTTTCTGTTCTTTTAGGGACAGTATTGTCCAGAGTTTTCGGTAGCGAAAACGAGAATGAACGACTTGGAACATTTTCTGTTCTTTTAGGGACCGAACTGTCCCGTGTTTTTGGTGGAGAAAACTAGAATGAACAACTTGGAATATTTTCTGTTCTTTTGCAGACAGAATTGTCTGTGTTTTTGGTGGGGAAAACTAGAGTGAACGACTTGGAATATTTTCTGTTCTTTTACAGACAGAATTGTCTGTGTTTTTGGTGGGGAAAACCATCATGGACAATTTGGAACATTTTCTATGTGCCCCTCGCGCTCCTTGCCGTACAATGTAGTCTTCTGCTTCGTTTCACGTGAAGTCATGATGTGATGGAACTGGGCAGTCGACGCCTGCGCTTTGCTGGTTTCTGGCACCCATGAGAGCTTTCAGAACCTTAAAGGGTTAACTGTCATACTTTGTTTTATGATTTTGTAGTTGTTGCTGTTGTTGTTGTTGTCGACGTCGTCGTGGTGTGTGTGTGTGTGTGTGTGTGTGTGTGTGTGTGTGTGTGTGTGTGTGTGTGTGTGTGTGTACACACACACACACACACACACACACACACACACACACACACACACACACACACACACACACAGAAATTCACCCGATCGATCACAGCTCATCTCCCGGGGAGAACAAAAAGGTTACGAAAGAAAATTATTCCATTTTTTGAAGGCATTAAAAAAGAAATCGGAGAATCATTGACTTGGCAACAAGCAAATCCTCTGCTGCCTAGCACATCAAGCTGTGCCTTTCCTTCAGCGACCCTTCTCCCTAACACCCCTCCTCCCTTCTCCCACCCCCAACAGCCACCACCACTGTACACAGCTCCCTTTGTTGCATTTTTCACGACCTAGTCTCCACCCTCCCCCCCCCTTTCTCCCACCCCCTCCTCCCCGCTACTACGCATTCCTGCCCACCACTTTCCCTCATCTTGTTGGAGCAGCTGAAGTATATCTGCTTCTTCAGACTTATCCCACCCACCATCCTCCATCCACTCACATCCCTCTCCTGCAACACACACACACAACACACACACACACACACACACACACACACACACACACACACACACAACACACACACACACACACATGCATATACGCAAGTACGCAGGCACGCACGCACGCACGCTTGCATGCTCGCACGCACGCGCGCACGCAACACACACACACACACACACACACACACACACACACACACACACACACACACACACACACACAAGCGCGCGCGCGCTTTCATACAGAGGGAGAGAGAGAGTGAGACAGACAGACAGACAGAGAGAGAGTCAGAGACAGAGACAAAGACAGAGACAGAGACAGAGGCTGAGACAACCCCTCCTCTCTCTCTTCCTCCCACTACGCTGCCAGGTTAAAAGAATGTCCGTTTCAAATGTCCCCGGGGTTCGGACTGGAGTTGAATGTCGCTGACTTCTTTCCCACGTTACCGTCTGGCCTTTTCTTCCTTTTCGATCGAAGGAGCATTGAACGAAGTTGGAAGATGTAAGGTGTACGGTTTTAGACGGAAAAAATTGTGTGTTGTGTGTTGTAGCAAAAGACAAATAGCGTGTTGTGTGTTATTGCAGAGTAATGGTAACAGAGGAGCCAGTAGTAGAAGCAGCAGCAGCAATCTCACGTAACAGTTTTTTTTTATTTAACAATTGTTGAGGCATTGAACTAAGCTGGAAGGTTCAGACAGAAAAACAGTGTGTTGTGTGTTCTAGCAAAAAAAAAAAAAAGAAAGAAAAAGAAAAGAAAAAAAGAAAACAAAAGAAATAAAAAGATAGTGTGTTGTGTGTTATTGCAGAGTAATGGTAACAGTAGCGGCAGAAGTGGCACGAGCAGCAAACACACGTAACATCTCTCTCTCTCTCTCTCTCTCTCTCTCTCTCTCTCTCTCTCTCTCTCTCCTCTCTCTCTCTTTCTTTTAACAATTGTTGAGGCATTAAACTAAGTTGGAAGATAGGGGATATGGTTCAGACAGGAAAACGGTGTGTGGCGTCCCGTAGCGATGTAACGCTAGTAGGAACAGCAGCAGCAATAGCAGCAGCAGACGCATTTAACGTCATATCTACAATTGTGGTCACTCTTGTGTGTGTGTGTGTGTGTGTGTGTGTGTGTGTGTGTGTGTGTGTGTGTGTGTGTGTGTGTGCGCGCGCGCGCGCGCGCGAGTGTATGTGATATGTCCATGCTAACGTGTTTAAGTGTGAACAAGCGTGAATGTTCATTTCTTATATATGGAAGGTGTGTGTAATGGGGGGGGGGGGGGGGGGGGTGCACGCGCGTGTGTATATATGCGTCTGTGTATTTCTGTCTGTCTGAGCATGTGTGTGTGTGTGTGGGAGGG
>CM065721.1:31724683-31739683 GCA_033310375.1 Conus canariensis | reverse complement strand
TGTTCAAAGTGCCCTCCATGTCTCATCAAAATCGTCGTTTTCTCTCTAATCTTTAAACAGGTTTTGGTGGAAGTGTGTGTGTGTGTGTGTGTGTGTGTGTGTGTGTGTGTGTGTGTGTGTGTGGTGTGTGTGTGTGTGTGTGTGTGTGTGTGTGTGTGTGTGTGTGTGTGTGTGTGGTGTTTGCGTGGTTGTTGTGTGTGTGTCGTTTTGCGTGCGTATGTATGTGTGTGTGGTGCGTGGTACGTGCGTGTGTGTGTGTGTGTGTGTGTGCAGGGAGGGGGGGGGGAGAGGGAGAGAGAGAGAGAGAGAGAGAGAGAGAGAGGCTTATAACCATTTTAGTTCCCACACACACACACACACACACACAACACACACACACACACACACGCTGGTTTGTAGCTGAGCTATTCCGATTTATACTGACGCACGGAAAGACAGAGACTGGTTTGCAACTATTTCGTATACATGCAGACTCACTGACTTGGAACCACGGTGAATGAGACACAAAGACAGACGGACGGACTCGCTTAAAGCATGTGATTCAACAGCATTGATAAACTAAACTGTAAGCAAGTTGATTCAGCAGCATTGGCAGACTGATCTGTAACCATTTTGATTCAGACACACATACAGTTGCACAACCTGGGACAACCGTATTTTCTTTTTGAAACAAAGGAGGTCAGAAGTGAAAAGGCAAGAGAGACAAGTCACATCCCCCCCCCCTTTTTTTTTTTTCCTTCCCCCTCTCTCTCCTCTTTCTCCCACCCCCTTCGCCAGCCCTTTTTCCACCACCACCCTCTTCCCTGTGACCTTTGAAACCGGAAGAAGTGACGGGAGATAACTAGGACGTAAAAGGATCGGATGTACGTCTGAGATCGGCCCCATGCGACGGCCTGTAGTCGCCACGACGTCTGCTGCAATGCTGATTATCACGCCACCTCCTCCCCCCACCCTCAATCCATCCTCCCTCCCCCCCCCCCCCCACCCCCCATCCCCGCCCCCCCCCTCTTGAAGCCATTGACACAGTGACAGCGAGTGTGTTCAAAGTGCACTCGATGTCTCGTCAGAATCATTCCAATCTTTAAACGCGTCTCAGCAGAAATGCGTGCGTGTGTGTGTGTGTGGGTGTGCGTGCGTGCGTGCGTGCGTGCGTGCGTGGTGTGGTGTGTGTGTGTGTGGAGAGAGAGAGAGAGAGAGAGAGAGAGAGAGAGAGTCAGCACTGTGAAAGGTTACCGCCAATCTGAGAAGTGTTGGTGGATTTAGCTGAATGCCAAAGATTGGTTCTGGGGGTGCTAACCATTGGATTTTAACATCTGAATATGATTCGTGTTTCTCAGCATGCTTCCAGCCAGCCAGGCTTTTTTTTTAAATTTCTGACGTCGGCCGGGCTCTGCATGACGTAACGTTGTTGATACAGACAGGCTTCGAGGATTTGTAACTGATTTTGTTATCTGGAGAGAAAAAGTATGGAGAGAATATGTGTTTGAATAAAATAATAAAGAGGGGAGAGAGAGAGGAGAGAGAGAGAGACAGAGACAGAGACAGAGAGAAGAGACAGAGAGACAGAGAGAAGAGAGAGAGAATATGGGGGCGGAAAAAGGGTCAAAAGAGAATTAAATTTGACTTATCTTGGTTGTCTTAGGAACTTGTAAAATATTGATATATGTATAATATATAATATATATATATATAAGAGAGAGAAGAGAGAGAGAGAGAGAGAGAGAGAGAGAGAGAGGAGAGAGAGAAGAGAGAGAAGGAGAGAGAGGGCTAATTTATTCAACGCACAGGCTGTTGACCCTCAGTAGTCCTCTAAACAGTTATTGAACATTCAACGTCCTCGAGATACATGCACTTCTCTCTTCTCTCTCTTCTCTCTCCTCTTCTCTCTGCTTTCGTTGTTTGTTTTGTGCTGTCCACATCAAACACAAACAATTTTTGAAAACATGAAGTATCTTTGAAATGTATAATCCCAACTTTCCCACCAATTCGATTGAGGCAGACGACAGAACAGACAGACAGAAACAGCACCAGACAAGACAGACAGACAACAAGACAGACACAGAAAGAGGAAAAGACACACACACACAACACACAGAACGACACGACGAGACGCAGGACGCACGACGAACACACACAACGAACACAGACACGACACACACACACACACTACACGGACAAAAAGACAGAAAGAAAGAGAGGAGGAAGACAGAAAAGAGAGAGGGAGACAGACAGACAGACAGATGGACGGACTCAGACAAGAGACGGAGACAGAACCGTACTGCAAGTAAACGCGACAGTTGCCCTTTGATATTCAAAGACTTTTACGACATATGTGTAAACGTTGTTTCCTTTTTTCCCCCTTGATCACACTAATACACGAGGAAAAAAGAAAAAAAAAAAAAAGGGGGGGGGGGGGGGGGGAAGGGCAGTAGGGGAATGGGGAAGGGTGTCAAAATGCGACGAAAGACTGAATATGATAAACGAATCTGAATCACCTCACTTGTCTTGGAAGTTTGTGTGTAAGACTAAGAGAGAGAGAAAACTGGGGGGAGGGAGGGAGGAAGGGAAGAAAGAGACAGAGGGAGAGTAACAGAGAGAGGGGGGGGGGGGAGGGAGAGAGAGAGAGAGAGAGAGAGAGAGAGAGAGAGAGAGAGAAACACACACACACACATACGCGCGCGCGCGCCGTGCGCGACACCACACACACACACACACACACACACACCACACAGCACAGAGAGGGGGGGGGAGGTGGAGAGATTGGGAAAGAAAGATGGGGCGGGAGATGGTAAGGAAGAGGGAGGGAGGGAAAAGGATGGAGACAGAGAGAGAGGGAGAGAGATATACAACTATGGGAGGCAGAGAGAGAGAGAGAGAGAGAGAGAGGAGAGACAGACAGACAGACAGAAACAGACAGACAGACAGAAAGAGAGAAAGAGAGAGAGAGAGAGAGACAGGCAGGCAGGCAAACAGAAAGACAGACGGACATACAGACAGGTGGACAGACAGACAGACAGACAGACAGACAGATGGACGGACATACAGGCAGAAAGATAAAACACACACACACACACACACACACACACACACACACACACACACACACACACACACAGCGAGAGAACCGCTTCGTATGCCTCACATCTCAGCAAAGACGAATAACATTCTGTGATTATGCTCAGCTCGTGCGAGATCCTTAATCTGATTGTTCTGAATCGATCAAGACTCTCTGGCCCTCCAAAAGCCTCGGCCTCTCGCTTTCTCTCACGCTGCTAAGCTATTTATTTTATTTCACTGGGCCTCTTGAGCGACGTTTGAAGCGCCGTTGATGGCTCCACCAATCCTGCCTGTGTTCTATGGAAAAGGGATCATTTCTGGCTTTTCTGTTTTAGGGATCTGATGCTGAGAGAAAAAGGAGGGTGGTGAAGGTGAGGGCGGTGGGTGGGAGAGACACGGATGGGGGAGGGGGGGGGAGTGAGGGGAGGAGAGGGATTGAAGGCGATAGAGACAGATAAGAAAGAGGTCTTATCTTGAGAAGAGGGAAAGAGAGAGGGAGGTGGATGGAAAGAACAGGGATGGGAAGGGGAGAGAAGGGGAGAGGGAGAGAGGGAAAGATAGAGAGGAGAGAGTGGGAAGGAGGGGAGAGAGAAAGGGAGAAAGAGGGGGGGGGGAGGAGAGCGAAGCATACACACACCAACACACACACACATGACACAACACAGAGAGGAGAGGGGGGGGGGGGGGAGATTGACAGACAGACAGACAGATGGGGGAGATTGAGAGAGAGACAGACAGACAGACAGAAAGACAGGTAAGCAGATGGACGGATGGAAGGACAGAGAATCAGACACAGACAGATGGATGGACGGACGGACGGGCGGACGGGCAGGCAGAGAAACAGACAGATAAACAGACAGACAGACAGGCAACTGTGTTGTGTGCATCACATTTCAACAAAGACGAATAACACTGTGTAACCATGCTCAGCTCGTGCGAGATCTTTAATTTGATTGTTCTGAATCGATCAAGACTCTCTGGCCCTCCAAAAGCCTCGGCCTGTCGTTTCTCTCACGCTGCTCAGCTATTTATTTTATTTCACTGGGCCTCTTGAGCGACGTTTGAAGCGCCGTTGATGGCTCCACCAATCCTGCCTGTGTTCTATGGAAAAGGGATCATTTCTGGCTTTTCCTTTTGGGGCTTCGGACGCTGAGAGAGAAAGGAGGGTGTGGCAAAGGTGGGGGAAATGGGTGGGAGAGGGATGGAAAGGGAGGGGGCGAGAGAGGGAAAGAGAGGATGTGAAGAAGACAGAGACAGATAAGAAAGAGATCTTGCGAAGAGAGAGAGAAGGGGGGGGGGGGTGTGAAAGGAAGCGGGATGGACAGGAGAAAGAAGGGGGAGAGAGGGAAACAGGGGGAGTGGGAGCTGGGAAAGTTAAATAGATAAGGAGAATTTGGCAGGGAGGGGAGACAGAGAGGGAGAGAGAGGGAGAAGAGAGAGAGACAGAGAGAGAGAGAGAGAGAGAGAGAAGCATACACACACTCACTCACACACACAACACACACACACACACACACACACACACACACATACACACACACACACACATACGTGCGCACGCACACTACCCAGAGAAGGGGAAGATTGAGACAGACAGACAGAGAAACAGACAGACAGACAAACAGACAGACAGACTGACAGACAGACGGGCAACTGCTGTGTGTGCCTCACACTTCAGAAAAGACGAATAACATTCTGTGATTATGCTCAGCTCGTGCGAGATCCTTAATCTGATTGTTCTAAATCGATCAAGACTCTCTGGCCCTCCAAAAGCCTCGGCCTGTCGGTTTCTCTCACGCTGCTCAGCTATTTATTTTATTTCACTGGGCCTCTTGAGCGACGTTTGAAGCGCCGTTGATGGCTCCACCAATCCTGCCTGTGCTCTACGGAAAAGGGATCATTTCTGGCTTTTCCTTTTTGACGCTGAGAAAGCAGAGAGGGTGGTGGGGGTGAGGGAGGAGGGTGAAAGAGGGGCAGAAAAAGGGAAGGGAGGGAGGAGTGAAGGAAGAGAGAGGGAAGTGAAGGAGATAGAGAAGACAGAGAGATAATGAAAGCGATGAGAGGCGATGGAAGCTGGAGAGATGGAGATGAGAGAGAAAGAAGTGAGAGAGAGAGAGAGGAGAGAGGGGGGGGGGGCGGCAGAGACAGAGATGGGAAGATAGATAAGGACAGGGAGGGTTGGAAGAGTGAGAGGGGGGAGAGAGAGATTGGAAGGGGGGTCGGTAAAGATGACATGGAAGAGGAAGGGAGGGGGTGCAAAAGAGACAAAGACAGAAGGATAAAGACAGACAAACAGACAGACAGACAGACAGATAGATAGACTGACAGAGAGAGAGACAGGGGCAGAGACAGAGACAAACAGAGAGAGAGAGAGAAAGAAAGAGAAGAAGACAGACAGACAGACAGACAGACAGACAGACAGACAAAAACAGACAGCCATAGACAGACAGAGAGGGGGACTGACAGAGAACTTTGAACTCAGAAAGCTTAAAAGTACATTGCCTTGGTACAAAGGGAAAGGGAAGGGGATGAGTTGGCACGTTGTGGAGTTGATACGTGTATTATAACAAAGAGATAAGAAAAGTATTGTCATATTCATCCCTCCCCCCCCCCCCCCCCCCCACACACACACAAAGAGTTAAAAGAAAAAATAATACATCATCCAGTTACATTGAGATTACAAGAAAACACAACACAAAAATAAGTTCAACATTTCAAAGGAATACCAAAGTGATGGTCGTTGTCCACAATAATTTACATCTAAAGATTTGACGCACAAGGGATGATATCAGAACAGATTAAAAAGAAACAAAAAGCAATATAAGTAAAATGTGATAAAATAATGAAAACCAGAAATGAAGTGGAATCACACACACACACACACACACACACACACACACACACACACACACACACACACACACACACACACACACACAGGTGCACGCGTTGATCGTTTAACCAAACAATTTGTGTCCGTTCAAAGCCAAGGTTAGCTCTGTATCTGAGTGTGGCGAAAACTTATGAAATTCCATTAGAACATGACTCAAAGATTTCTACTGAAAAGAAAAAAAAATATATAACAGTAGAACTTTAGGGACAGAGGAATGGAGGAGGGGCAGAACAGAAATCTTACCTGAACAATCAACCGCGTTACATGTTGACGTCAGCTGGTCGAGCGATGACACAGGGCTGCTCCATACTGACCCAGCTAGTCCTGCACTATCAAAGGCTGCTCCTGTGGTGAGGTAGGCTTGTCCTGTACTGAATGAGCCTGGTACCTCAGTCATGGAGCATACTGCTGCTGTGACGCATACTCGTCCAGTCCCGACCAAGAGTGACACTGACCTGGTGTTAAGCCGAACCCGCAACGAGGAAGGACTGTCTTTGAACAACACAAGAAAACCCTGTCTTGATGCAATCTGGTTCTGTGGCGGCCTTTACTGGTTTTGAGTTGGCTCTGATGGTCGGTCCAACAGTAACTGGCACTGGCCCTGCATTAGTATAACCTGATGTTGCAGTAGGGGTGGTTGTTCATGCATCAGTATGGCTTGGTCTTGTTTTTACAAGCGGCTGCTCACCTACAAATCATCTGCTGAAGTTTCTTCGTTGAGCACTCCTTGTTCCTCAGACATTTTCCACGGCAGCGTAGGGTGTCCATTGTACCTGTCCAAACACGAGCTCGTAGTTTCTGATACTAACGTGTTCATGAAGTGAACGGAAACCTGAAACAAGCTTCAACTTTCTCCATCATGTTGTTCACAGTTAATCCACCAAAACCCACAACAAATTGCTGTTAAACAATTATGTTATCATTTACACTCAGGCAGAGCGAACATGGCAACCGAGACAAGTGAATACAGTTCAGTGTGTGAGGGTGGGGGTGGGGGGTGTCCCTAGTTAAATAGTCTAACTCTCTCTCTCACACACACAGACACAACACACGCGCGCGCGCGCACGCACACACACACACACACACACACACACATACACAAAACCACGCACGCACGCACGCACACACACACACACACACACACGCGCGAGCGCGCGACTTTATGCTATGTTTTATTTCGGGTGAATATTCTGCAGAGTGCGCTTCCGGACAAAATCCATTGCCCCTGCTGGCCATGCTAGTCCGCGTTTTAGATTGTTTTGGCGTCTTCTTTCGTTATTTCTTCTTGGGCAAGAGTAGCCTCAAACCATGTCTTCCGAGTCTTCAAGCATGTTTAATTATCTTGCTTTTCCAACTTTGTCCTCGTCGACGATACATTTGAGGGGTACCTTCTGCTATGCTTGGCAACAATAGAGTACAATGTCAAGGCGATCGGAAAGGGAGGCCTGCTATTAGCAGGCACTCTTCTGACATTTCCTTTTTACGTTTCTCCTTTTCACTTCTCTCAGTGATTCACCATACCGGTATCCAAGGTTCTTGACAGGTTCTTCTGTCACCGTTGGAATAGCATGGTTTGCTACAATGAATGTGACTGCTTCAACTACTTTCCCTTTCCCATAGTGAGAGGCTGTCTGAATTCTGTGGTTTGAAACTCATCCTGGAGAGGCAGCTTATTAATTTAACTGCCTCAGTGGCTTTGTGTGTCTTCATGTGCTTGGTGGAAAACACTGTTGTGTCGTCCATGAATGCTGTTTGAGGGAGCGTTTGGTCTCCATTTCCGAGGACTGCTGGAGCTGCACTGCTCGTTCCTGCCTTCATGATGTTCCCCACAGTCAACACAAACAGTACTGGAGAAACTGCACAGCTCATTGCTATGACAGCCTCCAGACTGATGCACTCAGCTGTTTTCGTCTGCGGGGAACGTGATCAATCAACAATGACATCAAAGTGCGTCTGCAGAACATCTCGGATCTTCTTTACAGCATGATTTTCTTCTTTTCTTTTCTTTTCGTTTCCTCTTTTTCAGACGCCCAAGATTTCTATTTATTTCTATTTCACGGAATTGGGTTGGATGAAGGCAAGGGAGAGTGTTCGTGGTGAGGGTGTGTATGAAGCGGGCAGGAGGAGGGATGTGGGGAGTCGGGGTGGCCTGGGGAGGTGTCCAGAATTCCAGAAAGCCCCCTCACCCCCCACCCCCCTTCTACCCACCCCACGCCTGTGGGTGTAGAAGCAGTTTTCCAGTGAAGGTAGGTTTGTTTTTCTCCACGATCTGAACACTCGCCATTTTCAGGAACCCTACATATATCTGTTGTTTTTTTTTCTTCCATCTGGTGTTTCTTAGACAAAAATCAAACCTGGCAGAGCCTATTCCTCTCCATGTCGCATTTTTTTTATTGGGTTTACTTCCCCGTGCGTTAGGTAGTTATTGGATGTACATAGTTACCACAACAGATTTCACAGATATCAGCAAAGTAATGCTCAAAATCGTTCTGAACAGACTGCAACCGCAAGCAGCTACCATCATTGCTGAAAAACAGGCTGGATTCCGCAAAGGTAGAAGTGCCACCGAACAGATTTTTAACCTATGTACCCTTTGCGAAAAACATTTCCAATACCATACAGAGTTCGACCACGTCTACATAGACTTCAGGAAGAAGTTCGACAGGGTCTGGCAGGAAGCACCATGAGCCGCAATGAAAAGAACGAAAACGTCAGGCAGAAGCTCATCAACACCATCCAGCAATTATATACTCCCAAACGACCAGTGCTGTGCTCATACAGGGTGCTGTTTGAGATGGCTCTATACTTCAGTTGGAGTTCGTCAGGGCTGCCTTCTACCTCCCTCACTTTTCAACATATTCCTGGAACGCATCATGACTGATACACTTGAAGGTCATTTCAGCACAGTCAGCATTGCAGGAAGAACCATGAAATCGATTTGCAGTTGACACTGATGGCTTGTCGTGCAGTGAACAAGAACTCACCGAGCCCGTTGAATGACTGGATGAAACATCAGTAAGACATGGCATAGAAATCGGCGCCGGAAGACGTATGTGATGACCAGCCACAACACCATCGTCAGTTGTGAGATATTTGTCCATGGTCAGAAGCTAGAATTAGTTCAACAAATTAGTCACTTGGGATCTATCATCATCAGTGATGGACATAAACCAGAAATCCTCTCAAGGGCAGCAAAGATAACAATAGCACTTTCTAGAGTAAAACCTGTGTAGAAGGACAAGATTATCTCCACGAAACACAAGATCAGGCTCCCTCAAGCATTGTTATATTCCATCTTTCTGTGCACATGCCAGACACGGACCCTTTCAGCGGATCTGGAAAGAAGAATCCACCAAACCATGGAAATGAAACGTTATCGCAAAATACTAAACATCTCATACACCGATCACATCGTCAGTCAGCAAGTGCGTCAAACCATCAGGCAGCACGTACGACCGTAAGATCTTCTGACATCAATCAGGAAAAGAAAACTGTGGTATGGCCATGGGGAGATGGGGAGAGGGGGGGGGGGGGGAAGAAGGAGGTAGGGGAGTGGGGAGGAGAGAGGGTCGGCTTTGGGATACTCAGTGAGTTGGGTTTTTCTCTCCACCAAACTCATATACAGAACACGACTAGAGCGAATCACTGGCATGTAGAAGCTCTACTCAGTTTGCAACAAACAAGTTGGGGACCGATCTTTTACTGCGTTTCACCATTATTCAGGTCATCAATCAAGATCAATATATTGCGTATTGCCGGGAGATACAGAACTTGATAAAATGGCTCGACATTTTGTTCTTTTTTCACCCCCCCCCCCCCCCCCCCCTCCTCTCCCTTTTCTTTGTGATCGAACTGTCTCTTTTCTTGTTCTTGTTTTTTTTTCGTTCTTCCTTTGTAAGACGATGCTGTCTGGCACAGAGACTTAGAATGGCGACCGACTCGACCAGATCGACACTCATCCTTGACAGAACTAATCGACTTATTCTACTGCTAGGCTGACGTCACGGCTCTGTTCAATACTACCTGTCTGCCGAGTCATGAGCCAGGGACAGAACATATAAATATATGAAGGCTGACAGGGCTGATAGGTTTGGTTCCAATTAGTGTAGACCTTTTGGCCAACGCATTTACTACCAGGTTTTTAGCGCGTTTTCGGTTGTTTCGTTTTCTGTTTTGAACATCAGTTTGTTGCGTAACATTAATGAGGGGTTTGTGTCCTCTCTCTCTCTCTCTCTCTCTCTCTCTCTCTCTCTCTCTCTCTCTCTCCTCTCTCTCTGTTTTTTTTTTTTCTTTTATGTTGGCTGGGTTTTCTGTTGTTGTTTTGTTGCTTTAAAAAAAAACGGTTTCAATTCATGCATGTTTTCTCACATCAAATTTTTTTCTATGCACTTGTCCCGTTTGTAGTCATATTTTTCAGGTTTGCCTTGTTTCCATGCTTATCTTTGTGTTCCACTAGAGACAGAGAGAGGAAGGAGAAAACGAGAAAGAGAGAGAGAGAGAGAGAGGGAGAAAGAGAGAGAGAGGGAAAAAGGAAGAGAGACAGAGACAGAGAGAGACAGAGACAGAAACAGAGAGGAAGGGAGGAGTGAAGAAGGGGGTGCGAAGCTGTTCTAGTTTGCGACCGGTTTTTACTGGAAATTCGCAAAGCACTTCATCAACGTTTTTTCCGTCCTGTCGTTTGGTTGCATGTTTAGATTGCTTAGAAGTCCACCTCAACCCCCCCCCCTCCCCCCCCCCCCTTCTGTCCCTCTGCTCCCTCCTGCCCATTGCAATCTTTTTTTTTTCTTTTTTTTTTCTGTCTGCCACTGTCCGACAAAAACTTACTTGAATCTTGAATCTATGGATTACTCCTTGCCCTCCAACCTCCCCCCCCCCCCCCACCACACACAACACTCTCGCCCCCACTCTCCACACGCCCCTCCTTAAGTTCCCCCACCCAATCCACCCCCTCCCCGATCCCTGTATCTTCTCTCTCCCCATCCCCACTCTGGAGCATAATCACACATGATCTTTCTCTCTCTCGTGCGCGCGCTTCGTGCACCCACCCACCGAAGTGCAGGAGCCTCTCTTCTCCTCTCTCTCTCTCTCTTCTCTCTCTCTCTCTCTCTCTCCTCTCTCCCTTCATGCTGACCAGCATTGCACTCCAGGCTTGATCTCCGAAACCAGCAAGTCCAGCGCACGTTGGAGAAGCAGTTGTCCACCTCCCCCGTCTAGAATTTGGCACATCACCCCGGTCCTCAGTCATGCCATTACGATCCTTACGTAGCATGTAGTTCCGTTTTCCATCGGCTTGCAGCCCTGAATGGCCCCTGTGCTCAGCTGGGCTATAAACATCGTGACTTGACGTTATCCTGTTTGTCTGGAACTTCTAGGTTCACTCATTGGAGAGATTTTGGCTTCAGTTTTTAATCCCACCATTCAGGTAGCCACATTCTGTGCGCGGGGAGGTCTACACATAATGTCAATGTTCATGATTGTTCGTGTGTGTGTGTGTGTGTGTGTGTGTGTGTGTGTGTGGTGGTGCTGTGCGTGCGTGCGTGCGTGCGTGCGTGCGTGCGTGCGTGCGTGCGTGCGTGTGCGTGTTGTGTTGTGTGTGGGGGGGGGGGGGGGGGAGTACGTGTGTGTGCATGCGCGCGCACACAAGCACGTGCGCATCTGATCATCCATTCCACAGGCTCTCGATGGCCGTCTCATTTACGATGGGCTAAATGGGATTTTAACGAGGTACAAGGAGAGAGAGAGAGAGAGAGAGAGAGAGAGAGAGAGAGAGAGAGAGAGAGAGAGAGAGGAGAGAGTGTATGTGTGTCTGTATGTATGTGTGTGTGTGTGTGTGTGTGTGTGTGTGTGTGTGTGTGTGTGTGTGTGTGTGTGTGTGTGTAAGAGGGGGGTTGGGTGGATGGGGAAAGGTAGTGGTGGTGTCAACATTCTCTGCACATGGATCTGTAGGCTAGAACCGTTTGGGTGGAAAGGAAAAAAAAACTATCAACTCAATGGCGAATCGAAGAAAGAAGCAAACTGAACAAATTCCCATAAAAAAATAAGAGAGAGAGAGAGAGAGAGAGAGAGAGAGAGAGAGAGAGAGAGAAGAGAGAAGAGAGAGAGAGAGAGAGAGAGAGAGAGAGAGAGAGAGAGAGAGAGAGAGAGCGGGAGAGGAGGGGCTGGGTGCGGGGGCAATCCATACACATGGAAACCAGCAAGAAGCAGTCAACGGGAAAGGGGATGGCAGTTTCGCAGCTGATGGAATGGGAGCGAGTGAAAAGGAGAGTGCAGAGGGAGGAAGCAGTGTTCAAACAAATCAAACCAACAACCACAGACGAGGCCAAAACCAGTCAAGAGAGTTCTCGGTATAGATTGGCGATGCTCACTGCAGTCGCTGTTCTCCTTTGTTGTTATTTCAGGAGAGAGATGGAAGAAACGCCCAACGCCTCCTTGAATCTCCCATACCCATTCTGACCCCCACACTCCCCCCCGAAACAACGCCTGCTTCCTCAGTGGCAGGGCGTCAGCAGTTTTTCTGAGGGCAGGGGAGTCGAGATGGTTGTCATAAAGGAGAGCGAGCCACTGCAACGCATTCAGGAAACCACGTCCGTGTCGCTCTGCTTTTCTACAGAGAGAGAGAGAGGAGAAACCGGTAATGAAGACACAGACCGACCTCAGGTAGATCAGGCCCAACTGTGTGGGTCACGTTGATGTAGTACACAGGATCTGAATTCTTTCACTTGGCTCTTTTCCAGTTCAGCTCTGAATCTTCGTTGATTGAATGATCGATCACACTGAGTGGAAAGACGTTAAGTTGACATGAGGAACACACACACACACACACACACACACACACACACACACACACACACACACAATACACACGCACGCACAAACACACACACACACACACACACACACACACACGTACACGCACGCACGCGCACGTACGCACGCATGCACGTACACACACACCACACACACACACACACACACACACACACACACACACACACACACACAGAATTTGTCTCCCGGCTCTGTCTGTCCTCAGGCCCACAACAAAATCAACCTGATGCACTTTTCAGAAACGTTCATGCAGCTTCCTTTCTAATTTTAGAAAAAAATCATTGGGAATTGTGTTCCCATGGCCTTTTTTTTTTTTTAATCATCTCTATATTTGAACTGCAATTTTTTTTTATTTGTGCAATTTTTTTTAATTTGATGGCGGATAAGAGAAAGCAGCTAGTACAGAAAAAGTAAAGTGACATCTAGGCGAAAGACACAGGACAGACAGACAGATAGAGAGAGGGTGGGAAGGGTGGAAGGTGGAGAGAGTGAGAGAGGGTGCAGGTTGATGGAAGGGAACAGGGTGCAGAAGCCACCAATCAATACACACAAAAACGATTTATTTCAAAACAAAAAAAAAGCAATCTTCATGAGAGGGAAAAAAAAAACATCGACAAAGGGATTGCAGGGAATGAGAAATCACCATCAAAATCTGCAAACCCAGAGGAGGGGGATGGTTGCAGACCGTCTTCTCTTTGGTATCTCTGACCATTTTTTAATCCAGCTACCAAAATGGTCACAGTCCAAACACGGCAGTCTACCGCTCTGCTATTTCAGTATCCAGATTCCCAGACGAGGACAGACTGCCTCTTGGTGTCTGTGACAGCTAAAACGGTAGGGAAGGGGAGGGAGAGGAGATCAGAGGCGGAGTGAGTGGGCAGTTCTCAGATTTCCACCCAGCATTTGCTTTTTCTCATGTGGGTTGATGCCATGAGCACTTTCAGCTACACTACCCTGACACCTAACTCGCCTCTGGGGGCAGGTCAAACACTCGCTGACAGCTACAAAACAAGAGCGTTGTTTGACTTCAGGTTTGACATGGATGTGGGGGAGCCGGGCGGGGGCGAGAGTGATTGTTTTTAGGCCTGTCACATTTTACTGACATGGCAGGAGCATATCAACACCACTACTACCATCATCACCGCCACCACCTTTGTTCGATACTTCCCGTGGTCGACATTCTTCCCACTTGATATTTCCCCCTGCTCGATACTTCCCCTACTGGTTGCTGCTTGATACTGCCCACTGCAAGACAGTACCCCTGTCCAACATTCCTCCTATCGACATTTCCCCTGCTCCGTATTCCCCATGCTCCATACTTCCCCTACTTGTTCCTGCTTGATACTGCCCACTGCAAGACAGTACCCCTGTCCAGCATTCCTCCTATCGACATTTCCCCTGCTCCATATTCCCCATGCTCGATACTCCACTGCTGACAACAGAAGCTCTTGTTCTGGGGGATAGAGTTACAAAAGGAAATCTTTCCCATACCACAGCTAGAGACCTACGCGCATGGACATCGTTTAGGTCCCTTTTCCGAGGTCTGCTAGAGCTGCACTGCTCGTTCCTGCCTTCGAGATGACCCCCTTCGCAAACACAAACAGTAGAGCTGCACAACTCGTTCCTGCCTTCGAGATGACCCCCTTCGCAAACACAAACAGTAGAGCTGCACTGCTCGTTCCTGCCTTCGAGATGACCCCCTTCGCAAACACAAACAGTAGAGCTGCACTGCTCGTTCCTGCCTTCGAGATGACCCCCTTCGCAAACTCAAACAGTAGAGCTGCACTGCTCGTTCCTGCCTTCGAGATGACCCCCTTCGCAAACTCAAACAGTAGAGCTGCACTGCTCGTTCCTGCCTTCGAGATGACCCCCTTCGCAGACACAAACAGTAGAGCTGCACAGCTCGTTCCTGCCTTCGAGATGACCCCCTTCGCAGACACAAACGGTATTGGAGAAATTGCAGAGTTCATTGCTATGACAGCCTCCACAATAATCCACTCTGCTGCTTTCCTGTGTGGAGATCGTCATCAAACAGATATGAACGTGCTTTTGCAGAACATCTCAGATCTTCTTATACACGATTTCTTTTTTTCTCTCTCTCTTTAAGACACCCTAAGATGTTTCTCTAATTCAACAGAATTCAGTTGGATGCAGACTAGGGTGAAGATTCATGGAGGAGGGGAGTAGGCAAGGCGGGGGCGGGGGGGGGGGGGGGAGTATGC
>CM065721.1:31709683-31712183 GCA_033310375.1 Conus canariensis | reverse complement strand
GGGAGTGGGGGGGGGAGGCAGAAGATGACATAGCCAAAATGGTACCAGACCGTTATCTGTAAACAATTCGTAGGTAACCATGTTCTTAAATAACTGGCAACATCTAATCAAGCTTTAATACATGCCCTATGATATGCACAAGGACATACATACTTCAAACATACTCATACCAATGAAATGTACAAAATGAAAACACACAATAACGTCAGGCACGTTGTATTGTCCAACAAAACGGAGAGGGAAGAGGGAAGTTGTGGACACGCCAGAGGGGAGGGGGGGAGGGGGGTTGAAAGACACGGGGGGGGCGGGGGGGGGGGGGGCAGGGGGGGGGGGGGGGACACAACAAAGCAAAGCAAAACAAAACGAAACAAACAAGAGAGCAACAGAAACGTCGAGACCACCAGCACAGAATGTGAAGAAGCTGGGGATGTTTTTCACAATTAGTTGTAAATGTTTCCCTGGTGGTTGAGGAGAATAGTTCCGTTGACTGAGCCAGGGATTTTGGTTCGCTTACAATTAAAAAACATTTGATATAAAACAGAAAACAACTTTTGAAAGTTTATCAAATACCAGGGTGCTTTTTATGTTAGAGAACATTTTGTGTGATACAAAAAACAACTTTTGAAAGGTTATCAGACAGCATGGCGCTTTTTTAATGTTAAACACGTTTATGAAATATGAAAAACATCTCTTACAAGTTTCAAAGACATGGAAGCAATATGGCTTGAAAAGAATATTTTTCTGTCTTTTGCTTTTAAATATTTTTGTGTCAGTTTTCAGATTTTGAAAGGAATTTATAATATATATATATATATATATATACATATATATATATATAGGCTGATAGCATAATGTATAATGGAAGCAGTGTGAAATTTGCCGCTAAAACGTTGTAGTTACATTGACTTCGCGCTAAATCTTTTGTATATTCTCCAAATCTTGTTCCTGAATTTATGAAGAGCTTATCATCCTTACTTGTCATATTTGATTTTCTTAATAACTATCAAAAAACTTGCTTTACTTTCATGACATGTGAAACAAAGCAGGCTACACATAAGACAATCCGCCCACCAGCACTGCCTGAAGAACACAGGGAAGCCTCCCAACCAACTTCCATCAAGTGACAACTCGAAGAGAATCAGAGGTCTTCGATAAAAGCCGATGGAAGCCATGGATCAAAAGCAATTCTTGGAGAAGTGTGACACTGGAAGGGATTTAAAACCGCCGAAGAAGATTAGGACAGGGGAGGCAAACAGCGCTATAGGCTAAGGATCGGTGCAGAAATGACTAATGCAAAGGACAGCTGAATCGAATAAGGGAGTGGTGAAGACATTAAGCAAAACCAAGACAACGATGACATTAAGAAAGCTTTTGGCTGTTAAAGACTTGACTAAACAGGTGCAATGTAAAGTCGGCACTATTCAGGACACAAAGAAAGCTTTTGGCTGTTAAAGATTTGACTAAACAGACGTACAGTAAAGTCGGCACTATTCAGGACAAGCTTTCTCACACAAGAAAAAGACATCATAAATCGATTAACTGAATGTTGCTCTGAACTCTACACGAAAAAAAGAGCAAAGGAGAACCAGCTGTGCTGCCAGTACCAGTACCGGATTCGTCATATGAAGATCACTTTTCTATATTCCGTAATTTTTTTTAAGCTATCGGTCTCGCTGAAACATGGTAAGGCTGCAAGAATTGACCACATCCGTGCAGAACCTTGAAACATGGCGGAGATGCAGTAACTGCGATCCTAACTACCAGCTGCAACAAACTATGTAGCACGCTGGCGAATGACTCAGTCACACCGCGCCGTGGACTCAGTCACTAATCGTCTCCCTTCCCACGACTGGAAATCTCCGACACTACCAGAACCACCGCACTTACAGACTGATCAACCATGCCAACAAAGAAATATTCCAGATCATTCTGAAAAGGCAACGGCCGCGAGCAAGTACTATTGTTGCTGAAGTTCAAGATGGACTCCACAACGACAGAAATGCTAGTGAACAGACCTTTAACCTGCGTACCCTGTGCAAGAAACATCTTCCACAAGAGGGAGTTCCACCACGTCTGACAGACTTCAGGAAGGCGTTCAACAGAGTGTGGCAGGAGGCGCTATGGGCCAAAATGAAGAAATTTGATATCAAGTGGCGATTATACTCCAAAGTGCGATCAGAGCAAATGCAACCAGTGTGCAGTTGAAGAGTGGTACCATACTTCACTTGGACTTCATCAGGGCTGTCATCTATCTCCCACACTTTTCAAAATAGTTTCGGTGCGCAACATGACAAATATACGCGAAACTCATGTCAGCGTATTCAACACTGGAGGAAGAACCCTTTCTTGTTTTCGCTTCCCACACAACATCGATGGCTTGGCAGGCAATGATCAAGAATCGCCAAGCTTGTTAAAAAAAACAACAACTAAAAAAACAAAAACAAAAACGGAGAATGAAACATCAACAAGATACAGCATGTAAATCAGCGCGAAAGGACTT
>CM065721.1:31677183-31702183 GCA_033310375.1 Conus canariensis | reverse complement strand
GTGTGTGTGTGTGTGTGTGTGTGTGTGTGTGTGTGTGTGTGTGTGTGTGCGTGCGTGCGTGCTGGAGTGTATGCGTGCGTGTATGTGTCTGAGTATATTCTCTGTAAGTGGATGCGTGCGCGTCTGTAATAATGCGTGTAAGCGAAAATATGACTGATCGTTGATATTGTAGATTCTAAAGTTTCCGCTGTTCATTCACTCTCTCTGATAAGACAGTACTTGTAAGAAATAGTTCACTACGACTGTTATTACTATACGTTTTGAGGCCAGATCCTGTTGGACACGGATCAACTTTGTTCATGTATGTATTTGATTATTCTACGCATGCAACCATTAATTATTTGATGCTACAATTTTGGAAGGACAGAAGGCTTGCTATTCCCTTTTAGCAGTTCTTTTCCATTCAGATTGTTGGCTTCACTGATTTGATTTTGCATGGCAATTATAATCAAGAAAGGCACTGTTTTCTTCCAATGGCAGCCATTTTGGAAAAGCGAAAATCGGATAAAACATACTGAAATTGGATGAAAATTTAGATACTATGAATCATTCTGGTTAACTGAATAATTTTCTTGATTGAGACCAAAATTCAGTATAAAATAATCACAATCAGGCATCATTTGTCCTCTATATTTGCAGTTTACAAATCTGGTGGCGGCCATCTTGGATTTTACGCAATAACTCAAAATGCTCAACATTTACGAAGTGGCCTCCAACGGATTTGGATTCAGCACCCCAAAATCATGTTAAATCAACAAAAAACCGTAACATATAACACAAAACAAGGTGCCCCTGAATATCGCCTGGACTAACAAGCAGGTGTGACGTATTTCTGTGTTCTGACACTCGTTGACACGCGTCACGCTTACTATGTTCCGTTGATTAGCATTCATCCAGTTGCTAATTTTTAAAGAAACAATGTCTCCATTTAAAGCAAGTTGACACTTGCCATGAAGAGTCACCTCCGGTAAACACACACACACTATCTCTCTCCCTCTCTCTCTCTGTCCATCTGTCTCGCTCTCTGTCTTCTGTCTGTCTCGCTTTCTCTGTCAGTCTGTCTGTCTCACTCTGCTGTTTGCTCTCTTGACTGTCTTCTCGTTCTCTCTGCCTGTATGTCTCGCTCTCTCTGTTCTGTCTCGCTCTCTTGTCTGTCTGTCTGTCGCTGTTCTCTCTGTCTGTCTGTCTCGCTCTGTCTGTCTCACTCTGTCTGTCTGTCTCGCTCTCTCTGTCTGTTAGTGTCTGTCTGTCTCTCTCTCTCTCTTACCTTCCCCCTCGTTCTCTCCACTCCATTGTGCCTCTTTCTCTCTTCTCTCTGTCCTTGTCCCTGTCTCTTCTCTCTCTCTTTCTTCTGTCTGTCTGTCTATTTCTCTCTCCCTGCCTCTGCTCTCTCGTCTGTTTCTAGGTTAGGTAAGCAAGAATCAGTGTTTTAAGATGTCGCGGAGAGAGAGAAAGAGACAGACAGAGACAAACAGACAGACTGAGACAGACAGACAGACAGAGACAGAGAGAGAGAGAATTGGGGTGGGGGGCATTCTGGGATGAAAATATATTTGTCCTTATGGGGGGCATACTAGATTTGGGGGGGACATTTTAGATTGCCCCCCCCCCCCCCCCCAGGGGGACGTGTCAGCATACCCAACATGTCCCCCGGGGGCATTCTGGTATACTGAAACGTCCCCCGGGGGGCATTCTGGGATACTGAAACGTCCCCCGGGGGGCATTCTGGGATACTGAAACGTCCCCGGGGGGCATTCTGGGATGGGGGGGCAATCTGGTGTGTTACACCGGGAATGAAACGCGAGCGTTTGATATGCCATTAGTCCGTTTCATTCGTCTGGCAGACAAGTAACCCATTTCTTTCTTTCTTTTTTTTAATTTTAAAGGTCTTATTAACCTCTCTCTTAATTCTCTGTCAAAGGTTGCTGTTCAAACAATTTCGGCATGGACAACTCTCTTGTTGCCTTGGTGTTCTATTATTATCATCATTTTATTAAGAGTATATACATGGAGTTTATCATCGATTGAAAAACAACATTTAAGCGCTGTACCATCCACGCTCTCGTTTAAACCTACACAACGGGCTGCCTACCTGGGTAGAGCAGATTTTCATTCGTCAATATTAATCTTTCAAGGTTTTTTTTTTTCCTCTTCATTCTTCCGACTTCTGTTCATGCAATGTCCATGGGACGTTGGTGTATCAATACCACACATTTGTGTGTATGAGACGGAAGGAGGAGGATGGGAATGTACGGCTGAGGGGAAATGGGGGGTAAAACAGGTTGGGGAAGCGGATATGTGGTGATGGGGTGGGGTGAGGGTGGAAATGGGGTATCAACTGAACCCCCAAATCTAATACAGGATAAAATCACGCTAATTTCGTTTGACTGCAAAGACACAGTTGATGTTTGTTCACGTTGGCATGGATGGCCATATATGGGAAATATATTACAGCTTTTCTGTGCACTTTTTTTTTTTTTTTTTTTTTTGGGGGGGGGGGGGGGGGGAGGAGGACGTCTTATAATTATGTCCATCTCATAATCCCAAAACCAAAAAATGCACGCGTGCGCGTATAAACGCACACAGGCGCGTGCGCATACACACACACACACACACACACACACATTGCATTCAATGTCATCATGGATTTCAGCTGTCATTTACAACATTAAAACATGTATGTATGCAGACCTCACAACCCCATTTACCCAATGAGGAAAATCTTCCGCAGAGTTTATCACAAAATCACGACCAGCCATCAAATCCATCTCGGAGTCTTTTCCGACAACTCAAGTCACGGAGTGGAAGAGACGATAAAACTGTTTGATTTGGAAGGGCCAATCACTGGGCGCTACAGGCAGATGGTTAAGTGATCGTTCCTTGCTTTTTTTTCTTTTTTTTTTATGCCAGCTATTCTGGATGTCTTTCCCAGCGCCATTTGTGTTTACTGTCCTTTTTAATGCTTGTAACCTCGTAATTTCCGAAGCACGTCTCTTGCTCAATTAATGTAAAATAGAGCAAAATTATTGCCTTTGAAAGTCCTCCCCACCCCACTCCACTCCTAGTTTTTCCGCACAAAAAGCTTACAACAATCTTAGTCCGATACATCGCCTTTGACCACTGTCACACTCCCAGCGATGCGAATCGGCGACCCATACACCAGCTTAACAGAGGCCTTGTCTTGCAAGGGTACGAGCCTTGGAACACCCGCATCATCAGCAGATAGTGAGAAACGGTAATCCTCTGTGAGCTATATGGGTCGTCAGTGACACGCATTGACAGGAGTGTGTAGTCCAAGGGACGTTTCTGGTAGGCCCCTACAGATTATTGTGCAAGATCCATGTAGACGTAAGTGTGGAGTTCAAATGACGTTGCCAATTACCTTTTTTTTTTGTTTTTTTTTGGGGGGGTTCACCGATTACCCTTTCTTTTCACTCAAAAACACTTGTAAAAAAAAATAATTTACACACAAAAAAACAAACAAAAAAATGATCACAAGTATTTGGGATTTTGACCACTACTCACTTGACTAAATGCCACTAGTTATATATAAAATATATATTATATATATATATATATATATATATATATTATATATATATATATATCTCATATCATTACTTGGGTAGTGTGCAACTCCGGAGCACGTAAAAGATTTTTAACGAAGTATCGGGTGAGATAATGCAGAAATTGTCATCATATATTGCCATATTTAGCGCCCGTCCTCATTTAGAAACCAAGCTCTTAAGTGCTCTCACATTCCACACTCGCGTTTACACAACGGCCTGCCTACCTGGATACAGCCGACAGATGAGCCGCCAGTCGGCAATGATCAATCGTTTTCCCGCATCATTCAGACGAACAACACATCAGACTTTCGCTCATTCCTTCAATTTTTGCAGAGGGTTCGTGCGGTGTGAATATATGTCACCCATGACAACAGCCAAACTGGCCTTCTCTTCCGGAAGTTGGTGATGGGATTTTACGAGTGCGCAGCAACAAAAACAAAACTTACCATAAGCGAAATTACCCAGACGGTACTGATTAATGTGACGAATAAATGAAAACAAGCCATGTAGGCTCCAGGTTCAGAGAATTGCTTCTTGCCGTCTTGTAGTATCTCACAACAGTTGACGACGGCTGGGCAAGGGACACTACACTAAGATTCCTGGCATGGCGGTTAGCTATAGTCTGCATGAGTTCTTCAAGAACGTTTTGGCCCCCTCATGTTTCATGTAAATCGCTCACTGAACAAACGTTCCCATTGCGGAGGTCCATATGTAAAAACAGTTCAGTGCATGGAATGGCTGGTTCCTTTTTTTTCACTGCTCACACTGAGGTAATAACTAGTGAAATTTTTAAAATTAGTTTCTACAGCATGTGCCATTGTCTGTGTTGGCCTACCCCTCTCCCCTCAACCACTACCTTCTACTCTACTCTGTTTTCTTGCTTTGTGTTAAAACCGTGCAATCCATGTATAATCAAGGCCATAAAGCAAACAGTTGAAATTGGAACTTTCTCCCGTATTTTTCCCTCCTTACAGTGGTAAATAATACTGTGCAGTAAATATTGATAACCCTACTTTTTAGTCTTTTTCTTTATGCCATGACATACTCACTCTATAAATGGTGTGTCTAATCATGTAATGATATGTTTGCACACATACTTCCAAAATAAAAGAATAACATACAACAAAACAACAGTTTATCTTTTATTTCGACATGAAACCACTCGCTGTTGAATTATATCTGTGCGCACAAAATCTTACTGGTAAGTATTCATTTTTAGCTTATCAGAGTGAAAACTTACATTCGGGTTAACATAATAATCGTGCAGACAACTCTGTACATGTGTGGACCCTTTCACCAACGCAGGTCATTCGACAGTGGTTGCCTTGTTCAGCAACACTGAAACAATCAGGAAATATCAACAAAAAACAAAAAACAAACAAAAAAAAAAAGACAGAATTATGGTTTCAAAAACTAAGACAAAAAAAATCAACTTCGTGGTCCACAACATCACTCAGTGAATGGTGATCATAAAACTAGATATCTGCATCATGTCTCCACATAGGTTAAAAAAAATGTTCTAATTAATGCTTCTAATTCCGTGGGGAAATAAAACTCTCTCTCTCTCTCTCTCTCTCTCTCTCTCTCTCTCTCTCTCTCACACCCAACACACACACCACACACACAACACCAAACTATCCTTCTGTCATGAACACATATACACATATATGTATAAAACACATTAACTCATTGGTCGTTGTCACTGGTCACACACGCAATGGGTTAGCAGTGCTGCTTTCCAACAAATAAACAAGTTAAAACCAATGCTGGAGACAAACAGGTGTACGAGATCTCCCCTCTTTTCATCTTGCATAACCTATAACAGGTGCCTGTGGAAAGTCTTGCATTTTTATTCTCAAATAGATGATCCCTAAACATGGTCAACTGATATACTGATTTGATTCTCTCTCTCTCTCTCTCTCTCTCTCTCTCTCTCTCTCTCTCTCTCTGTGTGTGTTTACAAACAGTTGCTCACTTATGATCCCCATTCATTCAAGTCTCCTGGATGAAAAGGAGAGGGATGGAGAAGGTGAACGTGGTGGTTGGAAGGGGGGGGGGGGGGGGGGGAGTTAGCTAGCTTACAAAATTAGTTTGTGTACTGAATTTTATCACACTGATGATTTTGGAGATGAAGAGCAAGTCAAAATGCATTAAATATGTTCAGTCTTATGTGTATCACTCTGATAAGTTACTTTTCATCTTTTGATCACTCAGTCACTGCCCCAGTCATATTTACCTCACAGCTGTACAATGAGCAAGCATAATCATATAATTGCAACATTTTAATACAACAACAACTTCAGCAGCAATAACAACGACAACAATAACAAATAGTAATAATAATAGTAACAACAACAATGACGTAACATAACAATAAAACAGCCACACACAACATGTTCCGAAGCTGTAAAATAGCTTTAAATCCTGGGAATGAAAGCAGCAAAGTTGGACAAAATCACAAGTCGCTTCTCATCCTATTTTTTTCTTCTATCTTTGATCAGGAAAAATAAATCACCCTCTGCACTACACAATTCAAACAACAACAACAACAACAAAATACCATCTTCGGTTGACATTTCACTGACAAAAAATGCATAGGAACAGTGATGGTGGTACGATTTTTGAATACATAATTACATATTATACCAACAACAGCAACAAGAAAAAAAAAAAAAAAAAGGAAAAAGAAAAAATATATCAAGGACAAATCTTAAATAAATGTTAGCGAACCGCCCAGAGAACGTGGACAAACGAGTCACAAGACGAAACACAACGCGTTTCGACCTCTTAGGTCTTCATCAGGTGAGACATAAACGAATAAAACAACGAAAATTCACTTAGCTTTGATCGCTTCAGATCACTTCACAGGGTTCAGCGCTGAACCCTGTGAAGTGATCTGAAGCAATCAAAGCTAAGTGAATTTTCGTTGTTTTATTCGTTTATGTCTCACCTGATGAAGACCTAAGAGGTCGAAATGCGTTGTTTCATCTTGTGACTCGTTTGTCCACGTTCTCTGGGCGGTTCGCTAACATTTATTTAAGATTTGTTTAGATTTCCACCTGCAGTCCTCACTATATCAAGGACAGTTCTGTAAGGATTATGTAATTTCTTTTAATCAACAACACACTGCAGACTGGCCCAGCCTTTTAGTGTGTTGATGCACTGATCTCATTGTGAAAACTCAGCTGCCAGAGCCATGATTACGCAGTCTGCAAGTGAGAAACACAGGTGAAAAATAGTCCATATATTCTGCCCCCCAGGTCATTTGGTACTTAAATATGGTTTACCCATCCCTATGTAATACAGTCCACTGAAAATTTCAGGTCACCAGGACATTTGCACAATCTTCTGCATTGTGGGCATTTTTCCCAAAGCATGGCTTCAGTAAAATTTAATGGCCTTTGAAGAAAAGTGAGCAAACAAGGAAAGAGATAGAGAGAAACAGAGAGAGAGAGAGAAGGCATATGTGTTAAATATGTATGTGTAAATATACGCGAGTGAGAGACAGAATGGTAGAATGAACACACTTGTGCGTGATGAGAGAGAGAGAGAGAGGGTAAGGGTAAGGGTAATAGCCCAGCCGACCGCAAAGGGCCATATCAAGGCTGCCACCACATTAAAATCAACTCACAAGTCATAAAAAAAAACAAAAAAACTTTCACACATCTCTTTAAAATACATCTTCTAAAAGCGTACCAGAAACTACGTTAAAAATCTTTCTTCCGTAAAATCTTATATCAGATGAAAAATGTTCATCTCTTTCAGAAACTCAAAGATCACATCAGTGAAGAGAGAGAGAAGAGAGAGAGAGAGAGAGAGAGAGAGAGAGAGAGATAGTGTGTGCATATATGTAAACATTGTGTTTTGCTGACGACTGGTTTGTGTACACACAAAAGAGCAAAGGATGAAAGTAAGATGATGTTATTCATGGTAGAGACAGAACTGCACTAACACAAACTCCATCAATATAGTCTTACAGAAAATGTTTTAAACCAATATCCTTTAAGCCAAATATTTTGTTTTGTAGGCTCTGTCATTAATTCAACAATATGGCTGTCCAATGCTTTCGTTATGATCATTTTCTGATTTCCTAAGAAGAATACAAAATTGTAAGGCTCCTTCAAAAGAAACACTAATTATCATCTTCTGATTTGCTTCCTATTCATATTTGTCACAACAAACGCTCTGTGCTGATGCTGTGTCCAATGAAGTGTCCTTTTGCTCACAACAGTGTTCAAATCAAAATGCTCCGAAGGTCAATCTTCCAAGATATTCATCAACTTAAGTTTCTTGTTGGAAACTGTCATTTTGTATGTGAAATTTTGCAAATCATCGCCTTGAGATTTTTTTTTCCCCTTCTACCTCCCCCCCCCCCCCCCCCCCCCCCCCCCCCCAATTAAAAGCAGTATAATACAGTTGGCACAGTTCGTCCTTGACTTTTCTGACTCAATATTTTGTCACTGAATTCAACCTTGCACAACACACACACACACACACCACACACACACACACACACCCACACACACACACACACAAGACAAACAAAATCTGTTATTGTACTTTAAAGAGGTTAAGCAGATGCTTCTGAATGAGAAGGCAGTTTAACATAGCTTACTTTGAAAAATTTTAGACCTTGCATTTATGTCCTGTTGTTTGTTGTTGTGTCTTGAATTCCAGCCAATAATATCTGTTATGTCAAAAAGTGAATGAAACAATCATAATCAGTCCATAGAAATCCTTCAGTTTTGCGACAGAAATAAAATCCATTTAAAAAGTGCATGTGCGCACGCACGCACACACACACACACACACACACACACACACACACGCATATGCAATTAAAAATAGACGTATCTGAAGACTTGCTTTTTTAAAAAAAAGTGGTAATACACACTCAGACTTCAGTTTCACTGAATAAATGGAGGCAATTTGATAAGAGAATGGGGTTTTTCCTGTGTAAAACTCTTGAACAAATGCTGCAATTCAAAAAACAAAAACTGAAAAAAAAAAAAAAAAGAAAAAAAAACAGACAAAAAAAACAAAACAAAAGAAAAAACACGGGGCCGGGAGAAGAGGGTGGTAGGCTGGGGGGAGGGGTAGCAGAGGCAATCAAATTTTTTTTTTTTTTTACTGTCATAGAGAGAGAGAAAATTACATGTTTGATATTGCAGATATAAGAAATGTCACATGATCTGTGCATAAAGCAACATTATTTAGAGAAAAAAAAAGCAAAAAAAAAAAAAGAAGAGCTTCGCAGCAGGCAAGTCACATTACACCCACCTAAAATATTATTTGACGATAAAAAGTAAAACAACTTTACGATATAATAAAGAAAACTGATATGGAAGGAACCATAACAGGCATGAGAGAGAAGGGAGAGGGAGGGGGGGGGGGGGGGGGGGGGAATATGAAAATGACTGCTGTGATGCTGCTAGTCCTGACAACAATTTCACTTTCATAAAGCTGTTCTGAGTATGCACACACATGCAAGAGTACATGATCACAGCTTGTCTCTACATTGCTGACAGTGATTTATATATGATATGCATTCATATGAACACACACACACACACACACACACACACACACACACACACACACACGCTCACACACACACACACACACACGCGCGCGCTCACACACAACACACACACACACACACACACACACACATGCAAATGCGCAAACATTCCACATTTCTTCATGAATGAGATCAAGCACAAAAAAACTCAAAACATAAAGAAAAAATCATACAACAGCAGCAGTGGAACACACAACAGAACAAAATAAAGGATACAATTTTTTTTCAAATATTTACACACACACACACACACACACACACACACACACACATACACACACACAAAGATATCATGAGTATCAAAACCCAATAAACAAATTACAAACAATTCCATTAATACATAATTGTAACAAAAAAATCAAACACTGACATGGAAAGAAAACAAAAGTTAAAAAAATAAAACATTCAAATTACAACACGAAACGCATGTGTGCATGCATATATGTACAGATCACACACACACACACACACACACACACACACACACACACACACACACACACACACACACTCATACACACACACACACACACACACACACGCACACACACACACACACACACACATCATGTCATTATAACTGACATACTAGACAAAAACACCATTATACTGTTCAAGTTACAAACTCAAAAATCATGCAGATCACAGTCCCTTGCAATCACATCCCACTGAATGGAACTGGATTCCATCAACTATGTTGCCGTCTTCTTTTTAAGGTCACAGTTTGTCGTTGGATTTTACATCCCCTTGAAAGGAAGTAGATGAATAACACAAGGACTATTGCTCAGTAAATCATATTACGTACAAAACACATTTAACTGAACAACAAATACACTTGCAATTTAAAAAAAAATAAAATACAGTGTCGTTCATTAAAATAACAACAAAAGTCAATCAATAAACAACAATCACACACCACATATATCACGTCAATTCAGGCAGGGATGGTGGGACAAGGTGGGTGGAGGGGGTGGGTGGGTGCAGGTGGCCGGAGGGCGAGGAGGAGGGTCTGGGGAGGGGATGGGGTGGGGGAGGCCAACATCTCATCTCCAAATGCAACAATCTGTTTTGTGGAAAAATCAGCCATACATGTACACTTTACATCTTTTTTTCAAAACCATTGAATTTTGTTCCAAGACAAACATATAAATACCTGGTAGTTACCCAAGAAATCCACGGCACACAGTGATCAATCACCACGTCACACATAGCTGTCAACCATTACACTGTTTCCATGCACTTTTGTGGATTAGCAGTCCCCTTTCTGAATGGACTCAAGGGGAGAAACAAATCACAGACATAATGGGAGTAGCAGCTCCAGTGTTTGAAGCCCTACTGACTGACCACTGTCCATTACAGTCTGAAACACGTGAGGTTTCCATATAAACGTTTTTTCCACAGTCTCTGTTGCCAAAACTGTGAAACACAAGGAAGTCTTTTTTCCACCCAGCCAAGAGAAGTTTTTCACAGTTCTGTTTTCAGGAAGAATAAAATCACACACTAAACCTTAATCTTTTGGTCCAGATATGCTCACGAAATTGTCAACAATGAATGTCAGGTGCTTCCACAACATTTTTTTTTCTTTTCGTGATCTCTACTTTCTGGTGGGGTAAAAAAGTGCACTACCACTCCATTTTTAGGTTAGAAGCTTCTCACAAAACAGCCCAAATGTGTGCATGATGTGCTTCCACAATTGTTTTTTTCATGGGACTATTTCCAGGTGCAATACTTACAACTACAATTGAAATTTTTGTGTTTAGGGTTTTCCTTCTTTAACAAAAAATCAACAAATTGTAAGTGTACTTACTTTATGAAAGCTTCTGTATCAACGAGTTTTTGTACTGTCCACTTCTACATGAAAATGTTAATGATCTTGGTGATAAAAACCTGGAAATTCTGATGAGGTCCCAGTCATGTTGTCACAAAATAAGCTGATCAAAGCCAGAGATCACAAGATTTTGTATCCACATTTTTTTCATCCCACTGTCCTCCTTATTTTTCAAAAATTATCAACGACAAAACATTCTTCTGGCAATTTCATCTAAAATAAAAATCTTTAACCCATCTGAGTATCTCTAACAACAGATCAAATGGGCAAATACTGAAGTAAATTCACTAGGATGCTCTATAATGGCAGAGGCATGAATTTCAATACTTCCTAAGTGAAACCATGTCTTCCAATATATAACAAGTACTTCACTGTCTATGACTGAAATCTCCCATCCCCCAACCCCACCCCTACCCTCACCCCTACCCTCAACTCCATCTGCCCCCTCCCCCCACAAGTCACATACCCAGTTCCTCGTCTATACTCAGTATTATCTGAGTTATAAACTCACTGCATATCATCGCTTATGATGCATAGCAAGCGTACTAGCACTGAATAGTACTTTTTTTTAAACAGTTCGGTCCATCAGTTTTTAATAAGTCATGGAGTCACCCTCCCTGATTATAGTCTAGCATGAGAAAAAAAGATAATACTATTCAAATACTGTAATCAAGTGTTTAATAAAAGAACTGTTTGGATATTTACTAGTTATCAAATCATACGTCACTGAAGAGACGGAATGGATGAAAGTAAATGGTAAAACGTACAGATCTGGTTGCATGTAAAAGGTTAATCACTCGTAGACTATCAATAATTGAAATGAGTCAACAGTCAAATTCATCTAGGAGGAGTGTCAATACTGCGATGGACAACTAGACAAGGAATCACAGCCACAGCTTTACGTGTAAGTGCCATCACAATGGAATGGCTATCATTGCCACACTCTTTTGGAATTGGCCTGTTTACTGTGTAAATTACATAACATTTGGCAGAATACTCTGTACAGCTAACACTTACTGAAGACAACCAACACATTTTTTTTTTCAGACTGCACGCTAACTGTGTGCATGGAGTGTCACTGACCAACAAAATCAGGTCAGCAGTGTGGTATCACACGTATATACACACAAACACACACACACACACTCTGACAGGAGAGATGGACGGCATTGGGACACAAAAGTATCTGGTGTGGATCCTATATGGCTAGTCAACAGTCAGTCTAGCACAATTGTTTGTATCACATTGTTGATCCAATCTGCGGCAGCTTGGTGCGTGTATTGAGCTGTGACTGCACGTCTTCCTGCAACACCATCTGCCGCGCCTTTCCACCAGAGCTTGAAATAGTGCCATTGGTCAGCTTGGGCATCCCTGTACTGCGATTGCCGGAGGAGTTCCGCTGCTGTGTGCCAGAGTCACCGGGCCTTCGATCTGCGGGGGTGGCTTAGGCAGCCTCCGCTTCAGCCAGGGATGGCGAAGTGCCTGGGTAGGAGTCATACGGATTGAAGGGTCCCACTCCAGACAGCGTTTCATGAAGTCGAGGAACATGGGATCATCACAGCCTTTGAGCGCCACCGTCATCTCCTTGCTGCTGGGAGGGCCACGAGGCTTCCCGCGTCGAGACCGTCCCCCACTGAGAGAGGTGGATCCATCAGCCTGTGTGGTGACCGTACAGTATCTTGGGTACCCTTTGGAGCTGATGAAGTTACGTGCTCGTTTGGAGTTGTCCAGCAACTTCTGTGGAGGCATTCCCAGCAGTTCAATGATGCAGGCTAGCTGATCTCCCTCATCCTCTCCTGGGAATAAGGGATAGCCAGTCAGGAGCTCTGCCAAAATGCAGCCCAAGCTCCACATGTCAATTGGCATACCTACTTGGCCCCCAGGATCACTTCTGGAGCTCGGTAGAAGCGAGACTGGATGTATGTGTATATGCGTTGATGCTCGTAACAGCTTGAGCCAAAATCAATCACTTTGATGCCACTACGTCCTTGTTGCTTCAAAAGAATGTTTTCAGGTTTGAGATCACAGTGAATGATTCGATTTTTATACAAGGCATCCAGGCACTGCAGGATGGAATGGGCAAACTTTCTCACCAGTTGTAGACTGAAACCCTGGAATTTGTTCTTCTTGATCAGTTCATACAAGTTCATGCTTAGCAGTTCAAATGTAATACAGATGTGGTTTCGGAATGTAAAATGCTCAAGCATGTGCACAATGTTCATAGTATTGTCTTTGTCCTGCTTCTTCAAGTGTTCCAGGATTCTGATCTCTTCCTGCGCCTGGCGGTGGAACCGTTTCTCATTCCTCACCATTTTCAGAGCCACATGGACATTTTCTCTGTGGTCATAGGCTTTGACCACCTGGCCAAAACTGCCTTTCCCAATCACCTTGAGGACTTCATAGCGATAGGCGATATGATCGTGAGGCACGTGGATGTAGGAGCCGTTTTCATCGTCATAACCGTTGTTAGCCGCACCTCCGATCACACCTTGTCGTTTCTTGGCGTTTTGACCCACGAAAAAAATCATGGGAAATTGAACACTTCGTGGTGTTCAAACGATGACAGTTTATGCATGTACTGTTTCATGGCCGTTTCAGGACCCATGGAATTGCCTTTTCGTGTGCCTGAAGACTTACTGCCAGCACTGCCCGCACTGGAGCTTGGTCTAACCGCTGGCAGTTGTGATTGATCGTCGGGCCGGACGCCATTTTGAACAGGTTCGCGCTGATGGTTATGTTTATTGTCTTCAAACAACTGCTGCACTTTGATGCCGTGTTGATTCATGTGGGTGCTGCTTCCTCCCACTGTCTGGCTTGTCAACGGTGGGAGGTGTGACGACGCATCGTACGTGTGGGTCATAATGTCGCCCGTTGAAAACATAGAATGCGTTCTCTGCACCGGTACTGGCATAGGGTTTACTCGTGTGCTCATACTCCCATTATAATACAACACAAACTACTGACCTTTCACTAGCGCCACACGATTGTTCCACTACATGTCTCTCAACGAATCCATCATCAGCTCACAACAATGGGGAGTAATTGACGTGTTAAAAGCCGTTCTATCACCACAGTCTTCCCAGCGCTGCACTGGCTATTTCCACAGAAATGGCACCTCTCGTTGCCATGCACGACCCTGGCGGCCAAACGTCAGGCGTGTGACGTCATGGAAACTAGGGTCACGTGAGTCAACAAAGCCGAAGCCATGTAGGTCGGGCTTTTCCGGTGGAGTATCGCATAGGCGCTTGAGAAATTCTCCCCTGTGTGTGTGTGTGTGTGTGTGTGTGTGTGTGTGTGTGTGTGTGTGTGTGTGTGTGTCTGTCTGTCTGTCTGTGTGAAAGCTATTACTCTGAAAAAGAAAGAAAAATCATATGGACAAATACATTTATGATGTAAACAACATTGTTTTACCCATCTGCATACAACTGAGAACTTGAACCACAAAAAAGACATGCTTAGCCATGATTATGAAGACGCCGTTTCTGCACCCAAAAGGACATACATCACAGGATGAGTAAAGTGGTGAAACAAGATGCCATATGCGCTTGATTTTGTGTACATTCAAGTCAGCAATACAATCTGAGATGAATCAAAATTATTTCCGGAAGGCACGCGCGCGCACGCACACACACACACACACACACACACACACACACACACACACACACACACACACACACACACACACACACACTTGGATAGGGGAGTGAGGGAAGCTGGGCTGGGGTGAGGTACAAGAGCGTACAAGAAATAATGTGCAAGGGAGGCAATCACTGAAGCAAAGGAACAATATCCGCATTGAGGTTATAACCCTTGAACAACTTCGCCTCTCGTGGGAAGCAAATAGCTTGTTTCTGTTGTTTTCTTCCTCGCTCTTATGACAATGACTGTATTTAAGCTGCGACACGTCTGTGTCTAGGGGAGCTGACATGAGCGGCTTGTGAGTAAAAGCAAGGGCACGTTACTCGTCTGTTGGGAAACATTCAAGGATGAGTTTGTTCATTACCTTCCTAATAGCCTAACAGGTGATATGATACGTGGATTTTAGAACCATCCCGAGAGAAGGGAGGGAGGGGTCACGGAGGAGGGTATCAAAGAGGACAATTGATTCCAACGGTTTTTTAAAGAAAGATTCCTGTTTTGTTTTTCTAGGCGCAAGTTACAAGCTTATTCAAGTTCTCTCCGTTTTTCTGGTCAGTGACAGACACATCTTGCACATTCCCAGTGCAAAATATCTCAAGAAAACTTTGTCTGCAATGTCGGGGACCATGCGAGCAAATCACCTGGAGTCTTCTCTCTCTCCCTCTCCCTCTGTCTCTCTGTCTCTCTGTCTCTGTCTCTGTCTCTCTCTCTCTCTCTCTCTCTCTCTCTCTCTCTCTCTCTCTCTCTCTCTCTCTGGTTGGAGATCTGGTACGTATGGTGTATTATGATGGCAAAAATGAAAAGGAGACAAACTTCATTTTGTTTTGTACTGTTGCAAATTATCTAGTCTAAGAGCGCAATATATACGACAAAGTTTCCCAGGGATCCCTGTCAGTTTCGGTTAAGTCTGCTTATGGCATCTCAGAAGGAAAGCAGAGTAAGACATTGCTCTATTTACGTATTCAAGGCATTTCAGTTTAGATCAGTTATGACTTCGTGAGGGGGGTAGCCCATCCAGTCATTCTAGTGTTCTTGATTATTCTTATATTGTTGTTATCTTCTCCATATCCCCCTTCGTAAGGGGCAATGGACTTTATATGAGTAAACCATCTGATTTCTCTCTCTCTCTCTCTCTCTCTCTCTCTCTCTCTCTCTCTCTCTCTCTCTCTCTCTCTCTGACATCAGATTGTAGTCCATTTTGTAGAGAAGATTAGCGTCTGAAGTTCCAGAGCCTGAATGAACTGACTGGAACTTGTGTCTCTGGTCATTGTCTCTTCCGTTGCATGGGCATGGTTTGGTGTTATAGTTCCAAGGTGCCATGAATGCGAACAGATGTGGCTGGACAGTGGTACAAGATCCGCCATGTGGTCTGCCACAGTTCCACATAACATGGGAGTTGCCACGCTCCTGGAACCAACTTGATTTGCTTGGTGCCTGATGATCCTTTTCTTCTTCTTCTTCTTCTTCTTCTTCTTCTTCTTCTTCTCCTTCTTCTTCTTCTTCTTCTTCTCCTTCTTCTTCTTCTTCTTCTTCTTCTTCTTTCTTCTTCTTCTTCTCTTCTTCTTCTTCTTCTTCTTCTTCTTCTTCTTCTTCTTCTTTTTCACCCTGTCTCTTTTTCTGTTAATTTATCCTAACTCTGGAATCAGTTAACTCTTAACTGTCAACGATGTTCCTGAAACTCGCCAGATGGCTTGTTCCTGAGTCGTTTCCTTGGTGGGTTCATAAGATGAAACCTGCACTTCATAGAGCTGTCCTGCTAGTCTGGACTTAAACCGCTTAGGTTTGTCAAGGTACCTTCGTTGGCGCGCTCTGCTAAACAATAAGCGCGTACATCAATGGCAGCTGCCAAAGAGGGAGAAAAAAAAGGTGAAAATTATTGGAAGGCTTACTGCCACTTGTATGAGAAGACTGGGTGGTTTGAGGGGGTGGAGACGGCAGGCTGTAGATTTGAAGTCAGGGATTGGAAACCTTTCACCGGGGATGATGGCGCTGCCATAGATGGAAGACGATTCCACTCACTGACAGTGCATCAGTGGACAGAATGATTTTGTTCTTGTAGCTTGTTTCACGTGCAGAAAGGATTGGTGCAATGGGTGGGTTCTTCATGAGGTATGGTCGGGGACCGGAAGAGCTCAGTTGGTAGTAGAAGCGCCGGACACGGATCCTGGGTTGCGTGTTCGAATCTCCGCCGCGCCGTTTCGGTTCAGGGGGATTTTTCCCTCGGAATAAACATTGGTTCTGACTCCATTTTCCAAATAATCCTTCGAATGAGACGATAAACAGAAGTTCCGTGTGTAATCGCACGCATAACATCTTGCATACATGTAAAATCCTATCACCATCTTTCGGAAGAGAGGGCCAGTTTGGCCGTTGGTATGGATGACATAGCATGCACCCTGGTTGAGAATTTGAAAGAATGAAGGAAATAAGGAAACTGAGTGGACGATATTGACTGAATGACACGGGAAACGACTGAATGAAGCGCCTGCAGGCAGCTCTTCAGTTGGCACTACTTTGACAAGGCGCTTTGAAAATGCTATGCTATTATTATTGTTATTATTATTATGGTTGGAGATCTGGCACGTATAGTATGTTATGATGGCAACTTCTCCATGGCAGTATTCACAAACTGAAATGTTGACAATCTTGCTGGGCGCCTCTGGTCTTTCAGTGGGACGAATGTAGCTAGGTGAACCTGTCGTTCGCTTGATGTTTGAACAAGCACAAAAAAAGCTTTACCGATCTTTCTAGGTAGTGTGACAAAAACAACAACAACAGAAAACGCTAAAACAGGGTATTACAATAATCATAAATTATCTGTTTTAGGCATCAAAAGTAAATAAAGTCGACTTTGTCCATTGCTTTTGAAACGAAATTTTGATTGTCATCTGTTCTTTCTGCCTCCCAGCCTCTTTCCAATAGTCTTCTCTCCTTTTTTTTCTCCTTTTTTTTTTCTTCCACTTATTTCTTACCCGGAATGTACGACTGATTGATTGCACACATTTTTATCTACATTCGTATTACGTGTTCACACCTTTTGCATCGCAGTCTGATGATGATCAATGGTATTGTGCTAGGATCATCAGTCTCTGTGGGCTGTATGTGTTCGTGTACTCTTGATAAATACGACTGATTTTTTGCAGGAATAGATTACCGGTTTGCTTGCATTAGTTGATGTGGATTTATCATTTTGAAGATTATAGGAGTTGTACATCGGTTTTCTTTTTTTCCAACACCGGATGTAGGCTTTGTTGAAAGCTCTAGTCTATAATTAAACAATGTGACTAATATTGCTCGCAGATTTCTTTTCTTTTTTCGTTTTTTTCTTTTTTCTTTTTATATAATTACTGAAAAAGAGATTTTAGTTGATATAAACCTTTTCGAGCCAGTTTTATGCTGACACTTTAAACATCGAACAGAAATCTTTTCTTTTGAGCGTTATCAATCAGAGATAAATATAGCCAGATTAGATGACAGTCGAAGAGTTCATATGATATGCGAGTATGGTTACACACGAAATAAACATCAGGCGCGAATCTTTCGTGTGTTTTATATGAAAAGCAACACTTGTCAAACTACACAGTGCTGCTCCCTTACGCATACTTACGAGTCCTTTCTTTCTTTCTTTCTGTTTACTTTTTTTTTTTTTTTTTTTTTTTTTTCAAATCCAAAGAACATTAGAGTAGAGAGGTAGAGAGTACGCGATGGTTACGACTACAAATTGCTATTGTTAGGATGGAACTGCAGCGCCAGTAAACAGTTGATGAGTGCTGCTGTTTCAGAATCAAAGTGTTTGTTGTTGTTTTTGTTGTTGTTGTCGTTGTTGTTATTATTGTTGTTGTTGTTGCTGTTGTTGTTGTTGTTGTTTTGGGGGGCTAGACGTGTGAGCGGCAGAATCAACAGGCCTACCGGATGTGTCCATATCGGACAACAGCAAACGAAAGTTAACAACAGCTTCTTTAATTGAATGTAAGCTTAAATAGATAGATGATTGGTTTTTAACAGGTCATTACCAGGGTGACAGTTCTGAATATGCCTTGCCTTATAAACTGGGTTATAATAACAATTAAAAACTGAAACGCAAGCTCCCCTGCCCCTATTCCCGACCCTCCTCCTCCCTCCCGCCCCTACCCCACCCCCTTCCTACTCTCCATTCCACCACTAGCGGTGGAAAAACTACGATGTTAATCGTATCCTGCACAGGAGCCCTGACACGCCTGCATGCATGTACGTGATGTGTGCCTTTATTACGCTGAGCACGGCTTCTTAATACAAACGGTTTAATTACACCGGGAACATCTGTGGTCCCAAACGACTGGCCTCAGCCGACTTGAACTGTACGGGCCGTGGGTGTACCACACTGCATGGTGGACGTTTTTCTTCTGTCCTCTGTGCAAAGGTGGGGTCAGTGTGGAAGCAAAGACTGAGGGCTGGTTCGTGTTTGTGATTAGCAGCAATGTGTTTTCAGAGGCACTGTTGGGGATGGTAGGAGCCATTATGCCTTCTCTTGTTATACAGACCTACTTCTTATGGATGAATTCACGTAGGATGTCCTTAAGCCTTCCCTGAATGTCGTTATTCTCGCGTATTCATTCTGCATTGCTAACACGGCCCGTCCTTTTGAGAGCGGGGACTTGAGAGGCTCATGTTCGCAGGTAGCGACAATTCGTTTGCAGGGTTGTGGATTTTCAATTGTTTGCAGAACAGCTTTTCATAAATTCACTCCGTCACATAAGCCAGCTGATGTGCCTTATCGAACAACGACATGGTATTTATCTATAGGATTTGACTGACAAACCCGTGCAGCTCTTGTTTTGTGAACTGTGCATCCTCTCTCAAAGGATTTCACCATTCCCGGGTGTGGTCTGTTTTGTGTTCACTAAACTAATATCAGTATACGATCGGTGACATGTGTTTCCAGTGTACGTTTAATTCCATCAACGTGCAGTAAGTGATGAGAAATGGTGTAGGGGTGTGTGGTGAATGATGGTATTGATCCCCGTGGAGAGGGCTTTGTGCTCGTTGTGATCCAGCGGTAGCACATCGATCACTCACCTGTGTCTTATGGAGATCATTTCGGGTGCCGCCCGCCTCCTGGGAGACCGTGTGTGGAAGGCACAAGAGGAGGACGTTGAGCAGAAGTACAGCAAGCCCTTGCTGCATGTGTGGCAGATTCGTGATCATCCATGTCTCATCTATCTCACCAAAACAGGTGATTACAAAAAAATAATTGTGCTTTAGTTTTATAGTTGTCCTACTTTTGGAAATATTGCTTTAATTTCTTAGTTCTTAAAGGAAGAATTCCCGCTAACTGTTTACATTAATTAAAACATTGTCGGCACAATGTTGGATCGAAACAAGTGCTTCTGAACAGTCTCCTCTGGTGGGTTGCCTCATGACGACCTGTCACTGAATGGTCCTTGTGGACTACCAGTTTTGCAACTGTCTCAGAGACTAGTCTTGGTGTGGCTGGGCTTAGGTGAGCCGGAACGAGACAGGAAGCAAAAAGAACTGTGTCAGCAGTAATTATTTCTCGAGGATTTTCGTGTTCATTTGTGCACGCCATAACCAGAGGATCATGTAAACAAAGAGCTAAACTGGAGAAAAAATGTTAGTTTCATTATCATTCGGTGTTAAGATATACACACTCAATGCGTGTGATAAGACAACGCATTTAAGAATGCATCAGTCTCCATGAAAAATATAACGATAGAAAAGTCTGGACAGAAAATGTAATAACTATTTCATTAATGCATGGAAATTGTTCCAGTTGTTGTTTTTTTTTCGTCCAGGATTTGCAAGCACAATGACAATTGTTACATTTGTTTCGTCAAGACTGTTGATTTCTTCAAATTTTATCAGTCAGTAACTTCTGAATCTGGTAACATATCAAAATTTAAACTCGTTAGCTGATGATAGATGGCAGATTATAATTATATATATACATACATACATATATATATATATATATATATATATATATATTGATGACCGTTCTAGCGAAACGTATGTACACAGTTTATTACTCTTTTACATTTTTCTATCGACTTGAATGACAGAAAGTCTGTCATGGACGTTGTAAATTTATGATTGATTTGGTTTGATTATCTCCAATTAACGTGTTTACCTATGAGGCTATTAACTAGTGTATTTACGATTTTGGAAAACCGTGCACCTACCAAATGCCGATTTATTTTTCACCCCTGTCAGCACTGAAGAATGTTAACGCAATGAAAAATGTAACAATTCACATGTTTATTGGTTTACGCACGAAAATTGTTAACAACCACACATTTTCAGTGAATAATGTAACCAAAGATTATGAAATTGTTACACTCTTCATGAGGACTGCTGCTTGGTCACATGTTACATAGGTATCATAGGTGGTAGACGATGGATAGAAACTGGTCGTATGTGCTTGAATTCCTGTCCCATCTGTTGATTAGTGGTTTTGTTTTGTTTTGTTTTTAACGTTTCAGCTGATGAATTGGTGATGAATAGCAAGTTTTCAGAGAGGAATCTGTTTGACACATGACTCGTCTCACTGTAAGGAGGCTGGGCCGCTTCCGGGTCATGAGTCCTGGATAAACTTCCGGTATCCACCCCCCCCACCCCCCCCCCCCCCCCCTCTGCCAGGTACAGGGAATATGAGCAACCTTGGAGCACCCTTTGGGTGGTGGGGGGGGGGGGGGGGGGTGTCTCCTTGTTTGTTCTGCGTGCTCTGTGTCGGCATTTCTGCCTTGCGATTTGGTGTCTTAAGCAGCAATCGTTTGGAGTTATGGGTGTACAATTATCTCATCATGTGAACAAGGGTTACACTAGTTATACGTGTTAACTGTTTCCTGCCTCATTTAAGATTTTTCGTTTTACTAATCAAACCGAGATTTCCCAGATTTGTTCCCCCCCCTCTCTCTCTCTCTCTCTCTTGTGTGTGTGTGTGTGTGTGTGTGTGTGTGTGTGTGTGTGTGTGTGTGTGTGTGTGTGTGTGTTACAGTACTTACAACCAAAAGAAGCTGTGCCAGCCTTGAACAAATGTTAATTTGTGTTTGTTCATTTTCCCAGTTGTTGTCGTCTATATTGTCAGGTATAGGGTTTTTAGCAAATTTGGAACGTCCTTTATGGAACTGTCTCCTTGTTTGTTCTGCGTTCTCTTTGTTGGCATTTCTGCTAGGCGAATTGGTGTTATAAGCTGCAGTCGTGTGGGGTTATGGACATGTAATAATCTCATCATGGAAGGAAGTTACTCTACTCATTCGTTATTTACCGTTAATTATTCCCTGCCTCATTTAAGATTTACTTTCATACCAGTCACACTGAGGTTACCTGTATTTGTTTCTGTTCGTGTGTGTGTTTCTTTGACTATAATTATGCAACACTGAAAAGGCTGTGGTAGTCTTAAATAAATATCAGTTTGTGTTTGTTCCTTTCTCCAGTTGTTCTTGCTGTGAATATGTTTCAGGTATGGGGTATATGAGCAAGCTTGGACCATCCTTTGGGAGAGGTTATTTGTTCTGTGTGCTCTGTACTGTCACTTCTGCATGGCGATTTGGTGTCACAAGCAGGAACCGTTTGGAGTTGTGGGCGTGTAATTATCTCATCATGGGAAAAAAGAGTAACTCCACCTGTTTATTATTTACTCTTAACTATTTCCTGCTTCATTCAAGATTTCCTTTCATCTGAATTAAACTGAGTTGATCTCTATTTATATTTCTGTTCGTCTGTATTGTTGTTTGACAATATTCAAACTGCTTGTGGTGGCTTCTTGTACAACAAGAGGGAAGGGTCGGTACACCTCCTACATGCCGGTCCGGAACGGATGAAGGCTTATAAATCATGGAGTGTCCTAAGAGTCTTTGTTCCTCAAGTGAAGGCCACTGAAGCTGCTAGAGCTTGTTGTGCTCGTGGGGTATTCCTGTGTCTGCTCGGGATACACCTGGCTGCTCTCGCTGGATCTTCTCGATGCCGAAAGTGAATCTGTCAGTGCAGGAGTTCAGAACTGTGCTGGAGTACTCAGCGGCAATTGAACAGACCAGGACCTTGCACTCTGATCCTTCAGTCTGAATAGAGCTCACTTTCAGATTTCTCCTCGAGAATCCCTGGGATCTGTTTGCTTTTGCACATGTGTTGTCAAGATGCACCATGAGAGATGAGACAGTAGAGTGACTGCTGGAGGACACTTGGTCAGGGCGTGTTGTGGAAAGTATATCTAGATTCTGCATTCAGCAGCATCCTGTTCTGCAACAATGGTGGTTGGACGCACTTCATGCCCCACTCAGTCTCCCAGATCTCCAGCTTGCAAAGGTCCTCCAGGAGCATGTTTGGCTCTATGTTGCAGGTGATAAAGCAGTCGACCGCAATGTCATCAGTAAAGCCTGGATGGGGAGGAGACTACAGACAGTAGGTCGTTCATATAGACCAGAAACAGACAAGACCCAAGCACAGATCCGCGCGGGAAGACAGATTTCACACTGACGTAGCCAGACTCTAATCCGTCAACCACTACTGCCTGTTCTGGCAGTCGCTGAGGAAGTGTGTGATCCAGCTGCTTCCTTAGGCTGTAATGGTCAGTTAAGCTTGTGTGTCGTCAGGCTATGACCGACCCTGCCAAACACTTCAAGCAGAGTCTATGATGACATTGGTTGCTACACCCTCGTCAGTCAATTGATACCGAGACTTCTTCAATAAACTCGAGTCGCTGGGTCTCACAGAAGCAGTGTTTGCAGAAACCATGTTGCTGGCTGGACAGGATGCTATGTGCATCAAGGTGATGCATGACAGCTCCCACAAGGATGTGCCCCAGGATCTTTTTTTATGGGACGCTGGTCAGGGGGGTGGGGGGAGGGGGGGGGGTAGGTCTGTAGTTAGACGTCTTGCAGTGTTCGCCCTTTCTGAAGACAGGGGTACTAGCGTCTTCTCCCAGACCCCGGGGACCTTTGTAGTGAAAGAATAAGCGGTAAGGCAATAGCGAGGAAACAGGCAACTTTTGCTGCCAATTCCTCCAGCGCGCGAGGTGTAATGATGTCTGGACCAGCTGCTTTGTTGGGTTTCAGGCTGGCCAGTAGCTTCTCCACTCCTATGGTAGTGATGCTAATGTCGTCCATGGGTGGGGAAGTCGTCCGGTAAGGTGCATTTGGCTGTTAACTCATCCTCTGAGTAATCAGTGATGCCTGTGCTGAATGTTGTGTAGAACTGGATGTTCAACTCTTCGACCTTCTATTCGAGTCTGTGATGAGTCTTCCGTTGGACTTAGAGCTGGGACTCCCGAGGCCGTGGTGCGTTTGCGCTCTGTGAAAGTCCAGAAATGTTTATGGCGGGGTCTGGAGTCCTGTTCTCAACTGGTGGGGGGAAAACAGGCTTTGAGTGTAATGCCAGTAGCGATCGTCGGAACCGTGTCTGGATTTCACATTTGTACTCGTCTGCAGTCGATTCCAGCTGCTCTGTCACCAGTCTTCTACATTCGCCCATAGGTGTCAATCTGAAACATTCCCTATGTGAAAGAGATGAAAATCATTAACAGACCCTGGTGTTGGCACTGACAGACTGTTGCTTGAGTTTCAGCTCCATCATGATCTGCTGCCTGTCCATATGATATTTCTTTAAGAGCGTGTGCGAGGACATGCACGCGCGTGCGCGCGCGCGCGCACACACACACACACACACACACAGTTGAGAGAGAGAGAGAGAGAGAGAGAGAGAGAGAGAGGAGAGAGAGAGAGAGAGGGGGGGGGAAGGTAATTGAGTGAATTTACATCCTTATTTAATTTTAAACCAGATATCTTCGCTTCTGTCCGCCAACCTGTTCTCAAAATACAAAACAACACACACACACACACACACACACACACACACACACACACACACACACACACACACACACACACACAGAGTTGAAGGAGAGAGAGAGAGAGAGAGAGAGAGAGAGAGAGAGAGAGAGAGACAGACAGACAGACAGACAGACAGACAGACAGACAGAGATGAGCCCGTGACAATTTGGAAAATTATTCCCTGTTCTTGTATTAGCATGGAGCATTTGACGTCTTTGCTGTGCTGACCAACACTGTTGATCCATACCTCAGCGTCCTTGTGGTCTTGCTCCCTGTCTTCTTGATGTTGGTTGACACCCTTCTGGTTTTCCTTCTTATTGCCAGATGCCGTGCACTAGCGGCCAAAGTGTGTGTGTATGTGTGTGTGTGTGTGTGTGTGTGTGTGTGTGTGTGTGTGTGTGTGTGTGTGTGTGTGTGTGTGTTTCTCCCCAGAACAACGAAAACATGTTTTTTCCATAGGCTGAGCATTCTTCCTTGCGTAATTCGTGCCTTGTTCCGCAAAATTTGCAATTCTTTGACATCCGGATGGGATTCTGTTTTTATCTTGTGAACGGCT
>CM065721.1:31579683-31672183 GCA_033310375.1 Conus canariensis | reverse complement strand
AGGGTTCAATGTAATTCAGTTTTGAAATAGTCCATCAATATTTTTCTTTTAATGTGTTCATCAATACATTGCCTTAAAAACTAGAAAATGTTCTCATTTCTGATTTTTTTTCCTTTGTTTTGTAAAGTATATGAACATGAATGTCTGTTCTTAATCCATAGAAGTTTTATAACATGGTTACATGTCACACATTCAAGTATTTCAGCCAACAGTGATTTTGTCTTTAAAGCTGCATTTTTGTCAGACTTTTCTAATTTGTACTCTGTACTTTAAATTTCACATTTTCTTCCACTGTTTGTGATGACTTTGAATTTGCAATTCATCCAAAATGTGAGGGGTGGTGACTCAGCCGTAGACATTCTCTTCAGGCTTATGTTGATTTTCTTTGCATTTAAACATCAGCATTTGAAAATTTGATGAATTATGATGTCCTATTTACTTACTGTATCTAAGGTGTATTTGTATGTCTGAAGATACATAATTGTGCGAGAGAGTAAAGGTAAGACTGAAAGTTTAATACTCTTCTTTTTCATGTTAGAACTTCACTCTTTGATTTGCCATTTTAGGCTGGGTATAAAGAGTTATATTGTTATTTTGATGTTGGACCTTATGTACAGATGAAAATAATCATGTAACATATAATCAAATGAAGTAAATTCCATGCAGGGACTATGATATGTTGCGGTAGATACAATGTGAAAACTGTTAACAGATGCTTTCACTTTTGAAATAGATGTACACCTCTTTATATGTACTCTGTTTGTAAGGAGAGCATATGAGATTTTAATAAGGGAATAAGCAGGGTCAAGATAGCATGGAACAAAGCATCATAAGACGGTTAACTGGGCGTAAGACACCTGAATTAGATTACTGAAATTTGTTGATTCATAAATTGGTATGCATAGATAGATGTGGAAAGTCAGCAACATGAAAGCAAGAGAAACATTCTTTGATTTTTTTCCATTTGCTTTTTAGCAAGTCTTTTAATATACAATAATAATAATACAATATAGTTGTGTTTTATTTACAGTCACGGACATTCAATGACACTCCAATCAATCCTCGAAAATGTGGCCATATCCTGACCAAGCTGTTGTACATTATCAATCAGGTTTGTGAGATCTAAGAATGTCATTAAGTGTAACCAGTACTGTTTGAGTGTGTGTGTGTGTGTGTGTGTGTGTGTGTGAGACTTGGTAGATTTTGTCTTTGGTCTTAACAATATGAATTACAGCAACTTTTTACAGAGTTTGAAATGAGTTGACTTCTAATTGTTTTATCATCTAGACTTACACAGTTTTGAGAATTGTGCCAAAATGAAGTATATGGAATAGTATTTCTCAGGCAATATGTTACCGTTTTATGGTGCATTTGTATCTTTGAATTATATGATAGATAAATAGTAAATAAATCAATTCAGATGATTTCTCTCTCTCTCTGTAGTTATATATATATATATATATATATATGTATATATATGTTCTCACATCTGATGAAGTGCTGCTTTTGTTTGTTGTTGAAGTTTTTTTCTTCTTTTTTTTTTCAAAGAGGAACTTTTGTTTGTTTTCTTAGAATGAGGCAAGATGTGTGTGTGTGTGTGTGTGTGTGTGTGTGTGTGTGTGTGTGTGTGTGTGTGTGCTTTTAAAAGAAAAAATACACTGTCTTTTTATTGTGATATGATATTTCATTTTTCATTGTTGCAGGGTGAAGTTATTGGGCCTAATGAAGCCACTGAAGCCTTCTTTGCCATGACAAAGCTTTTCCAGTCAAAAGATGTAAGTTTCTATATCTTATCACTGAAATTTTTGTGACGTTACATATATGAAAATATGTGCATACAATATGAGTGAATCACAGAATAAGAAATACAGACTGGAAGGTAAAATGTGAGCATGTGCTTATGCATCTGTGCATGTGTGTGTGAATGATTTGAAGAAATTGACTTGCTTAACCCGTAGAGTGCCTTTAAGCCGTCAGCTGACGCCGCATTACAAATGCTTTCCCAGTGCCTGTGGGCCGTCCACTGACGTCATGCATTTTTCTTGAATTTTCATTCGTTACTATTTCTATCAACGGACTCAAATAGAGTGTGCGTAGTAAGCCTTATATGTCTGTAGTATTAAAATGATATGTAAATGACCACACGTGAGGGAAAGCCCATTTATTCTCATCACTGACTGGATGACCAGCCAGCACTTCGTCTCGCTTGCAAAGATGGCGGCGCAACCTTCGACAAGCGCAGCGACCAAATCAACGTATTTACACAGCTGAGCAGGCTCTGCTAATGATTTTTGACAAAGACAATAATCTTTTATTCAACGACTCACTTGAGCATGAAGGTGAGATGATGATAGTGATGGAATTGCCGACCATATTTGTCAGTTATTGAGTCGGGCTGTGCGACCTCAGTGTGTGTTCAGCTGACTGTGTCGAACGAGCTAGCCTAGTGTGTACTCTGCACTGTGTGCCAGTGGCCAGTGACGTGATAGTCAGCGCGAGAGGGGAGCGCGGCCTGCTCGCGGCGTGACACGGGGCAGAGGGAAAGGTAGGGGAAGAGGAGGAGTGAAAGAGAGGGTTGAAGTCCAGCAAGGGGGCATGGTGGGGAGAGGGGGGCGTGGTCGTGGACTGACCTGTCTACTTAGAGTGTGAGCGTCTTGATAGACTTCTGAACTGTTTACTTTCATTTACAGGTGTAGAGTGACAATACAAACTTTATTTTCAACTTTTTTGCTTTGTGTTCTTGTTTGGATGTGAAGCTGTAGTGGTAAATACATGTTTTTGATCGTGCAAAAAAATCTATCCAAATCTAAATGCCTAAATACTTTTTTATTATCAAAATTAAAACAAAAGAAGCCCAGATTCAAAATCTTCATTCAATTTCCTTCAAAAATTGTACATATTTCATTTTTATATCTTTTGTAGTTTCTGAGCTAGAATGTTTTGTTAATTATTACCCCCAAATCATAAGATTTCCCTGGCACTGGGAAAGCCTTTGTTTGTAATATTTTCAGGCAGTGAATGGGTTAATGAAAAGCAAAATGTTTGTTACAGCCCATCTTACGACGTCTGGTGTATATGGGTATCAAAGATATGTCCAAGATCGCCAATGATGTCATCATTGTTACAAGCAGGTAGGAACTTTCAGTTTCAGAAAGAAAAATGTTTTTTCAGTGAAATTGTCATTCTAAGCTTATGCAGTCTGTTGCTTCATGTTGCAGCACATTTTGTATCATGAATGATAGAGCATGGGTTGAGTAACTATGGTAAGGTCTGTGTGGAATTCTACTGTGTAGCTGGCTTAAGAAAAAAAGTTTTACACTAATTTTGTGTGTGTTCGACATGTAATCATAAGCTTAATTTTGGTCTCACTTTCTCAGTATAATTGTGCTTTGCCATGATTTGTAGAGAAAAGACGATGTGGGAATTGCGTGTGTTTCAGTTTGATGAAAGACATGACAGGAAAGGAGGATCAATTTCGTGGTCCTGCCATCCGTGCCCTCTGCTCCATCACCGACGTAAGTGACTGTCAGTCTTACTTTTTGTCCTTTTAAGTTGTCTGGAGTAAACCTTACATTGACGAAACCAGTTTTTTTTTTAAAGTATTGCTTTAGTTTATTTCTTTTAAATAAATCCGGTAACTGTTTAATCCTGATTTCATGGAGCTAAGCAATTATCAAAGTGACGATGGAAGTAACAATTTTTATGTATTGCTTTTAATGCACAGCATCTTAACTTTGTGAAGTAGTCAGTGGTGCCATAGTTCCAAATGTTTCCAATGTATTCAGACCAGCATGCTGCAGAGCATTGAGCGCTACATGAAACAGGCCATTGTGGACAAGGTGCCTGCTGTCTCCAGTGCTGCCCTTGTTTCTTCACTGGTAAGTGAAAGACTTTGTCTTCTTAGCTTTGCAATGTCTGGTTTGAAAACTCCACTAGATTTAGAAAACAGAAGTCCAACGTAGGGAGAGCTATTTTCTGTGTGTGTGGGTGGGTGGAGAGTGGGTTGTTCATTTTTGGCCTGTTGTTTGAAAAAGAGGTAAGAAGAATGTGTATGGTGCTGTGTTGTAAGATAAGTTCCGCCGTCAGTGTTTACCGGACTGCGGACTGCTTTTTACTAGATTGATGGTGATAGTTTTCCTCAAATGCTCTCCTTTTTTTTCAGGCTAGTCTGTTTTATGTAGGATTGGTAAGGAGTAGAGCATTCCTAACATTTTTTATCTTGGCGTTATTGTACTGATAATGTTTATATGTGGATTTCAGGCTGTCCCAAGTTTTCTTGCATGGGAATTGCCCAACATCACTGCTTTTATTGTAATGTTTATAAATGGTTGTTTACTCTGAACAAATCACACTCATCAGTTTGTGATCCAGACCACTGTGGCACATTATTACAAACAGAACTAATTAGGCAACAAGAGGATAACTTCATATTGCATTGCTGGAAGATGTAATGAAATTGGCTGTGTAGAAAAATATAAGGATTGGTGACCTTGTTGCATGTTTGTTTTTTCTTTCTTTTTAAGCTTTTCATTAATTTTTTTTTTTTAACGAGTATGATATTCAGCTTGTTTTGTGTAGGTTTTTTTTTTCTCACCATTTCATTTGGAAAGTATAGAGGCACGAAACATTTGTGACCACTTCAGACATTGTGCACTACAAAGAAAAAAAAATGTATTCAGACTGAATGAACTGAACTGAAAATGAAGTGAATGGGCAGTGCATCTGTGGTGCAGACTGGCTATCAGCTGAATATAAGCCCTTGTGGTTGCTGGCAAAACACTTGCAAATGTAACACTTTAAATGACTGTTTCTGCTAATATGTTAAAGTAAGCAAACTAATCCAGTGCACATGCAACAAAGTAGGGATTGGTTAGATTGCAGGGGGGGGGGCAGTAAGGAGGCAAGAGAGGGGAACGTCTTTAAAACCCGTTCACCTGCATTTTGGTTGTTGATAAGAATAAACAGCAGTTTTGCCAGTTGGCGAAATAAGCATTCTGTCGTGAAGAAAACTCAGAGAGGCAGACAAATGGCATGGATCTTTAAGGAATTGAGTGTGACGTATCAGAAGACAACTTCTTGTGACGTATTCAGTCATCCAAAGTCTATAGGAATACACAAATTTGACTGTTCTGGCTTTCTTTGTGGTGCATGATATCCTTAGTGACCTGTAACTTTAAGTGCCTAGGGTAGTTGATCATGGCTTCCTTGTGAACACTGCTGACTGATTGCAGCACTTGAGCAAGTGCAGCCATGATGTGACCAAGCGCTGGGTGAATGAAGCACAGGAAGCTGTCAACAGTGACAACATCATGGTGCAGGTATACTGCTCTTTTTTTTTTTTTCACAATAATGATCCCCCCCAAATCATATCTTTCTCTTACTGTCCTTTGTCAGCCTGCATTCACGATCTGCCACTCTTTCCCATCCGATCGTTTCTTCCGTTCTCATGCAGTAGAACTCTTGAGGTTCACCACTAAAGTTTTGTGGTGAGGATGTCAACCTTCTAATACAGTAATTCACATTCGTCTTGAGTTAAGGCAACAATGTTAGGCTTTTTTTTCTTTGTTTTTACTCATTGCTGTGTCTTTTGCTAACTATGATTCAGTGTGAGCTTGTAATTGTGAGTCTTGAGGTGGACGTAAACAAAAAGATATTCTCTGATAACCAGGTTTCACTATCAGAAGGTATTATATTTTAAAAATGTGAGTCTTTTTACAGGCATCCTGAAGAGAATCATGTCGTATGCATCTGTGGGCAGTGGCAGTTGGTATTCCCACATATTGCGTATTTGAGTGTAAGCATGCATTTTGTTTTTTTAGTGTCTGGTTCCGCATTCACTAGACTGTTAAAGTATTTTTGGCCGTGTGAACAAAGTTGGTGGAGATGCGTATTTTTAAGATTTGTGCTTTTTACAGGCACTTCGGGAGCGTTTATTTAACAGATTGTCCTTACAGCACTTCGGCTTGTGTTACCCGATCGTCGCACGTGCACTGGTCGTGTTCCACCAATGCCGAGCCTCGGGTTCAGCACGCATTTTGTGCTGGTTCCGCTTATTAAGGTTTAGGGCTCAATAACTATCACACCTGTACTCTTTACCCTTCACAGGTAGAACGTGTTCGAGTAAGGGTGTGTGACACTGATCTGCTTATTAAGATTTAGTGCCCAAGAACTATCACACCTATACACAGTGATACTCCACGTGTAGAGATTACTATTAATAGCCATACCAGTCACACGACCGGTGGCGTGTACGGTAGTTCGAGTTTTCAGTCGATCTCTCGAGCACTTTGCACGACACCACACGGACGATCGAGATTAATTGATTTTCTCGATCGGCCACCTTGTCTCCTCTTTGCGGTCGTGTGTTCCGGGTTTGCTCTATCCACCTGTGCCAACATGGTGAAGGACACCGCCGGGTCGAGCCACTCCACTGCTCGGAGTTCGCTCAATTTCCCGGAGAACCGCGGGTCGATTCCATCTCGGAGCAATCCGTTCGCACTGATGAACGTACGGTTCGGGTAGACAGAGACGACTTCTCCGCGGAAGGGACGCGTGATCTTCCTCGTCTACCAAACCGACGGACGCACGACCGCGGCGTCCCAAGGCTGATAGGCAAGCGGCCACCATTTCAAAATGCCTTTCATTTGATCTGCCTGCTAGTCTAAGGGCAAAGCTCCCCTCAAGGGGCTGCCCAGAAAGTCTAATGGCAAGGCTCCCCTCAAGGGGCCCGGCCGAGCAAAGACTAGCCAACGGAATTCGCCCTCCCCCACCCCTTCTCCATCGGCCAGCTTGCCCTCTAGCCTACGGACTCGCTCGGAGACTTCTAACTATCATGCTGAGTCACGCGAATCTCGGCCCCGGGGCACCTTGCCGAGCCGCGGACCAGCACGGGTGACGGATCTGGGATGGAATCACCATCCGTCACTCGCCTTGATGAGTCACGTATCTCTTTTTCCCCCCAAATTGATACGTGCACTCATAGCGCTCCGGCCCCACCGGGCACAGGTGCAGCCAACACCTGAGCTCGAGGAGCGCTTCGACTCCGGAAGCAGCCTTATGGTCACCCCGACGCACGACCTCGGTGGTGTCCATAATCCTGGGCGTGCGGGCACGCCGCGCCATGGGCCCGGCCGTGCCCATGCACAAGGACGGTCGACCTACCCCGATCGAACGTCACCTTCTTCCTAGGGGTATTGGACGTTGGGGAACCGACCTTTCGGATCCCCATTTGGGCAACGTCCGCGGTCCCGCTCCTCCGGGGGGAGGATCTACCAGCGGGACCAAGGGTAACCTGACATATTCCTCCAGGGGGAGGAACACGGACCGCATCCTGACCAATCCGCACTTTCGCGGGTTGGGGGCTCGACTTCCGCATCCTCCTCCATACCATTATGGCCCTCCCAGGCCCATTCCAAGGACGTGTATGGTGCAGTGCACGGACCTGGACGGGGACGACAGGCCACGGCCTCTCAAGCCCCCCCCCAACAGTGATTCAGGTTACCCGGGTCCCCGGGGACTTTCTGCCTACAAGAAGAAGAGGGTCTCGTGGCTACGACTCGGCGGATGTCTGACCTACGCATTCGCCCAACGCGCTGGTCAGACCTTGAGTGCGGCCTACCTACCATGGTTTTTCCCCAGGGCCGCCACAGCCCGTTTACCTCCCCGGGGACCGGTGGCTCTATGCCCCCGAGAGAGACCAGTGGCTTAACGCCAACACCCAGCACGACCAGCTACATGGTCGAATGTGGCACCCGGCCTCACTTACCTGGGTCGACCTTGGTCTCCCTCCTCGGGCGCTGTCCTATCGGCAGGACGATGTCCCGGCCGCCGATTATAGGGCCACCGGGGACACACTACAGGCACCCCTCGACTTACCTCCTGAAGACGGGTGCTATGAACCCTCTCAGGACCAGTACCTCCCTGAGGCGGACGATGACGAGGAGCTAGCCCCCACCTCATTGTACGATGTCCGCACGATAGAACGGTGGCGACCAGACCTCGTTAGGAGGGAGGCCGCACCCGCTGACGAATTTCTCTCCCTCTCCCCCGGCCCAGAGATCTAGACCAATCTACCCAAGAACCCCTCAGTCGCCTCCTTGTTTACGGACAATCCCGTGACCAGGGAGATGGGCATTTCCCAGTCGGACCGTCGGTTGATCCCCCACCTGCCCCCCCCTACTTCCGGCGCCATCTCCTTTAAGAACCTAAAGGAATGGGTCCGAGTAGCCAGGATGGGCATCCTCCACACCACGGCGGGACACACCTACTTGGACATGCCCCTTCAGCGAGCGGAGGCTCTATGGCCGGAGGACGATGGTGCCATCCCAGTACCGGGGGACCCGGCTCTGAGGCGCACCAAGAGCCTGACCCTCGCTTGTTCAGCGATCCTTTCATGCGACACCTAGTTAACAGGATTTCGCATCACCTTTCGGCTGCGGCGGACAGCGCAGCCAGAAGCCACTTCAACTGCTTGTTGGTCGCGAGAGAGGCCGTGCTGGCGCGGACCTCTCTCTCCCCGACGCTTAAGGCAGCCCTGCGATGCATCCCGGGCCAGGTCCAGTCGCTCTTTGGCGACTACTCGGCTGACGTCATAGCACAAGCAGTTGAGGAACGCAAGCAGGCTGTGTCCTTTGCGCCCAGGCCACCGCCACGCCCTGCTAGACCCCCACTTCGTTCCTTCCCCAGGCACAGACCCTATCCCAGACAATCGCCTTCCCGCACCGCACGGCCCGCCAAGCGACCTAATCTTCTCCCAAGGCCTAAGCCAAAACCCCATCAGCAAAATTTTCGGTTAGGCCAACAGTCACGCTCCCGGAGCTGACTAGGGAGACAGCCCGAGGGGGGCTTAGATCAGGTAGCACCCCCCCTCGCCCTATCCCCCACCCACCAGCCCAGACCCTCGCCCCCCCTGGCGGGCAGCCTCTCCCGGCATGCCCACCAGTGGAGACGCATACGCCTCACCCCTGGATAGTGGCGGTGCTACAGGAAGGGTTTCGCCTTCCTTGGGCCCACGAGCGTCCCCCCCCTCATGCTATCTCCCCCTCCCTCCCCCAACGAACCCTCCCCCGCCAAAGCAGAAGCTCTTCGCACGGAAGTCCAAGACCTCCTCAAAAGAGGGGCCATCTCAAAGATTTCCCACCCAAACCCCGGCTTCTACTCTTGTGATCCCAAAAGCCTCGGGAGGATGGAGGCCCATTCTAGATCTTTCGCCCCTCAACAAGTTCCTCAGGCCCACCAAGTTCAAGATGGAGACCCCACCCAGATCCGAGACTCCATCCATCATCGCGACTGGGCCACATCCGTAGACCTGAAGGACGCCTATTTTTCAGATCCTGATTCACCCGGCCCACAGACGATTCCTACGGTTCGTCTGGCAGACCCCGGAGAGGCCTGCACGCATAGTGGACCTCATCTCCTGCCTGTCACAGGCACCCCACACCTCGGCCAGAACCCTGTCCTCCCTCCTAGGAATGATGGAGTCCCTGTCTCCCCTCATTCCCCTGCGGCGGGTCCCCAAACGCCAACTTCAGAGGGAGTTCCGCCGACGTTTGTCACAGACCTCCGACCGCTGGGACCAGGTCATTCCCCTCGGACACTGGTTCATTTCGGCGACGGAGGAGCGGCTCACTCCAGCCACTCTCTCCACCGGGGTCCCCATCTCCCTCCCAACCCAACCCAACCACTGGAACTTTATACAGACGCCTCCAACTTGGCTGGGGGGCCCACGTGGAGGACAGTCACGCCTCGGGGAGTGGGAGCTGGAAGCGGTCAGGCTAGCCCTTCTCCAACTCCAGCACAAGGTCGCGCACCGACTTGTTCTCCTCCTCACGGACAATACGTCGGTAGCTTGCTATGTCAACAAAGGGGGAGAGGCCCGCTCCATAGGCCTCTCCCTCAGAACAGAGGCCCTCCTTCGCTGGTGTCGCGCAACCATTGGTTTGTGCCCATGATCGACCTGTTTGCCACCAGCTTCAACCATCACCTGCCCCTGTACGTCTCTCCCGTTCCAGATCCCCAGGCGGATGCAGTCGACGCACTATCCCTCCCCGGGACGGGCCTACTGGCGTATGCCTTTCCCCCCTTCCCCATCCTACACAAGGTGATCAGGAAGGCAAGGCTGGAAAGACCCAGGCTGATCCTCGTAACGCCATGGTGGCCGACCCAGTCTTGGTTCCCGGACCCCAAGTCCCTCACCCACGTTCCCCCCCTCCGGCTCAGCCCTCGCTGGGACATGCTGAGACAACCCCGGTCAGGTCTTCCTCACTCCAATCCCAAGAATGCTTCGCCTACACGCGTGGCTTCTATGCCAGCCCAACTGCGAACATCTGCATCTACCCCCCACTCGGAGAGACCCCAGTCCGTCCTAGACACACTAGCCGGGGCAGGGGCCTCTCAGGGATTACGGGACTTCGCCTCGGCATCTCGCAGAGCCAGCACCGAATCCTCTACAACTACCGTTGGGAGAGATGGATAACCTGGTGCTCAGATAACTCTGTTCCCCATTACTGCCCCTCCAACATCCAAATAGGAAATTTCCTCTCCCACCTATCCTCTTCCCTTAAGCTGTCGGCTGGCTCCATTCGGGGCTACAGATCAGCTATCTGCACTACCATTCGTCAACTGGGGGGCCCTTCTTTTGACAATGACTTTCTCCTCAGAGAGGTGTCTAGAGGAGTTGCTCTACGGGAAGCTCAGTCCCCTAGGCGCATTCCCCTCTGGGACCTTTTTTACGGTCCTCGATGCCCTCAGAAAAACCCTTTTGAACCCATTGCTTCTATTCCTTTTGACTTCCTCTCCTTTAAGACCACCTTTCTCCTCGCCCTGGCCTCGGCCAGAAGACGAAGTGAGATTCACGCCCTCAGCGGTGACCCCACAGATATCGCCTTCCACAGGGACGGCTCAGTCTCTCTCAAGTTCCTTCCGGAGTTCTGACATCTTGGGAAAGGGAGAAAAAGATGGAGACATGGACCTTTGCCCCTCCAGGTGTCTCAGGTACTACTGGGAACGCACACGCCCCAGGCGCTCCTCCCAGAGACGACTCCTTATCTCCCTCAACCCCAACAATACTAGAGATATCTCGGCGGGAACTATCTCCAGGTGGCTCTCCAAGACGGTGAGATCTACCTACGCTCAGGCGTACAAGGATCTCCCTGTCCTATCACCCAGGGCCACGAGGTCAGAGCACTGGCCACTTCCACAGCGTTCCAGTACTCTGTCCCCGTGCGCCACCTGCTGGAGGCAGCCTACTGGCGTTCGGAAAATCCCTTCATTAATTTTTACCTGAGGGATATCCGCATGACCAGAGCTGATGGTCTAAGGGGATTTCCTTTGTGGCGGCCAATGCAGCCATATCGGTCAACCCCAAGAACCACTAGGGCGCTCGCCCTCCTCCGATTCCTTTAAATTCTGCTATGGTCTGACATGGTAAAGTATATGACGCCAAAATGGGGAGTTTGTGTTATAACTCCCTGTTTGGCTAGTATACTTACCATGTCAGACTCTAATTCCCTCCCTACCTTCCCCTCTGGCGCCAAGGTTCTCGGGGTCACCATACACCAGGCCTCGTGATGTGACTTTATGAGGATAGTTGATCATGGCTTCTTGGTGCACTGGAATGGTGCAGCACGTGAGCAATGACCATGATTGGCCACCGGGGAAAGAATGCTACAGAAGCTGTAACATGACCATATGTGCAGGTCTGCTCTTGTATTTATTTTCCAAAATGATACCCCCAAATCCATATTCTCTCTTTCTGTCTCTTTGTCTGTCTGCCTCTCTCCGTCCCTCCATCCCTTTCTCCCTCCGTCGTTCTCTCTCCGTTTCTCGGCTAGAACTCTTGAGGTTCACCAGTACTAAAGTTTTGTGTGTGTGGGATTGTTTTTAACCTTATTAATACAGTAATCACATTCTGTTTTGGAGGATTATGGACACACATGTGTGAGGGACTTTTTTTTTTTTTGCTTGATTACTCATCCTGTGTGATCTTTTGCATGAACTATTAGGATCAGTGGAGTTGTATTTGACAGTTAGAGGTGAACTGTAAACAAGGAAACCACTGATGATTCTCTGAAAACCAGAGTTTTTATAGTCAGAAGATGTAAAATTTATTTTATTTTTGACAAAATGTAGAAGTACTTTTTCAGATGATCCTTGATAGAGAATCATGTCCAGATATTGCATATACCGTATGTTAGTGGGGAGTGAGAAAGATGTTGGTATTTCTAAAGGTTTATAGGGTATTTTTGAAGTGTAGAGGAATGTTATGACATGTGTTGACATTTTGTCTTTTTTGCATTAGTGTATTCATGCTGTGTGGCGATCCATGTCACTGACATGTTTTAAAAGTAGTTTATTGTGGTCTCAAGGGTTGGAAACAAAAAGTGTTGAGATTTGATGACGTATTTGTTTGTTTGTGCTGTGTGGCTATCAGTGTCACTGATATGTTTATGTTACACTAATATGTCAACAGTATCATGCTCTTGGCTTGCTGTACCACATTCGTCGCAGTGACAAACTGGCTGTCACCAAGCTGGTCAGCAAGTTCTCCAAGCACACCCTGAAGTCTCCATATGCTTTCTGTCTCTTGGTAAGAACTGTTTTTACATCATTGTCCAGTTCAGACCAATGGAAACATGCAAATTGTATGTCAATTGACACTGTTCAGGTGAAAGACCCATTTAAAAGATGCCCATTCAGTTTAGAGCAGTGACTATACCGAAACATAAGAAATATGGGAACTACAAGATACATTGTGCTGTACGCTAATTTAGCAGCACAAAATCCTATTTTTTGACTCTTGTGTGGCATTGTCTTAACTTCGGAGGGGGAGTAAATCATGCTTTCATATTTTCTTAGTTTGTAGCTTTGAGCATTTTATTGTAGTGACATACATGTTTCTGCAACTTTAGTGGAGGTAAAAGAAATATGTTTGTTTGCTATGTCTTGAATCTTATGGCTGTTGTGTTTCAGATCCGCATTGCCACCAAGTTGATAGAGGAAGAAGATGCAGGGTGAGTAGGCTGCTATAGTTTAGAATTTCAGCCCTTTTGGAAGTTCTTTAATTTGTTTTTTATTTCTGCTGTCCTTGACTCATTTTCTTCAGTTTTCAACATTCAGTTTATTTGATATCGCTAAATGATCAGAACCATGTCATTTACATCCAACCAATTGATTAGCCAGTCAGAACAATGCAAACAGTGCAACATCAAAGATTGTTGGCAACAAAGTGTGTTAAGGTGGGGGGTCGTGATAAAAGTTGCCATTTTTTGCAGAAAGTATAGGACTTTTGTAACACAGAAATAGACAAGCTCAGTATATTTTGAAAACTCTACATATGTATGAAGATGGCTTTCTGTTATGGAATAATTTGCTAGTGTTATGATCTGATAGTTAAATCATTTGACAATATTATCATTTGTTCTTGTGTGTAGTTAATTATCAGTTGATCTGAATTTTGTTTCTAGCTATTTGTGAATTGACTTGACATTGCCTTGTATGGTGACTCCTCATGGTAATGTGTTGACAGGTCTGACAGCCCAATGTTTGACTTCATTGAGAGTTGTTTGAGGCACAAGAGTGAGATGGTGATCTATGAGGCGGCCCAGGCCATTGTTCAGCTGAAGAACACCACGGCCAAGGATCTGGCCCCCGCTGTCTCAGTGCTGCAACTCTTCTGCAGTTCTCCCAAACCCACCCTGCGCTTTGCTGCTGTCAGAACTCTCAATAAGGTAGTTATGGTGTTTAGAACAGGTCTTTATATCTTCCCTCCTTTTGGGCATGTGCTGGTGATCAACTTTGGCAAGTCATATTTCGGGTCAGAATATAAAGGGAACAAGACACCTGGGAGTAAATGGAACAATTAAAATTAGTTGCTTTACCGCAGTTATTTTCCATCATCCTGTCTGTGTTGACCCCAATTACAATGATATTTTCATTTGAGTGTGTTATTTTCTTGCCTACCAACTCTGTACTTTTAAATTTTTTCATATAACTGAAAGATTATCTACATGCTTCTCCAGTCTCATGCGTTTTTTCAAAGGATTCAGTAAAGTTATCTGAAAGACATTGGAAACTATTTCTCATCTTGTTGACATAAATTTTCAGCAGTTGATGTGTTACTGGTAAATCAGAAGTTTTAGAACTTTGAAAGAAGTGCAAGCAGGGCACGGTAGTTAGTTATTTGACAATGTGATCACCAGGTGGCGATGAAACATCCTGCAGCCGTGACAGCTTGCAACCTGGACCTGGAGAACTTGATCACAGATGTCAATCGTAGCATCGCCACCCTGGCCATCACCACTCTGCTGAAGACAGGCAGCGAGACCTCCGTAGACCGCCTCATGAAACAGATCTCCAGCTTCATGTCAGAGATATCTGATGAGTTCAAGATCGTCGTCGTGCAGGCCATCAGGTGTGTGTGCATTACTAGGAAGATATATACCCTCCCCCCCCCCCCCCCCCCCCCCCCTCTCCAAATAGCTTTGAGCTGTGACAATAGTAATAATGTATATTATGTAGTGTCATAACCATTTGTTTTTTGTGTACGATTCATAATCCAACAATAACCAAAGCCCTAGTTATTTGTTTATGAAGTCAAAAGTTTTACAATAATGGAATACCATAGCTAGTCAAAAAGTAGGAATATTTTTGAAAGTTCAAGTACAATGATGTGTAGACAATCAAATTGAAAGAACATCCTCAAAACAGTTTATAGAAGCTTTTTGCATGATCTGAAATTTTCTGTAAAATTAAAGAAAGAATACAAATGTTGTGTATTTCTGTCGCCTGTGCATCTAACATTTGGTAAATAAACATCCCATGGAGCACTTCTTCAAAATGTAGAAAGCAGAATTCAATCTGGCGATGTGAACCAGCCTGCAATGCAAGGCAAATTATCTGCCTTTGTCACCTGTACAGGTCTTTGTGTGCCAAGTTCCCCAGAAAGCATGGAGTCCTGATGAACTTCCTGGCCAACATGCTCAGAGATGAGGTGAGAACAGACTATTACTCTTTTTCGTCACTTCTAAATTGAGGACTATGGTCCCATATACAATTTCTACAGAGGTCTTTGCCTTCATGTGTTTCAAGGCATCTATTTACAATGTTTTGGGGGCAGGTACATCATTTTAACTCTAGATTTAATCAGTGTTAGGATGTATTGTGGTAAAGTAAAAAGGAATTGTAAACCTGTTATGAATTCTGATCTGTGTATTGTGTAGATGTTTGGATCAAGGTAGGGTGGTTTTGTTGCTTGTTGAACAGCAAGTCTTTGGTGTTTCATATTTGAAATACGCTGTCAGTGACTGGCTTGTTATTCAATGATGTGTTTTGTTGTGCAGGGTGGATTTGAGTACAAGAAGGAGATAGTAGAGTGTATCATTACAACCATTGAGGAGAACCCAGAAGCCAAAGAAGCTGGTAGGTACCTGAAGGACACGAAACAGTGCATTAACTCAGATTTTGCCGTATTATCCATTTCCTCTGTATATGTCATTATGTCAGTTTATGAATGCTGTATCTTATAACCATGAGGACAGGATAGATTAGGGTCTGTTTGTAACTTGTAGGGATACTACTTGTATACAAGTGTCTGTATGATATACCTTTTATTTCTTACTTCCTTTCCCTCCCCGGAGTATCACATCAACCATAATATTAACACACTCGGCACTGGCAGTTTTTTTTTCCTTTACTTTCCCGCGGGACAGGCCATTTGTAAGGGTTATTTTAAAAAATCATTAAAGAAAACTGTTAAGATAAAGGACATAAAAAAAACTTTCAGAATTAGAAACCTATTGAGGGGATGAAAATATCAAACCTTCATCTTTCATCTTGAGCCAGGTAAAGAAAATACCCTCTTTTTTCCTCATCCGCATCGACACATGCAGATGTCTAGTATATGTATCCAGGGAAGCACAATGTCTTTGAAACAATCTGTTGACTTGCAAAATAATCCAAGAAATGTCCAAATATGATTTTTGATTCATGTAATAGCTCATAGGGCACCTTGTGATCCACTAATAGTGACACCAACACACACAAAAAAGAAGAAACTCAAAACCTACACTATCACACTATGTACACACTGACTTGCTTTCTATACTAATAATTAACGTAATTTTTTACAGAATGATATGAAAGGGCTAATTGGACTAGTTTGTCACACAGGATGAGGCTCAGGTGAAGAGGTAGAAGAACAGCTTTTTCAACCACTTCATGGTCTTGCGGCTTAGTGGAATGTAGATCAGCTGGTCACTTTTGTCCACCCCAGCCATGTTCTGAATGTAGTCCCGAACTGCCCACAACATATGGTCACATCTGTCATGATGTGTGGGTTGACCTTGGTGGTGATGACATGGACTGGCTTCCTATTCATCCACTGCGGAACAGCAACAGCACCTGACACAACAGCACAATAAATCATCTGTCTAAAAGATATTTTTCTTCTCATTTTACTCCACCATGCTTTTTCTTGAAAATATAAAAATATGTCATAATCATCATTGTTATTACTTTCACAAGTGTGTGTGTGAGAGAGAGATTTTGTGTATACATAATTATGTGTGTGAGTGAGATAAGAAAAAAAAGGATGATAACATCATGAAATATACACACCATGCTGGAAAGTCTGGACTTGACCATGTAGTGGCAGAGATGCGTTGTCAGCTGAAATAAACTGGAAGAGGGTGTGGCATTCTTGTAATGTGAGTAAACCATGTACACCAGTGAAAGGAACAAATAAAAAAAATCTCGATGCCAGTCTTTTATCATAAACTGCAAAAAGTCTTCCTCTGTCATGTCCAGCACACGCTGTCCTCTCTGCTCGGCCTGTGCTGCATCATTATCATCACCACCCTCTTCACCCTATCACTGGCCTCGGCTATCAGTGCCACCAGTTCGAGTTAAGAATCTTAATTTCTCTCATCTCTGTTTTCAATAAAATCTTCATTGCTGTCGTCAGAGTCCCTCCTCGGTGTCTGAACCGTCAGTTTGAAGTAATCCTAACACTTCTAACGCAGTGAAACGCTGACTGTGACGACTTCTCTCTGACCTTCGCTGCCGCATAGTACCGAGTTGAGACGCCATTGTTGACACACATTGAACACATGGATAGTGACTTGCAAAAACACCCTGTGGCTTGCTTTCGAAAGGGGAAAGGTCGATGAATATTCTAATTAGATTATCATGTCATCTGGAAAGTGGGTGCTACACAGAAATTTCAGATCATACTAAAGCCCTGATCAGGGCCCTTTGTCCAAACCGTTTGTGCTAGTTGGGGCCTTGATGATGGCCCTTCATCCGGAGAGAGTTAAAGGATCAGCTTTGTTGATATGGGTCTAATATAAACATGTTTAAAAATGTGTACATATTTTAGTGAACACGTACAAAATGTCAACACTTTGTACTGTTGACTTTTAGTGTTTGTTTTTTTGAATTGGTATATACATACCTGTCTGTGGCAATGTTTGCAGTATGATGCCTATGACAATGATTGTCACTTTGCTGTCTCCAGGTCTGGCTCACCTGTGCGAGTTCATTGAGGACTGTGAGCACACGGTGCTGGCCACCAAGATCCTGCACTGCTGGGGAAGGAGGGGCCACGCACCCCTACCCCCTCCAAGTACATCCGCTTCATCTACAACCGTGTCATCCTGGAGAATGCCGCTGTTCGTGCTGGTAAGCCTCTTTAAGGAGCCTGTGGATTGATGTGAAACATTCTGTACAGCTGACAGTGTTTGTTGTTAGACTCCTATTGAGTCAGGGTTGTAGCTGTTTTGAAGAAGGAAGGGACTGCCAAAGAGTTGTAGCCCTTGTGAACTCCTGTAAACCAGAGCAAAGGCTGAATTTCTGTTCATCCCCCCTGCTGTGAGAACAATTTATGGAAAACGAAGAACAAATAAAACCACACCTGTAGACAACTGAGATGAATCAAATGTGCTCCCACTGTTTCAGTGTCATGTGGCCATTCAGTGAACAAAAACCATATGCCCCCCCCCCCCCCCCCCCCCCCCCATGTAGAGTGACCACATATCAACTCTCATGCCAGTTTTAGAGGAAGGCCCATTTACAATGTTGTTGAACTGTCAGTAGACTTGATTCCACGACAAAAGTCATCAGAAACACCCACATTGTGTTTGCAAGTGTTAAAACATTTCTAACTAATGAGCTTCTCGACTCACAGCCAATATTTGACCATGACTGATGAGGGCAAGGGGATGTGGGATGGGGACTAAACTGCCAACATAATTCCATGGCTGTGCAGTTGGGTCTCATTGGTTATGGACATAAAGGAATCGGCTAGCTGACTGAAAAGTGCTAGAACACTCAGAACTTGTGCAGTGTAACTGTTACTTACTGAGGCGTCTGGTGATACAAAACAAGTACGTATGAGATACTGGGGCAGTGGACGGATTAATGGTTGGATGATTGTATTTCTTGTGCTTGAGGATATGCTGTGTCATGAATTCTGCTGCTGTGTGAAGAGGGGATGATCAGAGATGACCTTCATGGTCAGCAAGGCCTTGTACATTGTCTAATTATTTTTCACACTTAATTAAATGAAACAAGCAGGAGGTAATGACTGACAATAACAATCACTGCCTGCAACAACTGAGGACAAACAGGAATAATGCATACATTTGTGTGTGTGCAGCTGCAGTGAGTGCCTTGGCCAAGTTTGGTGCTCACTGTGAGGAGCTGCTGCAGAGCTGCGTGGTGTTGCTGGAGAGGTAAGCACCACAGGCTGAGGCCATTCATGACCTCATGACTCCACCTTTTACAGTGTCACCCCTTAGCTAGGGCCTGGGAAGTGGGGCTGGAGTTAAGTACTGATGCAGAAACAGAAAACAACAGTGGTGTTTCAGGCTTGCACTTCAGAAGGGTCATTACAACTAGATATGGTCAGCCACAGAAATGTGATGTGTTTTTCATTTATAGATGTGGTCAGGCACAGAAATGTGACGAGTTTTTCATTTATAGATGCGGTCAGGCACAGAAATGTGATGAGTTTTTCATTTATAGATGTGGTCAGGCACAGAAATGTGACGAGTTTTTCATTTATAGATGTGGTCAGGCACAGAAATGTGATGAGTTTTTCATTTATAGATGTGGTCAGGCACAGAAATGTGACGAGTTTTTCATTTATAGATGTGGTCAGGCACAAGAAATGTGATCAATGTGATGTTTTTCATTTATAGATGTGGTCAGGCACAGAAATGTGATGAGTTTTTCATTTATAGATGAGGTCAGGCACAGAAATGTGATGAGTTTTTCATTTATAGATGTGGTCAGGCACAGAAATGTGACGAGTTTTTCATTTATAGATGTGGTCAGGCACAGAAATGTGATGAGTTTTTCATTTATAGATGTGGTCAGGCACAGAAATGTGATCCGAGTTTTTCATTTATAGATACGGTCAGGCACAGAAATGTGATCTGAGTTTTTCATTTATAGATGTGGTCAGTGAGTTTTTGATGTAAGAAAATGTATTATGTGAGACCTGGTCACAGTTTACATTAATGATTTAAGTAAATCTTCAGACATTGCACTGACGTGTGGTGTAAATGTGCAAATGTATGATGAACAGAGAGGAAGTAGGGCTTGCTTTGCTTCTGCAGTTTTTGAAATGCTTTCATTTAGAATTGATTATGCATACATAAGCAGCAAATGGTGAAAGATGTCAGAATGACCGATATCCGTACCTGTAAGCAGAATTTGTGTTTCTTACAAACAAGATTAGATTAGTTATAGCTTCAGTGTTACATTGTACTTTCAATAACTCGAAAAAGTTTCTCAGAAACATAACAAATGCTAGAGGGTTAAATTGGGAGGTTCCTACCTATTAAGAGGTTTAAATTTTCGTTTTGCTTGAACCTAGCTGTGTTAATGCTATCATATGCACACATGATGCTTCTTAAAGTTGATGAGAGACTGATATGTTCCATCAGGTGTGAGATGGACACAGATGATGAAGTACGTGACCGTGCCACCTTCTACGTCAATGTCCTGAAGCAACAACAGCGGGCCCTCAGCTCAGCTTACATCTTGAATGGTGAGTTGTCGATATTCGGGATTTCTGCATGCCTTTCCTCCACTTTTTGTAGTTTACATGCATCCAGCATGAATAATAGATACAGATAATAGGTTTTCTGGGCCATGTTGCATAAAGACGAAGATTGCCAACAGGTAGAAGTTGATGGAAGGGCATTTGATGATTATGGTAATCTTTGTATGTAGACGTCTTGGAAAATTGTGGGATTTTATTTTCCCAGAGATAGAGTGCACATTACATGCACACAAGCTTCTCCCTTAAAGAATCCAAATTATTTGTATAGAATCACAAAAAATCAAAACACACATTATGCGGGGGCAGCAGAGTTGGCATGAAAAAAGCAGTTCCAGACAAGACTCGTTAATCTCGTTTAACACTAGGCATTTGTCCGACTTCTGTCTCTCTCAGATCTGAAAAAGTCCTGTTTGTTTGACTTGGCAAAAATAGACTTGAAACTCCCCTATTTTTCCATGTTCTAGTTGTCCTGCACTGTCGTTTTCCACATGAACAGAACTGTTATTGAAGGATACTGTGATGGAGTGCAAGACGGCCACTATACTGTGTGCAGGACTGACAGTGTCTGTGGTTGGACTGGAGAGATCACTTCACCACTACACTCTGGAACCCACTGAGGTGCCCTTCGACATGAAGGCTGTGCCTCTGGCCACTCAGCCCATTGTGGAACAGAAGGGTAAGTACATCCAACACCTGCTCTGTGGCTTTGATTGTTGTTTGTTTGGTCGCTATCTGTGTCTGTCGGAAATACGTCAGCTTTTAACAGGATTGTGAAACAAAATCTTCGGGTGTTCGTGCAAGTGTAGGTTTTTTTTGTTGGTTTTTTTTTTTTCCATTTATTGAATTTTCTTTTTGGTATTTGCCTAACCATTATTATTAACACTATGTTCTCGGAAGGTCAAGCAATTTGTGTAGTGCCTAGATATTGTTATTTGGTACAGTATGCTTTGTTCTACAGTGAATATGTTTATTAACTCGGCACCTGTGGTTGTGCAGTGCGCGATGTGCCTGGACTGGCTGGGGACGTGTCCGCCAAACCAGAGAAGTCGGCAGCCACCCGACAGGATGTCTACCAAGGTAAATGGGCAATGAAAACTTTATGTGCATTGTTTATCCCATTTTTCCATTTGGCACACACGCTTACCCACACCCACAGGTTAGTGCCAGTGTTAATGTTTATGATAGAGTTGTTATTGTGAACAGTATGTTAACAATATCTTTGAATTTTTTTTTTTTTTTGCAGTGGAATTGCATATATTTTGGTATTTCTAACAGAATTAGCTCCTTTTCCACATTTGCAGTTGTATGCAACTTGTAAGCAGGGTAAGAGCTTTGTGGGGAAGTAGTGTCAACTCACAGCTGTTTATGCTGTTATAGTGTAAGTTGTAGACCAAATAGCAAAAAAAAAAAAAAAAAAAAAAAAAATTTGGGCAAGACTGTGTGAAGCATTCATTGTATGTACAGAACAACTGGCGGCAGTGCCAGAACTGGCCAACCTGGGAGCTCTGTTCAAGTCCTCTCAGCCTGTGGAGATCACGGAGTCTGAGACGGAGTACTACGTGCAGTGCATCAAGCACACCTTCAGCAACTACATGGTCCTGCAGGTGAGATAGGACACTGGAATGTACATGTACACACTTTACGTGACATAGAATGTGTCCATACAGTCCATTTGCTAAATTATTATTCTTCATGCTGTATAGTATTGGTGCATGATTCAGTGCATTGTCATTGTCATAAAGATAAGATAGTGTCTGCTGTGAAATGATTGAATCTCCTGTGGTGTTAAGTTTTTCTCAATTTCTGGAGGCCAGAGAGAGAGAGGGGGTGGGATTTTTTTTCTTCATTAGGAAATGAAAGTTCGGGTGCAAAAATATTTTTGTCAAACAAGTTGATTCAGTGCGACTGTACTGTACCTAAAGGGATGACGGCTATAAAGATGGGGTGTTTTTTTATGGCAAGACATGTTAGTGTTTCATGGCATGACAAATGCTTCTGTTGCTCTGCTTTCTAACATGGTTTTGTTTCTCTCAAGTCATAAAATGTTGCTCTCCAGATAGGTGGTGTGAGGTGTTAAAAAACCTAACAACCTGTGTGTTTGTTGCCAGTTTGATTGCACGAACACGCTGAACGATCAAGTGTTGGAGCGAGTGATTGTGGAGGTGGAGGCAGGAGAGGGCTTTGAAGTGGTGAAGCAGATTGCCTGCCCTTCCCTGCCCTACAACAAGCCTGGCACCACCTATACCCTGCTACGTCTCCCTGAAGACCCCACTGCAGGTCTGGTCTACATGTGTGTGTGTGTGTGTGTGTGTGTGTGTGATGGCACTTTCATCGCAGAGCACAAGATGGAGGATTGACTGAAGGGGTAGATCATTTTGGGGGGGGGGGGGGGGGGGGGGGAATTATTACCAGGATGGCTGAAGTGTGCATGGTGTTTTGAGGAAACTCTTTCTTCGAAGAGATTTATTTGTATTGTTATTATTTTTTTTGTTATTCTTATGGTGGATTGGGCTTTTTTTTTCTTTTTTTGCTGCTGTCACTGGCTTTTTGTGTGTATGCAAAATTACAGGATGGTGGCTCAAGTGCAACAGACAGGAAGGGAAATGTTTTGGTTAATAGCACCAATTTAAATGAATGGAAAAGTTGAGCACAAATCAGATACAGTATAATTATAATGACAGAACATTTGAAGGATAGATGATGTGCTAGCAAACTTGATCATATCAGAGTTGAGACTTGTGGTAGTGCACCACTCCAAAATTGAAAATGGGATCTCCTGCATTGTGGCATTTGCTCATTGTTACAGCCTGTCTTACTGTACAAGGTTGGCACATATTCTAATTCTAGATCAGATGTGACAGAAGGAATCGGCCATGTTTGCAATGTGTAAGTGATCATGTGGTATTTCAGTGACAGGCACCTTCTCCTGCACTCTGAAGTTTGTGGTGCGTGACTGTGACCCCAACACTGGAGAACCAGATGATGAAGGCTATGACGATGAATATGTGGTAAGTGGGGACAGATTCTGAAATTAAATCCTGAAAGTAATCACAAGAGGTGAACATGAAACCATTTTCAAACGTTTTGTCACTCATGTCAATGCAGTATGCATCTCAAAAGCTCATAAAAATTAATTAACCGAGTCTGTGTGTAGCTTACTAGTGATATCAACTGATGATCAGAAAAAAAATTCTGTGGTTAAAGAAAATCATAATAGATCTACCAAAGAATTTAAAGTAGGCATTGTCAAGAGACAAACCTCATTCTGCAATTCTTGATCTTTCTTGCTTATTTAGAAGATCCTTCTGTGTTATATACTCTTTCAAGGTATGGTGATAGCCCCCTGAAGCTATGCATTGTGGACGATTGCAGCTCATGTTCTTTTGTGTGATCATTTGCAGGAGAAGTTTTCATTTTTTCCCCCCTCGTTGTAAGGCAAGGCCAGGTCGCCTTTTAAGGGATGTCTTATCCACAAAGCTATCAGACAGCTGTTGGGAAATCTAAGTCTCATGGTATTCACTTTCACTCTTCCGCAATGAAATCCAGCTGGAACTTGGCTGCTGCCTCTGCCATTGCTTCTTGGGTTCTGGTCCACTTCTTACCAGAAATCGAGACCTGTTTCACGAGACCATGGGTTGCTAAGCTGCAACCTCTATGGTGAGGACTTTGGCTGTGAAGCCAGATTCCCTCAGCAAGACTGGTATACTTCTCAGTCTTGGAGATGTTAGCTTTAATTCATTCTGCTTTCATGAAGCACAGTGAATTATATCTGCATCGTTTGCTTTGATGAACTCGAGTGGAGTCCTTTCTGGTCTCACGCCAGTCTTCTTGATGATCTCTGGCATTTTCCCATTCTGCAAGGTCCGCTGTGCACTCCCAGTCATCCACTCCATCCAGTATACCATGCTTCGAGGCTGTATGTGTCACAGCTGTTCCAGACCATGATTCGTGGCCTTCTCAGTGCTGTTTGTTTTATTTGTAATGATAGAGTGACAGGCGGGCTGGATGATGATCAGTTGAACTGCTTGGTGGTGAATATATTCTTCCACAGTTCATTACCCCATGTTATCCTACAGGTCTGGTTAATGAATTGTTCAGTAAACTTATGAGCAGTTCAGATTTTAAGAAATGAATTTTTATTGTGTGACAGTTGGTCATAACCAAATGGATCAGTTCCACAATGTGTTACTAACAGTGGTGACGTTATTACAGCTGGAAGATGTGGAGATCTCGGTTGCGGACCACGTTCAGAAGGTGATGAAACCCAACTTTGCTGCTTCCTGGGAAGAAGTGGGAACAGAGAATGAACTGGAGGACACCTATGCTCTGTCCACCATGTCTACTCTGGAAGGTAAGTCAGGGAGAGTATGTACATGGGGTTAAGAGTGCTGTATAGTGGTAGCTTAATGTGTAGGAACTGATATTGGTTCCAGTACTGTAAGGTCTGTTCAGGCATGTTTCCAAGAAAAGCATTTTGTGGTTTAAAGCATATGCTCCCATTCATGGCACAGAGCTGCTGACCATCCCCCAGTCAGTATCCTCAAAGGCATGTCATTCCGCTTGACGTTGAAAAATGCTGCTTACGAAAAAATAAGTTTATTCGCAGAGTTTGCTCATCTGCCGTTTGTATAATCAAAGAGCTTGTTTGGAAACTTATTTCCAGTTCAGCTTCTTCTGCTGCTATCATGTGGAAATGACCTGCTGGACCAGTTAACCCTGAAGCAGAAAAGAAGAAAAAGAAATTAGAGGTGCAGATTCAGGTTGTTTTCTGCTGTCATGATGGGAGTGCTGCTGATCTCAGCCTGTGAAAAGTGTTCAGCCTTGTCAGAATTAACCTTACAGATTTTCATCCCTCCGTGGGCAAGACACCACAGAGGAACTGATGATTCTGAAGTGCAAAAATGAGCCAAGTCATAGGATGATGAGTAGTGACAGCGTGCTTCAAAAATGTAAAAGAACAATGTGTTGGCTGAGACAATGGTTCCATGAAAGCACTTGACAAAAAGAATCTCATCTTGTTAACTGTCAGAAATTATCAATTTTTAAAACAAGCATTCTTCTCAGGTCTCTTCAGAGGTTGGATGTTTACATCTTTTCTTAGTAATACAGTCTGAAAAAGATAACAGATTTGATGTGTTTGAGATGCTGATGGAAGTGAAAAGCTCATGTTTGTTTTTTTCCCCTTTTTGTCCACAGAGGCCATCAAGAACATCATTCAGTACCTTGGCCTGCAGCCATGCGAACGCTCGGACAAGGTACCAGAGGGGAAGAGTTCCCACACACTATATCTGGCAGGAATATACCGGGGCGGTCATGATGCTTTGGTGCGTGCCAAACTGGCCCTAGACTCATCTGGTGTCACCATGCAGCTCACTGTGCGCTCCACTGACCCCAGTGTGTCTGAAGTCCTGGCCACTGCCATTGCTTAATGTTCATCGATTAATGTTCATTGATTGTGCTTTGTAGGTGTTGATACATTTGTTCCTGAAGACTTTCATTGCGAGACAAGAAATGTTACTGTAGTTAAGTGAGATCATACATTGAAATTTTTTGTGCATTTGTCCTAAGGTACATCATTGCTAGATTGTAACTGGCAGTATAATATCCAGCTGCAAGAGTTGAGAATCTGTAATATACAGACTGTGAGAAGGAAGGAAGAAGATCATTTGGCTGTGATATGCTTTCCATGGAGTGCAAGAATGAATGAAGGCAAGACGTGTACTGTAGTGACAACACTTCTCAAGCTGGAGGGCAGTGCGGGATATAGGGGCAAGTTAGAAGAACAGGGTGTGGGTTTTTTTTTGTGAGAGGTTGGGTTAGCAGGTTTGGTGGGAGAAGGGGGGAGTCTTACAAAATTTCGTAAGAGGGAGGGGGAGTGTCTAGTGGGAGGGAAGAGGTCAAAGAGAAGGGGGAGATAAGGTGGAAGGGGATAAAGGAAAGACTTGTCTCCTTTGTCCCACCATTGCCCTTCCATTAAACCTCGCCTTCAGATGCTACCCTTGTTAACCCTCAGTGTCCCCCCAACTAAACTTCACTACCCCTCCACACAGACCTCCTACCACCAGTGCACCCCCCACCTCCTCTACCAGTTCCCCGACCTTGTTTCTGTATACAATCTTAAACTATTGGCAATCTTTAGCAAGGAGAATGAGTGCAGAAGATTCAGAGCTAGCATTTAAGCAACTAAGGGTAGACCAGCGTGCAGAAGGCATAGAAATGCTCTGAACTCTCACCATGCATCTGATTGGAGCTATGTGGATTTTTGTTGATATGAGGTGCTCTTGGGCTCAATGCAAGGAAGCAGTTCCTCCGCCTCAATGATGCCAAAAGAATGGCAACATTTCAAGAGTTTCTTTTCTCAGCCCACTTAGTGGCAGCTTGGACACTCCACTTCAAAACTGCTAAACATGAGCAAGGTGCTAAAGGCAAAGCAAAACCACCATACACAAAATGCATGCAACATTGCATTCGGAGCATAGTACAATTTATACAGCAGTCCTGTTCTTTTTCTGTTCCATTATTTTTACTGTTTGGGGTGATGTAAGCTTCCATCCCATCTCCCATCTCATGATCTGCACAGACAAGGATTACAATAACCATTTAACCAAGACATTCATTTGAAGATGGATAAAACACACTTCATGAAAAAAAAAAATCATGAACACAAAACATTAAGCGGACAAAAAGAACACCTGCTAATAGATCCTAAAGCAGGCAATAAGCTGAAGTTGATAATAATGAAGTTCTTTTGAAATGGACATATTACCCAAAAGTATTTCAATATTTCTAAGAAGAAGTCTTGGATTGTCAAGTATATTGCACTATTTGCGATTTCAATACCCCTCTGATTCTATTGGTGATGCCATGAATTCCGTCTCTGAACTTGGCTTTGTCATTAATATCACAAACTGCAATTCACAATTCTCACAATCACATCCCCTGATAAGATAAAAATTCAGCCTCAGTCAACCACACACTATGGTTTGATGATTAAGTCTGTTTCACTGCCAGGGGGGAAAAACTACCCCTCACCTCTTTGCCCCCCCCCCAAAAAAAAGCCAACTTAAACAAAACACCAGTGTCTACAATCATACTGTTTTCAGGAGTGGAACTGAAAATGTGTTAGATCTTAACAAAATGAAGGAGAATTGACAATGAATACAAATGCCTACAATTATACTGTTTTCTGGAGTGGAACTGAAAGCATTGGAAAAAAAAGAAAAAAGATCTAGACAAAATAAAGAGAACTGACAACTAGACTAAAAGAGAAAACAAAAGTCATTTTTTTCTGTTCTTACGAGGTCCAGAGGGTACCACCGGCTCAGTCAGTAGGGGGCTTTAATAGGCGATGGCCTGCACATGACAGCAGTGCACCCTATGCACAGTGACTGGAAAGGGGAGCCAAAATGAAATCAGAAATGGAGTAATCACACCGAGTGGACACAGGTGACGGCATAAAAAAGAAACTAAAAGCCCACAGAGAAAAACTGTGTAGTCTACACGGCCTGAGAAAATGGCATCGCTACCTACAAACATTCTAAAAACTTGCAACTTGTGATTCAACACAAGGAGATGAAAACTTGAGAAATAACGAAAAAATCTAAGTCTCTTTCCAATGCAGTTTGGCCCTAACCTCATGGAAGGTCATTTAAGAACAACTATAAAAACCTCCTGGTGCTGTACATATTTATCTTGCAGAATTTACTCTGGTGCTGTACATATTTATCTTGCAGAATTTATTCAACATCTAATATTGGAGGGGGGAAATTGGCATAATCATAGAACAGCTGGACTACCATGGCCCTTTAGGTCTGTAAACACATTGAAGGGGAAAAAAAGGTCCTATTCTGAAAAAAGTGGCTAAATCAATTGATCCATATGCGATGTACAGCAGCCTGCAGTAGCATGGTGACTAGACCACTGACAACCTCAAGGCAGATAAAAATAAGCTGTGCTGAGGATGTTGACATTTCAGCTTGAGTTTTCAACCCTGACTGAATCTTTAAAAAAAAAAAAAAAAGTATCGCCAAAACACAAGATAAAACATACAAAGCCATGTGAGCAAATAAACACTGGGGGAAAGCAAATGTCCACGCTGAACAGTGTTTACATTATCACTACCCAGTTGACAGATGACGACAAAAAAGATGGCATGTTATACTTTGCGAACAGTGAAAAATTCATCGTCTTTCTAGATTATGGACAGGTGAAGGGGACTTGAAGGCAGGAAAACTGTGGACAATAAAGCAAGACAAAACCAGAAAAGTAACATGAATAAGGACATCAATGCAGAATTTCCAGAAGGCAAGGGACAATTTGTACTTGAAGCGACCCAGGCAACCCTATGTGGAGGGAGGGGGAGGGGGAGTCCACGTCATGAATGGAAAGGGCAGAAACCAAACAAATGTCGCATCTCTCATCTTTCATGCTGAAGCTGAGGAAACGGGAGAAAAATCATACTGACCAGTGCAGGTAGATAAAAAGAGAAAAAAGTGGGGGGAAGGGAAAGCATGTTGGTGACCAAACCACAAAAAATATTCAGAAAAATTCTCTCCAGAACATAAATGATAACTGCTGAGACTGTATCCCACATGCTTTTCAATAAATCCCTTGGGAGGGGAGGGTAAGGGGGGGTGGGGGGGAGAGACAAAAGCAAGCAGAACAAAACAAATTGTTAATGATACATAATAAAACCTGAGAGGGAAAATGTGACTTCAGCATGAGCAAAGAATGAGTGACCTTTTGTGTGAAAAACAAATGACATTACAGGTCAGTCATAAGGTAAAAAGGAGGAGGGAAACAAAAAGACACAATAAAGATGTAATATCCACAGCATTTCCAGTGACCACTCTAAAATGATAAAACCAGGAAAATCAAGCATACACATACTATTTTGCAAAAGGTCAAGGGCCGTTGGGGATACTGAAGATATAGCATGTAGAGAAACAAAGCATTGTGGACTGAAATGGTAGCTGTGAAGTGATGCTTTGCACTATACCTGAACGACTTGTATATACCTTACTTTGCTTACCTTGAAATTTGTACTCCCTTTTTGAGTTGTATGTTCAAACATGCTTTACACACATCAGTTCCGAGAAAACAGAAAAATATTACCATACTGCTGATCCAAACCTTCCACTTCACACAGCGTGCATTATGCACATGCAATCCATGGCTAGTGGTAAAACTGTTTATGTGCCAAACAAGACCTATGTGCCAAACAAGGCCTATTCAGGGCTAAAACAAGCATGCCCTTCAAGACAATGTTGAACGCCAGGCTCTGGGATGGCTTCAAGACAATTTCTGGCCAAGTATTGTGATATTGGGCGTGAGCCATTCTGTTGTTCAACAACTGTGGGCATGATTTCAGACAACAGCCAGCACTGAACACCATCCTCAATCTGGACCATCCAGAATCATGAAGCATCAGGACCACCGATTTTTTAGGCCGACACCTTTGTGCAACAGAACGATCACTTCCGAACATCTCACATGAGCTGAGCATGGCAATGTTTGTCAATGTCAGCTAGCAGACAATCTCCCAAGTGTCTGCACCAACATAACCAACCGCATAAACCCTGTAAATAGTCTTGGCGCTGTACCTTTTTATTTTGCAGAATTCATTTTCCTAAATATTCAGAAAAAGAAATATCTCGGCAGTACCCTAACCTAACCTGCCACTCATGGCTCTTTCTGGGATGTCACCATATTGGAGGAAAAAAGAAGCAAACACAACGGACCCATCTACCAGTCTTGTTCAACAGCTTAAAACGCAAAAGCCTTACCTCCGCCACGTTGAGGCAGGTAAAACAAGGCTACTCTCAAGATGTTGACCAGTCAGCATGAGTTTTCACTCCATTCTTAAAAATGTAAACAAATTGTTAAAAAAAAGGAAAAAGAAAAGGCACAGACAGACAACTATTGTCCACTTTGAACAGTGTTCACATTTTCAGTCCAACAGTGTTCACATTTTCAGTCCCCAGTCACTGGAGTATGTATCTATCTTTCTATCTATATCTCTATCTGTGTATGTATACGTATGTATATATATATATAACAAAAAACTCGCAACCTATTATTGTGAACGCTGTCCATGCTGCAGTATGTAGTTGCCATAAGGCTTTGTGTGAGTTAGTTTTGTTTTGTTATGGTTAAAAACTGAAATCGGAGGGAAAAGTGTTAAGACTTCCTAGAATAAAGACAGGTACGGGACTTCAAAGGCAAAAAAAAAAAAAAGGGGGGGGGGGGGGGGGGGGGGGGGGCCAGAAGGAAAGCAGCATAAAAAAAAAAAAAAAATTTAAAGAGGGGGTGGGGGGAAGGGGGGGGGCAGAGGAACTATGTTAGTGACCAAAACACTAGGGATATAAAGAAAAAACTTCCAAAGACGCATACCTATACAATACTTTGCTAACACTCCAAGTATCCCCAAAAAGGTTTTCATTAAATTCCCTGAAATACTGAAAAAAAAGATAACAAGCTTACTTAAAAATAAAACCTGAGAGGTAAAAATAACATCAGCAAAAAATGGTGACCAAGTGATCTTATGTTGAAAAAAAAAACAACAACCAAGACACAAGGAAAGTAAAACAATGTGGGAAGACAAACGTAATATAATGAGGATCAAAACATCTCCAGCGATTCCCATGATCACTCCAAGGTGGCATAATCCCCCCCCCCCCCCCCCCTCCCCAAAAAGCATACATACATTCCATTGCGTAAGTATGCATCTTCACCTATGTCTGTTTTCAAAATTGGTTCTCTAAAAAAAAATATCAAAAACACTTGCCAAGTCCACAATGATGGGGGCGGAGAGGAGGGAGGAATATGTGGAAGGCCTCATGAGAAAAATAAAATGCAGAGGAAAAAAGGAAAATGTTAATCACCATCCCTTTCTGTTCTTTATAATCAATTAACTCCATCGGATTCCCTTTAATAATCTTCACTGCCTCTTGTGATTCACCAACAGATTTCTATTTCTCAGACCCTTTCTTTATTTTATTCTGTGTCAATTCAGTTCTGTGCACACGTTTCTACATCATGGATTTCGGACAATCACTATTTTTTGTTTGTTTTTCCTTGCTGTCAATCTTCTTTTATTTAATGTGCCTTTCTGTGGATCTTACAATGTCACAAATTATGTTCTTTATTTCACAGTCCCCCCCCCCCCCCCACCCCCCCTTTAAGGAAAAAAAATGAAGGGCAACTGCTAACAAGGAGTTCCCAAGGAAAAAAAAAGCACAGAAAAGATATAATGGTCAATAAATGTTCAAAACTATTTCATTTATAAGGATACTTTTTTTTTTTTTAAAGAGAATTTATATAGTGCCTATCCCCGGCCACAGACCAAGCTCTAAGCGCTTTACAATCCGCATTCTTGTTTACACAATGGGCTGCCTACCTAGGTAGATCCGACTGAAGAGCTGCCTGTTGGCGCTTCATCCAGTTGTTCCTCCCCACCCCCGAGTCATTCAGTCAATATCGTTCATTCCATTTAACAACGCTTTCATTTTCTCGATTTATTATGCAGAGTGCATGCTATGTGTAACATGTCATCCATACCAACAGTGAAACTGGCCTTCTCTTCTGAAAGTTGGTGATGAGTGCGTGCAAGATGTTATGTATACTTTCACACACAGAACCTCGGTTTTTAGTCTCACTCGAAGGACTGTTTGGGAAATGGAGTCAGAACCAATGTTAACTCCGAGGGAAAAATCCCCCTGTACCGAAACGGCCCAACAGAGATTCATACCCGCAACCCCAGGATCACCAAGATTACGAGTCAGGCACTCTACCAACCGAGCTATTCCGGCCCAAATACTTGGGTTTATGTGATGCATAGCTGTCAATGTTTCTCTCAAAATCCTTTTTTATCCTGTGAATGAACACTGATCTTTCAGGATCGATGAATACGAAATGACAAAGTCAGTATATAAGGTTTCTGTGTCTAATGTACAATCACATGTATGCCCTTGTCTACAATTCTACCTCCCCTTCCTTCTACACATGTACTAAAATCACACACACACATACCACATACACACACTCACTCACTACATACTCACTCACACATGCACAAAGAGAGAAGACAGAGAACAGAACCAAACTAGTTGACTCCAAGCAGCTTGACTCTACCCTCTCACTTTCATCTGTAATCGCAACAAAATATCACACATGCATGCTTTCAAGCATGCATGTGTGCGCGCGCGCGCGCGCACACACACTCTCACACAGAGTCTATGCAGATAAGCACAAATGAACATCAATTCATGCACATGAACACAGGAAATAATGCAACGTACTATGATGTAAATGGGGTTTCCTTTTTTGAAAACAAAATTAAAAAGTGATGCCATGCAAGCATCTTTTTCCTTGGTCCAATGCATTCTACAAGATGGTCATGCTTTAGAAAGTAAGGGTCTATGGAAACCACAAGGCAGCAATGAGAGTATTGACATTTTGTTCCTTTTAATGTGTGGGTCTGTCAGAACTGCAATATATAAACAGGGGATGCTCAAAAACCAGGATTGTCTCTGGACTAAAAATTCCCAGATGATACTTAGTTTTCTTGGGAACGAGTACATGAAAGAAATGTGCTTGTTCTGTTTTTCTTCTTTCCTTCTTAAGTAAAAAGATGGTTAATTGTAGTAGTAGTCCATTCAGTTATAACATACTAACAATGGCATGCTCTGTGCATGAGTGATGGTCGCCTCAGAGGCAGGAACAATGGGAGAAACTGTAACTTCAGCACAGAACAAGCACAAAGCTGCTGACATTGTATTTATAGGAATCGTAATTTCAACCAACCAGCTCTCTACAGTAGTTCAAGGGGGAGAGAAGGTCTGCACAGAAGCCGAGGACTTGGTCACCTTTTTCATGGACATGATCAAAAAGTGGTTACCCAAAGGACAAGTGGAGAGAGCATTTCCAACTGCCTGCAGGTGTAGTTGTCACGGTCGGACAATCTGACGGGTAGTTATTTTGAACCTTAGATCTACCTGTTTACTTCAAAACAAAGAACTTGTGAATAAAGGGGGAGTATTAAGCAGCATATGAAGCAGGTTTAAAATTAACATTTATTTGGAAAGGGGATGGGAGAATTTTTTTTAACAGAGAAAAGAGAGACTGTCAGCCCCACAAGCTACAGTGAAGGTTAAAGCATGCTCTGGTATGTCTCAAATATGCGCACTAGCATCTTTTATGCACATTTACCTCGCTTTCATACATGTACAAAGTCTTAGACCAAAATACATCTCCCCCTCACCAACTCTCCCAGATCTCCTCTTGTCTTGCCCCCCCCCCCCCCCCCCCCCCCCCCCCCCCCCCCCTCGTCAAAAACATGCATTAAATGCAAAACAAGATCCACAACATCCAACAGATGTGCCAGTTCAGAAACACCATAAGAAATAAATCACAGGAGCACTTGGTGTAGCAAATAATTTCAGGAAATGTTGAAAAACCAGAAAAAAAGAAAAGGTCAGTCATCACAGCTTAAATTAAGGTATCTGCGTAAGTCAAATATATGTACATGAGACAGGAGCACAGTAAAATTGTTAAGAGTAAAAACAAAAACCATTGCACCACAAATCCATGCAGAGGCCAACTAGGACTGGCCAAACTGCCTCCGTTCATAAATCTGAGAGAGCAAGTATCTATTCTCACAGCCCTACCCACCCCCTGTTTTTAATCATTAAAAGAAAACCACAAACATACTTTAAGCAATAATTTAAACAATAAACCTGCCCATCCTTGTGAGAAAATAGTCTTGAACAGCTGATTTCTGTTTAATATCAATTTGAGAATGAGTCCTCCCCAGAATAAAAGAAGAAAAAAAATCTATGGCACATGTTCCCACGATCCTTGGTCACACAATGAACCTTACAAGCAAATTAAGAACAGAAAATGGTAAAAAACAGAGCTCCTGAACATGACAAGTAGAACTGCACCAACAATGTACATAAACTTGCAGGCATGTTTACAGTTTTGTTATTCAAAACAAGCCATGTGGAAAGAATTGCACATGATTCAACATGAAGCAAATTATTTGGGCTCCAGTATGTACAAGTAACCACTCTTTCCAATGGTCACAGAGTACTACAAGAAGAGTGTGTGTGTGTGTGTGTGTGTGTGTGTGTGTGTGTGTATGGTTGTTGTTGTCCCTTTCTTTCCCCCTACAGTGAGTTTCTGCTTAGTCATGATTTTGACAGCCTTTTAAATGAGTAAAATTTTCCAACAGAATTTTCATTAGACTGCAATCATAAATACACCACAGCTTTGAAACTTTGCTGAACATAGGCTTTTCAGGAGCCATCTAATTCATTTGAACATGTAACTAAATTACAAATTGCTTTCTATCTCCAGCTGGTCCATTTCCAATTAAGATCACCCTCTCCAAATCCAAGAATTTGCATTGCAAAAAATAATACACAAATTTTTCCTCAAACATTGGCCAAATAAAATCAATAAAATCAGAGGCAGAAAGTACCTGCACGCATAAAATTTTACAATGAAATTTTCCAATGACTTCAATCATTAATAAATCATAGCTTTGCTGCTCTGTTGAAGATTAGAATTTCAGAAGCACTATTAGTATTGTGATTAATACACTTAATGACAAATTAGTTTCAAGACCCAGTTGGTCTGTCTCACATTGATTTTATCCTTTTGAAATCATAAAGCCCTTCCATGACAACAAAAAGTGATGATTAACACATCAAATATTGGCTGAATGAAATCAATAAAACAGGGACTGAAGCGCACACACACGCACACTCAAACCAACTGAAATGAAATTTAAAAAAAAAGTCTGAACACTTTCAGACACTTACAAGAATGACAGCACTATTACCAGGAAAAATGTCATGGACATGGTTGAAACAACACACCTGACACAACATTTTCTCTTTGCCATCCCCTGCTCACAAGTTGGTTTTGTTCATATGGAAGCCAAATTTTCAACTGAATGTGTATTCAAACAAGTCAAACCACAGTCACACAGTTCTACAATCAGCACCCCCCCCCCCCCCCCCCCATCGATGAACTGAATAAGTGCACAAATGTTCCCCCTTCATTCGTTGTCCATAAAGTGGATGAAAAAGGAAGATACTTCCCAAACTTGGGTGTTATTTCATTGTTTCAATGTCAGGGTTGCTGTAATGTTTCTCCAAGAATAATGCAGTCAGGCCTTTCCCTGTCAAACCTTCCTCTATCCCTAAGTACACTTCCGTTCATGAGCATCTTTCCCATCTCACTTCCAGACAGCTGAAACAGTTGCGTATCTTCCTCTCTCCCTTAACTCTGTGCAGAGCCATTGAAGCACCACACTGAAGAACAGATCACGAATTTTTTTTCCCATTCTGTCCGTTGCGACCAAGGCCTGGGTCTCTGCAAACAAGTTTCCCTGTCTATTCTGCTATGTTATCAGTCCATTGGTTTTCTACACCTTCCTCTCCGTCTCTCTTCTTCCCTGATCTCTGGAGGATTGTTTTAGACAGGTCGTGTGACTTGTTACATTGCCATACCAACATAGTTTTCTCCAGTTCACTCAGTAGCAACACCACCGCCGATGAAGACGGACGGAGGTCTGTCGAAAGCTCAAAATAAGTGCTTATTTCCCAGCTGAGTGACCTGTCTAAATCCAGTAGTCGTTATAACATAGTTTTCGTTTCTTTAATTGAGGTCAGTAGATTTTCATAGGGTCCAAAGTGTTGCTCCATGGTTTGATGCACATGTTCATAGGTGATAATATCTGTTTGTCTGATGTCCAGCATCCTGCGGCCAAAACCTCACTTCTATGGCTAGGGGTCTTCTTTCCAGACCTGCTGAATGGGTTAATGTCTCGCATGCACAGGGGAACATGGAATATACCTTGCACGTTGGAGCTCGACCTTATCTTTCATGGAGATGTTGTTCCAAACAAGTCTTAGTCTGGACATTGTTGATGTTGTCTTCGCTGCCCTTTTTGAGTTGAATCCCTCACAGCTAGTGAGGGATCCCAGACAAGTGAACTGTTGAACACTGTCTATGGACTGCTGATGGAGATGTGGTTTACCATCCATTTCAACTTCTCTGCGCTGATTTCCAGTCTTTCAACATGCTAGGAGAGTTCTTGTTTATTGCCTGAAAGGACTGAAATTTCACATTTTAGATTCACATTTTAGAGTAAATTCTAATCAACTGTACATATCTAGCACCTACCAAGAACTTCTTCACGGAAAAACTACTCATGTCATAAATTTTCAGGCTCCAAAGCACTCGAGAGTATTCAGCGCAACCAATGATTTCAAGATGATAGACAATTTACCCAATGAGACCATACTTTAGGAGAGAGCCAAACCTTGCTGTGGCTGGACTGAATTCATGTGCAAACTGAATGACTGATCTACTGATCACATAGTCAATGTGCATCAGAGTATGTTATATGGTTGACACGACCTAGTCAGTTAGTAAGACTTTGACTCCTTACTAATTTGAGAGAAAAAAAACATATCGTCTTGTAGTTCGTAAGACATGCTGCAACCATCTGCAAAAACATTTACATGTGCAGCTCCCTGTAAAATGTTGTTGACTTCTATTGCACTTGCAATGCCTATATTTTGCAAGATGCGTTTCATGTAATATGAACAAGGTTGACTACAAATGTCACTTACAAAAAGAACGAAGATAGGGAAAATAAAATCATGATCTACAGACCTGAAAGATTAGCTGCAAATATCACTTACAACAAAAATAAAGATGTGAAAAATAACACCATGATCTACAGACTTCCCCTTTATTAACCACGTCTTACCCACCAATCATGCTTTCAGTCAGAGGGTGTGTATAGGGAGAATGGATTGGTCTAGCAAAGTTTTTGGATTTTCATGATAATGCTCAACAGCCAGGTAAGACGACTTTGTCAACAGGCAGGTTCCAAGAAAGCAAAAGAACACAATTTTGTATTGTTTAAAACATATTGCACCAATCCCAGAACATGCAGTGTTTATGTTCCAAACTCACACATCACCATCACAACATTTATGTCCACTTCATGTCTTCACAGTATCAGCAGTTACTCAGCTTTTCCAAGACAGTTTCCAAGTGTGCATTTCTTGTACCTTATCAGCCCTGATGTGGCCCTTTGCGGTCAGCTGGGCTGTAAGCAACGTTATCTTGTACCTTACAGTTCACAGGCTATGTGAGAAGACTAGTATCGCATCAAATAATGAATACCTTAGAATTCACTCGCTGGTTATGAAACATTACAATTCCTTCGCTGTTCAAACAAAAGACTTCCACATACCGTAAAGTTCGGTCTATTGAGCGCACCTGTATATAAGCCGCACCCACTAAATTTTTTTAAAATCTGAACTTTTTTCACAAATAAGCCGCACTGGTTTATAAGCTGCACAGTCCGATGTGCCGCAGGCGGCAGCTGGCCGAGCGTTCGAAAATCAACACATACAATGTGTTCATTGCATTCATTGGCGTTTAAATAGGTCAGAATACAAGAGCATGTTTCCAGCTTTACTTCAGTCTTTTTTTTCTTTTTTAGTACGATGTGTTTTAAATCAATTAGAATCGAAGTTTTTATGAGGCTTCTTACAAGTGTTGTCTTTCCAACATCATTGCTTTAAAAAAAATACCGAAAAAAAACAACACATTAACGATGCACTAGGCCTAGAAAGGCAGTTCACTCCTGCATTCATTGGTGTATCAAGCTAAGCAATTGGTTGAGTACTCGAAAGCGCAGGCCAATCAAAGCGAAGGTATCAAATGCAAACCTTCACTCCCTGTCCACGATTTCAACAATGGCGGATCGAAGGCAAGGTCTGACAATGACCGAGTTGAACGCGCTAATCGTTTTTGAATTGCAAGACGCACTTGGTAAGATAACGCATATAATAACAAACCAGAACATTAATGAAACGATTCAATTAACGCTTTGTGAACAGCCAAACGTATGCGTACAAAGCAACACTGAAGTGCCACAAGCATCAAGTTTCTTCACTTCCACCTTGAGTGGGTTTTTTTTGTTTGTTTGTTTGTTTGTTTCAGTTTTCAACAGACTTAGAACCCAACGTAAAATATTCTGATTTCTTTAGTCCATAAAGATGGTCTGTTTGTCTTTACTGCATCAATGTACACTGCAGACTCTTATGCCACACACATGCATTCTCTCAATCTACTTCTGTGTATAGAAAGGGGATGCATGTCAAAAGTTGCCATGTCTGATACATCAAAGTGCAACTTGAATGCACTGGATTTTCAAAAATGCATTAAAAGCTTGCCCAGCTCATCTTATGGAATGCACAAAAAAATGTTACCACTGCACATCCCAAGTAGGTAGATATATTTCCCCTCTAAAAATGAGGGGAAAAGACCATGGTTACACAACAACAACAATAAACTCTTACAATATACAGGTATATATGCACACTTTTTCAATCAAAATATTGTCCAGGTTTGACCAAATGACTAGTCAACTACATCACCCAGTGGGAATGTAGTAAGAACCCTGTGTGCTTGGAAAGTGCTTGCTTGCACAAATGAGCATGCTCATGTATACTACACATGTCATGTAAATGTGCTTCTCTCTTCCATGTAGGTGGGTGTTATATGTGCATGGATGTAAGTAGATCTAGATTTGATGTGGTCACAGTACTTCAATATTAATCATGTTTCCTCATATTCTGCTTTACCCTAACTAAAACCTACGTCCCTGCTGCTCGCTTCCTGCCTTAACCAAATGTGGCTAGTTATTAACATTAACGCCACCACTGTAACTTAAAGAAAAAAAAAGTTCCTCTAGGCACTTTTTTACGGAAGATACAACCACCTTTCTACATCTGTGCATATTTGAGGTATCCAGGAACAAACCATTAACTCTTTCATTCCTACTTTTCTATGAACCATTACTTCCTCTTGTTCCTAGATTCTTATGATATGAGTATTCCCTTCATTCCTGGATTTAGAGAAAAAAAAAAAAGAAGAGTAAAGTGAAAACTGCCACGTATGTAGTAGCAAACCGGCCAGAATAGAGCAGCAACCTCTTTCCCATGCTGTAGGGGCCGTCTGGCATCCATTCCATTCATAAACACTGCAGCGCGAGCGACCCGGTCATGACGGGTACCAATGACGCAACTCGCACAAAGTTCAAAGTGCTTATCGCAAGAACCGATTTTGTGGGCTGCAGGAAGGAAAGGAGGGATTTTGTGCTGCCCAGTTTTCCGGGCTGCAGGAAGGATGGGTAGCATTTCTGCAAACCAGAAAACCGGGTTGTAGGGATGAAAGAGTTAAGAACAAAAAACCTTGGCTGAAGAAAACAAGCAAGCAGTTTTGTTTAAAGTTTCAGCTGACAACCACACAAAAGGAAATGTCCTACTGACAGCCAAAGACCACATGAAGTAAATGCAGTCCTCGTCCATGCCTGGAACAGCTCAGTACCTCTACAACCGTCTCCAGCCTTCTTCATTTCCCTCAGGAACTGACACTTAAAATCACCAAGGGTTTTATGATGCAACATGTAACTAACTACTAAACAGATCATAAGATGAATTCATCAAACTTGTATGTTCTTTTTATATAAGAATCCTCCTACCCCCCCCAAAAAACTGCAAGTTCAAATCACACCAAATTTGGTATAAAATTCTAATAGTGGGTGCACTTCGATGTGCATGTGTCTCTTTATGTTAATATCCATGACTGACCACTATGGTCACTCACCTGCAATCTGAAGATCTACAATTAATCTGTATGTCTTAGTCACCTTAGCCTTTACCACTTCAGTTTGACTAGACTTCTCACACACACGTATGATCTACATCAATGTCTGAGGTACTGCCGTCAATCCAGCAGTCCCTGGTCAGCTAAATCATCCACAATTATGTTAAATGGACCATCTTCTTTCACTGTCAAATGGCGCCCGCAGGCATTGGCGCAGATACATGTCATAGCACTCAACCCTTCCCAAATGACCAGTATGGACGTGAAACAGCCGGATCAATAGTTATGGGAAAATGGTAGATGGACAAATTGAAAGGCTTCTCTGGCAACGTGGAAAGAGAAGAATCTTGCCATGGCAGTACCTATCCCACACCTGCTTGATTACCTTATTTTTTTGGCCAACAAGGTGTTCTGAAGTAAAGGGTGCACCCCTGCACTTTATTTCTTCTATATACTGGGCTTCTGAAAACTGGATGCAAGTCTTTTGCTGGTTACAAAACCAGTTTCTAGCCAAGGACCTGCACATTATATTGAGCCAAAGGTCCAATGACAGGACCAAATAAATAAGCGAGTCAACAATACCCCAAAAGTTATACTGTCAAGCAAACCCAGTAAAAAAAAAAAAATGAAGGTATGAAATGCATGCAAGTTACAGCAAAAAAAAAACAACAACAACAAAAACCCTCCTGTCAACAGCACAATGAACAAGCCCTGCTTTGATACTGTGCACAGACTAGAGTCAAGCAGACTGGCATGAGCAAGCTACTTCCATTTCTAGCTCAGTCATGAGCAGCCCATTTCATCTCCGCCATGGTGATCTTGTTTTCACCTGTTTCTATGGAACTGCCTGTCAGCCAGCCAGACAACATGAAATCTGCAAAACTAATGTTACCTGAGAACTTGGTAGAAAGGTGGAATATGGCCTAGGGTCAAGGTATAACATTTGGGTGCAGATCCTAGATATCTTTTCTTCTTTTTTTTTGTTCACTTTCTTTCATGTGGTGAAATAGAGAATTTCTAAGACATTGCAAACTGTTCAACAAATGATGCATGAATCTCAACGAAAGAAATCAGGCATACTGGGTGTATTTAGTATATATGAACTAGTCAGATTTGGTACAGATCCTGATTAAAGCCCTGATCTGTTGAGCACAATTTCCTAAAGGGGGGAAGAAGGGGGAGATGTAATAATATTCAGTCACAGCAAGTAACACATTGAGCTTTAAGCCTATGAGCAAAAAAACAAAAGTGCAGCAGAGACAATGAGGACCGAGTTAAGTACAACAAAGAATTTTGATGTATTTGTAATGGTCTGGAAGAAACAATGGATTCAACCAGGGTTTGATAGAAAGTAAGACAGCCTACAAGAAGACTATCTGACCTTAGCGGAAGTCTGGCTCTCCCCAGTGCCCTTCTTGTTTACCTCTGCAATGGGGATAGATCAGTGTCAGCCTGTTTAACACTTCCAAACTGTTTCCTATTTAATTCAAAATCAAAGTCACCTTCCTAACTATTATATTACTTTCTTTTCAAAATGCCTGATTTCAGTTCTACGAGTAAAGCTTACGCACAGTACAAAACCTTGCCACTGCATATGGCAGTAACTGGACATGTGTTTCTATCAATTCTGGTGACCATAGTCAAACTGCCTGATGTTGTATGCCTGTTCTGCATGAGTGGCAGATAACTGTGCACACTGGACAACAGATAACTTGGGCTGTGTTGACATGAACACTGAACATGACTTGAGTTCATGTTCCACTTTGGTTGCCAGAACTGTTTTTGCCCTAGACAGAGAACTTCATAATATACAGTGTTCTGGTCAGAAACTAAAAAAAAGTTATCACTTTGTGGTTCAAAAGTTATCGAACTCCATGTGTTTGACACCTTGGGCTTGTCTGTCAGTCATCTACTTTGGTTACAGAACGACTTTGTCCCTCTGGAAAATGTCCTCCTCTCTGTTTCACCATCTTAAACATTTGTGTGTAGTAACTTGCAAAGACAGTACACTTCTGATGTAACAGCCTAAAATCCATTTGTGTTGCATTTTGTTATCATAGTAATTTCTGCTGAATCGGTTCAGTTGGTATTTCTTTGTTCGTCCATCCTTTTCCACACTCTTTTAGGCTGAAGACCTGTCTATCCCTGAACTAATGTAGCACATCCATCTCTTACAGGTAGTTGTTTTCACAGTCAATGCAATTGTAAGAATCTTTCGGTGTTTGATTAACATATGCATTTTGCTTTCACCCCAAACCCCATCCTCCCAGAAGGCTGCAGGTAACAAAACAGAAAAGAGCTGACAGTGGGTCTTTTTGACAACTACACACAGTATTGTCTTGGGACTCAAATGTCTTCAGTTGTTAATCTGAACAAATCTGACACTGGAATGTTGCAGAGATAGGTGGAACACCTGACCCTTATCTACTGTCAAGTTACATGTGCCGCAAGAAAAGTACATGGTCTGTAGGTTCACACCATATTTCTAGCCACACCTGTAGACAAGACAGCGTCTCATGCAGGTGCGAAGCCAGAGTCAGTGTGGGTGATGTCAACTGATTATAGTGGAACCATCTGGCCAGCACAATCTTTGTAGTGTCAGCATGCACCATTTAGTCTCACCACCTTGAATGGCATTGACATTCTGGTTTGCAGCCATGGTGTAATCAGTCACTGTTCCGCTCATCATACATTCAATCCATCAGAGGCTTCACTGCTTCTCCTGTCGGCCAAGGCTTGCTGGTTTCGCAGGTAGTCAGAGTACATTTCCCTAGCTTGGTGCAACACCTTGTGGACATTATGCCGACGCACCATCTTGTCAAACAGCATGGCCACGTCCTCGTAGCCCATGTTGCTGTGCACGATTTGATCTCGATGCTGCAGCAACAGGGTCAAGCACAGAAACATGAGGAAGGGGTTTCCACTCCCAAACTCCAGGGGAGGAGGAAGAGTAATGTCTGGGGGTTGGGGACGAGGAGGGGGTCTGACTCCTTGTGATGACGGACCACTGGACCAGCTACTGGAAGACTCCCCGTCAGAAACTCCAGAATCCGAATGGCTTGGCTGGTCAGGGAGTCTGCTGGAATTGGTACGGTTTAGCTGGTCTGAGAGTTTACTGGCCGAGGAGTCCTGGGAGGTGGTATAGCTCTGACTAGATATTTCAGAAGAAATTACTATGTCTGCTGGCCGCTTCTTTGGAGACGTCAGGAGTTTCTTCATGCTACCAAAAAAGCCCGAGAACTCTTCATCTTCTGCATCATTTTTGGTTTGACACGGTGGGCTTTCTGCACTGCTTTCTTGTGTGGAAGGCCTGCTTGGTGTAGAAGCAAGATCTGAATGGCTAGATGATTTATCACCTATAGCAGGGTTTGCATAGCAGGGCAGGGCAGCTGGGCTCTCTGCACCGTCTACATCTACAGTAACACTACAGTCTGGGTCAGATGTGCCACACTGATCAGAACTTGAGCTTCCACTCCCCTGCGGGGCAGGCACACTGAAGGAGGACGCTACTTGGTAGTCCGATTCTGGCTGACCGTTGGTCACTAAGGTTCTTTGCTGTAAGAGGCCTCGGTGTTCAGGTGAGGACTGTTCGATAGAGGCCTGGTCAGAGGGAGAGGACTCCACCGTCAGTGCGACCTCCTCCTCCTCCCCATTCTTCTTTGGACAGCTATAGTCCTGGGCAGGCACTGTCAAGGTGTTATTGCTGCAGTCCTGCAACACCTGATCAATGCTGTTGGACCTCTGCTGCAAGGAGCGAGTCATGACATTGTCGATCTGTGGATAGTCCAGGCCCCTGTCCTCGTCGGCTGGGGAAACGTCAAAGGTTGCTCCCTGAGAGGTGGCGGTGTGTTGGGCAGGGAGGAGGGATGTTGGGGGAGCACTGGAGGGTTTGGAAGCACCCTGGTTATTGTCTCGAGTCCTGGTGGAACATCGCATGGCCAGCAGCTTGGCATAGACAGACTGCTGGAAGGAGAAAGTGGGGGAGCAGGGAGTGGAGGACAACAGCTTCACGTTGTAGTCAGGGTCTACGAGGGCCAGATCATGCTCTGGAGGGGCTGGGGGCAACGTGCTCCACATCACCTGTTCAATCACACATCACCTGTACAACCAAATAATAAAAAAAAAAACATCTGTACTTGTGAAACCACCAACAGAATCAGTACTATAAATCAATCATCTGTTATTCATGGGTGAACCCTACAAAACTTGATTTGACTGAAATAAGGCCGGGGTCCAGGGGCCGCCTAGGCCCTGGCGAGGTACAGGGGCAGCGCCCCATTGGGGGGTCCAAGGGCGGCGAAGCCCCCTGGGCGAAATTGAATTAAAAAAAATTTTTTAGGCCAATTTCGTTGGCTCTCCTGCACCAGAAAAAAACTTAATTGTAACATGATTTCTGCAGTAAAAAGCTCATGCTCAGGAAAGTTAAAATGAAAAAATAAAGTTTATAAAAAACCTTTTGGTGGTAGTTGAATCTGTTGGAGAGGAAACTGACATTCCAAGCCATAGGCCCGTTGTCAAAGTGAAGAGAAGAAGACAGTGTAGACAGGAAAACCCATGTGAGAATTGGGAGAATTACCATGAATCCTGCACTCAACTTTTGTTTCTTCCTCAGGAAAGTTAAAGTCTAAAAGTGTAGAAATAAACCAGAATATAAAAACTCAAGAAGCGAAATTTTTCTCACCCAATCTGAACTGATCAAACATTCCAAAAATCAAGACTGTGTTCAAAGGTAAAATCTGGGTAATCAGAATCATCTGGGTGATCAGCATGGCTTCGAAGCTTCTTTTTTCCATTTGCTCCGTAACTGATCGTTTTTGAGCAAACGATACAGAAAACGATACAGAAACACGTGCCGGCCACATTCATTTTCTTGCACCACTTGCGATATTCACTGCCGTCATCATCAGTTTCATTTCGCCATTGCCGTCTCCTTTTGTTTCTAATTTGGCCCTCGATGCATGCTACTGGATCTCCTTCTTTCAAAAAAAGCCATGACTGTAATGTATAGTGGATATCTTAACTCATACAAAAATCATACATACAAGTCACAAGGCTTGACACGATGCTTCGTTGTGTTTTCATGAAGCCGAACAGTTATAAACAAAAGAATTATGGGTAAGACGCATGCGCAGTGTTTTGGCAGCGGACGTCGTCTGCTAGTCTGTACTGCAACACTGCTACAATGACTACTTCATTTCCGGAGCACCATGCAAACTTTCCTGGTCAGACAGACGCGTCAATGTTAGCCTGTGAAGACGCCGGAAATACAGAAACAGCTACTTCCGGTAAGAGATCGAAAGCTTGGATTGAACACAAAATCGGAACTGACAAGTCGTGATTTTTTTTTTTTTAATCGACGGAAGTTCCATCAAGACTGAAAGTCATTTTGACGGATTTCCGTCCATAGACGGAAAAGTTTCACCCATGGTTATTCTATAATCATCTTCATCATCTGTGCAGTCAGAGTCATCTGTGACCATCTTCTCCTGGAATATCTCTCATCTCAAATGACAACATTCCCAAGCACAGCTACAGTCACCATCATCACTACTGCAGCCAAAATAATCATGCAACCATCTTAATGATCACTCTAGCTGCACAGTCAGGACAATTATATGGGGAGTTTGTGTTATACTCCCTGTTTGGCTAGTATACTTACCATGTCAGACCATAGCATTCAACGGCAGTTAGCCAGCTCTGTCAGGCCGAATTTTTTCCGTGGCCAATGCAGTCATAAGACAGTCACGTGATGTCCCCCACTTCCGGCCCCGGAAGAAGCCAGTGTCAACTTCCTATACGTCATTCAGCGAGGCCTGGTGTATGGTAACCCCGAGAACCTTGGCGCCAGAGGGGAAGGTAGGGAGGGAATTAGAGTCTGACATGGTAAGTATACTAGCCAAACAGGGAGTATAACACAAACTCCCCATTTTGGCGTCATATACTTTACCATGTCAGACCATAGCAGAATTTAAAGGAATCGGAGGAGGGCGAGCGCCCTAGTGGTTCTTGGGGTTGACCGATATGGCTGCATTGGCCGCCACAAAGGAAATCCCCTTAGACCCATCAGCTCTGGTCATGCGGATATCCCTCAGGTAAAAATTAATGAAGGGATTTTCCGAACGCCAGTAGGCTGCCTCCAGCAGGTGGCGCACGGGGACAGAGTACTGGAACGCTGTGGAAGTGGCCAGTGCTCTGACCTCGTGGGCCCTGGGTGATAGGACAGGGAGATCCTTGTACGCCTGAGCGTAGGTAGATCTCACCGTCTTGGAGAGCCACCTGGAGATAGTTCCCGCCGAGATATCTCTAGTATTGTTGGGGTTGAGGGAGATAAGGAGTCGTCTCTGGGAGGAGCGCCTGGGGCGTGTGCGTTCCCAGTAGTACCTGAGACACCTGGAGGGGCAAAGGTCCATGTCTCCATCTTTTTCTCCCTTTCCCAAGATGTCCGTCAGGGAACGGATGACGAGGAAGGGAGAGGGGGTGCCCGGTTCTTGATTCTTTGCCAAGAACTCCGGAAGGAACTTGAGAGAGACTGAGCCGTCCCTGTGGAAGGCGATATCTCTGGGGTCACCGCTGAGGGCGTGAATCTCACTTCGTCTTCTGGCCGAGGCCAGGGCGAGGAGAAAGGTGGTCTTAAGGGAGAGGAGGTCAAAAGGAATAGAAGCAATGGGTTCAAAAGGGGGTTTTCTGAGGGCATCGAGGACCGTAAAAAGGTCCCAGAGGGGGATGCGCCTAGGGGACTGGGCTTCCCTAGAGCAACTCCTCTAGACACCTCTCTGAGCAGAAAGTCATTGTCAAAAGAAGGGCCCCCGAGTTGACGAATGGTGGTGCAGATAGCTGATCTGTAGCCCCGAATGGAGCTAGCCGACAGCTTAAGGGAAGAGGATAGGTGGGAGAGGAAATTTCCTATTTGGATGTTGGAGGGGCAGTCATGGGGAACAGAGTTATCTGAGCACCAGGCTATCCATCTCTCCCAACGGTAGTTGTAGAGGGACTCGGTGCTGGCTCTGCGAGATGCCGAGGTTAAGTCCCGTAATCCCTGAGAGGCCCCTGCCCCGGCTAGTGTGTCTAGGACGGACTGGGGTCTGTCCGAGTGGGGGGTAGCTGCAGATGTTCGCAGTTGGGCTGGCATAGAAGCCACGCGTGTAGGCGAAGCATGTTGGGATTGGAGTGAGGAAGACCTGACCGGGGTTGTCTCAGCATGTCCCAGCGAGGGCTGAGCCGGAGGGGGGGAACGTGGGTGAGGGACTTGAGGTCCGGGAACCAAGACTGGGTCGGCCACCATGGCGTTACGAGGATCAGCCTGGGTCTTTCCAGCCTCGCCTTCCTGATCACCTTGTGTAGGATGGGGAAGGGGGGAAAGGCATATGCCAGTAGGCCCGTCCAGGGGAGGGATAGTGCGTCGACTGCATACGCCTGGGGATCTGGAACGGGGGAGACGTACAGGGGCAGGCGATGGTTGAACCTGGTGGCAAACAGGTCGATCATGGGCACAAACCAATGCTCCCATACCCCCGACAGGGTATGTCTGTTGAGGGTCCACTCCGTGTGGAGGAGAGACTTCGACCTGCTGAGGGAATCCGCCAGGATGTTGCGTTTCCCTGCTATGTGTCTCGCGCGGAGGGTGATTCCCCGCGCGTGACACCAGCGAAGGAGGGCCTCTGTCCTGAGGGAGAGGCCTATGGAGCGGGCCCCTCCCCCTTTGTTGACATAGCAAGCTACCGACGTATTGTCCGTGAGGAGGAGAACAAGTCGGTGCGCGACCTTGTGTTGGAATTGGAGAAGGGCTAGCCTGACCGCTTCCAGCTCCAAGATGTTGATGTGGAGGCGTGCAGTTTGTGAGTCCCACTCCCCCGAGGCGTGACTCTCCTCCACGTGGGCCCCCCAGCCCAAGTTGGAGGCGTCTGTATAAAGTTCCAGTGGTTGGGTTGGGAGGGAGATGGGGACCCCGGTGGAGAGAGTGGCTGGAGTGAGCCACTCCTCCGTCGCCGAAATGAACCAGTGTCCGAGGGGAATGACCTGGTCCCAGCGGTCGGAGGTCTGTGACCAACGTCGGCGGAACTCCCTCTGAAGTTGGCGTTTGGGGACCCGCCCCAGGGGAATGAGGGGAGACAGGGACTCCATCATTCCTAGGAGGGAGGACAGGGTTCTGGCCGAGGTGTGGGGTGTCTGTGACAGGCGGGAGATGAGGTCCACTATGCGTGCAGACCTCTCCGGGGTCGGGGAGACTATCATGGAGATTGTGTCGAAACTCATTCCCAGGAAGGAGAACCTCTGGCTGGGAGTGAGTTCGCACTTGTTGGGGTTTGTGACAAACCCCAGTGTGGAGCACAGACTCAGGAGGCGGGTGGTGTGGGCTTGGCACTGGGCCCGGGAGGGGGCCAAGATGAGCCAGTCGTCCAGATACACTAGGAGGCGGATGTCTTCCTGCCTGGCTAGGGAGGCCATCTCCTTGACAACCTTCGTGAAGAGGAAGGGTGCCAGTGATAGGCCGAAAGGGAGGGCCCTGAACTGGAACACTCGGCCCTGCCAGACGAACCGTAGGAATCGTCTGTGGACCGGGTGAATCAGGATCTGAAAGTAGGCGTCCTTCAGGTCTATGGATGTGGCCCAGTCGAGATGATGGATGGAGTCTCGGATCTGGGTGGGGGTCTCCATCTTGAACTTGGTGGGCCTGAGGAACTTGTTGAGGGGCGAAAGATCTAGAATGGGCCTCCATCCTCCCGAGGCTTTTGGGATCACAAAGAGGTGAGAGTAGAAGCCGGGGTTTGGGTAGGAAACCTCCGCGATGGCCCCTTTCTTGAGGAGCTCTTGGACTTCCGTGCGAAGAGCTTCTGCTTTGGCGGGGGAGGGTTCGTTGGGGGAGGGAGGGGGAGATAGCATGAGGGGGGGACGCTCGTGGGCCCAAGGAAGGCGAAACCCTTCCTGTAGCACCGCCACTATCCAGGGGTTGAGGCGCATACGTCTCCACTGGTGGGCATGCCGGGAGAGGCTGCCCGCCCGGGGGGGCGAGGGTCTGGGCTGGTGGGAGGGGGATAGGGCGAGGGGGGGTGCTACCTGATCTAAGTCCACCTCGGGCTGTCTCCCTAGTCAGCTCCGGGAGCGTGACTGTTGGCCGAACCGAAAATTTTGCTGATGGGGTTTTGGCTTAGGCCTTGGGAGAAGATTAGGTCGCTTGGCGGGCCGTGCGGTGCGGGAAGGCGATTGCCTGGGATAGGGTCTGTGCCTGGGGAAGGAACGAAGTGGGGGTCTAGCAGGGCGTGGCGGTGGCCTGGGCGCAAAGGACACAGCCTGCTTGCGTTCCTCAACTGCTTGGGCTATGACGTCAGCCGAGTAGTCGCCAAAGAGCGATTGGTCCTGGCCCGGGATGCATCGCAGGGCTGCCTTAAGCGTCGGGGAGAGAGAGGTCCGCGCCAGCACGGCATCTCTCGCGACCAACAAGCAGTTGAAGTGGCTTCTGGCTGCGCTGTCCGCCGCAGCCGAAAGGTGATGCGAAATCCTGTTAACTAAGTGTCGCATGAAAGGATCGCTGAACAAGCGAGGGTCAGGCTCTTGGTGCTCCTCAGAGCCCGAGTCCCCCGGTACTGGGATGGCACCATCATCCTCCGGCCATAGAGCCTCCGCTCGCTGAAGGAGCATGCCCAAGTAGGTGTGTCCCGCCGTGGTGTGGAGGATGCCCATCCTGGCTACTCGGTCCCATTCCTTCAGGTTCTTAAATGAGATGGTGCCGGAAGTAGGGGGGGGCAGGTGGGGGATCAACCGACGGTCCGACTGGGAAATGCCCATCTCCCTGGTCACGGGATTGTCCGTAAACAAGGAGGAGACTGAGGGGTTCTTGCGGTCCCCGAGGAGGAAACCGACCTGGGCTGCATGTGGGGCCGAGAGGGGTCCCTGTCCTGGTGGAGGGATGGCGTGCGCACCCCTGGCGCGAGTTGCTGGGCCTTCCCAAATTGAGGCGAGGGATTGGGGGGCAACGATCTTTGGTCTAGATCTCTGGGCCGGGGGGGGACCGGCGAAATGGGAGAGGGAGAGAACTTCTTCAGCGGGTGCGGCCTCCCTCCTAACGAGGTCTGGTCGCCACCGTTCTATCGTGCGGACATCGTACAATGAGGTGGAGGCTAGTTCTTCCTCATCGTCCGCCTCAGGGAGGTACTGGTCCTGAGAGGGTTCATAGCACCCGTCATCAGGAGGTAAGTCGAGGGGTGCCTGTAGTGAGTCCCGGTGGCCCTATAATCGGCGGCCGGGACATCGTCCTGCCGATCGGACAGCTCCCGAGGAGGGAGACCAAGGTCGACCCAGGCAAGTGAGGCCGGGTGCCACATTCGACCATATAGCTGGTCGTACTGGGTGTTGGCGTTAAGCCACTGGTCTCTCTCGGGGGCATAGAGCCACCGGTCCCCGGGGAGGTAAACGGGCTGTGGCGGCCCTGGGGTGTAGGCAGAAAATCCCCGGGGACCCGGGTAACCTGAATCACTGTTGGGGGGGTCTTGAGAGGCCGTGGCCTGTCGTCCCCGTCCAGGTCCGTGCACTGTACCATACACGTCCTTGGAATGGGCCTGGGAGGGCCATAATGGTATGGAGGAGGATGCGGAAGTCGAGCCCCCAACCCGCGAAAGTGCGGATTGGTCAGGATGCGGTCCCGTGTTCCTCCCCCTGGAGGAATATGTAAGGTTACCCTTGGTCCCGCTGGTAGATCCTCCCCCCGGAGGAGCGGGACCGCGGACGTTGCCCAAATGGGGATCCGAAAAGGTCGGTTCCCCAACGTCCAATACCCCTAGGGAAGAAGGTGACGTTCGATCGGGGTAGGTCGACCGTCCTTGTGCATGGGCACGGCCGGGCCCATGGCGCGGCGTGCCCGCACGCCCAGGATTATGGACACCACCGAGGTCGTGCGTCGGGGTGACCATAAGGCTGCTTCCGGAGTCGAAGCGCTCCTCGAGCTCAGGTGTTGGCTGCACCCGTGCCCGGTGGGGCCGAGCGCTATGAGTGGACGTATCAACTTGGGGGGAAAAGGAGATACGTGACTCATCAAGGCGAGTGACGGATGGTGATTCCATCCCAGATCCGTCACCCGTGCTGGTCCGCGGCTCGGCAAGGTGCCCCGGGGGCCGAGATTCGCGTGACTCAGCATGATAGTGAGAAGTCTCCGAGCGAGTCCGTAGGCTAGAGGGCAAGCTGGCCGATGGAGAAGGGGTGGGGGAGGGCGAATTCCGTTGGCTAGTCTTTGCTCGGCAGGGCCCCTTGAGGGGAGCCTTGCCCTTAGACTTTTTGGGCAGCACCTTGAGGGGAGCTTTGCCCTTAGACTTTGCAGGCAGATCAAATGAAAGGCATTTTGAAATGGTGGCCGCTTGCCTATCAGCCTTGGGACGCCGCGGTCGTGCGTCCGTCGGTTTGGTAGACGAGGAAAGATCACGCGTCCCTTCCGCGGAGGAGTCGTCTCTGTCTACCTGAACCGTACGTTCATCGGTGTGAACGGATTGCTCTGAGATGGAATCGACCCGCGGGTTCTCCGGGAAATTGAGCGAACTCCGAGCAGTGGAGTGGCTCGACCCGGCGGTGTCCTTCACCATGTTGGGCACAGGTGGATAGAGCAAACCCGGAACACACGACCGCAAAGAGGAGACAAGGTGGCCGATCGAGAAAATCAATTAATCTCGATCGTCCGTGTGGTGTCGTGCAAAGTGCTCGAGAGATCGACTGAAACTCGAACTACCCGTACACGCCACCGGTCGGGTGACTGGTATGGCTATTAATAGCAATCTCTTTTTGGGCACTAAATCTTAATAAGCAGATCAGTGTCACGCACCCTTACTCGAACACGTTCTACCTGTGAAGGGTATTATTGAGCACTAAACCTTAATAAGTGGAACCAGCACAAAATGCGTGTTGAACCCGAGGCTCGGCAATATGGTGGGGGAACACGACCGGCGAGCGGTGCCGACGATCGCGAGTAACAAAGTCGCGAGAGTGCCGGTAAAAGAGACAAATCTTTTAATAAATACGCTCCCGAGAGTGCCGGTAAAAAAGATAATTCTTTTAATAATTTCGCTCCCACCAAGAGCCTCACACGGCAAAATACTCAGGGTCTAGTGCAAGCCACAACTGAATCAAGTGTAGAAACAAAACACAGCAATCTTAACACAAAGGCAAGTATAGGCGAGACAGAGCACAAGACTTATCTTGCTTTGACGGCAGGCCGAAGATGAATCACGTATAGGAAGTTGACACTGGCTTCTTCCGGGGCCGGAAGTGGGGGACATCACGTGACTGTCTTATGACTGCATTGGCCACGGAAAAAATTCGGCCTGACAGAGCTGGCTAACTGCCGTTGAATGCTATGGTCTGACATGGTAAAGTATATGACGCCAAACTTAAAATTACATTATTACCTGCATAGGCATACGTTAAGTTTTAGTGCTATCAAGGCCTTACTGCATGTGGACTTGTCTAAGCGTGTATGCTACATCACACCGATCAATCTGAAGCCATGGTGTGCAGCAGTTGCAGCCAAAATAAATAATGGGCATATAACCATCAGTGGTCATCTCTATCACCAGTACAAACACCTAAACCATTGTCATACTCCCCTGACTTCTCGAGTTGTGTAAAAGAAAAAAAAAAAAATCACAATTTACCTTTAAAAGAATCATAATTAAACTGCCAGCAAATCTACTCACACCAACACTATCATCATCTCATGATTCAAGATACAGTCAAATTGTCTGTAGATTAAACCCCAAAAAATCTGCTCGCTTGTTAATGAAACTACTTTGTAAGTAAAAATATTCTGGCTATGCATAACCTTCATAAAACTACAGCTCTACATGAATACCTCTGTACCAAAGGCGATGCAAGAACAGCCAAAATAAAAACATACACCTTCACATAAAATTCTGAGTCACACAAGAGTCAGGCAGCATTGAAGGGCTTCTTATGCATTACTCCTCTTCATCCATTCCCTATCTGTCCATCAACCCCCCCCACCCCACCCCACCCCCTCTCCTCCACTTCCCTCTCCCCTAAACCTCCTCTGCTCCCTTTCACCAGCCTCTCCCCTCACCCCATACTCACCTCCAACATGTACAGAGCATCCTCAAACGGGAATTCTCGCTTCAGCTGCAGCAGGAGCCAGCGGTAGCAGAAGAAGAGGTCGTGAGCATTGATGCTGACCAGGTAATCATGAAAGGGCGGGTCATGCACCTGCAACAGGTCGGCCAGGTGACGGAACTGGGTCATGATGGCCGAACCGTCAGGGCAGAAGTTGTTGCGCAGGCGGCCCATCAGGCTGCAGAAACAGATGTAGGCCTGGGCCTCGTCTTTCTGGATCACTAGCAGCGGTGATGCCAGGTCACTCATCCCCTGTGCACATGTATCAACACTGCTCAACAAATGCACAAATAGCAAAAGAGAAGCACAACTGCTGACTGAACTCATCAAGAAATACACCCTGAACACATGGTCTGTAATACTTGGCCTTCTGGGCAACATAAGGATTAGAAAAAATGTACTGATTTGTGGCAGGCACTGCAAGATTTCATTACCAATGCAGAGAGAGAGAGAGAGAGAGAGAAAGAGACAGAGAGAGAGAGAGAGGTATAGGTATATTGCTTATAGCCCAGCCAACCACACAGAGGTACCTTCAACTGGTGGTGTGGGGCAGGACTGTAATTATCTGTACACGGTGGACACCTGGTATAATGCGGTATGGTAGTTAAAGTGTTAATATTTCAGTGGGCTAGGTCAAAAGGAGAATAATTGCAGATAGATATACAATGGGTTACTGAACGCTAAAGGTATGAGGGAGAGAAAACACAGAACGGGAGAGAAAACACAAAACAGAGTAATGTTAACAGTGCTTGTTTATCAAGATAAAGTATAGCGTGATTCTGAATTCTCTGACAACCTGGAAACCTTGATGAACCTTTTTTCTTCCCTCCAGACACTGCACAAAACAGAGCAGTGAGCTCACCTGGCAATAGGAGACATCAGGGTGGGTCAAGGCGTAGGTGACCAGGATGTGGAACAGAGACAGGACGTTCTTGTTGTCATCGCCACCAGCGTACAGGCGATGGGAGCGATCCGTCCTCAGCACATCCTTCTTCACCATGGAAACCACGTACTTCACTTCCTCTGTGGTGGAGCCACTGGCAAATCGCTCTTTCCACTCATCACGAAGTGAATAGTACTCCTGCACAAAACTCATCTTTCAGACTAGGAAATCTGTTGCAGAAAAACTCTATATGGACATACTAGAGAAACTTTTGTTTTTCCTCAACGACGACATAAAATGAACAAACTCACGTGCATCACATCACCTGATTCTAACAGTGTGATTCAACAGCAGTGCAGTGTCTCTTCAGGTCAGGTGGGTGACCTCAGAGTCATATTGGCAGCTCTCGCTAGAAGCTGCTGCTGACATTGCTACAATCAGACCCTTAGTGTGCCATGTGAGTAGCTGCTACAGTCATACCCTTAGTGTGCCGTGTATGTGGTTGCTAGGTGGGAACTGGAAAGCTTGATAGTAGTGATACTGGCAAGAAATCGGAGACCAAAAATTCTTTAAAAAAAAAAAAGTGCTTCTGTAGTTAATGACAATGTGCAAAACATAACCTTTGTCAGCCCAAAGACAAAATATGCTGTGTTCACATTATAACTTCAGCTAGACATTGATTTGTTTTTATGCATAAGTGAGCTATTGATTTTTTTCATGCACAGGTGAGCTCCAGTCTGAGGCAAATTACACTTGCCATAAGTTTGATCACTTCATTATATGCAGTTCTTTGCTGTAGACCAAAAACAATGAACATTTCCCTCAGACAATGTTGTTTCAGACAAGTCAGAGGCTGCTCTTTCCCAAAACAAGATGGGGGATAGAGGATGTAGGCAAATCTCATTTTGAGAAGGTGATTCAGCTTGTGAAGGTCTGACAAAAACCCCCTGTCTTTATGATGAAGAACACTGCTTTGATGGGAGAATCATCTTATTCTTCTCACTACATTTTCTGATAGTACATACCTTTCACACTTTTCTTTTTATTTTAGTGATGTAATTTTCATTTTAAATTTTTACAATTTACAGGTATGACCCATACCTACTTGTACATGTTTAATATGAACATAGTATTGTTTTAAAGATGTACAGATAGTATACTTTGGTCATTTTGAGTCAGTCTCTTGAATTTGGTCATTTTGAGTAAGTTTATTTTGGTCATTTTGAGTCAGTCTCTTCAATTTGGTCATTTTGAGTAAGTCTCTTGAATTCTTAAAACATATCCAAAATGGTATGTCACAGGTTAATAACAAGTCAAATTTTCAGAATGTTGCTACTGAATTAAAACATGATCATTGGAGGGGCAATCAACCCCAACAGCAGGACACTTCAGATACACGGTAAACAAAAATGAAACAGAACAAACAAATCGAAAGCCAATCCTCACCTGTTCCTTGCGCTTCAGGTAGTCAAAGCGTTCTCGGCCAGACATGTTTTCAGGAAAAATGTTGAGCAGGTGGCGCCAGGCAACACGTCGCAAGGAGCCCTCGATTCCACCCTGGTAGATACTGATGCGAAACTCACTGGGCTTGATCATGAAGCCAGCAGAGTCCAAGTAGTGGTGGAACTCCATGTCTGACATGGGGGGCTTGAGAGGTTTGTAGGTCTCATCGGCCTGCTTCAGACCTGATACATTCACACATCTTTCAACATACACTACATAAATGACCGTTATATCGACCTGAGGCAAACACAAGGCTGCCTGATTAATCTGCATCCTTTACAACAAACCACAGAAACAACACACATCAAACATGTTCACCATTATGAAATACAACAGAAATATATGATAGCAAGGTGAACATTTCACAAGCAAAACAATAAGAGATACACATATAATGTTGTTTATAGCCCAGCTGACCACAAAGGGCCATATCAGGGCTGTCACCTTGTTGAAGTCAACTCTCCTTGAAGTCAGATTTTTAAAGAGAAAAAAAAAGGAAGCAGACAATAAAAACTGGCAAACAGTTAATCACGACTAAACACGAAGTCAAGCTAAACCGTGTTGTTTTCAGCTCAGTGGGCCATAAAGGCCACTGACAGAACATCACACCCACATAAACAGTAACACAAAGTACTGCTTACTTTCACAACCAGTATCAGAACCAGTAACAGACTTGATTACTGCTGCAATGCAAGAACAGTTGATTATTCTTTCTTACCACCACCTGTCTATCTTTCTCTCGGTCCCCCTCACTCACTCACTGGCTGTCTTGCTCACTCACACACAACACACACACACACACCACCACCACCACACCACATCACACACACCACACCACACACACCACACCACACCCACACCACACCACACACCACATACACACATACTACAAATATATCTTCTACTATATACTATCAGTTACTTCATTTTGCAGCACTGTCATACAGGCAGTGAATTTCGTACCTCCTTCATGCAACAGACATGAATGACTTACCCATGGCCCGCTGCATGGAAGACATGGTTTTGCCCACGTGGGAAGAGATGTTGCTTGTGATGGCGCCCAGCAGAGAGTTCTTGTCTAGCAGGCTGGAGATGCGTGCCTGAGGGACCTCTGCCGGAGCTATCACATCCCAATCATCCAGTTCTGAACACACAGTCAGCACAGGCTGAGAGAAAAGAGCAGGGACAACAGAAAACGAGCATGCACGCAACACACACACACACACACACACATACACACACACACAACATGGACACACAGCTTAAGCAAACCCCTTTTGTTTGTAAGGCAAGCACACATGCACACACATACCCACACAGAGCAAACAATACAACATGGACACACCCATGTACACACAGCTTTAAGCAAACCCTTTTCGTTTACAAGGAATACGGTGAAGAAGAGAACATGACGAAAAGTACTCAATTATCCAATAAATGAAAGGAAAGGAGTTTCCTGACTTTAGACCATTACAAAGTGAAAAAAGAAACAAAATATTTTAACCATGCATAGTTTACATGGGCTGTAATAAAATACCAAACTCTCTCTCTCTCTCTCCACACACACACACACACACATACATACACACACACACACACACGTGCACGTACACACACATGTACATGTAGACATACACACACACACACACACACACACACACACACACACACACACACACACACTTTAACAACACTATTTTTACATTTCCGCAATGTAGTAGCTTTTACCAGCTATCAACTCCTCTCGTAGATGGGAATGCATGGCTGATTGTGAAAACCTTTATACCAGACTTCAATGGAGCTTTTACCTGATGAGAAGTATTACAGCACACTTAAGTAAAATAAATACCAAGAAAATAATGATCACAACAGATGTAGAGTATTATTCTTCCCCATATGATTTTTTTTTTTACCTACACTAACTTTTAATCTAACAATTAGTAAAAAAAATAAAATAAAATAACTAAATACATAAATAAATGAAATAGCAAATTAAAAAAAAGAAAGAAGAAAACAGAAAGAAAGGAAAAAGCCTTGGAACAACCACAAAAAGAATGTCGCTTACTGTAAATTAACTGAACATGCACATGATTTACTGTCCTTTAAAAATACATATCCAGACTCACTTAAACCACAGCATTTCATAACACACACATGAACATACACTTGCTCTCTCTTCTGTGTATATTTCTCTCTGTAAAGCTATGCATGTTGGTACCCACACACACAAATGCAACCCAACATTTTTTCAACTGTCAAATACCAAAAACTCATCCACACATTAATAAAACTCATAAAAGAGTTCTTCATTTACCAAAAAAAAAAAAAGAAAAAAAAGGAAAACTCCCCTCTTGATTCTTCCAGTCATGAAACAGTTGTATTTGTGTATAAAAAAAACAACCCCACACACACACACACAAAAGCAGGGAGACAAATATATAATATTCTGTCTTACTCTGTGTATGTTGTGTGTGTGTGTGTGTATGTGTGTGTGTGTGTGTGTGTGTGTGTGTGTGTGTGCGTGCACATGTATGTATGTTTTGTGTGTGTGTATGTGTGTGTGTGGTGTGTGTACATGTATTATATGTGTGTGCATGTATCCATATCTTTCTGGTAAACATCAGAAACAAAGAGAATTCAAACTCTAAGTGCATGCGTAGGCACATGTATAATTTACACAGAAAGAGAAGCTGGAAGAACGAGAGAAAACTCCAAAAAGGGGGAAACAGAAATGACTTCTTTCATGTGCCTATCCCATTGAAAAGCACACCTGGCTACCACCCATCATTCACTTCAAAATGCAACACAGACTTAACGGTCAAGAAAAGGAAAGAGGCTGAAGGAAAGATACTCAATAAGAAAAAATCTGGTTCTAACAAGCTACAGAACCAGTGTAGTCCCTTTACAAAAACCATGGCGATATTCAGATACATATGCAATTCAATAAGTTATCTGCCAGCTTCCGTATCCATTTACTACATTAAAAAAAAAAAAAAAAAAAAAAAAAAAAAAAAAAAACCCACCCCGTCTATTTACGTTCATTGTGTATACTATGAAATTCATTATCCTTATATCTTGAATTCAACCACCATTTTCAGAGTTCCCATTCACCAACTTCAAACAATGAAAACATGAAGACTGTGATGAGCTCAGACCATAAACTTGCCAACACTATCACCAGACCTGGCAATGAGAGTACAGCTATGACACTGCTATCATAATACAACTGAAATTGAAATCATAGCTTACCACACATCGTGTACAACAGCTGCCGCTGATTTATGATGTAGATCAGAGTTTCATTCACCCCCCCCCCCCCCACCCCCCTATCCCCAACCTCTATCACATATCAGGTGATTGTAGGCATGTCTTACAGCAACAGGTGTTCCAGTGCGATCATACGACCAGAAAAAAAAATGTTAGTTTTGCATACTGTCTCACAGTTTATTTCAATGTTTGCATTCTGCATTCTGTCTCAGTTTATTTTAATGTGTCACTTCAGTTCCTCTCAAGCCCCCCCATATGAATGAACAAACAAGCAAAAATGGGAATCTCACTCTTTCTGATCTAAATGGGTATTTCCAAGGAAAACAGAGTGCAAAGTTTAACATTACTATACTAAAAAAAAAAAAAAAAGACATTAAAAATATGCTGAAAATTATTAATCCCTCACCAAAAACCAAACGGCAAGTGTTGCTACAAATATTAATGCCTCCTTCCATCATAATCTCCCTCCAAAATAATAAAAACCATGATACAAAATAAAATAAATAATAGAAAACATCAAACAAAACCAAAGATGCAGATATTACACAAATCTGAAACTAAAATACAAAACAATCACGCATATAAAAACACATCAATCCCTGTCCCTTTCAAATCAATATTGATAAATCTTGTTAACATTCATAAAAGAAAAAAAGACAAACATTAGCAGCTGTATTTTGAAAATGCTATCCTCATAGTCCCTATGCCTTCCCTATGCCTTCCCTATTCCCTTCCCATCTCATTTACCCCCCCCCCCCCCACTTCCCTTCATTAACCTCCTCCCAACCCTCACCCCCACCCTCCCCTCCTTGTACTATCATCAAAAATCCTCGAACAAAAAATTCCCAGGTTGTTAAACATTTCCTCCACCACATAATGCAGATAAGTTGTGAAAAACAAAGAGAAAGCGCATGAGAAAGAATAAAGCCTTTCACTCCCGGCCACGGATATAGCCGCGGTTCAAGGGTCATCGCATAATTGGATCATCTGACCGGTCACATGATATTGTTTACTTGCTTGCAAATGGCGGCTCCCATACAGCGTGTTTGAAGCGATTTCTCAGCAAGTTTTGGGTCGATTTTGACGCGTTTTTTTGCGTTTTGTAAAGTGAAAATTAGTCGAGCAGATCAACATGGCTGCCAGAAGATTTACTGCCAAAGAGGTAGTGAGAATTGTGTTTGAAACGCCGTACGAAGGTGAAATTAGCAACGACGAAAGTGAAAGGAAAATGAAAGTGGCGTGGTTGTCGATCATCCTGGCAATGAGTCAAGTGATTCGGGTTACTGGGATGAAGATATTGATCTACCAAGTACATCGACAGGTAGGGGGCGTGGTCGTACTGGTAGTGGGCGTAGTTGAGGACGTGATAGGAGAGGAAAAAGTTGTTAAAATGTGACGCAAAAATTGTTAGATGTGACGCCAGTAACAGTGGTTGACAACACTTGTTATGTTAATTTTTTGCCCATTTTTTTGTATGACAGGTGAAGTGCTGGTTAACGTCGCATCTCTAGCTGACATTGACATGCATTACTCAATGCATCCCTGAACACACTGTGCTTTTTTTTTAAGTAAATAATTGCACTTGGTACTTATGTCCTATAGATTTGTGCACATTTCAATACCATTTCCACCTATGATATTTTGAGACTTGAATTTTCATGGGTTTTTTTCCCCCCAAAATATTGTTTATTTTTTCATAAAATCTTGGTTATCTTCCCATGATTGTGAGTTATCTCATCCTGTCAACATGAAACATATAATAATTATATTCTCCATTCATTTTCCTTCAAGAAAATGTATACTTCTGTATGCTTTAAAGCAATACTTGAATTTGTGCAATTTTTTTTGTAAGGTTGGTGTTTTTTTCCCAAAAATTACAAATAGTTGTGGGAGTCAAAGGGTTTGTAAAAAGAGGCTGAGAGACCATGGGAAAAAATACTGTTGTATAACAAAATGCTCCAGCTGCTGGCACCAAAAAAGAAAGATAAAGATAGGGAAAAAAAAAACCAGAACCCACAGTAGAAAATAGAAATCAGTCCCTACTGAAAAGAAATTCAAACCACTGACAGGACCATGAGTAATGCAGATATAAAGAAGACAACTTACGTCCAATGAAAGCTGGTGTCAGGTATAAAACACAACATGAAAACACAAGCAACACATAAGAAGGCAGCACACTGTCCACATGATGAATGAAACATGCACATACATTGCAAGGTGTAATAACAGGTTTACAAAACTTTTAATGCCATACCTTCACAAATATTCGGCACAGCTTTATTCTCTGTCTTCTGGCAAAACATCTACCTGGTCAATGGTAACACAAGCCCCCAAACAAAGTTGCACTGGATATCAGGTAACAAAATTATCAATTTTGTTCCATACTGCTTCATTATATGTGCTGTCTGTAGGAAAACTATGACAGATAGACCAACGCTTCCCTGCTTGTTCTGTGGAAATCTAGTGCCGCCTGCACTTCATAAAAGCCTATTCTTATCAGGTCATCTTGAGGTCACTCACTTACGGTGTCAGTTTGCTTGACAAACTATCTTTTTCCAACTTAATTACTGCAAATGGTAACGTACAATTTGTGCTTTGGCACTTTCAAAACAAGCAAACAACCACAACAAACAAAATCAAGGTCCAAACATCTGTCTACTTTTACTGCCAATACACTGCTATGAATATAATAATACCAACATTCCCACTTTTTGTTTGCTTTTTCTTTTTTTCTTTTTTTTGCTGTCCCATCTTCTGCGCCACCTCAGTGGCACTGCACTCACGCCACTCATTCGACCCCCTCGTCCACAACTACAGCCCAGCAAAGCTCACCGCAGCCCCAGTGCCAGTATTCCATAGGGACAGTTAATGTTAAGCCATCCAGAGGCACAGAGGAGACAAAGCAACACTTCCAAGTCACTTCACTGGTGTTCAGTGGCACCTGCTCTGATCCAACATAGCAGGACACCACCTATTAAGCCCCCTACTGACGACAATAATTGCTTAGTCATGGAACTCTCCCTCCTGAGGGTGCCAACATGTCTGTCCAACGACAGCCCCTATGAACTTGCCAATATGGGTGACCCCAATGGAACCAAACCAAGGCCACAGACATTGCGAGGACATCGAAACTGAGGTCACCATGAGAACAGAGGACCACAGATTCTGAGACTTTTTTTTGTTAATGCTGATCAATGACAATGAGGATGAAGAAGATGATGCTACCGATTTCCATTCCGGTCTGAGACTGTATACAGGGCTGTACTCTACACTTAGTTTCATAATATATCCTGGCATCAACCAGGCCTGAAAGATACAGACACCTGCAGTGTTGGTCAGGAAATTTGAGCAACACTCTCTGAGACCTATCCATTCAGTGGATGAAACTCAACTGTGTGGTCCCAGTCCTCCCAACTGAGCCCACAGCAAATTCATCTCTATTAGGAGCCAGTCAGGGCAGAAAAATCCCACATAGCTCTGATGTGAGTCGAACCCACGACCTCTCACTTGACTCAGCCGGGAGTCCCTGACACTAACCACTTCGCCATGGCAGCTGGTCAAACATTCCCACTTCCCACTCACCTCTAACCCCCCTTTTTGACGCCCACGTACCCAAACACACAAGCATTCATGAAAATATGGAAGTGTGCACGCACACGCGTGCACACACACACACACACACACCACCAACAACAACAAGTGCTCAAATCCTAAGAGGTAGTCTAATAAACAGAAATAACAGGCAAGAAATAAACATATTTCTCCCTGACTAGAGGATAATCTACAATACCTTCTTGGAAGGGGACAGGCTACATTATTCACCCTCCCCCACCTTCCCCCTCGGAAGATGTCTGTCTTCAGATCTGAAGCCTTCTGTGACAGCTTGTGTCTTGCGCAATGGAACACACCCCATCTGATTGCTAAGACAATGAGGAATTGCACTGGCAAGAACTTTTCGACACCAAAACATTATTGGGATAACTCATGAATGTAATGATGCATATTTAGATATTGTTTTGAACATCAAGAATTTGCTGAAGCCATATAATGCACAAACTGCGCATATGCACGTCTTCGTGCATGCATACCTGTCATTAGTCAGACTCAACATTCAATTTTTGGTCACAATCTCCTATAATTTATCATATATCCTCTCTTGCTTCAGTGTTTCTTAAAACGTTTAAAACCGAAGGTCTCTGAGACCCTCTGTTGAAAAATCTGAAGGTCCTTTGGTGAAATCTGAGAGCACCTACTACCAATTTTTTTTAAAGAAAAAAATTCTTTATTTATACAATAATCATAATGCACAACCAACACACTGATCCACTCTGCTATACAACACCAAGGAACACAGCACAAACAGATAGACTTAAACATAAATGTTCACTTAAATACTTTTAAGCCAAAGTCAAAAGCAGCTAACAAAATCCTATGTTAAACCCCTCTCCCCTCTGCATTTTTTTTTCACAGAAAATTTTTTAATTTGATAAACAGAGACTCTCCTCCATGAAAAGAACAAATAACAGGGAAAAGGGGGGCTCTAAAAACAGGATGTTCTCCACACATCTTGCTGCCAATCTAGTACTTTGCCAAATCTTTTTTCCCCAACATTTGCAACATGCCAAATCATCTTTCCAACGTTTACAACACCCTTACACGGGCCTTGTGTCACATTTGGAATCACTACTTTGTAACTATAACAGTTCACCGTCACTGGCATGCTACTTCTTGTTTAAGGCAACCAACTTAAAAACTTTGAAGAATCAGTCTCACTAGTGGGCACATATTACATGTTTTTGTCATACACATTCACTGGCACACAATGGCCAACTCTTTTGACAAATGGAATGGGATTTAATGTGCGTAAAAAGATTTTTTTTAATCAATTGCCTCAGTGGTAGTATGAGCATTGCCACTAGTTTTGTCAGTCTTTTCAACAAAATTGGAAACAAGATCAAATAAGATCGGCAACATCCATTATACCACCTTTATTGATCTCTTCATCCAAAATGCTGAAGAAGAAGAATAAGTTGACCTCTTCAATGAAATTGGAGGCAGACTCTTGCCCCAGCAAGTGGTTTGAGGGTAAGAGCCATTGAATCAAAACCATTTTTTCCCCACAACCAATGCAAAGACTCAGATACTCAAAGGCCGCAACTCTGAAGCTCAAAGTGTTTGAATGAAAAAACTGTGCACCCGGGGATCCTCTGTGTGAAAATCTGTGTGTCAAAGTTCAAAATCTGTGCCGTAAGCACCCCCATTTGTGCATTATATGGAAGACTAAACTTGGCCTCTGTTTATACATACCAATCACTTGACCTACATTCTTGATGCTTAATGGTTGACTGCTGCAAACTGCAATCAAATGCAACATGTGCGTGCACACACAAGTGGTAAAATCCAGTATTTCCTTTCCTGAAAAACAAACCACAGGACTGCTGTCCACTGTCAAAACTGTCTTGGGAGCGGACAGCTACTCATCTCTTAGTGCCAAGAACTAGTCAAAACTAACTTGTGTATAAAACTACTTAACTACATCTCTGGAGGAGACTGTAAACTGTACTGTGAATTTGGAAACATACTGACAGTACAAAGTGTTCTGAGTGGCTGTTAGACTGTAACAACTTTGTTGCTGAGCCATACTGAGCAAACACCACACCCATCCTTTCCACCAACATCCCATCCACTGTGACTCACTGACACTATCACCACTCTCCTCTAACAGCAAAAATCCACCCAATCATAGAAAAAGAGTATGTGGAGAGGACTTTACTTCTACTATTCTTGACTTCCAATTATTTTGCTGTTGTACTTCCATCATTCTTGAACAAAAATTATTGTTTAGTAGAAAGACAGTTGCACAAATCTTTATTCAAAAACCAAAGGGATATTGTCATAAAGAGATTTACAACACATGAAACAAGAATACAAAAAAAATGTTGTAATACTGCTATGAATGTCCACAGAAACACAAAGGAAGGTGTGTGATAGTCCAAAAATTATGATCCAGATCTAAAAACTTGATTAAACGCAATTTGTGGTCCACTGTATATGAAATGACACAGAAATCTACCATCCTTTTTGCACAAGATCAATAAATAATACCTGACAGGTAAATTTACCTTCCTTTATGCTGCCAACATTTCGTTTTTCCCTCTATTTTTTCTGTTGTTGTTGCTGCCTTAAGTTATCTTTCCTCATATAACTGAAATCCCACCTTGGCTTAAGGCTGTGTCAGACCAATTGACATAGGCTAGAACACCAAGGCTACATCAAAATGTTGTTATGCTCTGCATAGTTATGCGGGGATTGTCTTCAGTCGTGACAAGCTCCTAGCATAACATTATCAGACTCCAAAATCCCTCGAAGTCGGAGTGTGGCTGCCCACATGGCAGGGTAATCAAAAACAGTCACACACGTAATGTTCTCATCCCTAGCTGATGCATTTGTACCATAGTGTTCAAGTACTTTGGCTGTTCAGATGATCCCTGGAGTCCTTTAGCCAGTGTACGACAACAACTACAACAACTGAAATCAATGCATGAATAAATATTAAGGCATACACACTTGTAGAACAAGAACAAAGCTATAAAAACTTATGTCTTCAAGATGCTTTCACAATCGATTTAATTTCTAACTCCTTAGTACACCTCTGGAGGCAGCAGCAAACATCACAAGATCTACAGACTGAATGAGTTAGAATTAACAGCTTTACATGAGATACAAGTGACCAAAAACAAGCCAAAGAATTAATCATCAGCAAAACAGACACTTACACTCCGAAAAAAGCAAAATAGACTACAAAATCAACATAAGGAAACCGGTGTATTTTTCTTGAATTTGAGCAATCCAAAGACTTGTGATAAATTCAAAGAGAAAGTGGAATTTGACCAGCCAACAGTAAATCACTTGACAATACCACACAACACCACTGAAACACACAAATGCAAACAAATGAATACACCAACCAAAGCGATGTGCAAAAGACTGTCACAACACTAACAAAAGGGAACACATCAGCAGAAAGGGGGAAGTCAATCAGGCCACAAGAACAACAGTAAAAGGGGACATTACTTGTTGCACCTGACAGCTGACCTTGGTCAAAGGGTTTGAGGTCCACTTTCAGCTTCAGACAGGGGTCAGCGGCACACTGGAAGGCAGCATCCATGTCCCAGTCCGACAGCATGCTCAGGTACACCTCCTGACCTTCTGAGTCCCGTGCTAGATAGCTCAGGGTGAAGTCACTGAGGACACAATGCTATGTAATCAGATCACTCACAAAAAAACCCTGTGATCTATGCACAGGCAAAGAACTGCAAAGTAGTGTATGGCTTTTGGTCTTGCCACATGCATACATGTCATGTCATGACGTGTCCTGCATGCGTGCGCACGTTGGTGGATGTACACACTCGTGTGTGTGTGTGTGTGTGTGTGTGTGTTAGTGTGTGTGTGTGCGTGTGTGTGGTGCGTGCGTGCGTGGTGGTGTCATGTGTGTCGGAGTTGTGTGATTTATGTGTGTGTGTGGTTTGTGGGGAGGTACAATGATTAAGCTGCAGAACTAGTAAAATGCAGAATATTGCGAAAACAAACAACAACAAAAACGCAGCAGTTCACAGATGTTTAAAACAATATCTGTGAGTAAAGGCTATTTCCTTTAGCAGGAAATGCCTTAAGCATGTACACGGTCCCAAATCCCTTTATACCAGAGTCAGTTTATGTATTCAGGGCTGGGTAAACTCAGCCTCTGAGTTGCAGGAGGCCAGTGCTCATCAAGTAAGCGAGTGAATTTCATGTCTTCATAGCCCATCAGGTGACTTGAACATATGCTGTGTTCACAGATCTTTTTCTATCAATATCTGAAATCTCAATACTTTTGTTCATAATCTGAAATGGCTGATAACTTAATCATTCTCATTGCAGCACACACGCCCGCACACACACACACACACACACACACACACACACCTCTTTTACTGTGGTTTACAAGATCAAACATGGAGGGGGGGCGGGGTCTTTTTGTTGCTGTTGTTGTTGTTAACACTCATTGATGCATTAGTTGTCAGATTAGTATTTGACTTACCTTTTGATATCAAAAGCCTTGGCCAAGATTCCCTGCAGCATCTCGAAGGAGGTGATCTGCGGATCGATGGAGAACTTCTTGTATTCTGGCTGCATCATTCCATCACATTTCTGAAACAATAATAGTTTATGAAACAGTTCCTGCATGATCAGCTTTTCTCTCTCCTATCACTTGTGGAAAGGGTAATGATAGTAATCCCCCCTCCACACAAAGTTTTGAAAGAAAATTCATATGTACAATCTGGGATTTTGTGTGTATAATGTCCATCTGGCAGGTTATTCATTTAAACTATTTGAAGTTAAACAGGAATTATAAAGTGACACACTTTGAAAGTTGATATTTTAAACAAAAAGCACAAAAAGAAAAAAAAAAATCCTAAACCAATGAAATGGATGACAACATTTGCAAAAGACAGAAAAATATATGTCATAAATATTCTGTATGGTCTAAAAAAAAAATAAACAGGAGTCACTTCACAGTAGGAAAACAAAACAAAACAAAAAACCAAACAAACAAAAAAGTATGGAATGTAAACATAAGTGTAAATTAACTATTACAAACTTGCTTTCCGCAGCTGCACATCTGGAAGTCCCAGGTATATGCACAACTCATGAATACAAGCTCAACAGATTTACCGCAAATCCCCAGAACACTGGTTTACTCCTTGACAGGAGAATGCAGATTGTCAAATGAGGATTTTCTTTTTACCTTGGCTGAAGTTCAGAACATCAAACAGCATGAAGTCAGTATGGATCACTATGTTCACGACAGGTCCCAGGGTCAAGCTTGTGTCAAATGCTGACAAACTTTTCTGACCAAAAATAATTTGTTTTAACATGACTGTTTCTGCTGCGTGACGGCTCTAGAATTTCTACAATAAAATTTTCCCTTCCCACTCCAGCACAGACATGTAAACAAGTTTCAGCATGGCAACTGAAAGCAGGTTTATTCCACATCACTGCTCACCGATGACAGCATTTGCTGACCTCATTATATAATTTACATGCCAGTCAGCAATGCGGAGGGTCACAGGTTTCACATCAGTCTGTACTAGTCACCAATCATTACCTCTTGCAATTATACACAGCACCATTCATTTGGGCTGAATTTCAGAGGAGGGGGTCCCTCTGGCTTCTGACTCTCTTTTCTATACTGCTTCTAAGTTCCCAGGTTAACATTTAATAGCAAGTGACTGGGGAAAATGTTATCTGCAGTTTTTCTGTGTTCTGGCGAGTAATGAGAGAATAAGGATACTTTAAATGTATGAGTGAGCAAGTTTGGGTTGTGCAGAGTGAGTCAACTGTTTAAATATCTGAGTTAACGAGTTGGTTTATACTGATTTGAAGTGTGTGAATGAGTAAATGTGGTTAGAATTAATAGAAGAGCATGTGTGTTGAGTCTGGTTCAGCATTCTAAATCAGCAATAAAAGATTTGACAAAATCTGAGTTCTTTAGAATACACTTTCAACATAAAATGTGGTAAAGATGGAATACCATACCAGATTCTTCCTTTATCAATAGTAATCTATTTTTAAACACTGAACCCTTGAAGTCAAGGAAGAGGAGACTGAGCAGCGTATTCATTTTCTGTTACACATAATGCAACTTTTAAAGTATGATTTACTTTGTTGACAGTAAAATGATTTCTTATTTTCACTGTAATTAACATGTGAATTGTTGCACAAGTGCTCTATGAGTACATCCCCACCCTAACTCGCACCCTCCAACTCCCTTCTCTCCCCCCAATTGCTTTGCTTGTTAATGTAAAGGCATGTTCTAGTTTGTTCCATACAACCACATTCTTTTAATATTTGAAACTCCTAAGCTCATCACTGAATTAATAGCAAGTATGACACGAAATTAGTTAATTTATATGGGTCATTTAAAACAAATGTTATGACTGGACTTTCAATGGATGAAAAAAAAAATGACCAACATATCTTTGGTGGCAGTGGGTAAGAGACAAAAAAAAAAAGCAGTATAAAGTGGTGTGTTTGTTCCTTCCTCAGTATATCACTCTGAGGAGTGCATGAGCTAATGTTCCTCCTCACTTGGACACCTCCAATTACTCCTTGCCCTTCCTAACTCATCTGTTTCCGCAGGTCTCTAAATTCAATTCGCACTGGATAAAGCCAGCTGTATTAAATCAATTGATTGCATATACATGTACCAAAAGCCTGTTCACTAAATTGTCATTAGTTCTCTACCGCAGCCCTCCACTGTTAAGTGTTTATCATGGGCTCTGGAACCGATTTCTTCACCAAGTACCCTAAAATTTATGCAGTCAGCTTGGTTTTATCAAGGGTTCTGTTTGACCACTGAGAGAATATTAAATAAGGTTGATTAAAAACACATTCATCACCAATATCACTATTTTTTTTTTTTTTTAACACTCCATCCATCCCCCAGGCCATAACCCGTCAGGTAAGTTCTTATCAAATCCCAAGAATTTTGTGAACTAGATCTTTTTTCATTTTGCTGGTACGGGTTGTCTTTTCAACATTCATGAGCAGAACAAGCAGAAAAATATCTGCAGTGCATCCACTGGTCTCATTTATTTTTCATGTTTGTTATCAAATATAACACTGAAACATCACACCAATTAAATCAGCAAACATTGCAAAATGATTCACGTTTAAAAAAAAAAAATTTTTTTGGCAGTGCATGGATTCCTCGGTACAGACGCAGAAGGTGCTTAAAACAAAAGGTTCATCTGATCTCTGAATGGTACAAAATCATCTGATGGAAACATTCACATATCAGTATTTATTATCATTGTTACTCTTGCAACGTCAGAGCTTCAGATTTTTTTGTCACCATGGGACATATGTCCCTTGGCGGCTAAAAGTGAGAGGACAAAAAGTAAACTTATGTCAGTACCTGGGAACTCACGCAATTTTAACATTTATATATCACAAATCAAATATTTCTTCATGTACCTTTGATTTTCAACAATCATTATCAAGCACCATGGACCTGCTCTGATTTTACTTTTAACCTTCTGGATATTCTGTGTGTATAAACAATCTTAATGCATGTGTGTGTGTGTGTGTGTGTGTGTGTGTGTGTGTGTGTGTGTGTGTGTGTGTGTGTTGCATGTGCGCGCATGCGCGTGTGCACATATGCACGTGCACATGCACGCGCATGCAAGCACATGTTTATAAGTGTATGTGTGTGTGTGTGTGTGTGTGTGTGTTTCTGTGTCAGCGTCTTCATGCTTGAGTGCATGTCACTCTGCATTCGTCGAGTGTTTTCAGATATATATTTGTTTCAGTCCTACTTGAAATGTGACACTGTATCAGAGTGTGTGTATGTATGTATATGTGTGTGTGGTGTGTGTGTGTGTGTGTGTGTGTGTCTGTATCTGTGTGTGTGTGTGTGTGTGTGTGTGTGTGTGTGTGTTGTGTGTCTGTATCTGTGTGTGTGTGTGTGTGTGTGTGTGTGTGTGTGTGTGTGTGTGTGTGTGTGTGTGTGTGTGTATTTTGAGAGAGTGAGAGAGGGTGGTATGAGCCTTGCCTAAATATGAAAGGATACTTATTACATCTTATTTAACAAGCGTAACTTGATTGATTTGCTGGAAAAAAAAATCTTAATCAAGTTCTTTTGACCGGTTTAAGATTCTGCCAGTTCGAGGCAGTTTTCTCACTGCTGACTGCACAGTACAATGAACACAGCGAAAATGGAGCAGACATTTTCAGTGTAGCTAAGGGACATTACTATGTTCGTCCTCAAGTCCAGGTGACAAATTTTTGTCACTGCTTTGGATTCTAAATCAATGAAAAGCTAATCATTCACAACTGTGAGTGAACTATGGTAGCATAAACAGCACAGTTTGTCAACTCTGCCGTTCCACATGACTGAATAAGAGAAAGAAAGCCCTCTCCAACTCTTCCCCAACCCTCCTCCCAGCTTGGCAGCAAGAAGCATGACCATCTGGTGCATAAGTAAGATATGTGACATGTCACTTCAAATGTTACACGGAAATATTGCAACAACCTGAATGTCTAGGGTTTCTTCTTGCAGATTAAAGTTAGACTACTCGGATGGTTGCCAGAACTTTTGAAATGCATATATATATATATCACAGCATACTATAATTACTAAATGTACAGATAAGAAAATACGACAAAGCTGAACTTATATTCATGTCGTAATTAAATACATGCAATGCAAAAGCTGAAACATCAACACACAAAGATGCTTTGATTCTGAAGTATTCATCTTTACTTCACAAAATTTACACTTCTTCCAAATTGTACAAAACATTGGGAATGCTTCACAAGAATTTTCATACTCGGGCATTTTTCGTAGTTTTGGGAATCATACTCTTGCGCTACTGTCGCGTGCCATTGCTACACTGCCAAGGGGGATTCAGCCGTCCTCTCATTCGATCATGTGGAACAAGAGAAGAAAAACAGACAAATCGTGCCTTTCCACACCACCATGGTTCATATGAGAGGTGAACAATCTGGTTTCAACTGACTTAGAATTGAGGCCAGTGACAAAAAGATTTGCTCCAGGACTTGATGAAGAACAGAGTAACATCCTTTTACTTCACTGCCTATGCTGACTCCATATTAGGTGCATTCACTGTACTATGCAAATTGCAATCAATGGTCTGAAATATACCACTGTAAGCAATGGGAAAACTGGCAGAATCACAAACCAATCATAAGAGCTTGTACAAGATTTTTTTAAGCAAATCAAATCACATTTTTTAAAGATAATAATAAATCTTCCTTCACATGCACTGATGCAGACTATGCTCATACCTCTCTTTCAAAACATATGCACACAGACCCCACACTGGGATATATTTCATGTTTAAATTAAAAAAAAAGAAAAAAAAAAGAAAGCATTCAACAAATGTAGAGTGACATGCACACAAACATTCAGATAAAAACACACACCACACACACACACACACACACACACACACACACACACACACACACACTTTGTTAGTCTATACTATATATACACACTGAGTATCAATGAGGTGAAAAATACAATCACAGCAAATTCATGGTGCTTGATGTTTATGATTTGTTAAAATCAGAGGCATACAAAAAAGAAACTGATCTGTGATATGCTTATGTTTAAACATCAAGAGAGCTCTGAGGCACTGATATACAAATTTGTCACATGCCTTTGATTTTTGTCCCTTATCTTGAACTGTCAGAGGATATGTTCCCACAATGTTTGAAACAAATCTGGAGCTCTGCAGACTTTGCTACGTCTATTATAACATGTCTGATTTTGATAATGTCAGTTAAGTAAAGAAATAAGGATGGGAAGGTTGAAGGTTGGTGGGTGGGTCTGCTGACCCTACCCTCATGGTTTCACAAATACATACAACAGAGGGTAAATCAAAATAGAAAATCATGCCCTAGAAAAAAACAAAAGGCTAAAAATATGCAGAGAATATTAATCACAAGGTGTGAACACATACTGCCTTTAAAATGGGGTCTCTTTATGCTGAATTCAGACAAAGAACTGAAAGGGAATATTATATGTTAGCTTGAACGCACATGGCTCTGCAGTGAAATATATATGCTTTCCTTTTAACATCTTTGTTCATCAGTCAGGCTATCAGCAAAGACCTTGCAGTTGCATCCAGTCTGTCGGAAACAAATTGCTGACTGGTTTTTATCAACTGCTTTCCTTAGAACTTTGTCAACATCACAGTGAAATGCAAAGGAATGAATGCAAGTCAGACCAGCCTACCAGGGGAAAAAATGTCAAAAACTACAAGTAAAAAGAAGAACACTTTGCTGAAATCTGGATTTTTTAGCCGGCACAACCACTGATCCAGAAAAATCACCTGAAGAGACTGACAAATCGCCAGTGCTGACCTGACACAAACAGAAAAGACTTACAACAAAGTGTTTCAACAGCCATGATACTGAACATTTCAAACTTGAAATTGAAAACAAACATAAAACGTATACAACAGAAAGCTGGCACTGTTTCAGCCAAATTATCAAGAAACTTTCAATGCTCAGTACTTGACCACCATCTAATGTCTAACGAAGGAAAACTGTTTCTGAGTGTTGTTGCCAATAACCAGATTCAGCATACCAATCGCTGAGAAGTATCCAGTCATAATAAATCTCACAGATGAAAATCGTTTTTCTTCTTGTAATGAAATATTACTGATTCCTTTTGTGCAAACCACCACCACCACCCCATAACAAACTAGCAAACAAAAACAAAATTTTAAAAATGGGATTGATTTGAAACCCTGGCCCTTGACCACACATACTGAGAGAGAGAGAGAGAGAGAGAGAGAGAGAGAGAGAGAGAGAGAGAGAAAGGGGGGGGGAGGGTGAAGGGAGGGAGAGAGAGCGGCACAAGAAAAATATCGGCAGACCCAGCCTAAGTAGCACAAGAAAAATATTAGCAAACCCAACCAAAGTAGGGATGACAAAAGTACCACAGTATGTTTATTGTCGATAAGATGAAAGATAGATGGTTACAATATAAAATGTGATTTTCTTACTTCTTTGGGAGTGAGAAGGGAAAACGTGCCAAAAGCTTTTTTTTTTTCTCACAGAAATAAATCAACATTGTCTATCAAAAATATACAAGACAGCAGTCATCCTGGAGACTACACTACTGTTGGTATAATTGCATCATAACACTCGCTGTTCAATTTGTCTGAAACCACGTCAGAATCTGAGAATGAACATCCTGCAAACCGCAAGGAAATGTCTTCAATTCAGCTCACCTTCACTTTAATCCGGATCACTTCCTTGTTTTCAAGGCTATAAAACCCTGCCATGTTGGTCAGTCTGACACGCACTATTCCGAACTAATAGAAAACCGTGCAAGCCTGAGACAGACTTCACAATAAAAATTATCGTCTGTGAGTTGTCATTTTGCAGCCTCGATGTGAAATAACCCAAACGAGCCTTAACTCTGGTGATCGATAAATCAAGGGGAAATGACTTGGTAACCACATTTTCAGACGACAGTTTTGATCTCCTCCTGTTGAAACACAAAAACATTCCTTTGCACGATTATTTGAAACTTAAGCAATGCGTGTGCACGAACATGGGTGTGTATGACAGTGGAGGATGGAGGGAGAGAGGGCAGGGGAAGGGGGTAGGTGTTTCAGGGGGACATTTTGATTTCCCTGAAATAAATCGGAAAATTTCAGGATCAGGATCAGGATCAGAATCAGGGGCGTTGTATCAAACACAACTTAGCCTATTTAGGCTTTTTACGCCCCTTCTGTATGTATATATCCTTTTTTTTTTGTGACCGTTGGTCCAGTCATAAGCTAGCTCAGTCCTATTTTCCATCAAATTCATATCTAATTTTTGTTAATAATTCATGTTTATCTATGAGGTTCTTAAAAACATTAATACTAGGTGCACGTTTGATGTTAACTGTTAGTTCATTCCAAAAATTGGTTACTCTATTAGTAAAAGTAAATTTTCTCAAATTAGTTCTGGAATATTGTTTAAATATCTTATCTTCACTGTTCCTTGTAACATTCTTCTGCGGAGTACAAAAAAAACATGCTTTATCAACATCATCAATTCCATTAAATATCTTGTATGCTTGAATCAAGTCTCCTCTTATTCTTCTTGCCTTAAGTGTTGGAAGTTGTAGATATTTTAATCTTTCCTGATATAAGTAATCTTTTATATTATGAATCATCTTGGTTGCTCTTCTTTGTACCTGTTCTAAAGCTTCTGGTTGTCTCTTTAACATTGGATACCATACAGTGTTGCCATATTCAAGAACAGGTCTAACTAGTGTCTTATATAATTGCAAAAAAAGTGTCCTTTTCTATAAATGTAAAGGTTCTTTTTATTATTCCAATCATTCTGTTAGCCTTATTAATACTATTTACAATATGTTTGTCAAATAGCAAATTTTTGTCAAAAGTCACACCTAGATCTTTCTCTTCCTCACATTTAGATACTTTTATTTCCTTATCCCCAATTTTCATTATATTATACTCCTTTTGTGGGTTTGTTTTACCAATATGAAGTACTTTACATTTTTCTGCATTAAAATATAGGTTCCAAGTATCAGACCACTGTACTAATGTTTCAATATCCTTTTGTAATTCCTTATGCAATTTCGGAGAGTTATAAGGTTTTGTGTCATCTGCAAAGATTTTACATGTACTCTTTAATTCTACAGGGAGATCATTTATAAACACCTTAAATAATATTGGTCCCAAAATACTGCCTTGTGGTATTCCACTAATAACATCAGCACTGTGAGAGAAGGAACTACCAATCCTTACCTTCTGAGTTCTTTTTGATAAAAAGTCTCTAATCCAACCAAGCACATTTCCTATTATTCCATAAGACTCTAATTTCTTTAAAAGTCTTTCATGTGGTACTGAATCGAATGCTTTTCTAAAGTCTAAATACAAAACATCTATATTCTCTCCTTTATCTATCTCCTTTGTGAAATCTTCCATCACTTCTAAAAGTTGAGTCACACAAGATCTTTTTGCACGAAATCCATGTTGACACTCAGCATATAATTTATTTTCTGTCACATGTTTAATAATAGCCTCTCTAATAAATGATTCTAAAATTTTGCATATAATGCATGTTAAACTCACTGGTCTATAATTTCCTGGATCTGTTCTTGATGACAGTTGTGCCCGCATAATGCTCCAACATCATAAGATTTTTTTAAAAAAAGAAGAAAGAAAGAAAGAAAAAGAAAAGAGAAATCCTGCTACCTCTTACAGCACCAGGAAGGAACAGACACAATTTATAAAACGTTAAAGTTAAACACAGTGTAACCTTGTTTTCAAAAAAGAAACAACAATGTAACACACGCTTAAACAACAGCAAGACTGAGGAAGATTACATTTTGTCCGTGTACATCACTTCGGGCCTCATCGTCCTTCAGTGCGCAGACGAAGGAACACAAATTTCGACCGCTTTTTACGCAGAAGGGAAAGAAACAGAGCCAGGAGGTCACACTTAGTAGGCCTACTACAAGCATAAAGAAACTTGAAAAAATGAATAGCAGAAGCAAAAACAAACCTGCTGTTTTCCGGCAATATGTCAGGTCAAAAACCGCACGGTCATAAAGAGGAGTGGCTGATCTCAAGAAAGGTGATAGTACAAACCCAAACCATCAGACAAAGAGAAAGCAGAGCCGCTGAACAATTGTGCCCTGGTGTATATACCAGTGATGAAGGAGATTTTCTGCTCCCCTTCCCCTTCCCCCCTCACCCCCTTCCCTCCTAACCTCAACACAACGAAGAGATGATTTTGCCATCACAACAGATGAAGTAAAGAAAAGAAAAAAAAAGAAGAACCAGCAAACTTGATTCAACGCCTTCTTCCTTGCGCTGAACTCTGAAGCGATCTGAAGCGATCAAAGCTAAGTGAATTTTCGTTGTTTTATTCGTTTCTGTCTCACCTGAAGAAGACCTATGAGGTCGAAACGCGTTGTGTTTTGTCTTGTGACTCGTTTGTCCACGTTTCTCTGGGCGGTTCGCTAACATTCATTTAAGATTTGTTTAAACTTGACGGTGGTTAAGGCACCGGGTCCAGATGGATTCCGGACAATAATCGTACCCGGAGCTGCGGATATGATCGCTTGACCAATAGCCCAGTTCTTCAGAGAATTTTTGAAGACCGAACAGGTTCTGGACTAGACTTGGGGAGGGTGTGTGTGGAGGCGGAGGGGGGGGTGGGGGGGGGGGGCTCTGGTTGCACCAGTAAAGAAGATAGCAAAATGTCTGCAAATAACTACAGACCAGTTAGCCTGACTTGCTTCGTTTGCCAGATCATGGAAAGATTGGTCAGACTGCATGTAGCACCTCGAACAGAATAAAGTTAGCAGTGAAAACTGCATGATATTTTGTTTCGCCAGGCAGGTCATGTATTAATCACCCAGTGGTTGGAAGTCGTCAATTTGTGGACAAGCATCTTTGACGAGTAAGGGAAGGCAGATATTATATTGATTACCCCCCCCCCCCCCCCCAAAAAAAAAGCTTTCGATTCAGTGCACTACCATATACTTCTGGTGATTATAATAGCACTAGGCATGGAACGAAACATCTAGAAGTGTATAAACACCTTGTCAGAACTAAAACAGAAAGTCGTCATCACCTGGATATGTTCTGAAGAAGCAAAGGCTATCAGCGGTATTCACAAGGGGAGAGGGGAGGGGGGGGGGGGGGGACTCTTAGATCCTTTCCTATTTGTATCTCAGTTCATGAATGATCTACCCAGCAATATCTAAAGCTGTGCGAAAATATTTGCTGATGACATTAAGGTCTTCAGTAGAACTGAAACAGAGATAGGTATCATGGTACTACATGAAGACTGTAGATAGGCTTGAGGAGTGGTCATGCTGCTGAAGTTACATAATCGAACTGTAACGATGCCCTTTGCCGATAAAATGGAGAGGTGCAGGAAGTGACAGCCCCTGACTGGAGCTGAACGTGGTTACAGTACTTTGCTTCTTCCCCCCCCCCCCCCCCCCCCAACCTTCCTCTTAACTGGTGTATATGAAATTTTGGTCATCTCACTATTTCTCTTAGGCTAGCGTCAGGGTTCGAATTTGCATTGAATGTTACCCTTTCAATGTTAGTTCAAGATCGATACGAAGATTTGGAGAGGAAAAAAAAAATCCGTTTCAGGGTCTGCTCTGCGGTTGGATACATCCACAGTGAACAGGAGCAACACAAGACTTTTAAGATCTGAACGCTGGGGTTGTGCAGAAGATGTTTGAGCCACAGACTGTTAGGAATCAATGATGTGATCGTGGGCTGATGTGACAGTACTTCGCACAGTGATTGAGGTAGTAAATGATGTCAACAGGAAGCAGCCAGGAAATTGCTTATTGAACCAGTCCCGGGCAGCTGTTTCGGCCGCCGGTGGTCTTCGAATCGGCCACGCATTTTTCTGGACTAGAATCAGCTGTGCGCAAAAGCGGCTTTTTTTTTTTTTTTTTTTTTAAAGTATAATGCTCTGCAACACACACACACCACACACACACACACACACACACACACACACGCACACACACACAAACACACATGCACACGCACACACAGACACACATGCACACACACACACACACACACACACACACACACACCACACACACACACACACACACACACTGGTGTGTGTGCGGACGCTCAGAGCATACACGATCTACCAGAGCGGTAGCAGGTGCGCGTGTGCATATACACGCATGCGTGCTTGCGCCGTCCACGTAGGCGCATGTCAAGAATTCGAAAAATGATACTTGCAGCAAGTCGATGTTGAATTCGAACTATTTTTTTCATCATTATTCTGTTTTGTCAGTTTCAAACACGATTTTTTTTTTTTGTTCAGTAAAGGGAATGCAATCCCCGAACCCTTTGGACCACAGCGACGCGAATAGGTGGCGGCAGGGGGGGGGGGGGGGGGGGGGGGGGGCAGAGAGAGAGATATGGAGGGGAGGCACAGAAAGAAGGCAGGAGCAAGATACAAGAAGTTGCGGGGGGGGGGGGGGGGGGGGGGGGGGGGCGAGAGAGGGGAGAATTACAAGTGATAGAGACACAACAGAGGGGAGGAGTGAGGCAGAGAAGGGGGGGAGGTGGGAGACGGGTGGAGGTGGGTAGGCTGAAGAGAGACAGACAGACAGACAGACGGAGACAGACAGACAGACAGACAGAGCGCATTATACTATTGCGGACGAAAGATTCATCTTTGTCGACTACTTGAATTAAAACAGATTACAAAATGTGTTGCTTTTATCGCTTGGCATTATACATCCAAGCTCAGAGAAAGCGGTCTCCGCTGAAAAGATTAACATTTTTCATCTGATGTAAGATTTTACAGATGAAAGATCTTTAACAACTGTGCGTTTGTTTGCTGATGTTGAACGCGCTCGTCTGTCTGTCTGCGTGTGTGAGGTTTTGTTTTGTTTTGTTTTTTCGGCGGTGTGTGTGTGTGTGTGTGTGTGTGTGTGTGTGTGTGTGTGTGTGTGTGTGTGTGTGTGTGCGCGCGCTTTGAATTAGAATTATAATTTTATCATGTTTTTTTTCTGTAATATGCGCTTTGGGTTCTCGCGAGGCAAAACGCTCTATAAATATCTTTTTACATTACATTACATTACATTACATTAACAAAATTTCGGGTGTGTTTTAAGACTGTTTATTTCAAATGTTTGTTTGCTTGTTTGTTTTTTGACTTGTGAGTTGACTTCAGCGCGGTGACATCCCTGACAGGACCCTTTGCGGTCGGCTGGGCTATAAGCAACATTACTGTACCCGAAGATAAGCTTGCACAAAACACTGCCGTACATGTTCACCCAGCGATAGCGTGATGACACACTTCCAGTTTACTGATGTGTCCTCAGCTACCAGTCAGTGTGTCAACACCATGAATGACTGAAATTTGGCAACGCCTGTCTCCAAGCTGAACTGCAAACTGTTGTTCGCTTTGCAAAGGTCACCACGAAGTTGTCAGAAGTCTGTACAAAGGTTGGTTGGTCTATATGTTTGTCGAGTAGCAAGCTTAGTCCAGTGCATTCCGCTAGCTTCTGGAGAGAGAGAGAGAGAGAGAGAGAGAGAGAGAGAGAGAGAGAGAGAGAGAGAGAGAGAGAGAGATCAGGAATCACACACACACACACACACACACACACACACACACACACACACACACACACACACAGATATGTAAGCCTGTGTATGTATGTATATGCAATTATACAGAGAGAGAGAGAGGATACGAATGCATCGTTGAGCATAATCTTGTAAGTTGTAAGGTTTCTAACACCATGCTATCAAAACAAATAAAAAGGCATTTCAAAAACATACAGACACGAATAGGGGAAAATGATAAAATCTAAGTTAAAAGAAAAGAAAAGAAAACCTGTTCAAAGTATCAGACCTGTTGAGAGAGAGAGAGAGAGAGAGGAGAGAGAGAGAGAGAGAGAGAGAGAGAGAGAGAGAGAGAGTTTTGCCTTGAGTGCCCAGTGAACAAAAACTTGATATGAAGTGCATGAGAGTCAAATTTAATAAATCAATTATCTCCAGTCGCTCATTTTTCGGATGAGAGACAGCAAGAGAGGAGGGAGGAGGAACTCGGCGGGAGCGGGGTGTGGGGGCGGTTTTGTTGTTGTTGTTGTTGTTTGGGGGGGGGGGGGGGGGGGGTGAGAGCGATGGAGGGGGGACACATGTGAAAAGAGAACAGACCTAGATGTAAATCCTTCTTCTCATCCGCTTTTAGTTATCCCGGACAAATACAACGTAATTCTTTTCAACCTTACATTTATATCTTTATTGACATGATTGTTATCCAAGTTTCATTTCGACGTGAAAGTGCTCATGTCGGTATCTGACTGGGGGTTTTATAATGCGCGATTCTTAAATTCATTCCTCTTCCACTTGGCGACGAACTTGCTTCGAGCAAACCAGAGTTTTTCTCCAGGTTGACGAAACACAGCAAACCCGAAGTGATTGGCCCGCTGTCGCTGGAGACCTGTGGCCTTGGCCTACACAAGTTCTGCTGCCAGTGTAATCGGGTTTTGACCCTTGAGGCCGGTGGCCAACTGAATGTAAGCCTTACCTGCTACAATTCCAAGATAGATTGTGGGTGTGGGTCCATGGTTTACAGCATGGCAGAGTACCAAGGTGGCAATCAGAGGTTGAGAATTCAAATCCCGCCGTTGCCGAACACAAAAACTGTCCGTTTCCTCTGTTGTGCTTTGTCGTTCTGGTGGGTTGGTGTGGTGTTAGAAGTCCTCTCCTCACTCTTTCTGCGATGGTCATTTTCGTCTGCCCTGTCACTTGAAGAGAGTGTGGACGTTAAACGTGAATGTAACTGACCAAGCTGGATGAGGCGTCTGGCTGGTTCAATGGTAGAGCACCAAGTGTCGAAGTCAGAGGATGTCAGTTCAAATCCCGCCGATGGCTGGCGTAAAAATTGGCCGTTTCCTCTGCCTATCTGAATGTGGGTGTCGTTCTGGTGGTACCGGTATAGTGCTGGACAGGTTCCCTTCCCCCAATTCTCCAGACACGGTTATCCCAGTCTGCCATATCACCATTGGTATTATGTGGGTGTTAAACCCGATAGTAACTGTGAGATTCTTCCACATCAAGATGGTTGGTCTGAAGCTTCGTGGCCCCTTAATCCTACAAGAAATCCGTGAATGTAATGCGATTATGCACTGGAATCGTCTGCATCCGTAGCAACTTGCTGGCATCGTGTTGTTTATTCATTTGTATCATGGAATTAAATTATCCAAAGACGGAAAACGGCTATCTACACAACAAGACAGTGAAGAAAAAAAAAAAAAAAAAAAGGCCGCTACAGCCCCTAGTCTTGTCAGGCGATGAAACGCACTCAGTTCTTTAGCGTGTGTTTGTGGTAATGACTTTACGTATGATATATGAAATAAGTCATCATGTTTGTGGTGGGGCTAACTGAGGAGATCCTCATCTGGACACCATCCACATAACCAACTAACATCAGTCCACACACTTGAACAAGATGCCTCCCGCTCTCCCTTTGTCTCAAAGACAATCAGCCGGAAGTCAAACCAAATCAGATCATTGCCAGTTCTTTCCTGTTTTTCACTGGTTGTTTATCAAAGACTTTCGGTCACGTAATACTGCTTGCTGTGCACAGTCACATGCAACACACACAGACAAGGAGCACGCACGGCAGAATGCAGTACGCTGCGAGGTGGCATAGCAGCAAACATCAACAGAGATGTGGCAGCTCTCCTTTGAAAGACAAAAAACGTCAAAATTAACGTCTATCCACCTAACAGTGATCTTAGACAGTCACTGATGTGAGAGGTCAGTGTCAGGCGGCGCAGCGAACCTTCCAGCCGTATGGGTGACGGCGGGTCTAGCCTGTGTCGCCGGGGGACGACTCCTGGAGATGTGGGGCGATCGGCGATGGAGCGCTGACTGACTGCGATTACCGTGGCCTGGGATACCATGCTTTTGGTGGGGGCATGGGGGCACTCATGGGGTTGGGCTGAAAAACTGCCCTCTCGGCCGTAGTCTGCGTGGACCACAGAATACAAGGGACTCGTGCAGCGCTCCAGCGACTTTCGTCCTGCTCCCTCCTTGCGGCCGCCTCACGCGGCACAGGACCGTCGCCAACCCAGCACGAAGAAGGCCGCCTGGTGGTCCTGAAGACAGACTTTTGGTGGTGACGGGAGGGGGGGGGGGGGGGGGGAGGCGAAATACACCGACATCCATCGTCAGCCGACCATCACCCGAATTCGAACTAAAGTTCAAAAGGAACCAGAGCTCAGAGAGTGACACACGGAACTCGCCCACCGCTGCCAGCGACAACAGCTGCAACAGAATATACAGACCTATGTCTGCGAGTACACCCTGTCCTTAAGGGCCTCCGGCCAACAGGACGTAAATCTCACCCATCAACAACAGTGGATCACACTCGGGAAAAGTTCCAAGCTGGCCCATGTTCAATTCGCTTGCTGAAACATGCTTACAACGATAACATCAGAAGAAAAGCTACAGATACAAGTAAATATTTATTCAAGAGCGGTGTGGTCTTCATGTTGGACATTGCCCGACAGAACAGACGAATGATATTAGAAACAGATACAGGCATCGAAGAACCCTTAGTATGGCTGGTGTGACAAGATCCAGTTACAGTTTTATTGATTCTTCAAAATTCTCTCTCTCTCTGTCTGTCTGTCTGTCTATGTATGTATGTATGTATATATGTATGTATGTATGTGTGTGTGTATGTGTGTGCGCACGCGCGCGCGCGTGTGTGCATGCGCATGTGTGTGTGCGTGCGTGTGCGTGACACACAACGAGAGTGAGACACTTTGTCACTTTCATATTTCATTGTCATTACCAAAGAGGTCTTTTGACAATGGGGAGGGGGGGGGGGGTGTAACAGGACAATGCCTCTTCCATTCGTTGCAAGCAAATAGTATCCACTTATTCACAGAGAGACAGACAGACAGACAGACAGACAGACAGAGGGATAGAGACTGAGACAGAGACAGACAGAGACTGAGACAGAGAGACAGACAGACAGAGAACACAGAGAGAGAGAGAGAAAGAGAGAGAGACAGAGAGAGGGAGACAGAATATCCAAACAACCACCTGTTTGTCAAAGGCAGGTCCCCTGCAGACATTCCCGAAGTCAGTCTCTGAACGTCATGACCCGTCGGGGTCTTCTTTACGCTATCACGGCTGTCCTGCTGGTGGCGCCACCACCCGGGGCCGAAGGGACACAACCGGGGGCGTTCTGTCTACCTGACGGGTGGCAGTCGGGCAGATCCTTCACCCGGGGTGTGACCAGGGCTGGTTCCAACAAGCCGGTCATTACCAGGGTAAGAGGAGTTCTTCTAGTGGTGTCTGTCGTTCTGGACTTCCAAATGTGTACTTTCGTACAGACCTCATTCTTCGTCTCTCCATACCGATATCATCCTTTGTCTTTCGAATGAAATCTCATTCTTCGTCTCTCATACCGATCTCATTTTCTGTCTTTCAATACAGATCTCATTCTTTGTCTTTCAAGACAGATCTCATTCTTTGTCTCTCCATACCGATGTCATCCTTTGTCTTTCGATACCGATCTCATTCTCTGTCTTTCAATACAGATCTCATTCTTTGTCTTTCAAGACAGATCTCATTCTTTGTCTCTCCATACCGATGCCATCCTTTGTCTTTCGATACAGATCTCATCCTTTGTCTCTCCATACCGATCTCATTCTCTGTCTTTCAATACAGATCTCATCCTTTGTCTTTCAATACAGATCTCATCCTTTGTCTTTCAAGACAGATCTCATTCTTTGTCTCTCCATACCGATCTCATCCTTTGTCTTTCAATACAGATCTCATTCTTTGTCTCTCCATACCGATCTCATCCTTTGTCTTTCGATACAGATCTCATTCTATGTCTCTCCATACCGATCTCATTCTCTGTCTTTCAATACAGATCTCATTCTTTGTCTTTCAAGACAGATCTCATTCTTTGTCTCTCCATACCGATCTCATTCTTTGTCTTTCGTTGTTGTTGTCATATCCTGGCTAAAAGTCTCCAGGGATCATCCTAACAGCCGAAGTACTTGAACACTATGGTACAAATGCATCAGCTGGGGATGAGAACATTATGTGTGTGACTTTTTGATTACTCCGCCACATGGGCAGCCACACTTCGACTTCGGGGGATTTTGGAGACTGATAATGTTATGCTAGGAGCTTGTCACAACTGAAGACAATCCCCGCATAACTATGCAGAGCATAACAACATTTTGATGTAGCCTTGGTGTTCTAGCCTACGTCAATGGGCCTGACACAGCCTTAAGCCAAGCCGGATTCTTTGTCTTTCGATACAGATCTCATCCTTTGTCTCTCCATACCGATCTCATTCTTCGTCTCTCAGTACAGATCTCATTCTTTGTCTCTCAAACCCGATCTCATTCTTTAGCTTTCAATACATGTCTAATTCTTTACCTCTCCATGCAGACCTCATTTTTATCTCTCAACACAAACGTCATTCTTATCTCTCGATACGGGTCTCATTCATTATCTGTCCATATGAATCTCAAGTCTTTTTCCCTCTCTACAGATCTCATTATTTATCTCTTGTTACAGGTCTCATTCTGAATCTCTCGGTGCAGATCTCATTCGTACTGTATCCCTCCAAACAGATCTCATTCTTTATCTGTTCGGCCTCTCTCTCTCTCTCCTCTCTCTCTCTCTCTCTCTCTCTCTCTCTCTCTCTCTCTCTCTTCCCATCTCTCCGCAGTCTTGCTTCATAAACTGCTTGTTGACCAGACACTTGTGTTCCATGAAAACCCAGTATTTTTGCATGTTTTAAATTCTAGCCCCAACTCCAGCTCACCCCAATATATTCTCTCTCTCTCTCTCTCTCTCTCTCTCTCTCTCTCTCTCTCTCTCTCTCTCTCTCTCTCTCCCCAGCATATTTAAACTGGGTTAATTTCAGTAATAATATGAATGGCATTTGAAATCTTCCTGTAATATACCTTCACCGAACAGATAGCTGTAACTCGCTTCATTTATTATCTTTTCATAATCCTTAAGAAGTTACTGATAGTCTGACATTGTGCCAAGTTGCTAGATATATTATTTGTTTTAGAGGTGTGTGCGTGCGTGCGTGCGTGCGTGCGTGCGTGCGTGCGTGCGTGCGTGCGTGCGTGCGTGCGTGCGTGCGTGCGTGCGTGCGTGCGTGTGTGTGTGTGTGTGTGTGTGTGTGTGTGTTCGTTCGTTCGTTCTTTAATTCAACATCTATCCACCTAACAGTGATCTTAGACAGTATATAAGTGTTATGTGTGTGTGTGTGTGTGTGTGTGTGTGTGTGTGCATGTGGTGTTTTGGGGTGTATGCATGCGAACGGTTGGTGCTGATTTTGGGCGTACGTAGGTATGTGTAATGCAATTAGGCCTAGATAAAATAAATAATAATAATAATAATAAAAACAACAACAACAACACATAACTGAATCCACAACTTTAAAAGAAACACTAAATAAGCAACTAACACCAAGAAGGGGAAAATAGCATAGACGTTAAAGTAAATGTCCAATTGGGCTCTTAATCAGTCCTTGAACAACTTCAAAAATGTTTGATTCGTTAGAGATGACGTCTTCAAAGACTGACATCAACGGTTCAGTGTTCAACAACCAAGCAGGTAAATAGGGTTTCATTCTATCGCACACAAAAAAGTAGATGGAACGGAGTGATTTGCTGGCCACAAATACAAGTCACATGTTTACAGAATTTGGTTCTAAAGGCATCAAGCCTCAATCTAAAAATCAAACTTTTTAAAATCCTCTCTTTGTAGAGATTCTTGATACCTGTTTTATTGTCTGATATCTTGTTAAATAATATCCCCTTTTTGTTTCTGGTGCCTTTTCGCTTATCTAAAATAGAGTTCCAGGATACGTCTTTTAAAAGACTATAACTCTCATGTAAGGATAAAGGAATGCATATCTTTGTTAAATCAGTTTCAGTGATAGCAGCCTTGTTGGCTAAATGGTCTACCCTTTCATTCGCAGATAATCCACAGTGTGATGGAACCCAACAAAAATCGACATAAGAACCACGTAAATGCAAAAAAAATGAATTAAGTAGTAGACTTCTGATATGAGTTCTGCTCTCACACTTGTATTCGAAAATTTTAGAGCTTGTAGGACTGATTTTGAATCAACACAAAGTAGTATTTGAAATGCAGGAAATCGAAAATCAAGAAGAAAGTTTAATGCCATAATAATGGCAACAAGTTCCTCAGTAAATATGGAAATATTCTTACCAAGGTGGTAACCTTTCTCTGTTTTTAAGGATGGAATTATGAATGCTGAACCAGATAAATGATTGTCTAGTACAGAACCATCTGTGTAGATTTTAAGGTGATTTATATAAGTTTCATTTATATGTGACTTAACATACGTTGGCAGCAAGGGTCCATCACTTTTTCTTAAACTTGTATAGTCTATGTCATAATTTGCTCTACTAAGTTCCCATTCCGGGATAGTGCTAAAAGACACCCGAGGAGCTACGTTTTGAGGTGCAGTGCCTGCTTTTGTAAATAAGTCAGATGTGTATGAGGCTATCGATTTTAGAGAATCAATTTTTTGTGCCCGTGTAGGAAAATTTATTTCTGATTTTAATTCAGTTTTACTGGTATTAAGATTTTGTAGTGTATGACTTCTTAAAATATATTTTGCACATGCAGGTTTCATATTTTCTTCAAAAGGCAATATTTCGATCTCCATATAAGTTCTTAAAGTTGATGTATGAACCGGGACACCAACCGGGACATAAGCTTTACTATCGATACTCTGCAACTTTTTACTTAAATATTTTGGGGCTGATAAATTTTGTCTCCTGGGCATAGGATAATTTTGATCGTACAAGCGCGGTAGCTAAATGTGTTAATACTTTAATGTCTTTACCCCATGATTGTTGACTCACCATTTTCAAGAAATTTATAGTTTTCTTAGCTTTTGTTAGAATAGTTTGTATGTGATAATTCCAGCCCAATTTAGAAGTTACATTTACTCCTAAAAATTTTTCAACTTTTTTATATTCAAGGCACAATCCATCTATTTGAAATGAAGGCAGAGGATTAGGTTCATAACCAGTACTGAACAGAACCATATGCGATTTTTCAGCTGAAAGGGCCAATCCATTTTCAGTCATGTATTTACTATTATTATCTAGTTCATTTTGATATATCTTTTTAATATAGTTGATTGATCTAACTGGTGTGTGACGTGTGTGTGTGTGTGTGTGTGTGTGTGTGTGTGTGTGTGTGTGTGTGTGTGTGTGTATGTGTTGGTCGATTTGGCAGTAAAAAGACGAAGTGTGAATTGTTTGCTACCATCGACATTGCAGAGCTTGGGTGACGTCATCTACTCTTCGTCACAGCGGAAACTATGGATCGATGACTTCATGGTGGCAGGCGGAGGCGAGGAGCCAACGACCAGGATCTACGACTACCCTGGAGTAAAAGAAAAATACCATATACCTTCACACCGATCATCTCAGAATAACGCGTGTTGTGTCGTGGCCACACACCTCAATTAGGATTCTGCACTAAAACACTATATAATGGAGAGTAAAAACAACCAACACTGTGTTACTGCAAATTTTCGGTTTATTTAAACCCTTCCTCAAGCTAGAACGCTGAAGACCTGCCAACTGCAGTGAACAGCCTTTTAAAACACTATGTAATCCATGTAAGCGTTTTGAGGTCTACCATAAATGTTGAGGCCTACCGTAAATTTGAGCCAGTATTTAAATGTTAAACTAATCACTGATCAAAGGAACAACTCCCAACCAATTGTTTCCACTGTTTATGGGGATTTTCACCAATGAAACCACAATTAATCTGCAAAATACATCATCTTCCCCTTAGCTGACGTCATATTTCCCGCCTTCGCACTTACCCGTGACACCCCCCCCCCCCCCCCTCTCCCGCCTTATCTTTGCGCCATCCGGAAGCTCCACACAGTCTCATTCCTTTTGATTTTAATCTGTCTGCTAGGAATTACCTGTCTTGTACCTTCATGGTCATATGAAAGAAAAGAGAATAAGCAGAATCAACTTTCCGACACAATAAACATTCTCGAAAACAATCTAACTGTGCCAGTCTTTAAATACTCAACTCCTTAAGCAAGGTCTTGGCGCATTATTTTTTGGTGTGCAGCCTGTATGATGTAAACTCAGGCATGTTGTGGTTTATCACTTCAACATCGCAGCCGATTTCCCGCCATGAACTTCGGGCTCCTCTGCCTCGAGAGAGAGCTTCACATCGTTATTTTACGGCGCCAGACTTTTTTCTTTTTCTTTTTTTTTCTTTTTTTTTTTTTTTTACTGCGTATCTTTTTAAACTTTTTTTTGCGTTTAAATGTCTCACCATCCATGCCATCCAGCATTCATCTCTCATTCCAATTCCTCGTTCACACAACCGCACCCACGTCTGTGCCGACGCAGTCTCTACCCCTGCACTATGTCCAACGGGGATATCAATTTTGTGTCCTCATAAGGCAACCCACTAGAGGACACTCCGCACTGCTGCTGATTCACTTGGGTGGTGCTCAGTCGGTCATAGGATCCAACATATGGAGGACGTCGCATTCTAAGCCCCCCCCCGCCGCGACAATGACTGCCTAGCTATGGATCCAGTACGAGTGAGTGTTTCTCCACTCAAGAGGGCGTCAACACTGTCCTTCCAAGAACAGTCCCCTAACAAAAACAAAAAAAACTTTGGATGTCCTCGGCTTGTGAGGAATTCGCCATGGGCACGGACGTAGAGAGGGAGGAACTCAAAACTGAGGTCACCGCGAAAGCAGAGGACGTATGACACTGCAGTTTTCTGTCATGACGATCAATAACGATGAGGATCATGAAGGATGATACGGAACTTCATTCTGGTCCCAGACTACATGACAGGGCTGTACTCAGTGCATTCTGGAATTGGCCAGGCCCGAGAAGAGAACCCCCCCCCCCCCCCCCCTCCTCCCGGACATTTGCAGCGTTAGTCTGGAAATTCCAGCCGCGCTGTCGGAAGACGCATCTGAGCTTCATACTGACGCAAGCTCAGCTCCAAGAGGAGTCCGCCGGGGCCGAGAATTCCCACGAATGAATAACTCGGATGGAAATCGAACTCACGACCTCCCAACCGGCAGGTCCGCGACCCTAATCACAGTACTGTTTGCTTTTTGTTTGTTTTTAGCTGTTGCTACTGGAATCAAACCCACGACCTTCCAACCGATTATTCCACGACCCAAATCACCGAGCTGTTTGTTGTATGTTTGCTGTTCTTACCACTTAGTGAGTTTTCTGCAGAATTCATTCTTATCGACAAGAGAGAGAGAGAGGGAGAGACAGACAGACAGACAGACAGACAGACAGAAGGTGGGTGATGGCGCATCAGAAGCAGCTATGTCTGAGCAAGAGACAGACAGTCAGACAGACAGAAAAAGACAGACAGACAGACAGAAAAGACAGACAGACAGACAAACAGAAGGGGGGGGGGGGGGGGGGGGCACATCAGAAGCAGCTATGTCTGAGCAAGACATACAGACAGAGGGGAGTGGGGGGATGGGGGGGGGGGGGGGGCAGGCGTATCAGCAGCAGCTATGTCTGAGCAAGAGACAGACAGACAGACAGACAGAGGGGAGTAGGGGGAGGTGGGGGGAGCAGGCGTATCAGCAGCAGCTATGTCTGAACAAGAAATCATTGTCTCAGAAATATTCACGAGAGTGAGAGACAGACACACAGACAAACGGACGGACAAACAGACAGGGAGACAGAGCGAGGGAGGATGGGGGAGGGAGAGGGAGCGAAGGCGCATTAGCACCAACTATGTCTGAACAAGAAATCGCCTCAAAAAGTATTCTTTGGGCCTACTCTGAAACTCAGTGCGTCGCATTGTTTCTATTGGAAGGGGGAGGGGGGGGGGGGGGAAGAGGCAAGAGGTGGGGGGACTTGCATGTGAGTGAGTGATGTGTGTGTGTGTGTGTGTGTGTGTGTGTGTGTGTGTGTGTGTGTGTGTGTGTGGTGTTTGTGTGTGTGGAGAGAGAAGTCAGATGTAGAGAGGTGTGTGGTGCGCGCGCGGTGTGTGTGTGTCTGTCTGTATGTCTGTCTGTGTGCGTTCATGTCTGTGCGTGAAAGAGAAAGGGAGATGGACATTATGGGAAGAACTGGTGTGGGGGAACGACACAAAGTGAAATAATGAAGCGCGCGGCATTTGTGCAGAAACTTCTCTACACAGTGCGTGGATCGGACGGGGAAACGAACCAAACGTGCACCAAGACTCCCCTCCTCTCTCCCTTTCAGCCTTTGTGTGTGCCAGGTGAGACAGGACAGCGACTGCGAGAAAGCGAGTGAGAGAGGCACGGAGATAAACACTGAGAAGAAACGAGACAAGTAAATTATTGAACTGTTTGGAGCATTTTGAGATGTCATCAGAGTTCAGACGTTTTTCGTCAAGGCTACATAAGGCTATGTTACTGGGACTTCCGGTAAAATACCTGATGTCGAACGTGTATCTTTAGCTACGGGTTTGGCTTCTGATCCGTGCCATCTGCGTGCGTTTTGACGACTGTATTATTGAAGTCTTTGTGTGTGTGTGTGTGTGTGTGTGTGTGTGTGTGTGTGTGTGTGTGTGTGTGTGTGTGTGCGCGCGCGCGGCGTGTGAGTATGTCTGTGTGTGGTGTGTCTATGTGTGTGTATCTGTTTTTTTTTGTTGTGTGTGTGTGTGTGTGCGCGCGCGCGCGCGAGCGCGTGGGTCGTGAAGTGTGTGCGTGTGTTGCTTGTGTATGTGTAGGGGGGGGGGGGGCGTGTGATGTGTGTGAGCGAGTGTGTGTGTGTGTGTGTGTGTGTGTGTGTGTGTGTGGGGGTGCTAGTGTGCGTGCGGGTGTGTGTGTTGTGTATGGTTAGCGCGCGCGCGTGCGTGCGTTGCGGTGTGTGTGGTTGTGTGTGCGCGCGCGCACGCGCGTACTTGCGGGTGTGTGTGGGTTGTGTGCATGCGCGCGTGCGTGCGTGTGTGCGTGCGTGCTCTTTGCAAATGCTGTTGTTGTTGCTGTTGTTTTCGTTTTCCTTTTAATGTAGTATTTGTTATGATCCCGTGTATCCCGTGACGCACAGCCAATTGCCACCATGACGAAGATCAAATCGTATTACGGGGTGACCACCCCGACGTTCCCCAACACCCAGTTCTTCATGGAGTTCGCGGGTCACCTGACGGACTGCGGGAGAGACTGTGACGTCAGCTACCGCGTGTCGCTGGCACGTGAGCACCAGACCCCGCTCTTCCAGCAAGTGTGGGGCGAGGTGGACGGGGGTGAGTTTGACACCAGTGATCGAAGACCAATCACATTATAGTTAGCTTGTCGTGTTTATTGCACAGCCAATCAACATGCCCCTTTTAAAGACGTGGCGGAAACGGCAAGAAAAAAAAAATCTTGAAATTACTGATAGGCTCGTATTTCAGGGGAGAGTGGAGGAGGGAGAGGGAGGGAGAGAAATTAATGACTACTTACCTGTTATTGTGGCACACAAGAATCAACCCCTTGGCTGCTAAAAGTTTGTTAGAACATTGTAATGTGTGTAGAAGTTTACAAAAATAAGAGGCCTAGGCCTACACCTGTAGACAATAGTGTTTAGTAACCTGGGCTGTCAGTCCCGTCCATCACAAAGATGTTTCAGTGGGTGACAGCGGTAATGAATGGGTTAAAAAAAAAAAAATTTAAGGGGAGGGGACAGAAATGAGTAACTACTAAGCTTTTATTTGGGGCGGACAAGAATTGATCACGACAAAGCAATCTTTCGGGAGTCAGGAATTAATAAATGTTATAAGCTTTTATTCGGGGAGTGAGAAACTGTTCAGAACTAAGTTTTGTTCTTGGAGTCGGAAATTAGTAACGACTGAGCTGTTATCTGGGAGGGTGGAAATGAGGGAGTTAGGGAGGAGAGAGACAACAAGACACAGAGAGAGACAGAGACAGAGACCGAAGGGGGAAGGCAAAGAGACTGAGACCTACCTCAAAAATACTAATTTTACACAATTATTCAAACAAAGTTTAAGCAATAATCCATTTAAGCAATGTTTCCATAATGATTTACACACCCGTCGTAAATGAGTGTAAAATTCATCCATGCTCGCGTGCACGCGTACATGCACACGGATGCACACTCACATATGCGCCAACCAATTGAACAGACCCCGCCCTTCGAGAGGAAAGAGAAAAAAATGTCGACCTGAGGGGAGGGGAAGCGGGGCTGTGAGATAGAGAAGGAAAGGAAGGAAAGAAGGAATGAAGGGGGGGGAAGGAGGGGGGAAGACAAACACGAGAGAGAGAGAGAGAGAGAGAGAGAGAGAGAGAGAGAGAGAGAGAGAAGAGAGAGAGAGAAACAGAGACAGAGACACAGAGACAGAGATTCAGATGTTTTATTTATATTTAGGCCACTGCGCCCAATGAAGAGGAGTAATTGAAGAATCACTTCACGAAGTTTCCAACACCAATTATGAAGTCAGAACAGCATTTTACAAGATAGCAATCTCACGCAGCTGAAACGCTTTGTACAAGAAAATTAATAGATTTCTAATTGTTCTTTCACGAGAGAGAGAGAGAGAGAGAGAGAGAGAGAGAGAGAGAGAGAGAGAGAGAGAGAGAGAGAGAACGAAACAAAACGACAGGGCACAGCTCAAAACTCTCGCAACACTACTAAAACTTTGTTGTTGCTGTTGTTGTTGTTGTTGTCGTACCCTGGCTAAAAGACTCCAGGGATCATCCGAACAGCCAAAGTACTTGAACACTATGGTACAAATGCATCAGCTGGGGATGAGAACATTACGTGTGTGACTGTTTTTGATTACCCGCCAGTGGGCAGCCACACTCCGACTTCGGGGAATTTTGGAGACTGGTAATGTTAT
>CM065721.1:31504683-31569683 GCA_033310375.1 Conus canariensis | reverse complement strand
AGAGAGAAAGGTCACTATGCACACTTCTGTCACGGTGAAACACAATGTTCAACGGAAGCAGGCTTTTGCAAGATGTGATCGTCGGTGAGTACGCTCCCTTGCGAGAGTTCATGAGTTCACTGCGCTCTTCTTTATTCTGTATTCTTAGCAAATTTTGAACGATATTTTGGTGGTTGTTGTTGTTGTTGTTGTTGTTGCCGTTTGTTTCTTGTTGTTGCTGTTCTTGTTGTTAGCACTCATATTCAGTCCCTACCCAAGTGAGGAATGAAGATGCTTAGCAGCAAACCACTATTACTGCCGCAGCCGTCTGCCGCTGTGATTTGTATGGTGGTTCTGGTGACTAATATTCTCAAATGGCCAACGCGTCTTTTATAATAAGAGACAAGACATTACTGTCGCCATCTTTCTTCCTTCGTGTCGGACAGACGATCCCTCCTTGGTACTGTTCGCTGTAGCCCCACAGCTGCAGCCTTTGCAAGGCGTCTTTGCCAACACCGCCTATTTCAGGGGCCTCCACGTCACTGGTCAGACGACGGTTACAGTCGGCGACTGCGCCCTGGTTGAGGAAGTGACGTATGACTTCTCCGACCAAAGTAAGCCGTCCTTAACTCCGTGAATAGTGAATAGTCTCTCCCTCTCTCTCTCTCTCTCTCTCTCTCTCTCTCTCTCTCTCTCTCTCTCTCTTCCAACCGACACTTTTTTTTTTCTTCATTTTTTTCTTGCTTTTTTATTTTCCACCATCTCTCTCTCTCTCTCTCTCTCTCTCTCTTCTCTCTCTCTCTCTCTCTCTCTCTCTCTTAAAGGCAGAGCCTCAATCCTCTCTCTCCTCCTCCCCCCCCCCCCCTCTCTCTCTCTCGCTCTCTCTCTCGTGGTCTTCCAATCGACACATTTTTTTCTGAATTCTTTTCTGTCTTTTTTTTTTTTTTATATTTCCACCATTTCTTCTTCTTCTTCTTCTTCTTCTCTTTAATTAAAGGTGGAGCCTCAATCCTCCTCTAATTTTCCCTCTCTGTTTTTTTGTGTGTGTGTTTTTTTTTTCCACACAACCCTCGTGCACCATGAAGGTCTGTATGTTCTCTTACTGATGGCGGTTTCGGATTCAGTTATTCTATAGCCCAGCCGACCGCACTGACCCTCTTGTGGGCCTGGCGAAAGTGAATTAGATATTTATATTTTTCGATTATTAAAACAGAGGTTTGGTCTGTTTCTGTTTCCGCCGAAATGACAGAAAAAAGTGATGGGGGGTGGGGGGGGGGTGGGGGGGGGGGTAGGGGTGGAGTTGGCTTCATGTTGGGGTTCTAGGAGAGAGATTACGCAGATGGGACATGTGTGTGTGCGTAGCTTGGTTGGTTGATGGGTGTGGGATATGAATGTTTCAAAATGTGTGTATGTGTGTGTATTTTGTGTGTGTGTGTTGTGTGTGTGTGTGTGTGTGGGGTGTGTGTGTTTATGTGTGTGTGTGCGTGCGTATGTGTGTGTGTGGTGAGTGTGCGTGCGTATGTGTGTGTGTGTGTGTGTGTGTGGTGTGTGTGTGTGTGGAGAGAGAGAGAGAGAGAGAGAGAGAGGGTGTGTGTGTGTGTGTGTGTGGTTGTGTGTGTGTTAGTGAGTGAGTGAGTGTGTGTGTGTGTGTGTGTGTTGTGTGTGGTGTGTGTGTGTGTGTGTGTGTGTGGTGTGTGTGTGTGGACAAACATAGAGAATCACCCACACAGTGATGACTCCCTTACCACACGCTGTTGATGTTAGAGTTGTGGGCCCTGTGTTGACAGATCGGACCTTCGTGGACAATGTCCAGTACTTCAACCAGACCCTGGACGTGGATGAGAGCGTGTTCACCATTCCTGACAACTGCATCTATGTTCCTCCTGCAAGTAGCAGTACTCTCTAACCCCCGTCTTCTCTACTGCCACATACACAGATTTTCTTTTCTGAGACAATGAATATGTTCATAATTTAATATATCATATTGAAGTGTGCGTGCGTGCGTGCGTGCGTGCGTGCGTGCGTGCGTGTGTGTGTGTGTGTGTGTGTGGGGTGTGTGTGTGTGTGTGTGTGTGTGTGTGTTGCCATCGTGTCTTTTGTGACATGTGTTGTGTGTGTGTGTGTGTGTGTGTGTGTGTGTGTGTGTGTGTGCGTGCGTGTGTGTGTGTGTGTGTGTGTGTGGTGCGCGCGCGCGGTGTGTGTTGTGGTGTAGTGTGTGTGTGTGTGTGTGTGTGTGTGTGTGTTGCCATCGTGTCTTTTGTGACGTGTGTGTGTGTGTGTGTGTGTGTGTGTGTGTGTGTGTGTGTGTGTGTGTGTGTGTGTGTGTTGCCATTGTGTCTTTCGTGTTTGGATACACCAAGGCATGCAACATGACAGATTATTTCTATGTGAATGTTTTCACCATTCCTGACAACTGCATCTATGTTCCTCCTGTAAGTAGCAACTACTCTCTAATCACCGTCCTCTCTACTGCCACACACACAGATTTCGCTTTCTGAGGCTATGAACACGCTCGTAATTTATTCTGAAGCGAGACTGGACATCTGGTCATCAACCATATGCAAACTGTGTTTGTGATTCCTGGTTCTCAAAGACAATCGGAATTTGACATGGCTTGTTTTAAGCAGAACATTCTGTGTAAAATTCAACCATATGCAATGTGTCTGCGATGACATAACAATATAATATTGAAGTAATAGATTCGGTGCATAATTCTATCCAGTGCGCAGTATTTCAGCATTGAGATTAATATACTAAACTGAAGGAGATCATTCGCTGCTATATGCAATACAATATCTGTCGGGTTTTTTTTTTTTTTTCAAACTAAGGCATACAATTCGATGGATAATTACATGCAGTATGTGTGTGGAGAGATAACTGTAGCAGACTGACACGGAACTTTCGGTGGATAATTATATGCAACCACAAAAGAAATCCATGGATAATTATACGCAATAAACTATGTCCGTGACGAAACAAGTGTAACAAATTAAAAGACAGAATTCGGTAGGTATGTGATATCTGTAGCTTTTGTTTTTGAATAACATTCCATGGATCATTATCTCTAGCCTGTTTTTTTAACATTCCGTGGATAATTATATGCAATATGTCCGTAACTGATTAACTGTTCCAAATTAAAAGACAAGTTAGGTGCAACACACACACACACACACACACCACACACCACACACACACACGCACGCACGCCGCGCGCGCGCGCGCGCACGTACACACGCACGTACGCACACACACACACACATACGCACGTACGCACATACGCGCGCGCGCGCGCGCCACACACACACACACACACACATACAGAGAGAGAGGAGAGAGAGAGAGAGAAGAGAGAGAGAGATGCACACATAAGCACGCACGCACGCACACGCACACACACACACACACACACACACACACACACACACAGTGTGATTATGTTTGGATACAAACGTGCGAGACGTTGATCACGATAACAAGGAACCAAGCAGAGAATAACAACATGACATCACTTTTGAGATGTCAGGCTGACTCATGTTTAATTAATTTTTACTCATACATAATGAGCAAATATTTCATTTGCCATACATCGGACAATACAGGCTATCTTAAAATTCCAGAAATGTAGATATGCATTATAATACTAAATATACCATTATATCAAATGCTGTGTATAATTGGTATTATTACAGAGAAGTTATTTCTAAAATAGGAAATGTATAATCGAACATTTTCAAGACTACAAATGATGGTTTATTAATATGTGAATTAGCTGTGTCCTATCATTTTACACACAGTTCTTCTGCAGACTGAAAGAAAGTTTAATTCTCAGGTAAAGGAATGGGTAAGAGGGGGTAATGTTGTTTATAGCCCAGCCGACCGCATAGGGCCATATCAGGGCTGTCACCACGTTGAAGTCAACTCACAAGTCATTCATTCACACAACCTTTTGAAAGACACCTTCTAAAACACGCTGGAAATTCTGTTAACAATCTTTCTACTGTAAAATCTCAGATCAGATGAAAAATGTTTTTTCTTTCCGAAATTAAAGTAAAGGAATGGATAATAAGTGCAAATAATTTCATGTACATTCGGCACCCATCTGAATGATATTTTGTCTGTTTCAGGACCAAGACGTCGACCACAGCAGCAGACACAGGCTCCATAGAGCTCTCCGTTCTTTCCACTGATTCGTCTCTCTCTGTCTCTGTCTCTGTCTCTGTCTCTGTCTCTCTCTCTCTCTCTCTCTCTCTCTCTCTCTCTCTTTGTAATTCTTAAAGACCTACAGAAGATGCTGACTGCTGCAGAAGCTAAAGCATGATTCCAGAGTTGTATATGAACATAGGTACTGAATGAGTATAGCACAACAAAGTGCACCAATGAAGTCTTACACGTGAGAATATTTTAGTTAAATATGCTGACTGTATGCAGGTGTTTGATAACGGGAAGAAGCACTGAAAATTGAGTACATTTCTTTCCTTTTCGTTTCTTCCTTTCTTTTCCTTTTTTTTCCTGTCCCATCTTCTGTGCCACCTCAGTGGCAGGCTGCAACCACACCGCTCATTCCGACCCCGTGTCCGCAGCCACAGCCTGGCCCGGCCTGCTGCAGCCTCGGTACTAACAATCCACAGGGAGCAGTCAATGGCAAGTCGTCAAGAGGCAACCCACTGGAGGAGACACTGAACAGCTGCCGAGTCACTTCGGTGGTGTTCAGTGGCGCCTGTTCTGATCTAACATACGCAGGACACCGCCAATTAAGCCCCATACTGACGACAATAATTGCTTAGTCGCGGAGCCGGAGTGAGTGAGCTCTCCCTCCGGAGGGCGCCACAAAGTCCGTCCAACGACAGTCCCAATGGACTCGCTAATATTGGTGTACATTAATTGAGTACATTTCTGTTCTGCTTCAGTGCTCTTTTCAATGATTTTCGACGTTGGGATGCTGGTTCGCTGATTAAGCTGATTATCTTAGTGGATCAAGGATTGCAATGGTCATGTGTCCAATGACTAAAATTTGGTGACGTCGAGCCACGTTCAGTTTTCAAGGGGAAAATAAAAGTTAAAGAACCCAGATCAGGTTCAAATGGCCGCTATAAGGATTTTATTCATTGCGCAATCCTGTTAAAGTCTGTTAGATTCTTTATGGTTGATGGGTCGGCAGAAAAGGAAGATGATAAAGAGACAGACGGACAGACAGACAGAGGAAGCTGTGTGTGTGTGTGTGTGTGGGGGGGGGGGGGGGGGAGGATTTTGAAATGAAACCAAGGAAGAATTGGATAGCAAAAGATCTTCAGAGGAGATCCCCCCCCCCCCCTCCTCCCTTCCCCACCCCCAACCCCACATCACCTTCGTGTAAGATTTTCGGCGTACACACTAAGAAGGCTGGGCCCCATGCAGGTCAAGACTCACAGACGACCTTTAGCATGCCTAGATTCGAACCCTTACCTACAGTATGCCCGGAAACCTCAAGGCGAAGTCGCCTTGTAAGGGACGTCTTAACCACCCAGCTATGGGATAGGTGTTTGTGGAAGTGCGGGAAATTTCAAGCCATGAGAAGTTCACTTTCGTTGCTCCTCGACAAGATCCGGCTGAAATTCTTCTCTGCTCCTTCTGCCATTGCCTCGAAGGTTCTGGTCCTCTTCTTCCTCCCAGACATCGCCAGCTGTTCCAAAGATCATGGGCGGAAGTGCCGACAACCTCCCTCGCTCCAACCTGTCTGGCGAAGACTTCGGCTGGTTGCGATCCCATATAGCATCCACAGCTAAACCTCCCTCGCTCCAACCTGTCTGGCGAAGACTTCGGCTGGTTGCGATCCCATATAGCGTCCACAGCTAAACCTCCCTCGCTCCAACCTGTCTGGCGAAGACTTCGGCTGGTTGCGATCCCATATAGCATCCACAGCTAAACCTCCCTCGCTCCAACCTGTCTGGCGAAGACTTCGGCTGGTTGCGATCCCATATAGCATCCACAGCTAAACCTCCCTCGCTCCAACCTGTCTGGCGAAGACTTCGGCTGGTTGCGATCACATTTAGCATCCACACCTACCTCGTCAAGAGATACAGCCGTTAACCATCCGAGAAAAGTGGCAGTAAGAGGGGGCGAGGAGGAGGATGGAAGAGGGGAAAGCGAAGGGGAGAGCTAACTAAATATGTACTTTCACCACGACAACATGTTGAATGGGCTGTCCACATACCAGGTCTACGTTGTGTTTTCAGGATTCGAACCCGCTACCTCCGAAGTATTCGGGCATCCAATGGTGAACTTCACCTTTTCTGAAAAACACCGAGGAAGCTCAGGACAAGACAGAGGAAGAGAGGAGGAAGGGGTGGGGGAGTTGATGAGAGCGATGCGATGTGGGGAGGCAGAGATTATTTGTTCCTCAATATAGCTCAATGTCGGATCATCTGGAAAGTCAAAAAACATCTTGGTGGGGCCAAGTTTCCATTCAAACAGAGCTAAAGCACAACAACAGCAGCCAACCAACCAAACAGGCTTTGTCATGAGGTATGGTAACACGGTCCTGGGACAGGCGATCTGAGAAGAGGGTGGAGCTGAGTAATTGTCACTGCTGTAAACTAAGCCCATTTCGGACGAGGCAGTTGCTTTGGTATCTACTTTGTGAATATAAAGTTTCTTAAAAGGAAACATGACGCCGCGACGATTATTGTTTCAGAATTCACTTGTCAAACTGAGAATTATCAATACGAGAGGTGAGGATAGGGGTTCGGGGGGGGGGGGGGGGGGGGGGGGGGGGGAGGAGGCGGGGCCTCTAAACCAAAACTATGGGACCAATATCAAAGTGAAAATTAAACAAAAATAAACCTGAAGTCTTAAAGTTAACAATTTCAGAATCCATTAATCAAACTGAAAATGATATCAAACCATACGTGAAGCCATGACAAAGTTCAATGTTTAATCTCAAAAACAGGGCAACCATGTGCGTACGCACCTTCCGGCTCGCCCAAAGAGCTACAAGATTGAAACCACATTTTCGAACCATACATGTAAGCACTTTGCAGTCTTGCCCAAAGAGCCACGAGATAGAAACCATACTTTCGATATCCAGACCAACGGTCTGATACGACATTACATGGGCTGGGGAGTGGGTCGGACGGTCATCAGGTGCCGAATCTGTCGAGCGACATTTTTCAGCAGTCGGCGGATTCGAAGCAACGACTTGAAGCGCATGTGCGAGGCAATGGCGTCAGAGGAAGTGACGTCTTGAGAGGGGTGATGGAGTCGGCGTAGCTCAGCCAGGCGTGCCAGATCAGGGCGGCGGGACATTCTGTGTTGACCTGTGACCAGCCCGGGAGTATTGTATTACATCCGAAACGAAACTAAGCGAAAATCTTTCAAATATTGAATTTGCTCTGAGTGTGGGTACTTTTGTATACCATGTAACTGTATTTTAAAAACTTTTACACACACACACACACACACACACACACGCACACACACACACACACACACACACACACACACACATATACATACATACATGCATACATATATAATTGACGCAATTCAAAATCAAATGAAATCATGGGTTCTATACATACATTAGCTGGGTGCACGACCCCCTTTCCAGATAATCCAATAAAATTTATACGAACATTGTGTAGATTGACTTTTATTTGTCTTTAACATTTTTTCTTACTTGGCTTTTGATACATTGTGTAGATTGACTTTTATTTGTCTTTAACATTTTTTCTTACTTGGCTTTTGATCGGATGAAATAAATCAGAAACATAAAATTTCTAAGCAGTGTCTTCAAGGATGGCATGCTGTTACAGAATTGTGTATCAAACCAAATAGTAAGAAGGTGGCGTCAAAAGTGAAGAACAAAAATAGAATGCATGGGCAAAGTACAAGAAATATGAATTCAATAACATGTAACGTTACTATCAGATAATAAAGACTTCACCATGCACATATGAATATAACAGTTTTCAGGAAATGGCAAGGTCAACTTTTCTTTTTCATTTTACCAGTAAGCACACAATGGCATGGGTTAGCCTATCTGTTTTCTTGTAAACAATGGATTGTCTTTTGTTATCAATATACGACAGCAACACCCACTGAATAAAATGTATATTGAAGTGAAGATATTGTGAAAGTGTCAGACAGTTCTATCCAAAAAAGACTGTCCACAAATTTCCCATCCTGTCAGAAGACAGTCCCCAAATTTCCAATCTGGTCAAAAGACTGTCCCCAAATTTCCTGCCCTATGAGAAACGGTCCCAAAATTTCAAATCATGCCAAAACTCTGTCCTATCCTATTTCAAGTCCAATCAGAAAATTGTCCCCAAAATTTTCCGTCCTGTCAGAAGCCTGTCTACAAATTTCCAGTTGAGTCAAATTACTGTCTCCAAATTTCCCCTCCTGTCAGAAGGCTTTCCTCAAATTTCAAGTTCTGTCAAAAGACTGTCCCCAAATTTCAAAGTCCTGTTGGAAAATTCTCCCCAAATTTCAAGCCCTTTCAGAAGACTGCCATCAAATTTGAAGCCCTGTCAGAAGATTGTCACCAAATGTCAAGCCCTGTCAGAAGATTGTCACCAAATGTCAAGCCCTGTCAGAAGACTGTCACCAAATGTCAAGCCATGTCAGAAGATTGTCACCAAATGTCAAGCCCTGTCAGAAGATTGTCACCAAATGTCAAGCCCCGTCAGAAGATTGTCACCAAAATGTCAAGCCCTGTCAGAAGATTGTCACCAAATGTCAAGCCCTGTCAGAAGACTGTCACCAAATGTCAAGCCCTGTCAGAAGATTGTCACCAAATGTCAAGCCCAGTCAGAAGATTGTCACCAAAATGTCAAGCCCTGTCAGAAGACTGTCACCAAATGTCAAGCCCAGTCAGAAGATTGTCACCAAAATGTCAAGCCCTGTCAGAAGACTGTCACCAAATGTCAAGCCCTGTCAGAAGATTGTCACCAAATTTCCCTTTCTGTCAAAAGACTGTCCCAACAAAATTCAATACCTGTCAGAAGACTGTCCCCAAATTCCAAGCTGTGTCAAAAGACTGTTCTCTAATTCCAAGTCATGTCATATGACTTTTCTCAAATTTCAGGTTCTGTCGGAATATTGTTCTAAAAATGTCAGGTCCTGTCAGAAGACTGTCCCCAAAGTTCAAGTCCTGTCAGAAGATTGTCCCCAAATTTCAAGTTCTATCAGATGACTGTCCCAAAGTTGTTTCAAGTCCTGTCAGAAATCCGTTCGCCTGTTTCAAATCCTGCCAGAACACTTTCCTCAAATTTCTACTGCGGTTAAAAGACTGTCCCCAAAATTTCCATTCTGTCAGAACACTGTCCCGCGACTTTCCAGTCTGGTCAAAAGACTGCCCCTGAATTACCCATTCCGTCACAACACTGTCCTCAAAATTCTTATCTCGTGATATAATATCACACCCATGTCAGGAGGCTTTCCCCAAATTCCAGTCCTGTCAAGAAGACTGACTCCAAATTTCTGGTTCTGTAGGAAGACTGTCACAAAATTTCTAAACGTATAAGAAGACCGTTCCCCACGTTTCCACCCTGTAAGAAGACTGTCCCTAAATTCCCAGTGTTGTCGACAAGACACTCCCTTAAATTTCAAGAACAGTCAGGATGACAGTCCACTAAATTTCCAGTACTGTCTAAAATACTTTCTCAAATTTTCAGCGCTATTAAAAGATTGGCCCCAAATTTTCAGCGCTGTTAGATGGCAGTCTCTGAATTTCAAATACTCTCAGAAGTCTGTCTTAAAATTTCAGAGAACTGTTAGAAGACTGTTTCCAAATAATCAGTTAAAAGACTGTCCCCAAAGTCCCAGTGCTGACAAGAATATTATAGGAAAATGTCACTCATTCTTACCCTGTAAAGAATGCGTGCCGAATTTCGGTAGTACCATAAAGACTGTCCAAAAGTTTCCGTACTATCCGAAAACTGTCCCAAATATTCTAGTACTGTAAGAAGACTGTCTCAAAATCTCCAGTACTGTCAGAAGACTTGATCAAACCTCCAGTCATACCAAGAAGACCGTCCATTCAAGCCTTACCTGTGTACAGAATGCGTGGCGGTTTAGGCACCCGTAGCTGGTTCTCAAAAGTTGGTAACCAGACGGGGATTCGGCGATCACTGGTGTCCACAAGTGTTGAACACAAAGCGGCCAGGACGAGAATGGCAACAAACATTTTGTGTGCCATTTTGGGCCTGAAAATCAATGATGGAGAGGATTCATTAAAAAGAAAATGAGAGGATGCGTGGACAGTTGCGGTCAGAGAGAGAGAGAGAGGAGAAGAGAGAGAGAGAGAGAGGAGAGAGAGAAGAGAGAGAGAGAGAGAGAGATTTCAGTTTCATCAAGAAGGTGTAACTGCGTGCAGACTAGTCCATGCACGCCACAGCACATCTTTAAAGTTTCAAGACCACACTGCGCAGGATTCACAGCTGATCGATAGTTTCAGTTTCATCAAGAAAGTGTAACTGCGTGGGCACTAGTCCATATACGCTACACTACCTCTGCTAAATTTCAAGACCACAATGCACACGATTTGAAGCTGAGGGATAAATAAATTAACGACTCAGATAAGAGAATTTAAGAAGAGGGTCTCATGACTTCGACTCAGCAGATGTCCGACCTGCGCAATAGCCCAAAGCACTGGTCAGACCAGCCGATGGACAAATGAATTAACGACTAGGATGAAAGGATTTAAGACGAGAGTCTCATGGGTACGACGTAAGAGATGTCTGACCTGCGCATTAGCCCAGTGCGTTGGTCAGACCTTGAGTGCCTACCTTACATTGTCTGCGCCACTATTATCATTGTAGGTGTGTGTTTGCGTGTGTGTGCACGGGTGTGTGCATAAGTGTGCCATTGTGTGTGTGTGTGTGTGTGTGTGTGTGTGGTGTGTGTGTGTGTGTGTGTGTGTGTTGTGTGTACGTCAACGAACTGAAAGCAGAAGAACGGAAGAAAAAACAACTCCTGCATCGCTCTGACCAGCAAGTGTCAGGCCATCGGAAGTCTGAAGGACAGCACACTAGAAAAGAAGTGGCAAAGAGTGAAAAATAAAATTAATTTTTCCAGCCAAGACATTGTTGGACTCAACAGAAAACACCCCCCCCCCCCCCCCCCCCCCCCCGAAACACTGGATATAAGACAACACGATCAAAAGGGGTAGAAAAGAGGAGAGAAAGTGAACCAAGAGAGGATTCAAAGGAACTCAAGGACGAAGGAACAGCGCTCAGAAAATGAAATGAATACAATGAACGAAACGAAGAGGCGAACAGGCCTGCCATGAGAGACAAACCAGAGCTAGACGAAAAGGGCTGCACAGGCACAGGAAACAGCAGAGCGGAATGACATAAAAACCCTGTATAACATCACAAAACAACTGCCTGGCAGGAACACCAATACCAACAATCCGGTAAATGCGAAAACCAAACCAACAGAAAACCAACAGAACAACTGGAAAGACGGAGAGAACATATCAACGAACTATCCAACAGCATACCGGCCTCCAAATCATCACTCAGAGCGAAAAGAGAAGATTTCGATGTGAACCTGGAATCAATCGCTAAAAAAAAAAAAATAAATAAAAAAAAGAAAAAGAAAATCATCCAAGCAATAAAGAAAACCAAGAATGGCAAAGCGCCAAGCCCTGATAACATTCCACCAGAAGCACCACTGAAAGCAAACGAAAAAGGCACAGCAGACTCTTTGACAGATCTGATAGATCCGTTCCAAGACACTTGGGAGAAAGAGAAGATGCCCAAGACTGGAGGATGGGCAACGTCATCAAAATCCTCTGTAAAGGAGACGTCAGCGACTGCAAAGCCTGGAGTGGAATACAGCAGCTGTCCCTGCCCAGCAAGCTTTCCACAAGAATCAGGATCCATGCAGCAGTAACCCCAAGCTGAGGGAAGATCAAGCGGGAGTTCGAGCTGAGAGATCTTGCTGCGACAGATCGCCACACTGATTGTGATCACTGAGTGGTATTCCCCTCTATACATAAACTTTATTGATTTTTAGAGAGCCTTCAGCGCTGTGAGCTATTGCCTGGAAGATCATGGGACATTACGACGTACCTGTAAACATTGTTGAGGGGCATACAGAAGCTCTTTGACAGTACAACTGGCCAGTCAGTCAGTCAAAACTTCGGTGCGTCTTGCAGCATTGATACAGGAGTCCGACAAGGACATTTCCTGTCACCCTTCATTTTCGCTCTGGTGATAGACTGGGTCATCAAAACATCAATGAACCTCAGCATGCGACCCCTTGGACTTTAACGCAAAAGCTGGAAGACGCTTATTTCTCAGTTGACACGCCTGCCGTCCCACTCCCTTCAGCACACGCAAGAGAACACAGAAAACTTCCGGTCAGCAGCTGGCAACACAGGTCTGGAAGTAAATGCCGAAAAGACCAAAACCGTGAAAACCAGCATGTTTTGCGGCCGGAAAACAAAAAGTAGATGTTAGCAAGGTTTTCTTATTTCGGAAGCATCAGCAGCAAGACAGGAAGTACGTTCGAAGAGGCCAGGATCACCAAAGCAAGACACGTATTTGTTGCCCTCAGATCCATCAGGGGGAATGCAAGCACCTGTCTCTCTACCAAACGGAGGCTGTCCGACACCTGTGTCAAGTCTGTATTGTACGCCTTGGAGACTTGGAGGAGACTCACAGGACTTGAACGCAAGCTGCAGATTTTCATCAACACTTGCCTCCGATGAATACGCCAGAATCGCCAGTGATTGAGACTTTTGGCACAGAGTCAACCAGAGACCAGTAGGAGAAACCATATGAACCTTAAAATGAAAAAAAGACTAGACACACTGCGCTAGTCTAAACAACATTGCACTGGAGAGCAGCCCGTAGGGAAAACGAAACAGAGGACAGCCGGTAACAACAAGGTGCAGAACACTGGAAAATGAACTGAAAACTCGGAGGCAGGACAGCCCACGATCGATCAGGCTGGAGATCTGCAGTCAAAGTCCTTTACTGCGATGGGAACGACGAGGATTAAGTGAAGTAAGTGAAAAAGTACAGGCTCACATCACTGGGCGAAATACAGTCAAGACCAGGCAGCGAGATAATGTCAAAGCACCACTACGTCGTTCTCCTCTTTACCTGAACACATTTACGAAGCAAGAGACTTCGATTTAAAACAAAATGCATCGTGACTATGATCTCAATTTGGACTCATATTGAGAGAGAGAGAGAGAGAGAGAGAGAGAGAGAGAGAGAGAGAGAGAGAGAGAAGAGAGAGATGGTTTATTCATTGTCCCTCATGAAAGGAAAAAAAAACACACAATTATTTGACATACAAAGTTTGCTAGACTAGTTATCTTGATAAATCATTCTACGAGATAGCAACTTAGTGCAACCAAAATGCCTTCTTAACAAAACAAAACAAACAAAATTCTTTCGTGCTAACACATCAAAAGTAAACTGAGCCGAAACTGGTTTGGAAAAGTACTGTTGTCTGAAACTATTTAGTTCTGGACAACATGAAAATAAAATGAACTTCATCTTCTTTGCCGTTAGCACACAATGTACAGACTATATCATTCACATAATGGCAGCGATGTCTGTTGGCATGCTGAGCAGTGTCTGTGACATCAAGTCTGAACTTAGCGGCTCTCACCGTCAGAGGTCTGCCTACATGTCGTTATGAAGTATGTTCTTGTATCAGGTACCGTGCAAAAAGTTCTGTACACACTTACTGTGTAAAAACCCCATTCCTGCCATCTACATGAATTTAATCTTTCCTTAAATTTATGCAAAAAAAACACCTCTTTCTCTGACGTCTTGATTTGTCCAAACATAACCATATCCAAAGGTATACAGCTTACAACCAATATATGAGAGAGAGAGAGAGAGAGAGAGAGAGAGAGAGAGAGAGAGAGAGAGAGAGACAGACAGACAGACAGACAGAGACAGAGAGAGACAGAGAGAGAGAGACGGAGAGAGAAAGACAGACAGACAGACAGACAGACAGACAGAGAGAGAGAGAGAGAGAGAGACAGACAGACAGACAGACAGACAGAGCACCCTATTTCACACATACCCACTCGAACAGCAGAAAAAAAAGTCTGTTCCGAAAGAGCCGCACTCTTGTTGCACGAAAGTCAACAGTGCTGCGTTCCCAAGACAACTGAAGAAGTCTGCACAGTCTTCTTCTGCTCGGAGTTTCGATCTTCAAATGACAGAAACGAGATCCTCGGTGCTATTCATACTGAGCGAGGCCGCCCCCATACGTTGACCAAATGGACACAGGCTTACAGCGATTGGCATGGCTGTTCGCTAAAAAAATCCCGCCCCCAAACTCTGGGTCGAATGCATACAGCGACTTAACAGAAATTGCCCTATTGTTCTTTTTTTCATTAAGCATCCTCCTTGGAATCGATTGGCAGACCCTTTTTTATTGACCAGGCTTTCAGGCAACGCTCACACGCCGACTTGGAAATTGACCGTCAGTAATCGTACGATCCTCTCACTATAAGTACTTTCATGTGGTGCTGACAGTGGTCAAATGCCAGTCTCTAACCACTACCACTGGTATTTGTCAGGGTGGACTCTCTCTCTCTCTCTCTCTCTCTCTCTCTCTCTCCTCGCTGTGTGTGTGTGTGTGTGTGTGTGTGTGTGTGTGTGTGTGTGTGTGTGTGTGTGTGTGTGTGTGTGTAACAACTCCATAAACACATTGCGGTATTTTTCTCTCTTAGTCTTCTAAGCACACCTTTTCTGATACTGTTTATTCTGTAGTGCCTTCGGCTAAAATCTACATCACTAAGTTATATGGTTACAGGTAGCCTCTTAACGGAAAACATGTATCTAGAATCTTGAGGAATCTGCAAAATGTTACATGGGTATGGGTGAATGTCGAAAGGAGAGACTTGTTTTTGAAATCATCAGGGATAGGTCATTGCCATCGGTACATGTGGTGGTACTCTCCGAAGTTCAGTGACTAAACAATTGTCATCAGCAGGGAGGTGAGAAAGGGACGGGGGAGGGGGATTCTGTAGGTGGATTTCCTGTGTATGCTGGGCGAGAACAGGCACCACTGAACACCACAGACTCGCCAGCAGTGCAGTGTCTCCTCTTGGGTGGTGGCTCACGACATAACGGATTTCTCATTCTGGAGCGGCGGTACAGGAGTCGTGCCTACAGACGGCCTGGATGGGGCTGTGCACGGGATGGCCTAAAAGAGCGGCATGAGAACAGTGTCCCTGCAAGGTTATTTTTCCAGCCATGACCGATCTCTATATAGGGTTGAATTAATGTGAGGGGGGTAAAGGATGGTGGTGGTGGGCGGGGTGGGGGTGGGGGGGGGGGTTGGTTAAAGCAAAGACTGAAAGCATGCAGTCAAAGGTCATTCACAAGGAGAATGTGTTTTTGAGAGAACTGTGTGTATTTTTACCTTGCATGTGTCTGTATTTCTTAGGCCCGACTGACAATAGAGTCTGGTTATTTTGCTGAATCCACCACAATAGGAGCAATTTCTGGCGAACATTCTCGCCAGTCCGCACACACATTCAAACACACCACATAGCAACAGCCAAGAAGATCAAACCTGAATGAAGATCATTTACATCATGCGACTCGTTTTCTTCTGATTCTCCTTCTTGAGCCACTATCAATATAATTTGGAAATCTTCACGTGCATAGTGAGCAAAATTCCACTTGAAAATTCTGAAGAATTATCCATTGATCTATCAATTTTAATTCATTCTGACAACTGTGTTCCGGCTATTACTCTTTAAATCTTAGACTTCTTGAGACTATTTTTGGCAAATACAATAAACAGCATTGATCATACCGTCCAAATCATTGTATGATTTCAAATGATTGTATCTTTTGTTGAACTGCTTGTCTCGTTAAACAACACCAACGGCAGGTACAACTCTACTAAAGAAGCCACAAAATCCATGAAGGGCTGACACCAAAACCGTCTTTTCAGACCGTGATTTGGAAGCAAAGAGAAGCCTCCCATTTCTTTGCCGTAGACCTGATGGTCAGATTTGCAAGCGAAGCCGGTATCTGATGTCCGCCAGGGGTCCGTAATGAAATAATGCATCGTCGTCAATAAAAGACCATATCATGGCCGTATCCTAGACCGCCATAAAAGCACTGACTGTTGCCATTTGGTGGGGGAGGGGGGGGGGGGGAAGGGAGAGACAGACAGACAGACAGAAAGACTGATAGAAAGACAGACAGACAGACAGACAGAGACAGAGGGAGACAGAGAGGGACACAGAGGGACACAGACAGGAGGAGACAAATACACACAAATACTTGCACGCAGAAACATGTTCACATGCACTCACAGAGAGAGAGAGAGAGAGAGAGAGAGAGAGAGAGAGAGAGAGAGAGAGAGAGAGAGAGAGAGACAGACAGACAGACAGACCGGGCGACCGACCAACAGACAGAGTCAGAGGGAGACAGAGACACAGACCTGAGGGGGCAAATGCACACAGATACATATATGCATGCATAAAACATATCCACATGCACTCACAGAGAGGGAGAGAGAGAGAGAGAGAGAGAGAGAGAGAGAGAGAGAGAGAGAGAGAGAGAGAGAGATGAGAGCAGGGGGGGGGGGGGGAGGGGGGATCAGACCATTACAGAAATGATCCATTACAGACACGTTGTTTACAGCTCCGTCGACCACGAGAAGCCATATCAGGGTGTTCATCGCATGAAAGCCAATTATCTGCACACTTGTTCTCTCTCTCTCTCTCTCTCTCTCACACACACACACACACACACGCACGCACGCACGCACGCACGCGCGCACGCACGCACGCACGCACGCGCGCGCGCGCGCACACCCACACACACCCACACACAAGCACGCACGCACGCACGCACACGCGTATACACTTCTTACAAAATAATGTTTCTCTGTTTTCATATTTTTATTCCTTTGTTCAAATCGTTTTTCACAGCACATATTTTTTCATATTCTCTGATTTTGCACGCTGGTAATTCTACATATAGTACAAATGGATATAGAAATATAGGGTTCGCTTTACGGCATTCTGTCTTCGCCGGAAAAAAAGGTGAAATTTTCCATTTAGCAACTAGGAGTGCTTTAAGACTACTATAAAAAGTAAATATCCATTTAGATATATCCTCGTCAAAACCAAAGTGTTTGACAACCTTTTCCAAATAACTCTGACTGAAATAATCAAACGCCTTTACAAGATCGACGGAAACTAGCAGTCTAGATAGGTTTTTTTTAAATTCAAATAGTGTATCATATCATATCATGTTCTCAAATTATCCCCAATATACGTCCCTAATATGAATCCTGTCTGATCCTCGAGTATTAATTTTGGTAGGCCTCTTTTCCGTCAGCACGCAAACTGACCCTGTTTTACAAGCGACACTTTTTTCTTTTTCTTTTTTTTCTTTTGCGTACGCAGGCCGATACTCCTGCGGACACTCCCTTTATGGACAGGCAAGTATTAATCCCATCTACCCAACGGCCAAACTGGCCTTCTCTTCCGAAAGTTGTTGATGGGATTTTACGTGTGTGCAAGATGTAATGCGTGCGTTCACACACGGAACCTCGGTTTATAGTTTCATTCGAAGGACTGGTTGGGAAATGGAGTCAGAACTAATGTTAACTCCGAGGGAAAAATTCCCCTGTACTGAAACGGCCCGGCGGAGATTCGAACCCGCAACCCTTGGATTACGAGTCCGGCGCTCTACCAACTGAGTTAGTCCGGCCCCGCAAGCGACACAATTAAAGCGGCCTCCAATTTTCTCTATAAATTCTCTGGGTTTGTTCTGTAGCATAAGCATACTATCATGTCCTCTCTTTGTGACACCGACATTTTTCCGACATGAAAATCTTAATTTAATTTACACAACGGACGACAAAATCCCCCTAGTTCTTTCCAGAAAAAAAAAGAAAGAAAAGTTAACTGCATATACGTCTGAGCCTGGACCTTTGTCATTCTGCGTATTTTTAATGCTTCTGTTGCTTCTGCTTTTGTTCTCAGACCTCAGAATTTGTCTGATTCTTCTTGTTGGAATTGGGTGATCTTGTTGTAAACTTATGTGTGTCAATATCTTGTAATCTACGTTCTCTCTTTAGCTCTTGAAAAAAAAATTATTCTGAAGCTTTATTGGTTTCTTTTAATACACGGTCGTCAGCCGTCCCTGTTTAAACATTTGTTTGCTCACAAAATGTGTCTCTTCTACGGAAAAAAGTACTTATCAATTTTCCCCCTTGTAATTAGCATTTAACTTTTGATCTCAACATTATTCCTTCCATTTTTGATTTTATAAATCATATTAACTGGGCTTTCTTTTCCTTTAAGGCAGTTCCGTCAGTTTGTTCTAGACGCGATTTGTTTTCAAGGGATTGTATCTCTTGTTCTAAAGTTTGCCCAGTCTTTCTCAGATATTATTTTTATTTATAGTTTGAGTAACCATTTATCCCAATTTCAACAGTAGCGTATAAAAAAAATAACTTGTCTCTTATTCAAAACTAGAGCTGATTTTTAGGTATTTTATTTTATTAATGTCCTCCCCTTATAATTACCATTTTACTTTTTAATCTCCGCATTATTCTTTCAATTTTCTAAATTCGATCAGCTGGGCTTTTTTTTTTCCTTTATGGCTGTTCTGTCAGTTTGGTTCAGGTGCGATTTGTTCCTAGTGATTGTATTTCTTGTTCTAAAGTTTGTCCAGTCTTTCTAAGATCTTTATTTTCATGTATGCTATATATGATCGTTTTGACCCTGATTTCCGTCAGTAGCGTATCAAGACATAGCTGATCTGACATTTCCAACTGACATTTTCTTTTTCATGTGACAGAACTGCATACTGGCGTTTAACTTTTTCTCTTGCAGTACCTACAGACTGAATATAAGTGTGATCTTTAGTAAAGCTGAGCTGAATTTCCAAAAAGGCTTTTGATTTTATTTTCTATTGCTTTAAAGATGACTTCAACTGTAATCAGTGAATGGCCACCGCGGTATCCGAAAATAACACCAGAGTTGCTTATATTAGGGATTAAATCTTCAAAAACAAGAAAGTAGTCTAAGTGGCTTTGCTAGAATTGATCAAGCTTTCGCAAAGTATATTTGGAAACTTCTGGATTATTTTCTCTCCTTATATCTATTAGCTCAAACATAGACATAATTTCAGTTACGTCCTCTCTGGCCTTGGCATGATTTTCTTTGTTATGTGCGATTGTTGTAATCGAAGGGTGGATTGAGTACCACATTCCAATCATCAGCAATAATGACATTTAGATTACCAATGTCCTCGATTCTCTTTTGTATCTTAAAAGCATATTATGTTGTCTCCATTCTGGCCTTAAATATTAACTAATCTTCAATTTCTCTTCAACGTGTTTAGAAGTAAGGTAATATGTCTGTTTTGAACTTTTCTTTGTCTGGTTGGTTTATGAACCATTTGAAACAGGAATGCATCATGCAAACATTCATTACAGCCATCATTTTTCTCCATCAACCACGCACCCTTCCTGTCAATGTCTGGAAAATTAAAGTCACCAGTGTTGCATATAAAGCCAAAGTTGCCTAGATTATTGCTTTTTAATGGATCAGACAATTTTTCGTTTTCATAAATTGTATTTGGGCTTTTATAAATAAAACAAAACAGTGCTTTCTGTCCATCACCACAAATAAGTTGGACTCATTTGCAATTCATCAAAACCATCAGTGATTCATGTTCAAATGTTCTTTCACACACAAAGGTACAGGTTACTTTTTTGAGTCTTTGTTTAGAAATAACTGAACACAAGGTACTGCAAACTGTACAGAGTTCATTTCCTTTTCATCCACAAGAGGTAAGAGTTCATCTTTCTTGTTCAGGAGTTCACCAATATTTGTGTACAGGACTTCGGGCAAAACTGTTGCAAACTGACCTGCTGTTCATAGTTAGAATCGTTCAGACCATTTCTTTCTTCTTTCTTAGGAAGTCATGCATCCTGGTCACCCTGACTATGCCTGGGCGACCATTTGACTCGACCATCTTCCCTTCTCTTAGTTTTTGGTCCCTTTCTCTACCTAAAATTATCTCCTCCCTCACCCCCCCCCCCCCCCTTTTTTAATTTTTTTTTTTTAATTTCAGTCTGTGTGTAGTCAGTGTTAGGTATATTCATCAGTGTGTGCGCATTTCTCATGATCTGAGCGTTTGTTTCAGTTGACTTGACCATCACTAGCAGCAGTCACGGTTGATTTCCAACACCGATCTTTCCCAGCCTAACTGGTTCTTCAAATGGTTCCTTTTTCAGATTTGGACAAAACATTTCACCCGTTGATCTAACTTATGGCCTCCATAACTGGCGGTTTATTTTCTGGTAGATGTCACTAGCTTCAGCCAGCTTTTTGCCTTCCTCCCCTATTGATCTGTGACGTTATTGCATTAGTGTTCCTAGCGATCAACAATCATTCAGTGTGGTTTAAGATGAAGAAGCATTACTGACCTAATTATACAGCTACTCCGGGTGCCATACTAGAGGCTTTTAAAACTGAAACACACTTTCCAAAGAGGTGCAACCTGTTGAAATGCCTCTCTCACTGATTTTTTTTTTCTTTGCAAGGCATGTCTTACTTAAAAACTGGAGATTGGTCTATTAGTTAAGGCGTTAAACTCTCAAGGCCTGGAGATCGAATCCCAATCCAGACAATCTGTTGGAAGGGATTTTCTTTTTGAGGTCAACATCTTTGCAGACTCCATTCCCCTCCTAGTCCTTTGGATGAAACCGAGCTCCTGTGAATGAATGCTGGCATACAAAATCTAGCATGCAAGTTCGATCCCACTTCACCTTTCACAGAAGCGTAGATCATCATGTGCCGGTGGGGGACAACACAAGTGTAGTGGTGTTGTATTATGACATCATCTCCAAAGACAGAAAGTGCCTAGTTTCACTCTTTCCCCATGTATCTGAACTATGAAGGTATTCGCCAGACACCACTTGCTCTACAGCTGTGTGTAAGGAAGCAGTCCCTCTACCTCAACTAAGGTATGAAGACATATCAAAAGAAAAGCAAATTCTTCTCAAAGTCAGTTTCATGAGGCTTTTTTTCTCTCTCAGCCAATTAGTGGCAGCTTGTTTACACCAGCTACAAAACTGCCCAATGTGTGCGCAAGATGCTGAAGGGAAACCAGCAGCTCTGCACACGTACAGGCAATGTTGTCTGCTGAGAATGGTGTGGCACACAAATGTATGTGCAAAGTTGTGAAAAAGTTAATGGTAGGATTAAAAACGGTCAGATGTGCAAAGATCTAACTAGTTGTGAACCTTGAAAGTTCTAGCCAAAGAACAAAGGGAGAGAGAGAGAGAGAAGAAGAAGAAAAAGAAGTAGAAGAAGGAGAGAGAGAGAGAGAGAGGAGAGAGAGAGAGAGAGAGAGAGAGAGGAGAGAGAGAGAGAGAATATATAACACAAAGTATGGATTTGGAAAAGGTTCTAGTGCCTACCACATTCTGAAAGAACAAATCTGAATGGGACCTAAATGGGCATTCTGGTAAGAAAATTAATGAAAAAACAAACAAGAGTGTAAGCAATGCATCATTACCAACTGTTCCATGCTTCAAGGGCACTGAGGACATCTAAAAAAAAGGAACTGGACACCCCTGCCCCTGCTGAGACAAAAAGGTCCACTGCTTCTGTGAGCAGGTTACACAGCACACGTGACTGGTACCCAAAATAATCCTCAGCGAAACAAGACCACTTGACCCTCGCTCCCTTTTTCTTTTGGCCTTCTCCTTCATGTCCCAGTGTAAAAGCCCCATGTAATCAGCTGGGCTATGATGCAACTGACGTGTATTTTGCTGGACGAGTTTCAAGGTCATTATAAAGCTTTTCTCGTGTTGAGATTGAGAAATGAGGACCTGTCTTCTTGCCTGTTTTATATTATTGAAATAGATGTGGTCAAATGACAACCCACTGTTTAGTTTCTTGGCTCATGAAGCGTGTATCATGAAACACTTTTCACAAACTGGAAATATGCAGACACACATGAAACTAGTCCCAAACCTATTATTTCTGACAAAAGTATGTCACACTAGAAACACAAGAAACACTGCGCTGCGAAACTCATTTTGACAGGAAACGCCCTTCTGAAACTCCCATGTGACACAGGCACAGCATGTATTTCATAACTAGCAACATTCAACCAAATTCAAGATATGACAAGGCTTGTTGATCATGCTGTAGATATATTGAAGCAAACATTTTCTGTTTTCTCCTCTCATAAGGAGACTTTCTGTAGCGTAAGGACAGCCCTGAAAAGTTGCTGTCAGTTGTTAATAAACATAAATTTCTTCACACAGGTCGTAGTCGGCTGCAATAAATCTAAAATCCCTTACACAAAGGTCATGGTCAGCTATATCAAATCTTAAAGTCCTTATACATCAGCTGTGGTGTCAGCCATAATAAACCTTAAACTCCTTACACACAAGTTGTGGTCAGGTTCAAGAATAAATGACAACTATGACAATACATATAAAAAAATTGTTTATCTTGCTCATAAATATGATGGTGGCGGTTTGTGATACTGATGAGACAACCATTCAGCATTACTTGTTAAACATTCCTACAACTTGTCGTACCTAATCTATGCTAACCTACCAAAGTGTTCTGTTTTAATGTTGCTTCTTTAGCTGTGTTACCCTTACTTCATTGTCACTTTTCCTTTCATCATCATTATTTTTTTTACTGATGTGTGCATACATGTATTTGTGCCTTGTGTATGTCTTGTAAAAAACGAAAAAAAATTGTTCAATAAAAAAGAAAAAAAGTAGTGGTCAGGTATGATAGACCTTGAACTCCCTACACCACAGGCTGTAGTCAGCTCTGGTGAACCTCTAATTCCTTACACACAGGTTGTAGTCTGCTATAATAAACCTTAAACTCTTTACACACAGATTGTGGTCAGCTATGGTAAACCTTAAACTCCTTACAGACAGGTTGTGGTCAGCTACGGTAAACCTTAAACTCCTTCCACACAGGTTGTGGTCAGCTGTGGTAAATCTTAAATTCTTTACACACAGGTCATGGTTGGCTATGATAAACCTTACATTTCTTACACACTGGTCATTGTTGCCTATGTTAAACCTTACATTCCTTACACACACTTCATGGTTGGCTATAATAAACCTTAAATTCTTTACACACTGATCATGGTTGGCTATAATAAACCTTACATTCCTTACACACACATCATGGTTGGCTATAATAAACCTTACATTCCTTACACACAGGTCATGGTTGGCTATAATAAACCTTAAATTCTTTACACACTGGTCATTGTTGGCTATAATAAACCTTCATTCCTTACACACATCATGGTTGGCTATAATAAACCTTAAATTCCTTACACACAGGTTATGGTTGGCTATAATAAACCTTAGATTACTTACACACTGGTCATGGTTGGCTGTAACAAACCTTACATTCCTTACACACACATCATGACTGGCTATAATAAACCTTAAATTCCTTACACACGTCATGGTTGGCTATAATAAACCTTACATTCCTTACACACTGGTCATGGTTATCTATAACAGACCTTAAATACACACTGGTCATGGTTATCTATAATAGACCTTAAATTCCTTACACACTGGCCATGGTTGGCTATAGTAAACCTTAAATTCCTTACACACTGGTCATGGTTGGCTATAATAAACCCAAAATTCCTCACACACAACCACATACACATGAAGAGCCCACAGATCGACTGACAGCAAAGAGACAGTAGATCTTAAAACATCACAAAACACAGTAAAACCAGTCATGTAACCAGAAGGACACCACACAAGTATATACAAAGTTTAGAAACACCTTTATTTTCTCAGCTTCCCATCACAGCACACAGATTCAAACTTTTCACACATCAGTCTGATGAAAGTTTTACCCTGAGGTCTCCCTTCCGCCCCTCCCCCCCCCCCCCCCCCCCCCCCCCCCCCCCCACCCCAAAAAAAAACATCAAGAGAAAGTAAGCACACATGCAAATATATATGCATGCACACAGATGCACATACACACTCAATCATCCACACACACATCTTCTGGGACAAGGTGGGTGCGACACTTTTTCTGTCCAACAGCTAAATGTCAAGGTCAGGACTTTTTGGCTTTGGCAGCTTCCTGCGCAGCCTTCTTGGCCTTCACAATTTCACATAGTTCCTGCAAAAGAAAATAAACAGTACAAGCACTTTCACATGCTGTGCATACCTAGTATGAATGTGTATGGGTGCCTGAAAACATGTGTATGTATGTGTATATGACCTTGTGTAAGTGTGAAAATGTGCACATGTGCATATGTGTGTGTGTGTGATGCATGCATACGTATATTTGTTGTGAATTAATTTATGTCTTTGTATGAATGTGTGCTGCAACTACAGGTGTATGTGTGTATGAAGAGGGGGAGGATATGTGTGCATGCATGCATGTACGAATTTATGTCTGAAAATGTACTTTTTAAATGCACATGTATCTATAAGTGTCTGAGCATGTGAATGTGCGCATATACCTATGATTTTCCCCCCATTGTTTACATCCCATCGAACATACTTAACAGAGACTAAACCAGCCAGAAGAAGAGAATAAAAGAACACACACAAATAATAATTCAAACAAGAAACCCTGAGGATATAAAGATCAGGTGACTGGTTAAAAAAAAAAAAAAACATTCACCAACCTTATACCGCCTCATGCAGTCTTTCTTGCTGCGGTTGGGAATGGTCTCGGCAATGCGCTCCCAGCGTTCAGGAGTGTTGGCGCCGTACGTCTTCATGGCCTGTTCCAGCAGCTTCTGTTCTTCAGCAGTCCAGGGGGCTGGGTTGGTGCCAGTCTCTCGCAGCTGTGCCTCTGCTGCGGCTGCCACAAACACACCGCCTTCATTCTTACATCTCCAGGCTCTGAAGTTTTTATGGGCGCTTACCTAAATGATGCAAATTTTACACAGCTGCTTAGCAAGCTGATTTTTTCTTTTTTTTTTTTTTTTCATTTTCATAATCAAATGAACAACAAAATCTACATTTACTTAACAGTATTTTGACCTACATGAAAAGACCTCTGGCACATGGAGATCTGCATACATGCAAATGCAGGAGATCAGAAAAATCTATGTCCTTTACCCAAGAAAAAAAAAAACAGTACCCCATAACAACTTGACAATGCACTTCTTTATGAGCTGATGAAGACATAATAAGCCATTCTTTGATGGGAAGAGAGGAAAGGGTGCCTACAAAACACCACAGCAGAAACAGATCAAGTTTCTGTACAGTGAACAGTACTAAATGTACAAACCAATCCTGGATTAAAAGAACACACAGCTACATTACTCTGATCCATAAATCCCCTGAGGAAGTCACGTCTTCTTGTGCATCCATTGGCTTGTTCACCTGTCAGCTGGAATGATACCTGGTGGAAACATGGACTGGGGATCACACACAAACCCTGGACACTTTGGTGCAGATCTGGGTCAATGGTCTGATCCAAGATCTCAGGGTTTTTTTTTCTTTTTCATTTCACTTTAAAAAATCAATACAAGGCATTCTCAGACATTTTAAAAGATTCTGCAAAAATCTGATTGGAAAAAAACTGACTCAGGCTTATCTAACGTACCAATACCAACGTACCAATATCTATGAACTTATAAACCAGTGACCAATATAAAAGGGAGGGGAAGGTGTGGGATGATATTTCTTCAGTCACTGCACAAAAACAACTTGGGTTAGAAACCTGCAGCTGCCACCACAGTGCAACCCAGACAATAAGGATTTGGTTCAGCAAAACTGTGTCATAGTCTATGGTAGTTTTGGAAATTCTTTAAGAGATATACGATAGATTTCAGCCTTGATCCTCATATGGTGGAACAAGTAACGCTACCAGGATTGTTCATTTGCTGAGGTCTGTGACCTCCCCATGTACCCTTCATTTCAAAATGTTCTGTCATGAGCTAGCGTGTGCCTATAATCCACAATGCATGCACAAGACACACACACACACACACACACATACACATACACGCAAGCAACACTCACATAAGATTTCTCTATCAATCATGTGCCTTATATGTGACCAAGAATTCTGAATGAAACACTTTTAAACTTGATTATAAACTCATGTTGAACCACAAAATCTCCACTCTCTCACAAGTTTCTCTTACAGTTATCTACCTGTTGCTGCCTTGAGGCTAACAGGAAAAAAACTTTTTTGAAAGTAAAAAAAGAAAGCGAGAGAGAGAGAGGGAGGGAGAGAGAGAGAGAGAGAGAGAGAGAGAGAGAGAGAGAGAGAGAGAGAGAAAGCGGCTATGAACCATCATTATGAATTACCAACAAGTAGTGGTGTAAAGAGAATAAAACATTAGCATGAAGATCTGTTTTGATTCAGATAAAAGCAGCAACAGCCAAGACAAGCCTACTTACATTCCAGACGTGTGGACGGGTTGTCCATGGTGCCAGATGCACTGGGCTTGTGTTCTTTCTCGAACAGGCTGAAGGCTTGTTTGCTGGCTCCTTGTCGCAGCGTCAGATCTGTCCACACCCATCATGATCCATTCCTCTCATTAGGAAATAAAGCCTGTCCTTCACGCAGCAACTTCTAGTTTGTGCGGCTAGATCCTGATTTGGTATGTGAACTGAACTCAGCAATCCACAACCCAGTTCACACTGATCATTCTCATGCAACTCAACAGATTCTTGTCTTGACTGGACATCTTATCAAGAGCCACACCTCATCCTCACACTCTGCAAACTACTCTTTGCTCAACTAAGACTGTAACTGTAGCTGTACAAAATGAAACTGACTGCTTATGAGTGGAAAGAGATATACAGAATCAACCAACCTGCTGTACAAAATGAAACTGACTGTTTATGAGTGGAAAGAGATATACAGAATCAACCAACCTGCTGTACAAAATGAAAATGGGGAGTTTGTGTTATACTCCCTGTTTGGCTAGTATACTTACCATGTCAGACCATAGCATTCAACGGCAGTTAGCCAGCTCTGTCAGGCCGAATTTTTTCCGTGGCCAATGCAGTCATAAGACAGTCACGTGATGTCACCCCACTTCCGGCCCCGGAAGAAGCCAGTGTCAACTTCCTATAAGTCATTCAGCGAGGCCTGGTGTATGGTGACCCCGAGAACCTTGGCGCCAGAGGGGAAGGTAGGGAGGGAATTAGAGTCTGACATGGTAAGTATACTAGCCAAACAGGGAGTATAACACAAACTCCCCATTTTGGCGTCATATACTTTACCATGTCAGACCATAGCAGAATTTAAAGGAATCGGAGGAGGGCGAGCGCCCTAGTGGTTCTTGGGGTTGACCGATATGGCTGCATTGGCCGCCACAAAGGAAATCCCCTTAGACCCATCAGCTCTGGTCATGCGGATATCCCTCAGGTAAAAAATAATGAAGGGATTTTCCGAACGCCAGTAGGCTGCCTCCAGCAGGTGGCGCACGGGGACAGAGTACTGGAACGCTGTGGAAGTGGCCAGTGCTCTGACCTCGTGGGCCCTGGGTGATAGGACAGGGAGATCCTTGTACGCCTGAGCGTAGGTAGATCTCACCGTCTTGGAGAGCCACCTGGAGATAGTTCCCGCCGAGATATCTCTAGTATTGTTGGGGTTGAGGGAGATAAGGAGTCGTCTCTGGGAGGAGCGCCTGGGGCGTGTGCGTTCCCAGTAGTACCTGAGACACCTGGAGGGGCAAAGGTCCATGTCTCCATCTTTTTCTCCCTTTCCCAAGATGTCAGAACTCCGGAAGGAACTTGAGAGAGACTGAGCCGTCCCTGTGGAAGGCGATATCTGTGGGGTCACCGCTGAGGGCGTGAATCTCACTTCGTCTTCTGGCCGAGGCCAGGGCGAGGAGAAAGGTGGTCTTAAAGGAGAGGAGGTCAAAAGGAATAGAAGCAATGGGTTCAAAAGGGGTTTTTCTGAGGGCATCGAGGACCGTAAAAAGGTCCCAGAGGGGAATGCGCCTAGGGGACTGAGCTTCCCGTAGAGCAACTCCTCTAGACACCTCTCTGAGGAGAAAGTCATTGTCAAAAGAAGGGCCCCCCAGTTGACGAATGGTAGTGCAGATAGCTGATCTGTAGCCCCGAATGGAGCCAGCCGACAGCTTAAGGGAAGAGGATAGGTGGGAGAGGAAATTTCCTATTTGGATGTTGGAGGGGCAGTCATGGGGAACAGAGTTATCTGAGCACCAGGTTATCCATCTCTCCCAACGGTAGTTGTAGAGGGATTCGGTGCTGGCTCTGCGAGATGCCGAGGCGAAGTCCCGTAATCCCTGAGAGGCCCCTGCCCCGGCTAGTGTGTCTAGGACGGACTGGGGTCTCTCCGAGTGGGGGGTAGATGCAGATGTTCGCAGTTGGGCTGGCATAGAAGCCACGCGTGTAGGCGAAGCATCTTGGGATTGGAGTGAGGAAGACCTGACCGGGGTTGTCTCAGCATGTCCCAGCGAGGGCTGAGCCGGAGGGGGGGAACGTGGGTGAGGGACTTGGGGTCCGGGAACCAAGACTGGGTCGGCCACCATGGCGTTACGAGGATCAGCCTGGGTCTTTCCAGCCTTGCCTTCCTGATCACCTTGTGTAGGATGGGGAAGGGGGGAAAGGCATACGCCAGTAGGCCCGTCCCGGGGAGGGATAGTGCGTCGACTGCATCCGCCTGGGGATCTGGAACGGGAGAGACGTACAGGGGCAGGTGATGGTTGAAGCTGGTGGCAAACAGGTCGATCATGGGCACAAACCAATGGTTGCGCGACACCAGCGAAGGAGGGCCTCTGTTCTGAGGGAGAGGCCTATGGAGCGGGCCTCTCCCCCTTTGTTGACATAGCAAGCTACCGACGTATTGTCCGTGAGGAGGAGAACAAGTCGGTGCGCGACCTTGTGCTGGAGTTGGAGAAGGGCTAGCCTGACCGCTTCCAGCTCCCACTCCCCGAGGCGTGACTGTCCTCCACGTGGGCCCCCCAGCCCAAGTTGGAGGCGTCTGTATAAAGTTCCAGTGGTTGGGTTGGGTTGGGAGGGAGATGGGGACCCCGGTGGAGAGAGTGGCTGGAGTGAGCCGCTCCTCCGTCGCCGAAATGAACCAGTGTCCGAGGGGAATGACCTGGTCCCAGCGGTCGGAGGTCTGTGACAAACGTCGGCGGAACTCCCTCTGAAGTTGGCGTTTGGGGACCCGCCGCAGGGGAATGAGGGGAGACAGGGACTCCATCATTCCTAGGAGGGAGGACAGGGTTCTGGCCGAGGTGTGGGGTGCCTGTGACAGGCAGGAGATGAGGTCCACTATGCGTGCAGGCCTCTCCGGGGTCTGCCAGACGAACCGTAGGAATCGTCTGTGGGCCGGGTGAATCAGGATCTGAAAAATAGGCGTCCTTCAGGTCTACGGATGTGGCCCAGTCGCGATGATGGATGGAGTCTCGGATCTGGGTGGGGGTCTCCATCTTGAACTTGGTGGGCCTGAGGAACTTGTTGAGGGGCGAAAGATCTAGAATGGGCCTCCATCCTCCCGAGGCTTTTGGGATCACAAAGAGTAGAAGCCGGGGTTTGGGTGGGAAATCTCCGAGATGGCCCCTCTTTTGAGGAGGTCTTGGACTTCCGTGCGAAGAGCTTCTGCTTTGGCGGGGGAGGGTTCGTTGGGGGAGGGAGGGGGAGATAGCATGAGGGGGGGGACGCTCGTGGGCCCAAGGAAGGCGAAACCCTTCCTGTAGCACCGCCACTATCCAGGGGTGAGGCGTATGCGTCTCCACTGGTGGGCATGCCGGGAGAGGCTGCCCGCCAGGGGGGGCGAGGGTCTGGGCTGGTGGGTGGGGGATAGGGCGAGGGGGGGTGCTACCTGATCTAAGTCCCCCTCGGGCTGTCTCCCTAGTCAGCTCCGGGAGCGTGACTGTTGGCCTAACCGAAAATTTTGCTGATGGGGTTTTGGCTTAGGCCTTGGGAGAAGATTAGGTCGCTTGGCGGGCCGTGCGGTGCGGGAAGGCGATTGTCTGGGATAGGGTCTGTGCCTGGGGAAGGAACGAAGTGGGGGTCTAGCAGGGCGTGGCGGTGGCCTGGGCGCAAAGGACACAGCCTGCTTGCGTTCCTCAACTGCTTGTGCTATGACGTCAGCCGAGTAGTCGCCAAAGAGCGACTGGACCTGGCCCGGGATGCATCGCAGGGCTGCCTTAAGCGTCGGGGAGAGAGAGGTCCGCGCCAGCACGGCCTCTCTCGCGACCAACAAGCAGTTGAAGTGGCTTCTGGCTGCGCTGTCCGCCGCAGCCGAAAGGTGATGCGAAATCCTGTTAACTAGGTGTCGCATGAAAGGATCGCTGAACAAGCGAGGGTCAGGCTCTTGGTGCGCCTCAGAGCCCGGGTCCCCCGGTACTGGGATGGCACCATCGTCCTCCGGCCATAGAGCCTCCGCTCGCTGAAGGGGCATGTCCAAGTAGGTGTGTCCCGCCGTGGTGTGGAGGATGCCCATCCTGGCTACTCGGACCCATTCCTTTAGGTTCTTAAAGGAGATGGCGCCGGAAGTAGGGGGGGGCAGGTGGGGGATCAACCGACGGTCCGACTGGGAAATGCCCATCTCCCTGGTCACGGGATTGTCCGTAAACAAGGAGGCGACTGAGGGGTTCTTGGGTAGATTGGTCTAGATCTCTGGGCCGGGGGAGAGGGAGAGAAATTCGTCAGCGGGTGCGGCCTCCCTCCTAACGAGGTCTGGTCGCCACCGTTCTATCGTGCGGACATCGTACAATGAGGTGGGGGCTAGCTCCTCGTCATCGTCCGCCTCAGGGAGGTACTGGTCCTGAGAGGGTTCATAGCACCCGTCTTCAGGAGGTAAGTCGAGGGGTGCCTGTAGTGTGTCCCCGGTGGCCCTATAATCGGCGGCCGGGACATCGTCCTGCCGATAGGACAGCGCCCGAGGAGGGAGACCAAGGTCGACCCAGGTAAGTGAGGCCGGGTGCCACATTCGACCATGTAGCTGGTCGTGCTGGGTGTTGGCGTTAAGCCACTGGTCTCTCTCGGGGGCATAGAGCCACCGGTCCCCGGGGAGGTAAACGGGCTGTGGCGGCCCTGGGGAAAAACCATGGTAGGTAGGCCGCACTCAAGGTCTGACCAGCGCGTTGGGCGAATGCGTAGGTCAGACATCCGCCGAGTCGTAGCCACGAGACCCTCTTCTTCTTGTAGGCAGAAAGTCCCCGGGGACCCGGGTAACCTGAATCACTGTTGGGGGGGGGCTTGAGAGGCCGTGGCCTGTCGTCCCCGTCCAGGTCCGTGCACTGCACCATACACGTCCTTGGAATGGGCCTGGGAGGGCCATAATGGTATGGAGGAGGATGCGGAAGTCGAGCCCCCAACCCGCGAAAGTGCGGATTGGTCAGGATGCGGTCCCGTGTTCCTCCCCTGGAGGAATATGTCAGGTTACCCTTGGTCCCGCTGGTAGATCCTCCCCCCGGAGGAGCGGGACCGCGGACGTTGCCCAAATGGGGATCCGAAAGGTCGGTTCCCCAACGTCCAATACCCCTAGGGAAGAAGGTGACGTTCGATCGGGGTAGGTCGACCGTCCTTGTGCATGGGCACGGCCGGGCCCATGGCGCGGCGTGCCCGCACGCCCAGGATTATGGACACCACCGAGGTCGTGCGTCGGGGTGACCATAAGGCTGCTTCCGGAGTCGAAGCGCTCCTCGAGCTCAGGTGTTGGCTGCACCTGTGCCCGGTGGGGCCGAGCGCTATGAGTGCACGTATCAATTTGGGGGGAAAAAGAGATACGTGACTCATCAAGGCGAGTGACGGATGGTGATTCCATCCCAGATCCGTCACCCGTGCTGGTCCGCGGCTCGGCAAGGTGCCCCGGGGGCCGAGATTCGCGTGACTCAGCATGATAGTTAGAAGTCTCCGAGCGAGTCCGTAGGCTAGAGGGCAAGCTGGCCGATGGAGAAGGGGTGGGGGAGGGCGAATTCCGTTGGCTAGTCTTTGCTCGGCCGGGCCCCTTGAGGGGAGCCTTGCCATTAGACTTTCTGGGCAGCACCTTGAGGGGAGCTTTGCCCTTAGACTAGCAGGCAGATCAAATGAAAGGCATTTTGAAATGGTGGCCGCTTGCCTATCAGCCTTGGGACGCCGCGGTCGTGCGTCCGTCGGTTTGGTAGACGAGGAAGATCACGCGTCCCTTCCGCGGAGAAGTCGTCTCTGTCTACCCGAACCGTACGTTCATCAGTGCGAACGGATTGCTCCGAGATGGAATCGACCCGCGGGTTCTCCGGGAAATTGAGCGAACTCCGAGCAGTGGAGTGGCTCGACCCGGCGGTGTCCTTCACCATGTTGGGCACAGGTGGATAGAGCAAACCCGGAACACACGACCGCAAAGAGGAGACAAGGTGGCCGATCGAGAAAATCAATTAATCTCGATCGTCCGTGTGGTGTCGTGCAAAGTGCTCGAGAGATCGACTGAAAACTCGAACTACCCGTACACGCCACCGGTCGTGTGACTGGTATGGCTATTAATAGCAATCTCTACACGTGGAGTATCACTGTGTATAGGTGTGATAGTTCTTGGGCACTAAATCTTAATAAGCAGATCAGTGTCACACACCCTTACTCGAACACGTTCTACCTGTGAAGGGTAAAGAGTACAGGTGTGATAGTTATTGAGCCCTAAACCTTAATAAGCGGAACCAGCACAAAATGCGTGCTGAACCCGAGGCTCGGCAATATGGTGGGGGAACACGACCGGCGAGCGGTGCCGACGATCGCGAGTAACAAAGTCGCGAGAGTGCCGGTAAAAGAGACAAATCTTTAATAAATACGCTCCCGAGAGTGCCGGTAAAAGAGACAAATCTTTTAATAAATACGCTCCCACCAAGAGCCTCACACGGCAAAAATACTCAGGGTCTAGTGCAAGCCGGAACCAGCACAAAATGCGTGCTGAACCCGAGGCTCGGCAATATGGTGGGGGAACACGACCGGCGAGCGGTGCCGACGATCGCGAGTAACAAAGTCGCGGGAGTGCCGGTAAAAGAGACAAATCTTTTAATAAATACGCTCCCGAGAGTGCCGGTAAAAGAGACAAATCTTTTGATAAATACGCTCCCACCAAGAGCCTCACATTTGCAAGCCACAACTGAATCAAGTATAGAACAAAACACAGCAAAGTTAACACAAAGGCAAGTATAGGCGAGACAGAGCACAAGACTTATCTTGCTTTGACGGCAGGCCGAAGATGAATGGCTTATAGGAAGTTGACACTGGCTTCTTCCGGGGCCGGAAGTGGGGTGACATCACGTGACTGTCTTATGACTGCATTGGCCACGGAAAAAATTCGGCCTGACAGAGCTGGCTAACTGCCGTTGAATGCTATGGTCTGACATGGTAAAGTATATGACGCCAAACTGACTGTTTATGAGTGGAAAGAGATATACAGAATCAACCAACCTGCTGTACAAAATGAAACTGACTGTATGAGTGGAAAGAGATATACAGAATCAACCAACCTGCTGTACAAAATGAAACTGACTGTTTATGAGTGGAAAGAGATATACAGAATCAACCAACCTGCTGTACAAAATGAAACTGACTGTATGAGTGGAAAGAGATATACAGAATCAACCACCCTGCTGTACAAAATGAAACTGACTGTTTATGAGTGGAAAGAGATATACAGAATCAACCAACCTGCTGTACAAAATGAAACTGACTGTATGAGTGAGAGAGATATACAGAATCAACCAACCATAAAATCATCTAACATCACAGGAGAGCTCTTCCATGGTTACTTCCCTATGTGCCAGTTTGAAAAGTTCTCAGCACATGTTGAGGATCCCATCGAACACCCCCTCCCCCCAATCCCCCTCCCCCACCCACCCACCATCCCTTGATGATCTTGGTTTGTGAACTAAGAGTTCATTCAATGAAGAACAGCCATAATTCATGTGTTCCTCACTATGCACTATCCTAGTCATTCCCTCCAGTCCCTATCCCCATCCCTAGGCAATCTTGATTTGTGAACTAAAAGTCTGTCCAATGAAGAACACCCATAACATACATATTCCTCTTTAAGCACTTCTGCGGTTCTTCATTTAAAAACAAAAAAAAATTAACAGTCTACATGTGTCCGAAACTTGGCACTTTGTTTAAAGTGTAGTACAACAATTTACTTTCAAGGGGAAAAAAAAAAATGAGAGAGAGAGAGAGGTGGAGACGGAAGAGAGAAAGAAAACAAACATCCCTTCCCCTCCTCCCTCCCCAATTCTGCTTTCAGAACTGCCACATCACTGAAGTCTGCACAATCATCATCATTCTCATTACAATCATATCTGCACAATCATCATCATTCCTATTATAATCATATCTGCACAATCATCATCATTCCTATTACAATCATACACCCACAATCATCATCATTCCTATTACAATCATATCTGCACAATCATCATCATTCCTATTACAATCATACACCCACATGCCTACAGCAAATGGTCTGTCAACACTATAGACAGTTAGGGAAACTTACCATTCTTCTGAAGTTCTTTGGCCTTGGCGAGAACATCACGGGCATTCTTGTTGCTGCCTTTTACGTGCTGGCCGATGAATGCTGCGATCACCTCCCACCTACACACATGCTACAGCCTTCAGAACACAGTTACTGCTAAGAAAATGGAAATGTAATATCATCTTGGCACAATTTTTTTTCTTCTCCTCAGATATGCATGCTTTCTACCTGTTCCAGCAATTCAACCAAGATTCTTTTTAAAATGCAAATTCAAGGCGTGGGGTGGTGGAACAGAAGAACCACAAAACCTCCTACATCTGCATGTACAATATGACTGTGCCCGTTTCTTGATATAAACACTTATTAATATGCATGGGTGAACTAATAGTCAATTTCCAACCACTGTCAGTCTCTAGATTTGACAAGTGACCACATTTTTGTACTTTATAATGGGTCAAAAGTATCACCCATAATTTCAGAACAAATACTGCCAACTGATAAACAAAATACAAGATATGGAACCAACTGAAAATACTATGGAACCAACTGAAAATACTATGGAACCAACTGAAAGTACTGAGGTCTTCTTGTTTCAGTTTCCCTAGAAAGCTTCACTGCATACAGACTAGTTCACATGTAATGTCACACCTCATCTGCAAAGCCATTAAAAAAAAAAATTATACACTTCATGGTTGGTCATAAAGTTAAAAAGAATAAAGCATGCCCGCACTGCAAGTTCCAATGAAGTAAAGACAAGGGCAAAAAAATCTACAGAATGTGTCCAGCCCTTGGCTGTAGAATGAAAATAAGTGGACTTGTTTCACACTGCAGCCAGAAGATTTAAGATCTTAGTTTTCATGTAGTGTCTTGGTGCCATGTTACTTTCAAACCTGGTCACACAGAGCTAGCATACTGGCCTTCCCTTGCAATAGTTTGACACAGTACAGTGTATGTTGCCAAAACCTGTTTTCACTATCAAATTACAAGAAAAACCCACATACCCTCTACCTCAAGCCCTGAGGACCGACGCACCACACCTCCCAATAGCTCACCTGTCCTGGGTGCCAGCAGGGAACAGGTTGACGGCTTTGATTAGCATCTGCAGCTCCTCGTCCTGCCAGTTTTTTCTGTCCCCTCCTCCTCCCCCACCAGAGGAGGACTTCTGGGCGGCCTCCAGGTGCTGGCGCTTGTCCCGGTCCAGCTGGTCCTGGAGCTCTGCCACCTTGACCAGGAAGGCTTCCTTGGCCTTCTCCTTGTCCCCGCTGGTCAGGCTGCTGTTCAGTTCCTGGAGGCTGAGCACACACAGACACAAGGAATGGTGCACTGGGTTTCCTGGCTATTTGGTGGGAAACGAGTGATTTCACTACACCTTCAAAGAAGGTGTTATGTATAGAGAATACAAAAACACACCTATCTGATTAATCAACATTCATATGAAACAGTACTTCCCTTGTATCCCAGAAGATGAAAAAAAGGTATTCAAAGGGAGGAAATTGTGATTTGTAGGCTTTACTTAGCAAAGGAAAAAATGTCCCAGAAAATAAGTCTTTCACAGCCAGGGTTTGTTCTCAAAAAAGGGGCTCAGAATTTACAAACTCATTTGGACTTGATTTCCACACTCAGTATATCCTATAGACTGCTTATACGTTGTACTAAAAGCAAACATTTGTGTGTTTTTTTTTAACTTTTACAAATCTAAGTTGAGTTTTTACAGACTTCAGCCATAGTCTCTCCAAACTTTTCAAAACCTCTAAGGACTGAGCATATCGAACAAAATAAAAATGCCCATTAAAAAAAAACTCTTAAAGGGTAGAGGAAGGAGTCTCTGTTGGTAAATAACCCTTGCAGAGACAAAACAAAAATACTAAGGAAAAAAAGCCCTCAAAGAGGGAGAGGGAGGACCTTTTCTGGCAAATAAATCTAGCATGAACACAGACAAACATTTTCCAGAAAAACAAATTAATTTAAGACTGAGGGGGGACAGGGGAGGAGGTAGCCTCTACTGGGAGGCTTTTTTATCTGTTATCTATCAGTAAATGCACTTGGAAGAATAGGATGGTCTTTCTACTAAAGTAAAGTTACCTTCACCATATAATCATATTTCAAGCAGGATCCTTCGTCAATCACAAGAACAATTGCCTCTGAAACTTAAACTAGCCTTCGTCCCCCCTCCCCCTCCCCCCATCTTATTTACAAGGCAGAGAGACCACTAGACCTGTCTCAAAACTTTAGCCTTAAATTACACCGCATGTGGTCTACGGATTTGTCAACTTCATTGCCTTTGTACTTTCCCTTGGACTGAAACTTGCATATACATGAACCCAACCCGAGTCTCCTGCTGCCAAAGTCATAATTTTGGCGCAACACACAAACCTGCCAACCCCCTAACAGACCAATGAGTAAGAATTGAAGCTCAGTGAGGCAGAAATGTGTAATTTCTGTGAACTAAGAGTAATCAAGCGCGACACTTACCTTTTTTCAAACAAACACGATGCGATGAAATTGTTCGCACAATTTTTGTGAACTTTACTTTTCTTCAAAAACAAGCTTTTCTTTAAAGTATCACAAGAAATCTTTACAAATTATGAAAATGTAGAATACACTGGAAACACACATACTGTTGAGTATGTATGTGTTTGTTACATGAGCATTCTCCCTCCCTCCCTCTCTGTTGTGTGAAGTCTACATGTTTTTCTCCCTTCCTGATTACTTCCCCCCTTCTCACTCTTCCTCAGCATATATATATATATATATATATATATATATGTATATAATATTTTTTGAGTTGTAAAGTGTTGTTTAATGTTTGTGTTATGTGTGTTTTTTTTTTAGTGTTTTAGTGTGAGTAGGGTGTTAGTGTGTATGTTGTGTGTGGTTATGTAGTGTGTGATGTCGTGTGTGTGTGTGTGTGTGTGTAAGTGTGTGTGTGTGTGGTCTGGTTGTGTGTTGCTGGAAGAATTCAGCGCGTTAGAGGAATGATGTGCTTGATACTCAAGTGGACGTTCACATCCACCATCCCACCATGGGAAAATGGAAGTCCGACACAAGTGGTACACCGTGCACAAGTTACACCTTACGAAGGTCGTATAAGGGACTTTTCCGATATTCTTTATGGAACTTTTGACAAGTTGTTCTTTTCGCATCTTGTCCAGAACTTCTGCTCCCTCTCGACATTTTCGCACTAACTTCAAAGGACGCTAATTCGTAGATGTAAATGATTGAAACAAATGCGCATGACGGAACGCTTCTTGAAGATTTCTGGTTTATACACGGCTGTGCGTGTCTGTAATAAGCGGTTTTTTGTCCGTTGTTTGTTGATGTTTTTTGTTGAAACTTTCATGCGTAATATTTGGCTAATGCGTAAGGCTAAGATATTATCACTTGGGGTAATAAATTACGCGAATGTGTAATGGTTGGCAGGTATGAACACGCTTGTTGGTAGGTGTTATGCTTTCAAGCACAGCACAGTGAGTTAGAAAAAGGGACTTTACGGAAACAAACATGTTCCTGAAAAATCAACCTGTGAGGGGGGGGGGGGTGGGGGGGAGGGATCTTTTAGAGGTTCTACTAAAGCTAAGTGTCACCACCTGAAAACATGTCCTTCATGTGCGCACACACACAACTTGTAACACACCCACACTGTACACACACACACTTGTACACCACACATCTCCTTGGCACACAAACTGGTTCAACGTGACATTTTCCCTCCCTGATTTGTTCACACAATGCTATTCTTACACAGACACTAATGATCACTGTCCACAACAAAGCTGCCGCCGCGATGTTTTTACCTGGTCAAGACAACAGCTCTGCATTTGTCCACTCTCCAGCATCTTTATCTCTCTTCTCTGTGTGGCAAATAATCATATCTGACACGTGGGAAACAGCAACTTGTTGGAACATCCACAAACAAAGGAATAATCCGATTCATCACTTTTGTATTCAATCTTTTTCTTTTTTTTTTAATTATCATCCATCTAGCTTTCAATTTATTTTCGAAACTGACGAATTCACCAAGTGAAGAACTGTTTGCAAAAAAAACTGCCAATAAACCTACACTCCAAACTGCACCAAACCTTTCATGTACTTTCTAGTACTGAATCTATTTCTATCTACATGTGTTGGCACGTTACTGATGTTTATAACTGACCACTGCGGTTGCACACCCTTCACAACGCAAATCCCGAATACATCCACATACTGACACCAGCTTACCACTTCTTGGCCACCTAATACATTACCAAATGAATTCAAACACATCCACACAGCTGACACTGTGAAGTGAGCTGTCATTAATTCAGCAGCACATGGACTGCTTAATCTTTTAACTACTAAATTCTCTCTTTGTTTGTTTATTTTTTCTTAATTTCTTGAAGGTGAAATTTCCGTAACTTCTGAAAACCTGAAATGAAAATTTGAAGTCCATCACTTATGAAAAAAAAAAAATTGCCCACCACTCCCCAAATTTTGACATCTAGACCATACCAAATTTGCTTAACAGTAGATGTTGTTTACTGTGAGTATGTTTTTTTGTTTGTTTGTTTGTTGTTTGTTTTTAGCATTGATCATGTTCACCACTGACCAGTGCAATCACTTACTCCCTTTTGGAAAATTCAGACTTTCGTAACTTCGGAAAGCCTCAAATGAAAATTTGAAGTCCATCACTTATGAAAAAAAAAAAAAAATGTTCCCACCACTCCCCAAATTTTGACATCTAGACCATACCAAATTTTGCTTAACAGCAGATGTTGTTTGCTGTGGATATGTTTTTTCGTCTGTTTTTTTTTTGTTGTATGTTTTTAGCACTGATCATGTTCACCACTGACCAGTGCAATCACTTACTCCCTTTCGGAAAATTTGGACTTCATCCATAATCGCAATGCCGAATGGTCTTCTGACACACTGTCATTGAACACTGATGAGAGTGCATGCGTACCTATACAGTGTGCTTAGCTTTTTGAACCGTCAGTATCAATTCAGTAGCCTCTGGGCTGCTAAACTGTCCATGATGCTGCTGAATGCACAGTCATGTATCTCTTTCACTCATCGTCTCACTTAACATGAACTCTAAAATATTGTTTTCTTTTGCTTTTTCAATAGCTTGAAGGTGAATCAAAGCAACTTCAGCAAACACTGCCAGTCTCGAACAGTGCGTCTTAGTGCTCAAAGCTATGGGAATGAAACTATAGGGTCAGCTGAGAGAAGCAGAAAAGGGAAAATGGATGGTCAAATGGAGTATGGAGGGCAAAATGGTAATTAAAAGGTTAATCATCCACGATCACTTTAATTGGTCTGTCCTTTATCACTGTCGATCATTGGTTTTGCCTGTCACATCCAAGAAAAGCTGAAAGTATATACAAACATTTCTGGTCTGAACTGATTAAAGCACACATCAAACAATGGCCACACGAGCTGGTGCAGACCGTTCTAAATGCTGCGTCTCAATGCTCAGCCCTTCCAAAATAACTTGAATGGAAACACAGAGTAGTATTACTTTGGCAGGTGGATACAGGTGGATTGGTATTAAGAATAAAACTGTAGAGAGGACGAACATCACTTAAAATATCATTGGTGGTAAGAACATGATAGCTGACACGTGAAACAGTGGATAAAAGATTACTAGAGAAGACTCATGGATGTATATACAGTGTCCTGCATACACTGGGTAAGAATCCACATCACAGAACACCCCCAGTGTTTACCCAGCAACAGTGCCATTTCTCCTCGGGTGAGTTGCCTCGTGTGTGCGCAGTAGAAAGACCAACTCTCTTAAAGATCAACCCTGTGTGAACCAGGCAATCCTAAATGCGAATCATACATATTTCATTTAACCCACCCCACTGAATCATATCTAAGAATAAACTGAGAGGACAACACGACAATGACTAAGGAGGGGGAAAAACAAACAAACAAGTGAAATCAAACTCTACAATATTAAAACTGTCCACAGTAAACGACACTGTTACCTTGGCCACCTGGCGCAGTGTTTTCCGTTCTTTCCGCATCTGTTTCTTTAGCGCCTCCTTCTCCTTTTTGGCGGCAGCTGCCTGGGCTTTAGCTTCCTCCTCCTCTCTCTCCTTCCTTTTCCTCTCCTCTTCCTCTGCCGCAGCCCGAGCCTTCAGGACAGAAGTCAATGCAGATCAAAGTTCCACTGCTACCACCAACAACTATGCAAACTAGTGATATCAGGGTGACTGAAACTGTTTCCACATTCTGCTTACAACATTTTTTTGACAGTTACCCAAGCAAGCTGAAAATGTTTGTTTTGTCAACTCTAAAAAAAAAACTAACCCAATTTCATTTTTGTCAACGAAGATAGAAATAAATATAAAAATTATAATCTAACATGTATCCAAGTTTCCATTAGACGAAGCAAACGCTGAAAAGAAATTATAATAATGAAAAGTTCACACCATCACTACCATAATCTCCATTTTTGTCATTATTCCGAAACAAGAAAATGTCTTTAAAATCAAGACATGTAAAAGGATATTGAAATCTTGAGACCTCTATTAAAAAAGAAAAAAAGAAAAGAAAAAGGATGACCCAGCAAAGCACAATGTGTCAATGATATTCAGTGTTACAGGTCCTTTCCCCTACCCTTTCCTCCTCTTCAGCTCGCTGTCTTGCCGCCTCCTGTTTGGCCCGTTTGGCGGCTAGCTTCTTCTCCTTCTCCTCATCCATGAACTTCTGGATGCGTGGGTCACAGGCATAGCCGTTGTCTGAAAACACCAACATGGATCAAACTGCTGAGAATTGAAAACGATACAACACAGACACCACGCAATCACCGAGGTGTGCAAGGGGGGATCGCCAAGGGAGGGAGTTACAGCCCACAACTTCCATTCCATGCGTTTCTTCTCTCCTTTGCACAAAAAAGCAAATGCACACGCATGTGAGCACACATGCATACAAACACACACATACAAACAGAGACACACAAACACACACACACACAGAGGAGACAGAAGTGCTTGTAACCAAGTTTTATTGAAAACTGAAAAAGAAAAAGGTTTTATTAAAACAAAACAAAACAAGAAAAAAAGAAAGAAAAGAAAAGAAAGATGGAAACAACAAAGAAAAAAGTTTTATTGAAAACTCAAGACTCTGTTACATTTGTTGACAACTTCTCCTTGCCATTGTTGCTTATATTAGCATCTCATGTGCTCATATGAAGGATTGCATGGATCTCTTAAAACAGCCTTGGACATGGCCCCCGTCCCAGCTGCACTCCACTTCCCACACAAATCAATCTCATGGACGTGCGACTTCTGAAGAGTACATACAGACAAAAAACTCTGCATTTTTGACTAGCTGCCGTGACGCAGTGATTGGTGCTGCAGACTCCGGGACTGGCAGGTCATTGGTTTGATTCCCATCAGAGACATTCATATATGGGATTTTCTTACCCCAGCTTGCTCATACCCAGTGCTCGGAGAGCTATGAACTACGCAAACTCAGGTGTTTATGTGTCTCAGGCATGGTCAATGCCAGCCTACAATTCAAAAGGAAGTACAGAGTACAGCCCTGTCATGTGATCTCTGAGCAGAATGGAACTCCCCAGCATCATCTTCATTCACCATAATAACCCAAAAAAAGTCTCAATTCTGTAGTCCTTCACGCCCTGTTCTTGTGGTGAGCTTAGCTTTGATTTACTCTCCATATCCACGGACCCTGGTGAATTTGTGTCAAAGCCATTCGTATTGGAAAGTTCATGGGGACCGCCCTTGGACAGACATAACGTTCATTAGCTCTGCCTGCACAACCGAGCAATTACTGTTGTCAGTAGAGGCTTGGTGCAAAGGGAGCTTACTACATGGTGTCCTGCGCATGTTGGATCAGAACAGACATTGAAGTGACTCTGCATTTGTGCAGTGACTCCTTTCTCTGGGGTTGCCTCATAATGAATGACACCGATTACTCCATATGGACTGCTGACGCTGGGTCTGGGATGGAGAAAACCTGGGTGTGGATGTGTATTGGGAGCTGAAATGTGCAGCATGGGAGTACAGCCATTGGGATGACATGGAAGATAAGACCAACCAAAAAAAAGAAGAAAAAAATGTACACAGAAATACACAAACTTGCATTTGGAACTGTACATCTTAAAACATTTAGTTGCACTGTGGACCATTACACTGAAGAAATACAAAATGTACACACAAATTTGCATGGTATTAATTTGGATAATAAATCCGTCCACTGGAAAATATTTCTGAGACCTACAGTAACATGTCTAAATGACTGTGAATAAGGAATTCCTTAGTCTGAGTTTTCAAACCAAAACACATTCTTTCCAAATATGGAAGTTTTGCTATCTGTCTTGCAGAAGTAATGAAATGTCAGCAAAGACCAAAAAAATACAAAAAGAAAAAAAAAAGAATATGCACACACACACATTAATGGCAAATTTGGGCTGAATATGTAATGAATATCCTAACAAATCAAAAGCATGGGAAATGGTCATATGTAGTCACCCCCTCCCCCTCCCTCTGACCACATGATGAAAGACTTGCACAGCCCACTCTGGCACTCTGTTCACTCACCAACCAGCTGTCGTATCCTGGCGGTTTCTTCTTTCTTCAGTTTTTGACGGGCAGCTCTGTTCTGTTTCTCTATCCATCGCCTTTCATCCCGACTGTAATTAGACAGCATAGAAAAATGAAAGATAATTATGAATAACCTAGATGGGCATTTCTAGAGGGCACAACTTTACATTTTTGTGTGTATATGTGTGTGCATGTGTGTGTGCATGTGTGTGTGTGTGTGTGTGTGTGTGTGTGTGTGTGTGTGTGTGTGTGTGCGTGTGTGTGAGTGCATGTGCATGTGCATGGGCTCATACCCACCTCACAGGTAATTTTCTTTCACACAAAACACCAGAATTAGAAAAAATTATATGTGCACAAATGAAAATGCGTTCATGTCTCAGGGGAAGAAAGGGATGAGGGATACATGTGTACATGCATGTTCATTTTCAAATGTATATGTGTGTGTTAAGCATGTGTGAAGTATTTGAGCGTACATGTGAGTGACAGTGAGAGAGAGAGAGAGAGAGAGAGCGTGTGTGTGTGTGTGTTTGTCATAAATAGTCTTGAAATGTGAAAAACGGGCTATTTATGTAGGAAAAATTAATGTTGTCAAAGAGGTTTGGAAGAAAGAGAGGAAAGGAAAAAGAAGAGAAAAGATGGATAAAGACAGGAATAAACAAGAGATTAACGATCATCAGATGCATGCAATAAAATGACAAAGGTCCACTCACTTTTCTCCTTTTTCCTTTTCTTCCTCATCTTTGTAAGAAAATTCTCTCCAAGAATCAAATGCATACCTGAAATAAGACAACCAAATCATCAGTAGATAAATATATCCATCATCAAGAATAGAAATTAGTTTTGTATCCAAACACGTACGAACAGGGCAGGCAGACAGCTGACAGGAGGGAAAGAGAGGAAGAGAGAGACAGACAGAGAGAGGAGGGGGGAAGTGAGGGAGGAAAGGTGGGGGGAGATGGGGGTGGGGGAGGAGAGAGGAGAAATGGAAGAAAGAAAGTGGAAAATGGAAGGTGGAGCAGCAGAAAGGGAGAGGGAAAGAAAGGAGGGATTGTGTAGGTGGTATGTTGAGAGTTTAAAAAAAAAAAATGAATTACTTAAATAATCAGAATAAAGCAAACCTCAGCTGACGATATACATGGAAACGTGAAGACAGAAAGAATGCGGAATGAAATAAGAGAAGCAGGTGTAAGGGAAGGAGATTCTGAGAGAGGTTAATGTAGAGGGTGGGGGTAGACAGAGAGAAAGAAAGAAAAGACACACACTGACAAGAGTATGTGCGAAGAAGAGACAGTACAGAAACGAATAAAAAAGAAATGAATGACAAGTCTGCATTACTACAGAGACAGAGAGTGAAGGGTAGAAAGAAAGACAAAGTGAGAGGATGGGCGCAAACAATGGAAAGGCAGGGTAATATTAAGTAAGGCAAGGTAAGGTTAAAAGTGTGAGAAGAAAAACAAAACAAAAAAAACAGTAATGTTAAATCAGAAAACCAGACTGAAACAAATCTGTACACGCAGCATTTCCTGTTGGAAGAGAATAATGTTGACCCAGAAAACCAGACTGAAACAGATCTGTACATGTAGCTCTAGTCACATTTACATTTTAATTCTTATTTCCTGCTGGAAGATCTGTAGCCTATGTCTTTAGAGGAACACAGTGGAGGTATCATTCAGTCTGGCACCATAACCAAACTAAGACAATATCCCCTGAGTAAACAAAAGGCAGCAAAAATAATTATGAATATAGTGATGCTAGTAAAACTATATAAAAAGCCATATGGGAAAACACACACTGAAAAACGGGCAGCTAGTGTCCACTCTTAGTCAGTGTTTACATTTTCACATACTAGTTCAAGATTGGGACAGTTAAAAAAAAACTGACCGGTTATATATTTTCACTAGAGACAAATGTCTTTACAGTTCTAAAACAAAGACAAAGAGACAAATGTCTTTACAGTTCTAAAACAAAGACAAAGAGACAAATGTCTTTACAGTTCTTAACCCGAAGAGTGCCTATAAGCCGTCAGCTGACGCCAAAGTAAAAATGCTTTCCCAGTGCCTATGGGCTGTCCACTGACGTCATGCATTTTTCTTGAATTTTCATTCGTTACTATTTCTATTAACGGACTTAAATAGAGTGTGCGTAGTAAGCCTTATATGTCTGTAGTATTAAAATGATATGCAAATGACCACACGTGAGGGGAAAGCCCATTTATTCTCATCACTGACTGGATGACCAGCCAGCACTTCGTCTTGCTTGCAAAGATGGCGGCGCAACCTTCGACAAGGGTAGCGACCAAATCAACGTATTTACACAGCTGAGCAGGCTCTGCTAATCATTTTTGACAAAGACAATAATCTTTTATTCAACAACTTACTCGAGCATGAAGGTGAGATGATGATTGTGATGGAATTGCTGACCGTATTCGTCAGTTACTGAGTCGGGCTGTGTGACCTCAGTGTGTGTTCAGCTGACTGGTTTGCCAGCGTTGAACGAGCTCGCCTTGTGTGTACTCTGCACTGCGTGCCAGTGGCCAGTGATGTGATAATCAGCGCGAGAGGGGAGCGTGGCCTGCTCGCGGCGTGACATGGGGCAGAAGAGAAGAGGAGGAGTGAAAGAGAGGGTTGAAGTCCAGCAAGGGGGCGTGGTGGGGGGAGGGGGGCGTGGTCGTGGACTGACCTGTCTGCATAGAGTGCGAGCGTCTTGACAGACTTCTAAACCGTTTTACTTTCATTTACGTGTGTAGTGTGACAATACAAACTTTATTTTCAGCTTGTTTGCTTTGTGTTCTTTTTGGGATGTGAAGCTGTAGTGGTAAATACATATGTTTTTGATCGTGCAAAAAAAATCTATCCAAATCTAAATGCCTAAATATTTTTTTATTATCAAAATTAAAACAAAAGAAGCCCAGATTCAAAATCTTCATTCAATTTCCTTCAAAAATCATATATATTTCATTGTTATATCTTTTGTAGTTTCTGAGCTAGAATTTTTTGTTAATTATTACCCCCAAATCATTAGATTTCCCTGGCACTGGGAAAGCCTTTGTTTGTAACATTTTCAAGCAGCGAACGGGTTAAACAAAGACAAAGAGACAAATGTCTTTACAGTTCTAAAACAAAGACAAAAGAACTGGTTGGAAAGGAAAAACAACAACAGAAACCAGTGGACAACAATTAAGAAAGAAAAACTTGAAAAGAAAAAGAGTCAAAGAGAGCCCAGGGAAGAGGAAACTGCAGCATGGAAATTCCAGGTGGGCTCACAGTTTATACTGAAATAAACCAGGGGCAGGAGTGCCAGAAAGAATCCCAGGTAAGGCTGTGTATGGAAGAGATTTCCTTGCCCCCACTCACCAGAACTTGTAGAAAGAGTCGACATGGTCAAAGTCAGTGTTCTCATCCCCCAGCTGTGGAACCCTTTTCTTGTTGGACCACCTGAACACAACACAGGCAACAGTCAACACTTACTCCCTAGCTGAGCACTCCTTTCACATTTCTGGCAGGCCACAACCTTAGCATGCCTATCATGCAAAAGAACTGTCAGCAAGGTAAACATAGGTTACACAAAAAACACATAAAAGAAGTACTTTAAAAAAAAGAAGCATAATCTAAAAGACACAAGTTCATGACCCAGTAGTATACAAAATGTTGAAACATGCGACAAAAACACAGAGTTCGATCAGACATCACTTTTTCAAGTACACAATGGGATGTGAAACAATGATTCTTCCGGGAAGAAAAGAAGCACAATATTTCATCCCATACGGACTTCTTAAGGATGTTGTCTCACGTCAAAAGTTTCAAGATTTGTTGTAATCTATTCAGACATCCTCTTTTTAAGGAACAGCCTGAACAAGTCCCTATGGGACATGATGTTGAGCTTCTTTCACTCCATGAAAAACATTATTTCACAACCTCTTGTTTATTTCAGAAGACTGCTGAATGTGATCCTGCAGTTGCACTTTATTTTATGATTTCCATGAGAAAGTCACTTTAGAGGACACTGTACAGAGATTAAGCCATACAACACTGTACAAGAATTCATAGGTCCTACTGTGACAGACTGCCCTCACTATTTCAGTGACAAATAATCATAAACAAATAACTTGTCAAAATATTGGTACTCATTGCTTTCTGGCTCAGCTGTTTCCACACAAACATGCCATTCACACACACACACACACACACATGTACATGATGCTGCATGTGAAATCATCAATATGGGTCAAATTTAATAAATCGAAGCTAAACTTTATCCATTACAGCTATCTTCACTTGTCTCTCCAATGTGTGTTACGCAACTCAAAATTATTAATACAATGACATTTCAATAACATACACTGAAAAATAAAAGTGAATAAAACACTTCTGAATTTAAACTGGGGTGGCGACATCCACTGTTTTCACATGCACATTCACTTAAATACCACACACACAGCACATGGCAACGTAACAACGGAAGAATGATATAAAGCGAGATTAAAAGTAACTGACCAATATAGCTTTAGTGACTTTCATGTAGTTCCGACTTTGCTTTTTTAATAAAAACGAAAAATGTCAGTTGTCATCAAGAATACAATCAATCACACCAAACGTTTTTACTGGCTCTCAGACTCTCACGCTGCCATCACCTTGCATTTCGCTCAAACACAGGCCGGAACACAGCAAAGAAGTTGTCTTTGTTTTCCTGTGAGACAGCAGGCACGAAGTCCTCAAACTCTGGATCAACACTGTCGAAGGAACGCCGCTTCACAGGGTCGCCCAGAATTTCATAGGCTGTGTAAAGACAAGTGAATACAGAAGCCATTAGCCTGTGAAAATGAGAAAGGGAGACAACGATGATGAGATGGACACTGGAACAAATGGAACTATATTCAAATTCTTCATTTTCAAGTGTAATGTACAGCTCTGTTTATTCATATTAATCTTGCATTCCTCAGCAAAGGTTTAAAGAAAAAATACTACCCAAAATAGAAATGAACTACAATGAAACCAAAAGATAAGGCAGTAAAATCATGACTGTCTTTGGCGAGCTTTCTTTTGCTTTTTCCTCACTGAACTAGGCTATTAACGAAATAAGAATACAGTTTAAAGATTTATGTTGTTTTGTTTCCATTTAAGCTGCTGCTAAGTGAATGAAGTGTTTTTTTCCAAATTATTTTGTTATGGTTTTGTTTTCTGGAGTAGCTTTTCAACACAAAAGTGTGGCAGAGTCACATTGTCAATGAAATCGTAGCATGTTACATCAAAAGCATAGCACCTGGTAGCTATGATCAATGTGCACACATTTTTTTGTTTAATGAACATATACTTTTTTTCTCTTAGAAAGATAAAGATATTTATTTTACATACTTCAAAACACATCTGAGCACAGACATTGTAACGCAGTACAACTGCCACATGCATGCTGTAATAAAACATACCTTGGCATCACTTTAACTGGAGGAGAACAACCCACCTCTTGATATACAGAGGAAGTAGTCGTTATCCCCATTCTCCACGTGTAGACCCCTTGCTCTGCGTTTGTCAGGATGGTGCAGAAGAACCTTCTGCCTGTCTGTGAGGACATCAATAACGCAAGTCTACATCACCAAGCCATCAACGATCAGTCGCAACATATTCTTCCTTTGGGGAGGCATGGGGGTTGGGATGGGGGGGGTGGGGGGGGGGGGGAGCAAGCTGGGGTTTGCCACTGTAATGTGCTAATTAATAATTTATAAACTTACACCAGACACTGAAGATAGTTTAAAGGCTCAAAAAAAGGAGGAAGGGGATTGCATTAAATTAATAAAGTTCAAGAAAGTGAACTTTAAAAGTAATGTATTTAGAACACTTAATACTTGTCAACACGAGTTTGGTACCTCTCAAATTTTGAATGCACATTCACTATTTCTATGTAGCTATATAGAACGCCAGTTTCACCCAAAAAAATGAAAAGCTGAGCACACAAGGTATAGTCTACTCAGCATAAAGAACTACAATCAACATTAAGAAATGTTCTTAATTACAGAAAAAACAACATATTACGTTCTGCTATACATGTGCCAATAATGTTTATATTTACAGACTTCAGACGAGGTATGTAAAAGCATAAAAAATTCAAACAAAAATGTCTTCCCAATTCTGTCTGTGTTCTTAATCTTTCAGTTTATGGATTTCTGTTTTGTTGTTAGCTGTAGCACCCTGCATTAGATTAACCGGTTCTTCTTCACCTTTAACGCTAAAGGGAGTCACTGGGGCGCCACACTGAGGAACAGTTCACCACGTTCTTCCAGTTCAGTTGGTTATGTGCCAAGGGTTGGGTCTCTGCACGTTTTCCCTGTCCATTCTGCAGTGTTGTCACCCCGTCATTGTTTTCGGTCTACCCCTCCATCTTCCTTCAACTTTTCTCAAGAGGATTGTTTTAGTAAGGCTATTGGATTGGATCTTGTTACATGCCTATACCAACATAGTGTTCTTTTCAAAACTGATGTCAGAAATCTCCCCACACTCCCAAGTGTTGCTTGATGGTTTTCCTCACTTGTTGGTTTTGAATGATATGATAAGTATATGATTTTTAGTATCTTAGGGCAGCATCTCATTTCCATGGCTTGGATTGTTCTTTCAATATCCTCTGTGAGGGTCCCTGTCTTGCATGCATACAGGAGGATGGAATATACCAGTGCACACAGGTGCCTGATCCTATGTTTCATTGAGAGTTATTGTTCTTCCACACAGGTTTCAGCCTGGGCCTGCTGACGTTGTCTTTGCTGTCATTTACATTTCTGGTTTGGATCTCCTCATAGCTAATGGTGGATCCCAGGTAAGACATTTGCTGAACAGTTCCTAGCTTCTATCCATGGACAGTTACTTCAGTATTGATGGTGGTGGTACGGCTGGCCATCAATTTGGTCTTCTTGGTGCTGATTTCCATACCACATCTTGTTGATGTTTCATCCAGTCTTTGAACAAGCTTGGCAAGTTCTTGACAACTGCCTGCCCGGCCATCAATGTCATTTGCAAATCAAAGATTTCAAACATATCAGTTATAATACATTCCAACCACATACTGAAATGTGTGGGAGAGAGAAGGCACCTGACAGACTCCAACTGATGTATGGAACCACTTTCCAAAAGCACTCTGCATAAGCACTGCTCCAGTCGTTTTGGAGTACAGCTGCTGAATGGTGTTGATTAGCTACTGCCTGATGTTCTAGTTCTTCACTGTGGCCCATAGCACCTCCTGGCACTCCGTTGAACGCCTTCTTAAAATCTATGAAAACAGGATAGAACTCCTTCTGGTGCTGAAGATGCTTTTTTCAAAGTGTAGACAGGTTAAAGACATGTTCAAAATACTTCTGCCTGTGCAAAACAGCTCACCCCCAGGAACTCTGTTGAACGCCTTCTTAAAATCTATGAAAACATGACAGAACTCTCTCTGGTGTTGGACATGGTTTTTTCAAAGTTCAAAGTGCTACTGCCTGTACAGAATCTGGCCTGTTCTTAGGCAATAATAGTAACTTGTCTACTTATGTTAAATATGCACATTTTGTTGAAAGGCAATATTTGATTTTCAAAAAAACGTTAAAAACTCACAAACTCTCTTGATTTGTTCAGCAGTGGCTCTGTAACGCAACTTGGACAGTCCTAGAACAGCATAGTGGTCTTGTTTCTGAAACACAGTGAACATTGTTGTTACCTGAGGCAGTCTAAACTGGTAAATATGACCAAGACACAAATGAGGACAGGTGACTCCTGTGACCAGTAAACTAAAATAAAATGGTGAGGAATCTTTTCCAGCTCTCCCTTTCAAAATGTTAACTTTTCATTCATCCATTCAGAATGTGCTATCTGCATGTGATTCACGAACATCATTAGTAGTAGTGCCTCAAGTCCATGAACAACTTAACTGTGAACCTTCTGATGTCACGGCCAAGCATAAAAAGTAGACAACTCAGTGAACATTTCAAAAGAAATATGTATCTGCATCAGAGATGCACCAATCTATGGAGTACTGGCACATGCCCCCCTCCTCCCATGGAAAATTCTGCTTTAAAAAAAAAATCTATACAATCAGACGCAACCTAGGTTATGGATTAATCAAAAACAATATATTTTTCTTTGAAAAAAAAGAAAGAGAGAGAAAAGAAAGAAAGAAAAAGAAAAGGAGCCTCATTAATGATTTTCCATTCTGACATTGTGTCAGTTCTCAAATGGGCTGAATACAACCTTTCACATGCAGTCCCAATCGTAACCAAGCAAGAATATAGACTGACAGAAAAACACACACACACACACACACACACATCACACACACATTCACCTTTTACATGTGTGTGTACAAACATGAATGCTGGTAAGCTGGGGATCTGATAATATTCAATATTTGTTACTATTTGTCAGCTGAATTTTGTAAAGGTAAATGGGGAAGTCGGGGGGGGGGGGGGGGGGGGGGGGGGTAGGGGGGAGGAGAGGGGAAACAGAAAATGTGTTTCTGATGACAACATTCATCCAGAAAGCTCAGGATTTTCTGCCTGTTCAAGAACTGTCTCTACCTGTTCTCATCAATTTCAAATTACAGTAAATATAGACATATCCCCCATTCCCTCTCCCCAGTTCCCCCTCCCAAAATCAATTCCACCACATCCTTCCATCCACAACAATTAAAATACTTGGCTTGATTTATATCATCCTCATCATTACAATATTATCATTTTAACTATGCGTAAGGCTAAGGGCAGTCAGTGGTCTCCACAACTCCCTGTCCATAATCATTCAGAGCAACAGGTTGTCGAAACCTGTCACCGTGTCACTGTCAGTCCCTCACCCTCTGTTACCTTCTCCATCCAGCTAGTCCCTCACCCTCTGTTACCTTCTCCGTCCAGCTAGTCCCTCACCCTCTGTTACCTTCTCCGTCCAGCTATCTTCACTACTTGGTAAGGACTTCACATGTTCTCTGCACTCATTTCCTTACATGCTTTTAAGTTAAAATATTGCACAATTATTTACAGCACACAATAGTGCAAAGTGCATTCAAGAGCATTCAAAAATCAAATCTATCATCTAAACTACACATAAGTAATTTGCTTTGATACTGTGAGGAACTTTTCTGATACTTTTTCTTCTGAGAATCTGTTTAGCTGTCCTGTACCTTCCATTCCGTCGGATTCAGACCCAGAAGCAGAGTGTGATCCTCCTCCGACTCCTCCACATCCTCTATCTCCTCCTCCTCTTCGCTGGAGGATGAGGAGTCCACAGACTGGTGACCATGGACACGCTGTTGATAGGCACCGAACCACTGGCCTGTGGCCTCCACTGTTATCCATTCACTGGCTGCACACCACCAAAACACAAAGTGATTCTACTTAAAGTTACAATATCTGTTAAGGTATAAAAATTATTTTAAAAAAAGAAAATCAACTATTGAAAACAACATAAAAAGTATATAAAGTACAAAAACGTTTCTGACAGCCAAAGACTAGTCATGATGAAAGGCTACCACTGTACCAGCGTGATTTTTTTTAAACTTATCTTCTCTTTCATGTACTATAACAAACAGTCAGACCTAGTGAAAACAGTTTCCATCTTATGCAATTTGAAACTTTAAGAATATAGACCAAAGTGTGTACTATTCACTTTTCGAAAGCATGGAAGGATATTGTCCTTTCAAACTTCTGGCCAGAAGTATTAGCTATAGCATAAACTGATCTAAAGGAACCTGCACCAGTAGTTCACCCCACTCCTCCGTCCTCGCCCTTCAGCTGCATGGTGAGTCACCAAACACACTTCACAAAGTACTATAGTAATGGGTTTTTTTTTTCTGAAACTTTCCGAAGTCTTGCTCTCCCAAAAGCAGGCTGTGTGTGTGTGTGTGTGTGTGTGTGTGTGTGTGTGTGTGCGTGTGTGTGTGTGTGTGTGTGTGTGTGTGTCTGTGTGTGCGTGTGGAGGGGTGGACAGGATGTAAGACGGAGGCTGTTACTGTTACATCATATTTCAGACCAATAATGCTTGAAATTATACTGAAATATATGGCACATGCAAACAAAACTGTAACTGTCACATGATGCATAAATACACAGTAAGAAATTAAATCTATGTAGACTAAACTTGCTCTGCATAAAGAGAGACACAGACAGAGAACAAGAAAAGGAAGAGTGAAAAATGTCAGAAAAAAAAAAATTACATCTGACATTAGTTTGCTCCACACACACACACACACACACACACACCTGGAAGGAGTGATGTCAGCAAGAAAAAAATTGCATCGAGTAACACCATCAGTTGGAAAAAGAAGGAAGGAAGGTCAGGGGACAGGACAGGGCAGTGGGGAGGGAGGGGGCGAGGGGTGTCAGAAAAGACATGAATACTATCTTACTTCACTTTGGTTGTATTTGATGAATATAAAGAGAGACGGAGGTTCATACACAATCTATGAAAAATCTACATAACAAATGCACGGCCTTAAGCACATAAATATTTATTTTTAAAACTGCAGCAACTTATGGCCATAATGTTAAATCCTCACTCCACTATCATTATCGTGCTGTCACATACTGGGACACCCAATATGTACTTCTGTTTTGGCATGTATTGGGTTTGCATTGACCTAGTTGGTGGGACAGCACTGGGTTCCAAGGACCAATATAATACCCAAGTATTGGATTTAACCTGGCACATGTTCGATGTGGATCAAATAATGTCATTGATTTATCGACAGTTGAATTAATATTATTTAAAATCAAAGCAGCCATGAAGAATTTCAAATGTCCGATTTTGAAAATTAATCCCCTTATAATCCACTGCATTCTAGTCTTGCCAAGTAAAGCATCTTAATCTATTTTCATAGGTCTTATTACTGACAATGTCATGTTCTGCTATTAGAAATTATCTTCGACTAATTCAAGCATTCTTAAGTTAATAGGACTGAGGGGTAAAACTAAAAAAAATAAAATAAAATTTTAATCAAATGACCGTCATACTGCTAAGCAAATCTGCAGGCATAATCATATAATCTCTAACACAGTCTTCTGAACTGTAGAGTCTAGTCTCAGTTCATGAATTAGCTTTCCATTTTACTCACACTCCACATGACTTACGTGAGAGCGCCCCAAACACTTCGGACACTTCGTCTTCTTCAGCGTGTGGAATCATTTCGTATTGGTATCAGTGACACGATCGGTTAATTTATCAACTGTTCCAAAATACTGACATTTAGAGTACAACTATACAAGTCTTTCTCTACAGGAACGGGTTCAGTTACTATTGAGAGTCACCATGCCGGCTGTTTCACGATGCCATCAACGATGTTCATTATGACTTGTAACCGAACTGTATACTAAAAAACGAGACGCCATCAGAAGGCGAGCTCACACAACAATCGAACAACTGCAGTAGGTCATAAAGTTAAGATGAAATAAAAATTAAAAAAAAAAAAAAAAGAAAAAAAAAAAAAGAAAATGAAAAAAACAGTGAATGTCGAATTTTATGAGTTGACTTTACAAATGAATTAATCTGAAATCATGATAATCATAGACCATTATTCATCATAATGATATGTTGTTGCAGATTGTTCTTGAATGCAAAATGGGCCTGTCTGCCATGAAAGCAATTGAAGGTAAAGGCATTGAACAGCGCCATTTCTACTGGCTGTATCACACAGTTGTTATCAGTGTGATTAGGGTTTACAACACTGTCCAAGAGCAATCTTTTTAATTTAGAAAGAGTTCAAAATGAAGCAATGAGACTGATCTTAGGAACTACAAAGGACACACCAATGGAAACTATGCGATACCTGCTGAACCTTCCTTCAATGCAGGTCAGACACAAGCTAGAACAGGTGAAGGCATATTTTAGAGCACTTGAAAATCCCCAAAACCCACTGCACGCGACTGTCAAGGAAATAAAGTGCTCTCGTCCAGGACGTGGAAAATCATGATGGGACAGGCAGAAAGGACAATAATATACAGTTTGTGTGCTAGTTATCAGAACTCAAAGAAACCAAGGAATGGGAAAACAATCCAGACCGATTCAAACACTTCTACCAAAATGTCATCGCTCCGGACGTTGGAAGACACTTTCGAGGATGACCAGATGGCAAAACCAACGCAGAAATTCAGATGCAGGTGGTAAACCTCAGTATAAAAGAAAATATTGTGATAAATGCTGACGATTCCGTCACCAAAGGTAAGTCAGGCTGGAAATACACAGTGGTGCAAAATGGCCGAACTTTCCAGGAAAACATTAGGGCATACGGTTTAAGAACTTCAAATCTAACAATAGAGGTAGAAGCAATGACACAAACACTCCACTGGCTCTCATCCACAGACTAGCTTAGAACTCAACAAGCCTTGGTACTGACTGACTCCGTGGACCTGCTTCAAAAAGTGGAAAGTGGAATGGAAAGCCCTGTTTGGCATGAAGTAATGTGCAGTCTTCCACAGGTAAGACTCATATCAAGGATGTACTGCCCAGGACATGCAGGTATCAAAGGAAATGAGAGAGAGAGAGAGAGAGAGAGAGAGAGAGAGAGAGAGAGAGAGAGAGAGAGAGAGAGAGAGAGAGCAGGCACACTGGCAGGCGAGACAACGATAAGAACTGGATAACAGTTTGGCCGATTTAATGGGATAAAAAAAATCTAAAGAATTATCTCAACAAACAAGATCAAAGCCACAATACCATAGACCATCTTTCAGAGCTCAGTATCAAGAGAGGAACTGGCTGCACATCTATACTTAAAGGAAGAGCAAGACACATCACCAACCAAACCAATACTGGAATAATTTCAAGGCCAGCAGAGTGAAGACTCCTAGAAGACAGGGCAGACTCATACCGGACCTTTCCAATGACAGACACAAATGACCAAACAACCAACACACGTCAACTGAGATAAGACTTTGAATCTCTCAGGACCCCCTGTTTTTACTGTACACACACACACACACACACACACACACACACACACACACACACACACGCACGCGCGCGCGCGCGCGCGCGGCGCCGCACGCACGCACGCACGCACGCACGCACGCGCGCACACACACACATACTGATAATAATGGGACTTACATTAGATCTGACCGGCACATTGGGCTAATGCGCAAGTCAGACATCTGCTAAGGTAAAGCCGTGAAACCCTCTTCTTAAATTCTCTCATCTCTTTGTCATTAATTTCTTTGTCCATCAGCTTCAAGTCGTGCGCAGCGTAATCTCAAAACTTAACAGATGTGGTGTTGCGTATATGGACTAGTCTGCACTCGGTAACACATCTTTGATGAAACTGAAACTGATGTGTATTCACTATAATTCTTACCATGCAGCGAAACTATGGTAAGAAAATGCTCAACAACAATAAAAACCTTTCTAACAGACATTAAATAAAGTACTGTCACAAGTGACATACTGTTTTAGTCTCCAGTACATCTGCTGTACGTCAGTCATGACGTGCGATTCTCTCTCTCTCTCTCTCTCTCTCTCTCTCTCTCTCACACACACACACACACACACACACCGCGCGCGCGCGCGCGCGCCCACAACACACACACACACACACACACAGACAGAGTACACATTGGGAATTTATTACTTTTAGATTTAAGATATTTCAAACAATCTGAATATTCTATGCAGTATGCAAGTCAATTTTTCTAACCATAACTCGAGATTACGGGATCGAACTTTTACACGGTGGCAATCCTGGGATGGCTTTCATGATTGGCTGGGCTGTGGACCGCATAACTTGAATTGATTTGCAGCCCAAATCTCTAGATACTTTATAATGTATCAGATCTGTCAATGTACTAATAGAATAGATTAATACGTGAAGGACAGAAAGAAAGGGTTAAGGAGAGATTATCCCACTATTACTAAAGGACACTATACACCATCACCACAAAAAATACAAACCCATCCAGTGACACATACCTACCTCCCCCCCCCCCCCCCCCCTCTTTATTATTCTATCCTATTTAGTTTATCTATTATTTTATTTTAATCAATTTTATTCATTCATTTAATTTATTTTACTCTACTATTATTTTATTTGATATTTATTTAATCTGTCTAATATCACCTTTGGGTGAACAGACGTTAAATCAAAGAACAACAACACAGAGTACACGCACGTACTGGCACCCAGAGATAGAGACAGACAGACAGAGAGGGAGGGGGGGGGGGGGGGAAAGGAGAGGGAGGGAGGGAGAGGAGAGTGTCTGTCTGATGACAACACTTCAGGTTAACATCACGTCGCTAGGCCATATATTACACATGAACTTATTAAAAAAAAAAAAAAAATTATATATATATATATATATATATATATATATATATTGGTGGTGTTTTAGTGAAGATCTGCAGTCATTTCAGTAAAAAACTAAACCTGCTGTAACATTTTCAAAAATATGCCTTGCAAACTCGCACTGCAACAAGCAGTGCATTATAGCAATAATTTCACATATTGTATGCACAGGTCATTAGCTTATCTAGCGTTGTCTTTCAACAATAAACAAACCGAATGTCGTAAAGACTGACTCTGCAGAATGTGAAGAAAGCAATCTATATTTAACCTTTCAGTCATCTTATTAACGTGACTGCGGTTAATTAAAAAAAAAAGTATAGGTGGTAACGAAAAGAAACGACTAGGGCCTATCTCACTGTAGGGCACCAATACGATATGAAAAAAAAATCTTTTGTTTTCCTTTGTTTTGCTTTGTTTTTATAAACACTGTAATGTGTTACCAAGGGAATTTTACCCACCACAAATCAAACTGCATACCAGCAGCTCAATTATGTGTCACTCGACTTGATTTCACACACACACACACACACACACACACACACACACACCGACTGAGTGACTGACAGTACACACAGGAAGGAGGTACGATACTAAAAGTGAGAGTATTGTCGTCTGTATTTTTATGTCAGTGACATACAGAGAAACATGGAGATATATAGCCGATTATACATACTTTTCTTCTAAGTGCTCTCTCTCTCTCTCTCTCTCTCTCTCTCCTCTCTCTCTCTCTCTCTCTCTCTCTCATTGACTTTTGCGACAGATAAAATCCGTCAGAGAAAAATCTGTAATGGGAGACAATCGAAAAAATAATACTTATCCTGAATTATTTCCCTTACTTTTGTTCGGTGATGAAAACGAAACGTTGCCAACATTTATACTGCCCGAGTCTGATAGTTTAAACTAATGGCCTAAAACGTTAGAAAAATTATGAATTGTACACCACTGCCCGAACCAGTCTCAGGTCTGTTACCGTTAAGGTGTGAATTAGGGGAGGAAAGGAGGGTGGGCATGTACGCGGCCTTGGGCTTGCCCGATTTGGAGAGAGAGAGAGAGAGAGAGAGAGAGAGAGAGAGAGAGAGAAGAGAGAGAGAGAGAGAGAGAGAGAGATTTTTTCTCCCCAATCTATGCCGAGATCAAGCTGTTTGGACTTCTTACCCTTCCTTAATACCCCTCAAGCGCGCGTGTACACACAACACACACACACACACACACACACACACACACACACACACACACGCACGCACGCACGCACGCACACAGAGGTCTACTCCACATTCGCTCTCGAAGTGCACTGCTGCGACAGGAAACATTACAATTACTTCGTACGAGTCTGAAAGATAAAGAAGATTTTCGCTGTAACGTGTTTTTAGCCTGGACTTGAGAGTACAAGGTAATAGACATGACAATGGAGAACACGGAGTTCATTCCAGAAGGAACGACAAAACAACGATATAAAAACTTTTTAAGATGTTCTGAATTAGGTTATGAAAGTTCATGTGTCATGAGAAGAAGGGAGAGAACTAGACAGCCGTAGGCTAATTATGGCAATGTATTTAAGCGTGCAGACTATAAACTGGGAGCCAATGCAGCTCTCAGAAAGGAGGTGTGTAACATGCCCTTCTTAAAGCTCTTTGAAAATGAAACTTGCAGTAGAAGTCATTACTCTCTGCACTTAGGGAACAAGATTCTGGAGGAAGCAGCGAGTAAAGCGTTACAAATAGACCAGTCGAATGAGTACCAGAAATGTGACCAAGAGTTTTTGTAGTTACTGTGGACGACTAAACGCATTCAGCCAATCCTCTGGACCTACAGTGAGCTTTTTGGCATAGGCCTGTTCACTGATTTGGTCGCTTATTGAAAATGTTATCAGGTACAACACCGAGATTCGGGCCTGTGGCTTTGGAGGATTATCGTGCTGATGTCCATAGCCTAGAGAGTCCGGATGACTGACTATTATTGGAAACTTTCAGAATACCTTAGTGTTTCATCGTTATTGAGATCAGTGAAGATGATTGTGTGTCAGTTCAGAGGTTAATCTCTCCCCCACAATTTTGCAATTAAAAGAAAGTGAGGGCGCCTCAAACATGCTTTCGGGGGAAGCAAATTTTGGGAGAAAACAGCAACGATGACGACGACAACAGCAACAACAACATAATCAACAGCAAAAAACGCTAGAGAAATCTTGAGTGCCATCAAAGAAACGCGCCATTATCATTCCTACCCGCTGGATGTTGGGAGAATGTGTGCGCGTGCGTGCGTGCGTGCGCGCGCGCGCGTGTGTGTGTATGTGTGTGTGTGTGTGTGTGTGTGTGTGTGTGTGTGTGTGTGTGTGAATGTGTGTGCGCGCGCGCGCGTGCGAGTGTGTGTGCTTGTACTTCCCACAAGTCGCGAGAATAAGCTGTATCTGCTTTTCAGGAGCTGTACATTTCAGTCGAACCCCCCCCCCCCCCCCCCTGACCTGAATGCAGCAGTTCGCCCCTGTGTTTGTTATCCTGCTGAACCCGTTAGTCAATAACAAACAACGGAAGAGCCCCCCGGCACACTCTCGGCACAGCTGTAATAATAATTATGACAGTGGTACTGCTCTGACTAGCTCCACTGTGTATAGAGGTGGAGGCATTGAATTTTGAAAGGAGACAGGAACGTTACACAGGGCTTCCTCTACATCGCCTGTGGCACAAACAGCTGTAAATCGAAGCTTGGGTAAACACGAGCCGACCATTGCGCTTTGTTGACATTGTGTCAGTACTTCTGTGCTGTTCTCAAATTATTGTAGAATGGAAGGCGAAGAACTTGTGGGATGAACAGTAATGGAAAGCGAAGAAATTAGACCATCTTATTACACCTCAGTAATGTTCAAATGTAATGAAAATAGTCAGTGTTAGAAGTCGAAGAAGAAATGTCATCTAGTTACATATCAGTAACGTTTAAATATTGGAACGATGGATATTAATGGATGACGAAGGACAACAGGCTATCTTGTGGCTTGCTCACTTGAAAGTTTTTCTGAGTAGTGGCAGTTCATTTCTCTTGCACGGACCAAGGCCAACAACTCTGCAACGAATGCATGCGTGGTGGGTCATGGCTACTTGTTTTTGTGATGAGATCAATCCACTAGACCTGCTGTGGTAGTTGTTGTTGTTGTTGTTGTTGTTGTTGAACATAAGAGTGTTTGGGGGGGGGGGGGGGAGGGGGGGAATCCAAACTTGAACGTTTTGCGTTAGTGCTGGGTTTGCAGTGTTCATTCTTCTTTCCTTTCTTTTCTTACACCTATATTGTTTGTTTGTTTGTTTGTCTTTTCTCTTCCGTTTCCTTTCCACACATATGGACGGAAATTCTGGAACGATAAGCGGCCGAAAACGCGCGCACGCGCGCGCGCGCGCGAGCACACACACACACACACACACACACACACACACACACACACACACACACACACACACACACACACGCAACTCGATCAAGCACGCATGCAATCCATCTTTCTTTTTTCCTGTCTTCGTTTCGTCTGTCTGCCTCTCTTACCTTTTGTGTGTAACTTTGCTTTCAAATCCGTCTTCCCCCGCATGAGGGTAGCCGTCTTTATCACCCTAAACTGTTGCTGGTCAGAGATTGTAGCGTATAGATCCAAGTAATCGTGAATATTTCTGCTCGCAGTGGGTCTATGTATGACATGATGACATTCTATCTGAAAAATCGTCGACCTCTTTGACATCCATTTTATTTACTGAGGATTCTGTCATTCACGTGACTCCATAGCGCTTGGAGGTAGGAAGGGGAAGAGGGGAAGGAAGTGGAAGGGAGTGGGGAGGGAAGATGGGACGGGGGTTGGGGGACAGAGAGAAAGGGGGTGGGGTGGGGGGAACGAATGGGGCAAGGCACGGAGCCATGGAGAGGAAAGATTGAGTTTGTTCTTTTGAATGTTTTTGCGCTTACGGGCATCTGTGTAAACACACGCACACACCCCCACTAAAATAAACCGTCTGTTACTTAGCTCTGGAGGGGGCGAGAGAGAGGGATGGGGGGTGATGGAGGGAGGGAGGAGAGGCGAGGAGAAGAGAGAGAGAGAGAGAGAGAGAGAGAGAGAGAGAGAGAGAGAGAGAGAGAGAGAGAGAGAGAGAGAGTTATCGCCAATCACTGACTTCTAAAGGCCACAGTAAATGTTTTCAGGAATATTCACAGCAAAAAAGAGACTAACTGCGGCTTCCATTGTGAAGTTATGTCTGGTACTCCACAACTATCATGTTCTCGCGTTTTGGCCCAAAAATGTCGCCATGAAGTTCATCATCGTCGACACAATCATTATGACTCACCAAAACAGTAAATAATTACTCATGTCACGCACGCTCACGTACTGAATGCAGGAAAATTAGATCTGCCCAAAGTACTGCTCTCACTACACATGGCTTAATACGATCTTGATATAGACAAACTTTTTGTTGTTTGTTTGTTTGTTTGTTTGTTTGTTTTTGTTTTGATCAATCATTGTCCGAGGCTCTACCGCTGTCAAAAGTTGTGGAAATTATTGTTCTCATATCATGATAACTGTATTATTCACCGGACTCAATTAATAATTGTCATAGCTTTCGCCAAAGAAGTTGTGTTTTCACCTGCGTTATTTGGTTGGTGTGTCCCTCTTTCAGCAAGATGGCGGTGAAACCTGCCACACACGACAGATTGGAACCAAAACGACGTGGAACTGTGGAGTGTGACCAAAGAATGAGTCCATGTAAAGTTTCACGTAGATCCAAAACAAACGCGGGGGGGGGGGGGGGGGGGGGTCAAGGATCCCTTAACAAGAGTACACATAAACTACCAAAGCGATTTCAAGGAAACTTGGGAGAGAGAGAGGAGAGAGAGAGAGAGAGAGAGAGAGGAGAGAGAGAGAGAGACAGAGAGATGGCCCTTCTGAGGACGATCCTATTAAATGTTGATGCGAATCTATGGTATGCAATCCAGATCAAAAGGCGGATTCACGATCCGTGTTCGACCTTGGGGAGGTCTGCATGTCATTACTGTTTTCTTTGAGAAAGTTGAAGGTTTCACAGAGAATACGAGAATAGTGATTTATGAATTTAATTTCATTTTGTTATCATCATTATTTATCTATTTTCATTTTTTTTTTTTAACGAATAACTATACTACTAAACTTCCGTAGCTTTTTTCTTCTGACTGATTCTTACTGTGTTCAGAGACAAAGAATTAAGGTACTAATTGATACAAAGCAATAACAACATCTAAACAACAAAGAAACCGATGAAGTGTAAACTCTGTCTGTCTGTCCTGTCTGTCTGTCTGTCTGTCTGTCTCTCTCTCTCTCTCTCTCTCTCACACACACACACACACACACACACACGCACGCACGCACGCACGCACGAACGCACACACACACACACACACACACACACACACACACACACACACACACACACACACACACACGCACTGCTCGTTATTCAAAGTCACTCTACTGCTGTAAGTCTGGCTGTCAGCTTCTTCCCTCACCTCATTGCACGCTGTTGCCGCCGGGATTGAATGCTAGTAATTTCGCTCTGGATGTCATTCAACAGTACTGATGAATCGAGTGTGTTCTTGAAAGAAACTCAACACAACCAAACCAAATCGGTGTTATCTGCAAACTTCTTTGCTCTGGACATTTTCCAGTCTAAAACTCTCTCTCTCTCTCTCTCTCTCTCTCTCTCCTCTCTCTCTCTCTCTCTCTCTGTGTGTGTGTGTGGTGTGTGTGTGTGTGTGTGTGTGTGTGTGTGTGGTGTTGTAGTTGTTTGTTTGTATGTTTGTTTTCTTTTGTTTTTGTTTCCTTTCCTGAAAATTGGGTGCACCTGGGAATCGATTTGATGTGGACAGTTTCTAGGCAGAAAAGCTTTTACATTGAAAACTAAAGATAACTTGCAACTGGGTCTGATTATGTCAGCATCATATGACTTAGAGCATGATGATTTAAAACCTCTGTCTGTCTGTCTGTCTGTCTCTCTCTCTCTCTCTCTCTCACGCACGCACACACGCACGCACGCACGCACGCACGCACGCACGCACGCACGCACGCACGCACACACTCAATAGAATATACTTCTTTTACAGTCAGATATGCCATGAAAAATCAACACAGACAGATTCCCTCGTTGATTCTTTTGTCTATAACATTCTTTGTCTATGTTCATACAGAAGATTTCCTCCTTTTGATGAAAGACTTGTTTCTCTGGAGTAGTATTTGTCTGTATCTGTGCTACATCTGTTTCACAATAAACATTCCATTCACTTGTGTCACTTGTGTGAGACGAGAATGATGCTATCGAGAGAATGCAAGACATTCAGCCATTTGGCAAGACGACTTTTTTCTTTTTCTTTTTTTTCTTTTCTTTCTTTTTTGTCTTTATTGTTGTTATCAATATTGCTGCTATAGTAGTAACTGTTATCATCATCATCATCATGACGATGCTGCTACGTGCTGCTGCTGCTGCTGCTGCTGCTGCTGCTGCTGCGGCTGCTGCTGTTGCTGCTGGAGCTACTGCTGCTTATGATGATGATAAGACGACGACAACGACGGCGACGACGACAATGATGATGATGATTATAGGCACTGTCTTTGACACTGTTTAGTTTAGTTCATTTTCATGATTTATAGCCGGCCATAAAAGACTTTGTCAGGGTCGACTCGACACTAGGGAAACAGAATCCAACCCGAAAAAGAAACGAAGAACACCAAGACATTATCCACATGTCTAACCTTTCGTTTCATTAGTCACAACTGGAAGGTGCTGTACAATAATCAATGACGATAAGACATGTGTCTGGAATAGTCAGAGACAGAGAGAGAAGAAGAAGAAGAAGAAGAAGAAGAAGAAGAAGAAGAAGAAGAAGAAGAAGAAGAAGAAAGAAGAAGAAGAAAGAAGAAGACGTTGAAGAAGAATTAGGGGGGCTACAAAGACAAATCTCGATAACCAGAAAGTGGCACACACAACACACACACACACACACACACACACACACACACACACACACACCACACACACACACACACACCGGACAGCATGGTTTAACCATTCTACCCTTTCAGTAAGCACACACACACACACACACACACACACACACACACACACACACACACACACACACACACACACACGCACACACACAGAGGCAGAGAGAGAGAGAGAGAGAGAGAGAGAGAGAGAGAGAGAGAGAGAGAGAGAGAGAGAGAGTCTCGCCGGTACCTATCAAGAGGGGAGGGAGCGCGTTATTACTGTGTTCTGAGCTGGGAAGAGAGCAAACAGTTGCACGGCCACTGTCGACAATACACGTGGGTGTCGCCAATATTGACTGGCCTTGTTGACATAACCTAAAAAACAACATTACCGGCCACCCAGTCCCACCACTGAGGACTTCAGCTACCGTGTCGCTCCAACCCTCATTAAACGAGAGAAAGACACAGCCAGAGGAAAAGGAAGGTAAGAAGGAAAGGAAGAAGGAAAATACGAGCGAAAAATAAGAAAGAAAGAAGTTGAACAATAAGACCAAATTCGGCCCAACAGCAGGGCAGATGACAGTTTTGTCAAAGACACGGAAAGAAAGGGAAAGACAGAAGCTGAGCTGTGTCGCCCGGACAGAAACTACGTGGTCATACGCTGGCCTTGTAAATACACTTGGGTGGGTGGGGGGAGGGGGGGGGGTAATGAAATAAGACAAAGACACGAAGGAAGAGAGAGAAGTTTGAGTCTGAACAAAGACGTGCTTTGTTGATGGCGGCCTCCTTT
>CM065721.1:31492183-31499683 GCA_033310375.1 Conus canariensis | reverse complement strand
ACTCTCAATTGCGACCATTTTGAAATGGCCGCCACGGCCATATTGAGTATACCATTGGCCCTATACTGCTAACTCATACAGAAAGAGGATGCAGACAAGGAGATCCAGTTTCTCCGTACCTTTTTTTTTTTTTTTTTTTAATTCTTAGCGCGAAAAGTTTAGCTTTAATGATAACAGAAGGAGTATTGATAAAAGGAATTCCTGTTGTTGATACTGAATATATTGAATACCAATTTTCTCAGTTCGCTGGCGAAACCCAGTAACTCAATACTGGAGACAGAACTTCATATGAATAAACTATACGTGCACTTGATCAGTTTGGTAGAATGTCGGGATTGCATATGAATAGCAATAAAACACAAGCAGTATGGTTAGGGAGCAGAAGAAAATCAAACAGGACATAGTGTCCTCTCTTGAAAATGATATGGAATGCTCCTAAATTAAAAATATTTGGTATATGGTTTACCTAAGATCTAAAAAATTGAGAAATATTAATTACAACGGATTTTTTTTAAAGTTAAGATTTATTTTGATTTGGTCTAAATGAACCATTACTCCAGTACGTGGAGTGGCGGTTTCGAAATCTCTTCTTTGGTCTAAGTTCATCCATTTACGGATCTTGATTCCACATCCACCCGACAACTTCATCAACAAATCTCAGAAAAAATCAGTTTGTGTGGAATGGAAAGCAAGATAAAATCAGTAGAAAGACTTCCAATATAACTATGAAGAAAAGGTGCTTTGAATGTATCCGATAAAAGAAAATTTAAAAACACAAGACATAAATGGAAATACATAGTTGTTACAATCAAAATAAGCTAAAAAATTGTGTGTACCTACATGGCGCTCGCTGTACCACTCTTCTAGCCTGATATGCTCGCGCCATGTATGTACACACAATTTGTTAGCTTATTTAATTGTTTTGTCCTTTTCAGAATTATACATGTATCATCTCTTCGCTTTGATTCATGTAAACATTCGTTTGATTGTTTTAATATTACAATAAAATGTGCTTTATAAAAAGAAAATGAAAATAATTAAAATACCAAAGCTGGTTGCATTCTGATCATTACAACTGAGGTGTTTTGTAACATGGAAAAGGCTGGAAAAAGAAGGTGGTCGTTTTCAAAATGGTCACCGTACTGATGACACCGGGGTAAATGGCAACCGGGGACAGTGTTTGTGATGGTCCCAGAAAGCATTTCTAACAGGCTGCCAGCTTGTAACATGCAACTTTCAGCCTCTAGCCTGTTAAAGCTCTCAACTGCAGCGCTGATAGTCGTGAGTTCGAGCCATTCATGAGGTCGGATTTTTTACAGTTTGAAAGCTCTCTGTGTTCCCCTAGCAGTAAATGGGTATCTGATTCAAATCAGCCGGAACAGCTTGTTAAGGCGGCGGACGGAGAGGGATGGGATCCGCCTTCCATAATGCCATACTTTAGACACAGTGAATCTCTGAGAGTTCACTTCTACTATAGTCATCCAGTTCCGGGGACTTTAAACCTTTTAGTCAGTTCGTTTACAGTCAAGCCCGATATAGTGCAGTCGTTTTAGATCTTTGTCAGATTCATGTACAATATAAAAGACTTCGAATCTTAGTCCACATAAAAAAATGTTAGCAATAAATGCTTTTCTTTTTTTCTTTTTTGGTCAACAAAAGCAAAAGAAGAAAACAATCGGTATTGGCAATAACAGAAAGAGTTACATCTCGTTTAGTGTTTCTTTCCCTGTCTAAGGGCCATATTTAGTTTTTAATCATTATTCTCGGGGGACTCATTAGGGAGTTATTACGGTGTTTTTTTTACGCTGGGATTGTGTATTTTCTTTAGTCACCCTGTTTCAAAAACAGATCTTGAATGATTTACGACCTTTTTGTTTGCTTGGTCTTGCTTCCAATAGACAGAAGCCTGAGACGCTGCCTGCTGAAGATGAGATTTGTTGAGAAAAATTGTTGGCCTACTTTTGGGTTAAATATAATAGTAAATTTCTTTTTTTTTTTTTTTTTTTAAAATCCACAATACCGTCATTTCTTTGGTGTTGCTTTTTCTTAGTGGTGGTCATGGTGGCAGAGAGAGAGAGAGAGAAAGAGAGAGAGAAAGAGAGAGAGAGAGGCAGAGAGAGAGAGAGAGAGAGGGAGAAAGAGAGAAAGATTCCCATATATTCATGTAATAAACCATGGCTGTTCATGAAGGGTTTTGTGAATTTTTACAGTATAATAATCATATACAATCATATCATAATACAGAGCAAAATATGTAACACAGTAAAGATTCTCAACAGATGAAAAATTCTCCTATTCAAATCCGAAAACGAACGATGATCGCAGGGATCATTTCTGTGTGGATAATGTCCTCGACAGGTCCTCCGCACATAATGAGTACATCTGGATGTCCTACATGAATCAAGTTTGTTGACTCCATCAACAACATTGTGGGGCTTACACTGTGAGAAGCTGGAAGGTAGATGCAGCCTTGCATTCAGGTTTGACATCTGGCCTACAGTTGATACGGGAGACGCGAAAAGGCGTTTTGACAGTGTAGGACGAAGGAACCTGTGTAATTCGAAACGGACACTATCAGAACGAGAAAACACTGAGGTGGGTAGCCAAAGTGCCTTTTGTCTGAGTGATTTTTTTTTTTCTTTTTTTTTATGGACGCCAGCTGGATTCAAACGCCAGAGTTGTACTGCTGAATAAGTATACCTCCACCCCATCTTAATCATTTAATCCAGTTCGCATCAAATATTAACCAAGAGGAGTGGAGGTAGTTACCGCTTGAACACGTGCCTTTCTCGGACGGATCATCCGCGACGTAGCGTGGGGAGCAAGGCGTTGTTCTTGGTCCAGGGGTCAGGCCTCGTGGATACAGCATTGTTCTCTTCCCTCAAGGGTCCTGGGTTCAGTTCTCGCTTCGGACAGCCAGGACACGACCGATCGGCTTTACCTTCAGAATCAATGCCTGTGGAGATTCTACACTTCTCTTTCGTGTCTGAATGCATGCCTGACAGAAAAAAAGGCGGGGGGGGGGGGGGGGGGGGGGGGGGGGGGGGGCACGTTTAGCCCGAATCCATCTTTCTTAGAAGCGGAAGTTGTACGCCGTTAACGACACACACAAACAACAACAACAGCCAAACAGGCACATGGGTATTATAGACATCATCTCCGGAGACAGAATTTGGCAATCTTAGTAGTGAGATTCAAAACGGTGACGGTCTGCTTCGAAATTCTAACCGTGGAACGAGGGAGGAAAGAAGGAAGGAAAGAACGGACGCGCAAGAAAGGACGGAATGAGGAATGAACAGATGAACGGGTAAGGAAGGAGTGAACGAGAAAGTAACGAACGAGGAAGTGATACAGGAGAAAAAAAAAGAGGATGGTTCAAAGGAATGAAATGAAAAGGAAAGAGGAATGAGAAAGGGAGAAATAAAGAAGGAATATCAGATGGAACGAAAAAAAAAAGGATGGAGTGAAGGAATGAACGATAAGGTGGGGAAATGGAGCGAAAGAAAAAAAGGACGGTACAAAGGAATGAGGACGGAAGGAGGGAAGGAACAATACAGGAAAGGACGAGGAATGAGTGAATGAAGGAGCGAAAACTGGGACGGAACAAGGGAAAAGGAAGGAAGGGTAAAAGAAGGCAATAGGAAGGAAGGAAGGAAGGAAGGAAGGAAGGAAGGAAGGAAGAAGGAAGGAAGGGTCGAACTATGAAGGATAACGCAAAGGAATGAGAAGGGGAGATAAGGAAGAACGAGGAAGAAAGATTCTTGGTCCTGTCTGTCTGTCCGCAAAATCAGTGGAAAACAGTGGAACAGTCCATCATAGATTTGCACAGCTGGGGTTGTTCGCAGGTTCAATGACCTGAAGGGATCCAAACTTGGGGCCCCCTAGGCACACTGTTGGCAAACTAACATGCAACAATAGCATGATAATCCAGTCATGGTCGTTTGAGCGCGCAGAGTCTGCGTCCTCCTTTCTCAAGGCATCTTATGTACGACTCGAAGCTGATCTTTTCGTGTTATTATTATTTATCTTTTTGTTTTTAGATTAGCAGTTTCATCATATTTTCTCCGTTTGTGGGTTCATTTCCACAGCGCTCACCTCAGCTCCCGCATAGGCTACATCTAAGCTCATTCTGCAGTGGCCCTGTGTAGAGCACAGCAAGCAGTCAATACTGTCATGAGGCAACTCTACAGAGAAGACACCGCACTGCTGCTGAATCCGCTGACATTCAGTGATGTCTGGAGGAGGGAATCCTTCCATGTCACGTGAGCCTCAGCCTTTGCTTTTAGTTCCAGTGTCGACCATACTGGTCACTGGTGACTATAGTTTACTAGCCAGCTGATATTACGAAAACGTTCTTTCCTTTGAGATGAGTTAAACGTGGTGGCATATAGCTAGTGGTTCGTTACTTGCGGACATCGCTTCGACTTTCATTCATCTGCGTCTGTCTGTGTACAAGACGCCTCTTGACAACGCTTTTCGCTATGCTGTCTGGCCAGACTGGGATCTAGCCAACTCTCGTTTATTTAGTTTGATAACGAGCTCATTCGCATGCGCATTTATGCTTTCCGAGTTCAGAACACACCCCCTTTACAACGGATGATGTGGCGTTTTTCTTGAGGAATGTTGAAATGATTGGGCCATTTACGGTTTACCGCCTCAGCCTCAATATTGTTTTTGTGACAAACTCACAAGGCCTGTACACCTGAGAGTGGATTACTGATTCATACCTTGCTATACTTCAAACAATCGTATTGTGACAAACTTGTCGGCAGTTGTATGGGAACCTTACTCGCTGCAGGCCTTGCATAAAGAATGCTCCATTTACACCAGCAACAAAAAAAAAAAGAAAGAAATAAACATAGAAGGCCGAGGTACGAATATGACAACGCCGCCAACCCCTCCCGACATCCCTCCTCTCCCCCTCCCCCAACACAGACTGCATCCCAAAATGGCGCACAGTAGCCCTTTGGAGCAACAAAGTGATTCATACAGATGCTCCCCCCGCCCAACCCCCCCCCCCCCCCCCCCCCCCAGTTCCACTTCCCTCTTCTACCCACTACACAATCGTTATTATCATTATGCACTCTGGCAGTGGCCCCTATCCCCTAGCCATGTTGTTTCGGACTGTGTACACGCCAGGATAAATATTTGTCTCCCCACTGATTGTCAACATGTCATGGCCCCCGCCCCTCCTCTTCCTCACCCTCGTTTCCCGACCCCCCCCCCCCCCCCAAATCCACCCTCCAACCCTACTATGCATGCACACACCTCTGGGCCAGGGTATTGAAAGCAGCAGAGAGCTGCACGGAGGTCTGTGGCCATGTTGATCTTGGTCTTGTGTCAATATTCATTTTGTGTACCACCGCCACAGCCTTTGTCACACACACGCACACCGCTATATCTCGGTTTCGGTCGGATGTCGTAATACACAAGCGGCGAGCAAGAGAGAGAGAGAGAGAGAGCGAGAGTGAGAGAGAGAGAGAGAGAGAGAGAGAGAGAGAGGGAATACGAATATGAATACGAAAATGTACTGTGTTAAACAACTCCTCCCAGTCACAACGGGGTAGAAAAGGGGTGGGGAGCGTGATCGAAACTTAACAATTACAAACAAATCGAAACTGGACAAGTAAAACAACATGAAAAGTCATTACACAAGCAAAGAGGAGAGAGAGAGAGAGAGAGAGAGAGAGAGAGAGAGAGAGAAGAGAGAGAGAGAGAGAGCCATGGCGGCTATTAAGAACAAGTGCGTGATTAGATTATTCAGATATTGATCGATCTGTTCAACAGTCACTGTCGACGGTAACCAAGAGCAGCTCACGGCAACATTCAAAACTACAAGGCCCCTCACCCCTACCCCCAGGGTCAGCGCAGACCTCTGCCCAGATGGAACAGATTCCATGAAACTCTCATTCAGAGTCCACCCCCCCCCCCCCCCCCCCAAGCCTCCAAACCTTAGATCCGGTACCGCGCCAAAATTGTGATGGCTTCGTCCTTGAAACATATTCAATCTGTCTTTTTAATTCCGTTAAAATCGGTTCAGTAGTTGTTGCATAATCTTGCAGGCAAACACAAAAACAAACAAACAAACAAAGAACCCATTCCTTGGAGGAGGTAACAACAGCTGTGTACGTCTCACTTCCTCTCTCACCTACTCTCTTTCTCTCAAACACACACAAACACCTGAAACAGTATTGACCACCTCACAGTACCATTGTACGTGTTGATAAATAATTCAGCCGGAAAATTCTCCCAGGATAAGTCTGCGGAGACGGAATCAACCCTGGGACTCCCTCAAAGAAAGGTATTTGAGGTCGCCTCCCGTAGATAGGATCGATGCCGACCCAAGGACCTACTGGCCTAATTTGATCACCTCACCCGCCGGAAATACTACCAGGTTACACCGAAAGCGGTCACCAAGACGGGGGATGCAAATCCTGCACACTCATCCCATACGGATGAATCCTGCGCGTCCATCGTATAAGCTGTACAGATGAATCCTGCCCGTTTATTGGCTGTGCGGGGAAATTCTGCATGCTCACCTAAAAGAGGAATCCTGTACAGCAGTCTTGCATGTTCATCAAATACTCTGCACACGTAAATTCTTGCACGCTCACCCTGCATCCTGTATGGGCAATTCCTACAAGCTCACCTCCAAAAAATGAACCCTCACACTCGACTGAATCCTTACAGATGAATCCTGCCCCCGGGCATCCCTATAAGGTAAATCCTGCACATCAGTTACACAAAAAAAACTTATCAACCGGTTTATTTTTTCCCTTTTGCGTTTCCCTTTTTTCGCTCTTCCCTTTGTCATCAGAACCAAAACACTTTACAAACCCACCCCATGAGACTGGATTTAAGTTGCCCCAGAACTAAAGGGGCCCAAAAACCCCGTTAAATCCCCGCTTTAAAGAAATCGGGCAATTGGGGGAGATTTCCCCCTCTTTTGGATTGAGACTCCAAATTTTATTTCCATGTGAGAAACCCTTTTTCCCTGTACAGATATGTAAGAAGGGTACTCCCGGGGGAAAACTTAAAAGCAGAAAAATCTTAGGAGAAGAGGCTCCTAAATCATTTTGTTTCGGTCCAAACTTCCACGGGTTTCAGGGGCTGGGCCCCCTGCAGGTCATGAAATGAAAACCCTCCGCTGCCCGGGGGAAAAAATAACAACAACAATGACCCAAAAACAATGCTTGCAGGGGTTTTTAAAACCTTTTCACGTTTTATTGTAAGGGAGGCCAATCAGTTACAGTAGAGCCCTTCGCTCCCTCAACCACAAAAAAACTTATTTAACAAAAAACCTTTTTAAAAATTAAAAAAAAAAACAAACAAAAACACTCCCCCACCCCCACACCCCAAAACACAACAACACACACCAACACAAAACAACCCACACCACACACGCACACCAAACGAGCGCGCCCCGAGCCCCAAGCCCCCCCAAAAGCGTCACCCAGTAATCAAACAACCCCCAAAAAGAACTTTTAAACTTTAAAACAA
>CM065721.1:31490653-31492083 GCA_033310375.1 Conus canariensis | reverse complement strand
CGGGGGGAAGGTACGAATAGACAACGCCCCCAACCCCCCCGACAAATCCCTCCTCTCCCCCTCCCCCCCCCAACACAGACTGCATCCCAAAATGGCGCCACAGTAGCCCTTTGGAGCAACAAAGTGATTCATACAGATGCTCCCCCCCCCACACCCCCCCCCCCCCTCCCCCCCCCCCCCACCCCCCCCCACCCCACAGTTCCACTTCCCTCTTCTACCCACTACACAATCGTTATATAATCATTATGCACTCTCTGGCAGTGGCCCTTATCCCCTAGCCATGTTGTTTCGGACTGTGTACACGCCAGGATAAATATTTGTTCCCACATGATTGTCAACATGTCATGGCCCCGCCCCCCTCCTCTTCCTCACCCTCGTTTCCCGACCCCCCCCCCACCCCCCCCCCCCCCCCCCCCCAAATCCACCCTCCAACCCTACTATGCATGCACACACCTTGGGCCAGGGTATTGAAAGCAGCAGAGAGCTGCACGGAGGTCTGTGGCCATGTGATCTTGGTCTTGTGTCAATATTCATTTTGTGTACCACCGCCACAGCCTTTGTCACACACACGCACACCGCTATATCTCGGTTTCGGTCGGATGTCGTAATACACAAGCGGCGAGCAAGAGAGAGAGAGAGAGAGAGAGAGCGAGAGTGAGAGAGAGAGAGAGAGAGAGAGAGAGAGAGAGGGGAATACGAATATGAATACGAAAATGTACTGTGTTAAACAACTACTCCAGTCACAACGGGGTAGAAAAAGGGGTGGGGGGCGTGATCGAAACTTAACAATTACAACAAATCGAAACTGGACAAGTAAAACAACATGAAAAGTCATTACACAAGCAAAGGAGAGAGGAGAGATGAGAGAGGAGAGAGAGAGAGAGAGAGGAGAGAGAGAGAGAGACGAGAGAGAGAGAGCCATGGCGGCTATTAGAACAAGTGCGTGATTAGATTATTCAGATATTGATCGATCTGTTCAACAGTCACTGTCGACGGTAACCAAGAGCAGCTCACGGCAACATTCAAAACTACAAGGCCCCTCACCCCTACCCCCAGGGTCAGCGCAGACCTCTGCCCAGATGGAACAGATTCCATGAAACTCTCATTCAGAGTCCACCCCCCCCCCCCCCCCCCAAGCCTCCAAACCTTAGATCCGGTACCGCGCCAAAATGTGATGGCTTCGTCCTTGAAACATATTCAATCTGTCTATTTAATTCCGTTAAAATCGGTTCAGTAGTTGTTGCATAATCTTGCAGGCAAACACAAAAACAAACAAACAAACAAAGAACCCATTCCTTGGAGGAGGTAACAACAGCTGTGTACGTCTCACTTCCTCTCTCACCTACTCTCTTTCTCTCAAACACACACAAACACCTGAAACAGTATTGACCACCTCACAGTACCATTGTACGTGTTGATAAATAATTCAG
>CM065721.1:31470653-31485653 GCA_033310375.1 Conus canariensis | reverse complement strand
TCATAGCTTCGTCCTTAACCCACGTTCCATGATCCACACAACGTCATAGCTTCGTCCTCAACCCACGTTCCATGATCCACACCACAACGTCATAGCTTCGTCCTTAACCCACGTTCCATGATCCACACCACAACGTCATAGCTTCGTCCTTAACCCACGTTCCATGATCCACACCACAACGTCATAGCTTCGTCCTTAACCCACGTTCCATGATCCACACCACAACGTCATAGCTTCGTCCCTAACCCACGTTCCATGATCCACACAATGTCATAGCTTCGTCCTTCACCCACGTTCCATGATCCACCACAACGTCACGGCTTTGTTTAAAGCTCACGCTTTAAAACTCCACCAAGTTAGGTCACAATCGGTCCAGCAGTTTTGGTGTAATCGTGCTGACATACAAACAAACAAACACACCCAGCTAGAAACATGACTGGCCGAGGTAATAACGTAGCAGATGCTAAGTCTGTACACCTGCTGATCGACAAAAGCAGAGAAATGAGGGGAGTGGATAAAGCTTCTCCCCAGGAAGACATGCGTGACATCAAACACCGAAATACTCTCTTGAAAATCACAATGCATATGGCATGTGTATCGATTTTTACAAACACTGGTAACAATCCATGTGCATCAGTGAACACACACACACACACACACACACACACACACGCACAGACACACACACACACACACACACACACACACACACACATGTACGTCCGCGCGCACGCTATCTGATGAAACCATTAAGACACGCCTAGTTTCCACTGCCGCTGGTTCAATACCTGTTGTTTGTTCAATAAAAGCCAATGAAAACCAAAATGTATTGACAATGTCTCCGCTGTCCAGGATGACAGAGCAGCGCTGTACACAACACAAAGACAGACAGACCTAATGCACGGACTGAGAGGGCGAATGAGCGTTCGAACATTATGAAACATACACATGGATGAGCATGTGCACGCAAACATTATGCGAGCGTTGGCGCATGTGCGTGCAAGCACGAACACACACACGCTCTCTTCAACACTGATATGGCTTCAACAGTGATCTGGGCTGGAACCAACAAGAACAAACACGAGTAGGCGTTTCAAAAGGTTTCATCAGTATCAAAGAAAATGACGTAAAAACAGTTGCTATACATGTTCCTATCAGTAATGCTCACACAACACATACACTTGCACACGAACGAACACACACACACACACACACACACTCACACTCACACACACACACTCACACACACACACACACACACATACACACACACACACACACACACACACACACACTTATACACACACACACACACCCACACACACCCCCACACACACACCCACACACACACACACTATCTTCAACCTTCCTCCTCGGACAGGAAACCAGGCAATTCAGACTCCGCCGCCGAGAAAAACTCCCGCCGCTCTTCCTCCCCTGCAAACCTCTCCTCCTCCTCCCCCTCCTCCTCTCCCTCGCCCCCAACGTCAGCGAAGTCCTGGGGAATGTACATCATGGCACTGAACTTCGCCACAAAATCCGAATCCACACCCCCGCTAGACAAGTCATCCGAGACACCAACCCCTGCCGCCTCCGGGCAGGACGCTTCAGAACTGAACGAAACTTCGCTAAGGTCTTCAGGACATCGAGCGCCTTCATCAGATCCAGGATGGGTGGGAGGCGAGTCTTGCGGACGTGTACCCGGGATCTGCCGGGAGCTGGCTGCCAGACGGAGAGGACCTGGGGGCACCTGCGGGTAGGGAGGCGGCTGCTGGTGCAGCTTGCGGAAGGCCATGCAGTGCAGGTGCTCCTGCTTGACGTAGCGCCAGCGGCTGAAGCCCAGAGCCTCCACGGCCGTTCTCCAGCTCCGCATCATTGGGGCATTGCGATGCTGACTGCAAACCAGCAACACTGGCAGTTAAAGACAGAATGGAGAAGAGTTTTCAAGAAGGAAACAGTAGTGGTTATAGCATTAGCATATGTTAAAGACAGAATGGAGAAGAGCAAACAAGAAGGGAACAGTAGTGGTTATAGCATTAGCATATGTTAAAGACAGAATGGAGAAGAGCAAACAAGAAGGGAACAGTAGTGGTTATAGCATTAGCATATGTTAAAGACAGAATGGAGAAGAGTTTTCAAGAAGGGAACAGTAGTGGTTATAGCATTTGCATATGTTAAAGACAGAATGGAGAAGAGCAAACAAGAAGGGAACAGTAGTGGTTATAGCATTAGCATATGTTAAAGACAGAATGGAGAAGAGTTTTCAAGAAGGGAACAGTAGTGGTTATAGCATTTGCATATGTTAACGACAGAATGGAGAAGAGCAAACACGAAGGAAACAGTAGTAGTTATAGCACAAGCATATCTGCATGTAATGTAGTAGTGAGATCACAAACACGCCTGTTGAGACAGATACAGATACAAGGAGGAAACAGTAGTTACAGCACTAACATATCTGCATGTAATGTAGTGAGATTACAAACACGCCTCTTCAGACAGATACATACACAGATACAGATTTATTGCATCAATATTTCTAACAACGTGGAAACAGTAGTTACAGCACTAACGTATCTGCATGTAATGTAGTGAGACGACGAACACGCCTCTTCAGACAGATACATACACAGGTGCAGATTTATTGCATCAATATTTCTAACAAGGAGGAAACAGGTAGTTACAGCACTGACATATCTGCATGTAATGTAGCGAGACTACATATCTGCATGTAATGTAGCGAGACTACAAACACGCCTGTTGAGACAGACAGAGACACAGATTTTTTGCATCAATCTCCTAGGACCAAAATGTGGGATTTAAAAAGTCATCACATTCAGAAAAGAAACTCACAAACTGTGCATCTATCTTGCAATTCTAGACGAAGAAAGAGATCACACACATGCAGGGGCACGCTTTCAGACACACAGAACAAGTAAATAAGAGAGAGAGAGAGAGAGAGAGAGAGAGAGAGAGAGAGAGAGAGAGAGAGAGAGAGCGAGAGAGAGAGAGAGAGAGAGAGAGAGAGAGAGAGAGAGAGAGAGATTTATCAGCCTCTCTGAAAGTGCTGTTCACATTTCAACATTTTGCTTTCAAGCCTGGCCGCAGCCGGGATACATTCATCATGTAGCTCGGGACCAAAATGGACTCCATGGCCTCCTCGTCCACCATCCTCATGGACGATCACATAAATCACCACTTCACTTAACTGAACGAAATGTTCATGGATTCCACAGTCTGCCAGGTAACTGAACTAAAATGTGAATCAATCTATTTATATTAGGGAGGATTGAAAAAAAAAGAAAAGATTTTGGCTTTACCACAAAACCGGAAAGCCTATGCCAGAAGACATACTTCGGTGGTAGGAAGTAAAGTACAGAGAGAGAGAGAGAGAGAGAGAGAGAGAGAGAGAGAGAGAGAGAGAGAGAGAGAGGCAGAGAGACAGAGACAGAGACAGAGACAGAGAAGAAACGGAGAGGATGGAGGGGCGGGGGCGGAAAGGAGGGTCGGACTGAGAAAAAAAAAACACGGTAAGACAATCACATCGGAAAAAGAACAAACCCACTATGGTACAGAAGTAAAACTAAAAGAAAAACCAACAGTCAGGCTTCTGGGAGGACCAGATTTTCAGACCTCACAGCAAGAACTATAATCCCTCAGTGCTAACCACAGACCACAGACCTAACTCCGCATGTACTGTCTCTCCCCGTCCTACAAGAAATATACTCAAAGAACTTACGTTGAATTCGTTGGAGACTGGAAAAGAACTACCGCTGTCTTCTCTCTTTCTTTTTTTTTTTTTTTCGTTTTCTCGTTCTGCCTATCCTTTCTCTTTTTCTTTTCTTTTTTTTTTTCTTTTTAAACCTTTCCCTTGTTGTCATGACGCCAACCCTGTTGGTTTGAGTATTTTAATAAGTTTCGTGTTTGCAGACACGCGTGCAGCTCTCTTGTGGCTTCCGTGGTCGGCTGGGCTATAAACATGACTTTAGCTGCATGCGCGCGCGACTTTGTGTCCATGTGCATGTGTGCATGTATACATATACATGCATGCACGCACGCATATGAACACACAGCCGTAAACCAAGACAGAAGCGACGCCAGGACCTTAAAGCGAGCATCAAAAGGACAGGGAGCTGAACCGAAAGACCCAGGGAAGAAAGGCTTGGGGAACCCTTGTCGGTCGCCATGGTCCCCAAGACGGGGATCTGGCATCAGTAAGTCCGTCACTGAACAAGCCATCCATCTCCAAGTTTACTGAAATCTTAAACTTCTTCTAATACACATGGGTGAAACCAGACAAAAAAAGAAAAAAAAAAAGAAAAAAAAGAAAAGCAGGAATGTTAAAGACACTAGGGTTACAAGCTTCATACCAATCCCCTGATTATCATAAATTTGGCGTGAAAAATGAGCGGTACGATCAGTGGGCATGATTGGTTTGCCGAAAAAAAATCAAGATGAAATTTATCACATAAGCAGAATGTTAAAAAAACAAAACAAAAACAGATTGAATAATATCAGTTTATTTGCCTACTTAATTAACCAACTGGTGCTTTGTTACACATTAAAGAACCAGGAATCACAAATTGCCCATTTAAAGTGGCCTTTCAGCTCGCGTTAACTGACAAGATAAAAGCGCAATGAAAGTACTTGCGTTTGTGATTAGTAAGAATAACACTTTCATATTTTTTTTCTTTTCTTTTTTTTTTTTCCTTTTTATTTTTATTTTTTGCAAGCACAAAACTACACAGCTGTTGACGCATATGATTTTGTCAAATTCTGTTCCCATGACTGGCGAAAACATGACAAATACGACGAACGGTAAAAAAAAAAAAACAAAAAACAAAAAAAAAACACCAGGAAAAAATCATAGAGACAATATTCTTCAGCAGTAATTAAACTTGCGGATTCTAACCGTTGGAGGGGAAAATCTGACCAAAGAACGACAACTCTTGCTACCTTCCGCGCGCGAAATGACGTCAGACTGTCAAATTTTCGACAACATGCCCAGAAATATAGAAAAAATCAGCAAGAGAGCATGAGTCCACGCCAAAGTATGCGGAAGAATCAGGTTTGAAAGTAATTTGTGTCAGAAAGAACCGATTTCACCACATTTTTTTTTTTAAACCAAGATTGGGCAGTTGGTTCCCGGAAGAAGCCTCTGATGTGTGACGGCATGTGAAAACGAAACTTGTTTTGAACACTGGCATCTTTCGCAGACGTATCTTCATTAAGCTCAACAAACAGTATCGTGACTACTGTCCGAATCAGCATTTGCACATTCTCTCGGCAAAATGACGAAGGAACAATCAGTTTGGGAAAGCAAAAACCTAGATCGGACGGAGTGATTAGGACGCAGTTTTACCGAAACGTTCGAGAACAACAAAAAAAAAAAAATCGACCAGGGCATCAATTGGTGATTTCAGAATCCCCGGACAAACGGCGAGGTCGAATTCCGGTTTCCGGTATTTCCGGAGGTGTGGTTTCATCCATGTACACAGCATGTGAGCAGACTGACAGCCATCATTATGTGCAACCTTCCCCCCCCAACCCCCCCCCTCCCCCCCCCCGACTCTTCTGCGATAGTTGTGGCCATCAACTAAGTCACGACTAGTCACCATAAGTGTGTTTTAGATCAATTCACACTGTTCACTGGACAGCCGATTGTGGGCGGTTGCCAGCATTTCCCAGTATCAATAATTTTCAGGTACATATATGCATAACCTTCAGTACAGAACCAAGTTATTGATACAGGGACCGTCATAATAATCTATCAGCTTCGGTTGAAGCAATATCAGCTGCAACGTCACCAACGGATGGATCACGCACAATATAAACTGCAATATTCAACAATTCTAAAATCTGTCTCGTTACTACTATACTTACAAAGTCAAAAGAATAATTCACCACCTCTTCACAGAAATTGCAAGTGGCATTACAAAGTTGACGTATCAAAAATAAAGATACATAGCCGGGCAAAATCGACCATTTTTAAAAGTAAACGCATGCAAATACTGGCCATTCTAAACAGTACGTAACCATTTTGTGGGCAGATACAAAAACAGGCCTACACTTATACTCAACGTTATTACAAGCCATTCGAACAGCATCTTGTAAAGCCTCTTGGTGACTGAAACAGACTGCAGCCTTGTCGAAAACATGCCAAAATACACACACAAAAAGCTTCAAATAAAGCATTTTCTCGTAACCCCAAAAGAAGAAACAATGTACTTGTGAAAGAGGACTCAGAAAGAGTGAAAAAAACCACAAATTAAAAACCTAAAACTGAAAAAATTTCGGTTTCAAAAATTGTTCTCTTAAATCAACATGCCAATTACACTTCAAGAAAAATAATCAAGCACTTGAACATCTAAAAACCCGTACAAAACCACCAAAAACCCCAAACAAACCTGGAATGAAAACAGCCTTCATCTAGCCAGCAGCAGCACTTTTTTTCTTCTTCTATCTGATGCCATCGTGAATGTTACAGTCCAGTATGCTGTTTATTAATATTGATGGCTTGTCATAAGACATGCACCACAAGACTCCAACTTTCGATGGTAACAATAAATACGAACGGAGGGACCCATTTGTAGTCTGCTAGATAAGGTCTTATTGCCTTGATTTCCAAAGAAAGTCGGAACTATATTCTTCAGACTGGGACTGACCTGAAAAAAAAAAAAACTTTTCTGTTCGGACACTTCCATTTTCTTCAGTTCCTTCCAGGGGTCTTTCGATCAGAAATGATATTCGGGACGTAAACCCGTCTACGAAATTCAAGAAGGAGCGACATCACCTGTGCCCTGACACCGTGTCCTTTGTCGTGCGTCATTTCTTGAACAGGAGCAGGCATTTGTAGATTTTTTTGTACAGGGGCGTGGAATAGATCACATAATAAAAATTACGAGAGAGAACTCTCCCATACACAAACACAGACAGACAGACAGACAGACAGACAGACAGACAGACACACACACACACACACACACACACACAAAGCACGTCATCGACCTTTGGGTTCTCCAATCTCTAACAAGAGATGACAATGTTCGAAAGAGGATGCTACGGCAAAGAGTGGATCTCAACCGATCCGAGAGATGCCCCACCCCCCCACGAACACTCTACTCACCTGTGTGAGTCAGGCGTGACGATGAGCAGCAGCCCGTGGGGGCGGAGCAGGCGGTGGGCCTGCAGACAGCACAGCCAGCGGGGGCGGGGGTCCGGCAGGTACTCCAGCAGAAGGCTGAAGACTACGGCGTGGAAGGACTGGCTGGGCAGGGCCTCCACGGGGCTCCTCAACGCCTGCAGTGACCTCTCCGTCTCTTCTTCCTCCTCCCTGGCCCCGCTGCCCTCTCCACTCCCGCCCCCATCCTCCTCCTCATCCGCTACCCGTTTCGTGACGCTCAGGCGCAGAAAGTCGCAGCGGTGAACGGTCTGTGGGAACAGAAGGGTTAGTTACTACAGGGAGGATGCTCAGTTTCTGACAGTGAAATGGTTAAAAAAAAAAAAAAAAGCAAGGGAAGAGGAGGAAGAAGAAGAGACGACGAAAAACAAAAACAAACACCACCACCACCACCACCACCACCAAAACAGAAGATAATGGAAAGAACGCAGATTAACAAAGGAAAAAAATGGTGGTGGCGGAGGATTATATAAACGCACACACACAGATACAAAAAAAAAAAAAAAAAATGGAGGTGGTAGAGGAATATTAAAACGCACACACACAGATACAAAAAAAAAGATGGTGGTGGTGGAGGAATATAGAAACGCACACACACACAGATACCACAAAAAAAAAAAAGAAAAAAAAGAAAAAGGACACAACAGTATGAGGGTGAGATGGGGAAGAAGGTGAATACAAAGGGGGCGCTGGAGGAGGAGGAGGAGGAGGAGGAGGAAGATGAAGAGGGGGAGAAGACAAGCGAAAAGAAGAAACGCAAAAGAAGAAAAAAGGAAGGAGAAGAAATCATAAGTGGACTTTCTCATACGATGTTCAAAACGTTAAAGGTAAAGACAATGAACAAGGATAGGATGAGCATGGCGACGAGGATGAAAAAGTGCCTCATTAATGATTTCATCTGATAATGGAATAAAAAGTAAGATGAAAAAGATGGAGGTGGGGGAGGGGGGATAGGAGGAGAAGAAACAGGAGGAGTAGAAAGGGGGGGGGGGGGGGAGAAGGAGACACAGACACAGAGGGGTGGGGGGGGGCAGAGAGGACTGCAAAGATGGATATGAGAGAGAGAGAGAGAGAGAGAGAGAGAGAGAGAGAGAGAGAGAGAGAAAGAGAGATAAGCAGAGGCAGATAGGCAGACAGACAGACAAAAAGGCCGGTCGACTAGACTGACAAGACGGACCAAAAGACAGTCAGCCCAACCACAAAACTTCACGTTATTATTTAGAAAATAATCACAAAAAAAAAAACCCCGAGACATAAAGAAAACCGAACAACAACAGGGGGTACTTATTCCATTACATTACTAAACGAAGACCACAAAACAAACCAAGTTATGAACATTCTTATGCCAAAAAACAAAGATTTATTTGAAGATACCCTGCATCAATCTAATCACGCTGTCAGACATAATATCAGATTTGCCTCGGGGAAGGGAAAGGGAAGAAGGCCAGGGAAAAGGAGGTATGGAGGGGGGGGGGGGGGGGGGGGGGGGGGGGGGGGGGGGGGGGGGGGGGGGGGGGGGGGGGGGGGGGGGGGGCGGGGCAACGGAGGAGGGGTAAGGGAGGAAGGGAATGGGGGTGGATAAAGATGAAGGGACGCAATGCCAGAGAGTAAACAAACTCAGAATTATTTATTGTTGACCATCGGTACTTCTAACGGCTGACTGTCCTTTAGAAAGTTACCTTCAACTCCACATTTCCCTTCTCGGAAGATAGGAAAAAGCACGCGATATGCCTGTCTCTCATTCCCTCTGTGAGCAAGCGCGCGTGCGTTCGCGCGAGCGCGCGCGTGTGTGTTCGTATGTGGAATTAAGTGATAGTGCGCGCGTGCGTGCGTGCGTGCGTGCGTGTGTGTGTGTGTGTGTGTGTGAGTGTGTGTGTGTGTGTGTGTGTGTGTGTGTGCGCGTTTGTGGTGCGCGTGTGCGCGCATGTGTGTGTGTGTATGTATGTATGTGCGCTTGTGTATGTGTGTGCGTGCGTGCGCATGTTTACGTGCATGCGTGCGCGATCGCGCGCGTGTGTGTGTGTGTGTGTATGTGCGTGTGTGTGTGCGTGTGTGTGTGCGCGAGTGTTTATGTGCGTGCATGCGCGTGCGTTTGCGTGCGCACGCGCCGGTGTGTGTGTGTGTGTGTGTGTGGTGTGTGTGTGTGTGGTTGTTTGTGTGTGTGTGTGTGTGTGTGTGTGTGTGTGTGTGTGTGTGTTGTGCGCGCGCGCGCGCGCGCGCACGCGCGTGCGTGTGTGTGTTTGTGTGTGCGCGCGTGCGCATGTGTGTGTGTGTGTGCGTGTGTGTTTGTGTGTGCGCGTACGTGCACGCGTGTGTGTGTGTGTGTGTGTGTGTGTGTATGTGTGTGTGCGTACGTGCACGCGTGTGATTCCAAAGGCTGTCGAAGAAGCGTACAGTTACTTTTTCGCGGCCGCTGAGCGCAGAGGCCTGGATGGAAGACAATTTGGGCTTTGACTTACCCAGATTCCGGAACACAGCCGTAAAGTGTGAACAGCAATGATTTTTGGGCTTAGCGCTTTCTGAACAGCGCGAGGCTGAAATTGCCTACAGACTGGAATGTTGATTGAAATCGCATAACTGCGCGATCTTTGACGTCTAAAACAGCGAATGTTTTCATGGGTCATGCCACTATTTTTTTTATTTTTTTCACCCAAACTCTCCGTGTGTCGCATATGCTTTAAAAAAATAAAGTGCGTTGCACACAAGGGTCGGTGTGGGCGATATGTCACGTTCAGCGCTGGAGGAAAGATGTCCTTATGTACTGGACCTCTCTCACGAACAATGCGTGACACTGCCCTCTATAGATAGGAATGAGGCCAATACGTGTCACTGCCCAATGAGTCTGTAAGCTCAGAACAGACAGACACTGTGTCGTGAACTGAACTGAACCGGTGGTGGGATCCACATTCTGTTCACACTGCCCGCCTACCTGGGAATTAGCTGAGGTGTTAATTCATTGACTGGCTCACTGACTGACTAATTGCTTAAATAAAAAAGGTTGATTAATTATTGTGATTTCCCCGCCCCCCCCCCCCCCCCCCCCCCCACTGATGGTTGATTGATACTGTCTGTAATGCAAGCTGACGGTGCTCTTACATTCATATAATTGATTGTGAAATGACTGACTGGTTAGAAAGATAAACGTCCTATAATCTAATGAAATGACTGACTGGTTAAAAAGGAAAAGTCCCATAATCTGATGAAATGACTGACTCGTTAAAAAGGTAAAAGTCCCGTAATCTAGTAAAATGTCTGACTGGGCAAAAGGCAAAAGTCCCATAATCTGATGAAATGACTGACTGAACCGTAATCTAGTGAAATGACTGACTGATTAAACTGGTAAAAAGTCCCATAACCTAGTGTAATGACTGACTGATTAAACAGGTAAAAAGTCCCATAACCTAGTGTAATGACTGACTGATTAAATAGGTAAAAAGTCCCATAACCTAGTGTAATGACTGACTGATTAAACAGGTAAAAAGTCCCATAACCTAGTGTAATGACTGACTGGGCAAAACGGTAAAAGTCCTATAATTCAGTGAAATGACTGGTTAAAAGGGTACAAGTCCCATAATCTAGTGAAACGACTGCTAGTCAAAAAAGGTAAAAGTCCCATAATCTATAGAAATGACTGACTGGTTAAAAAGATACAAGCCCCATAATCTGTTGTGTGCATATTCATAGCGTCCGGAGCACGGCAGAGTGGAAGGCTCCGCCACATTTACCTTTTCAGACCTAAATCGGGGGGGGGGGGAGAGAGAAATGGTTTTCGAGCTGTAAAAATCCTAGCCACGAGTGACTGGAACTCACGTCCCTCTGTCCTGCAGCGAAACACTCTTTAACACTTGGACAACCGGCCCCCTCTGACTGTCTGGTAGCTGGCGAAGAATCTGGCAGACTGACTTTACAAGTGATCATGAGTTAACCGATTCCTGGCTGCTTGACCGATTCTGTCTTCTTCTTCTTTTTTCTTCTACAGTTTTCTTCTTCTTTTTCTTCTTCTTCTTCTCCATTTTCTTCTTCTTTCTCTTTTTTTTTCTCTCCCCCCCCCCCCCCCCCCCCCCCCCCACAATATTGACCACTGACTGATGGGCGACTGACGGACAGAAGCCTGTACCAACTGGCCTCCTAGGTTCTCTACAGGTCGTCAGTGGTACCTCACAAGCAGGACTGAGGTCCAGGCCCACGGGCAGGAACTCTTCAAAGTCCTGGAAGGGGTTGTAGCAGCTGCCCACGTCCAGAAGACGTAGACGACGCCCTTCAGTCGGCGCCCACCTGAAACCAACAACCCCCCTGTCAATCATCATCATCATCATCATCATCATCGTCGTCGTCGTCGTCGTCGTCAACATGATCATCATTGTCGTCGTTGTTACTTCAACTCGTCACTGTCGTCATGATACTCTAACTGTCACCGTGTAATCGTCGTTGTTATCACCATTGCCGTCGTCATAATTCATTCCATTATCTCGTTGTCGTCCTCATCATCGTCGTCGTCGTCATCTTCTCGTCGTCATCATACTCATTTCGTAGTCATCTCGTCGTCGCCATCATTGTCGTCATTATTTTAATTACTGACATCGTCGTCGAACTGCGGCGAACACCTGTTCGTTCCCGCGTTATTTATTTGTTTATTCATCCTTCCCAAGGTACACTGATCTGCTGCTGTAAAATACCACACCACGAACACAACATAACCTTTCACGGTTCTCGCCGTTTGTTTATCGATACAGTTATTCAGACTTCACTGAGCCTTAAAAACCTTACACTCTCGCTCTCTCTCTCTCTCTCATTCAATTTTTGTCGTTGTGAGCTTGTTTACTGTTTCCTTTCTGTGTGTCATATATATGCTCATTTTCATATTGTTTGTTGCTGTTGTTGTTCTTGAGGGCATTGTGTAAAAAAGCTATTAAATTATCCATTTTAACCTCAATAAAAACATTCGTATTTCTTTATTCTCTCCCCCCTCCCCCCCCCTCTCTCTCTCTCTGTGCGTGTGTATGTGTGTGTGTGCGTGCGTGGGTATGAGCGTTTGTGCGTGTGCGCGTGCGTTTGTGCGTGTGTACATGCGCGCGCGCGCGTGTGTGTGTGCATGTGTGTGTGTGTGTGTGTGTGTGTGTGTGTGTGTGTGTGTGTGTGTGTGTGTGAGTGTATGTGCGCGCGCCCGCGCGCGCGCGCGTGTGTGTGTGTACGTGTACGCGCGCGCGCGTATGTGTGTACGAGTACGCGCGGGCGCGTGTGTATCTGTGCGTGCGTGCGAGTTATTATTGGTGTATTTATTCTGTCTGAAAGCATCACTCCCTGATCACGATAGCCCGTGTTTGTTTAGACACTACCGAACGTGCTTTGCTATGTATGGCCCATGACACCCTAGGAGGCAGAGAGGACAGCGGGGTGAAATGGGGGTGGGGAAGGGAAAGCGGTGATGGTGGTGGTGGTGGTGGTGGTGGTGGTGGTGGGGGGGGGGGGGGGTTGTAATAGTAGAGGTGCATCAAAAAGGCACGAAAAATCAAAATGTGAAAGAAAAAAAATGAAGAGTACCAGCGCGCGCGCGAACACACGCACGCACACGCACACACAGAGAAAGAGAGAGAGAGAGAGAGAGAGAGAGAGGGGGGGAGGGAGAGAGAGACATAAGGGGGAGGGAGAGAGAGATAAGGGGGAGGGAGAGAGAGAGAGAGACAGAGACAGACAGCGACAGAGACAGAGATAAAGACAAAGACAAAAGCTTTTATTCATATGGGCCCTAGCCCTAGAGAAGTGGGATGCACGCAAGGTACCGTTACACGACACATTAGATGATGCGCAAAACTTCAGCTAGCACTCCGCCGTTTAAAACCTCTGTACAAATAGGCAGCAAGCTGTTTCGCTATTCTGTCATGTGTCGATGCCAATAACATGAATCTGAATAAGGAAGAACGTCCAAAGCGCCTAGGAGAGAAATACTGCCGTCTAAGATCACTTAGTTCTGGACATGAAAGAACAGAATGAACTTCATTTTCCTGTGATTCGCGACTTAATGGACAAAACGCCATACCATAGTTTACAATCCTGTAATGCTGAGAATGTTCATCAATATGTGAAATATCAAATCTGAAGTTTGTTACACCATATGTATACATGTATATATACACACATATATATATACACATATACGATGTTTATTAATAGCCATTGACAAGTAAGAGGGAATGCAATGCATAGGCTTTAACATTCGGTAAATAACAAAACTACTGTTGCTTTCAACATGCGAGTTCCACTTTTGTCAATTACAATCAATCAGTCTTTTCCGAAACATGAAAAAACAACAACAAACAAACAAACAAAAACAACATTTATGTCACCAACACCCTAATTTTCTCATTCAAAACCAAATGCGAATTCACACTATTTGATTCTTATATTGGAGGTCAATTTTTCTTTCCCTTAGTCATCTAACTCTTAAAGCATAATGTAGGCATTGTATGGCACTGTGTGTTGTTCCATGTGGTTTTTTCTTTGCCAGTAGCGAAAACACTTCATCACTGAAATTAAATGAATGTATATTTACTGGTCTCTCCATGTATCAAATCGTTCGGTGTTTTCACTGAAAAACCAATACATTTCTTCAGTGAATTTTCTCAATATATATATATAACAACAGAACCAAGGCCCAAAATTTCAGCACCATATTGTAACATCGGTTAATTTGAGCGTCAAATGATTTCAAAAATAAAGTCAAAGATTCAGCATTCAAGAGCGTTAACTTCTTCTTCTTCTTCTGCGAGAGAGAGAGAGAGAGAGAGAGAGAGAGAGAGAGAGAGAGAGAGAGAGAGAGAGAGGAGAGAGAGCGCGACACACACAGAGACACACACACTATATATATTCATAGACAGACAGACAGACAGACAGACAGACACACACACACACACACACACACACACACACACACACACACACACACACACACACACACACACACTACAGCAAAACACACGAACATACGTTTCGGGCGAGTAAGGCTCGCCATGCTTTCAGTTCTGTCTTTCAACTGACGAATTTTTGATACTTTTGCACTGATGACTTCTCCGCTTAGTTTGCATGTAGCTCTGATTTCGATTTACTGGGTGCCCGGATATGGCCTCTGTGGTCGGCTGGGCTATAAACAATATGACTAGCCGTTCTTTGCGCACAGGTGAGCTAGTGCGGGCTATAAGAGGCGCTGCGATCACCGACTGTGCCTGTTCCATCTCTTCCAGTGAATGGTTTACCCTTATTTCCGCGACACGACACCCGTTTTCACAACCATTTCAGGAATCGTAATGGTGAGCGTACCTCTATCTTGTTGCAAAGGACTGTGGACAGAAGGTCGGGCGGGGGGGGGGGGGGGGGGGGGGGGGGGGGGGGGGGAGGGGGGGGGTTCTGACAAGCGAGACCGTCTGTCTTGGTGCCCCATGGTCCTTCTTCTAGGAGACACAAACATAAGGATATAAAGGACGAAGTCAACGTCGTTTAAACGATTGGTTCACCAATATATTCATATGCACTCCACTTTTTTTGCAGCCGAACTGGAGGAGACTTCGGCGAAGGTTGATACATTTCCATCTCTACGTCCTGTTCAAGCAATGGATCACTCTATGTAAAGAAATAGTTTTCCGCTGATATAGCTGTTTTTGCTTTTGTACGCAATCTCTCTCTTTGGTATGATTTTCATCGCTATTTACAGATACATCAATACCAGTCTCCCGGCCTTTCGATCCACTTTTGAGCAGGTCTATTCAAACAAACGAGTTTGTTGCTAAAACTAGGAAAACAAATATTCTCGTCCGTGACAGATCAAGAAA
>CM065721.1:31458153-31463153 GCA_033310375.1 Conus canariensis | reverse complement strand
AATGTCACCAGGAAAAAAACGGGAACAAGGGACATCAACAAGGAAACAGGAGCCAGGGTGTCCCCAGGAAAAACAACCACCAGGAACATCACAACGAAAAAGGAAACAAAGGGATGTACTTGGAAAACAGGAATTGCCAATGTAACTAAGAAATGGGGGAACCTGGAAAGTCACCAGTACACTAGGCTTACAGGAGAACAGAAACAAGGGTAGTCACCGAGAAAACAGGAATGAGGAAAAAAATCACAATGAAAACAGAAATCAGGGACGTCATCAGGAAGACTGAAACCAGATAAGTCATAATGAACACGAAAATCACGGACACTACCAGAAAAATGGGAACAATGAGCACCCCCACCCCACCCCCACCTCTCTCTCTCTCACTCGCACGCACACGCACACACACACACACACACACACACACACACGGAACCAGATACATCACAAGGAAAACAGCAGCCACGGATATCGGTAAGAAAATGGGAACCGATCACTTCAGTCAGAACATTTGAACCAAAGACATCGGCAGGAACGTGACAGCTAGGAACGTCACCAGGCAAACGGGAATAGAGACGTCACCAGGAAAAAGGGCATAAAGACGTCACCAAGAAAACAGGAATAAAGACGACACCAGGAAAAATGTCACCAGGAAAACGAAAATAAAGACATCACAAAAAACAAACAAACAAACAAACAACCACGGGAATAAACACGTCACCAGGAAACCCAAAACAAGTATACCACACTGATAACAGGAACGAGACGCATCATAAAAACTCTGACGTCATCCAACCAAGTACGTCACTAGAAAAACTCGAACCAAAGGTGTCGCGGATGGCCTGGATGGACTGCAGTTGTGACACTCTATTTTCATAATCCTTGATAGCGCTTCTGTTAAATCGGAAATTATTTGCTAGTTTGTGCAAATTTACAGTATGTCCGTACTGAAACTGATTCAGCTCTTAATAGGAAGTCTGATGTTCACGGACAGACAGACAAACACTGAGATGAGCGCGCATGCCGGCACTTGTGATACATTCCCCTAACAGAAGTCTCCATTGTGAGGTGCACGCAACAACAACAACAATAAACAAAATGTTCACGAATTGCAATGAAATAGTATATGTGAAAATACTCACGTGCTCTGTTTGGAACCAGTGAAAACAATCATTATTATACACCCTGAACGTGTTGATAAATATCACTTTGAAATAACTGAAGCAAAAAAAAAAAAAAAAAAAAAAAAAAATGGAACCGGCACACGAACAGAATACTTATTAATTAAAGCTTTGACATTTGACATTTGACTCCACTAAAGCGACAGAAAAACAAGCAGCCCGTTCCAATGTTTACAGCGATACCAACCAATTCTCGGTTTTCCAACCGCCATTATCTTTGTTTTCATTTTACTGGTGTGTGTGTGTGTGTGTGTGTGTGTGTGTGTGGCTGAAGTGGTGAGGTTGAGCTCAAATCCTGAACCACAAGCGGCTGTTTGTCTACAGTACTATATATGGGAGTTGCTGACAACCAACAAGGGGCCAAGAAGCGGCTGCCGTTGACCTAGATCACACATCACTGCACGTGATACGCAATGATCCCAGCACCGTCAGCGCAGCAGCTTCCTTCCATCCTCCCACGCTTCGATTACTGGCGCGGAACCGCCCTGGCAAACAAAAAAATGGTTTCTGAACATAAATGTCGTCCTCTTTAGCCTGCAACAGAGCCGTGAGGAAATGGACTGAAGGTAGCGAGACTAGTCTTCAACGCGTCATCATCAGCGACATCTTCATCCTCACTGAAAAGCACAGAAGGGCACACAGTTATCAGGTTGTGTACCCCCCCCCCCCCCTACAACTAGCCCTGCAACAAAGCAGTTACTGTCCTCAGTAGACAGCTGGTCAATATGGTGGATCGGAACAGACTATACTGACCATCACAGAAATGATAGTCAATATGGTGGATCGGAACAGACGATACTGACCATCACATAGTCAACATGGGGGATCAGAACGGACGATACTGACCATCACATAGTCAATATGGGGGATCAGAACAGACGATGACATTAGTAAGACACATCTACATCATAGTCAATATGGGGGATCAGAACAGACGATACTGACCATCACATAGTCAATATGGGGGTCAGAACAGACGATACTGACCATCACATAGTCAATATGGGGGATCAGAACAGACGATACTGACCATCACATAGTCAATATGGGGGATCAGAACAGACGATACTGACCATCACATAGTCAATATGGGGGATCAGAACAGACGATACTGACCATCACATAGTCAATATGGGGGATCAGAAAGACATATGACCATACTAGTCAATATGGGATCAGAACAGACTACTGACATCACTAGTCAATATGGGGGATCAGAACAGACGATACTGACCATCACAAGTCAATATTGGGGATACAGAACAGACGATACTGACCATCACATAGTCAATATGGGGGATCAGAACAGACGATACTGACCATCACAAGTCAATATATGGGGGATCAGAACAGACGATACTGACCATCACATAGTCAATATGGGGGATCAGAACAGACGATACTGACCATCACACAGTCAATATGGGGGATCATGAACAGACGATACTGACCATCACACAGTCAATATGGGGGATCAGAACAGACGATACTGACCATCACATAGTCAATATGGGGGATCATGGGGGATCAGAACAGACGATACTTACCATCACACAGTCAATATGGGGGATCAGAACAGACGATACTGACCATCACATAGTCAATATGGGGGATCATGGGGGATCAGAACAGACGATACTTACCATCACACAGTCAATATGGGGGATCAGAACAGACGATACTGACCATCACATAAATGACTGGCAGCAGTGCAGTTTTCTCCTCTAGCGAGTTACTGTATGACCACCTGAAATGATTGCTTCCGGTTGACGATCGTAGGAGTGGTGTGTATGGGACAGCGTAAGGAGCAGGAGTGAGAGTTCCAGTGTCACTAACGGGGGGCACAGAATATAACAAATAAAATAAAATTTAAAAAATAGATAGAAAGCCCCCTCCCCCCGTCACCCCCCCCCCCCCCAAAAAAAAAGCACCGTTTCTTAAATCCTGTGCTGACGGTGGCTATCGTCCAGAATTTTTCACCTAATCCCAACGTTTTAGAGCGAGACAGCCCCGCATACACGCGTGACTCTGGACTGCCGGCACACGCCGGAACAATTATGAAAAAAAAAACACATCCTCGTTAAAGAGTAAGAATGCCGGATCGATATCTTGAACTGAAATAAAATGCCTCACCCCAAACCCAAGGCGGGGTCTTACCTGCAGGCAAGGTAAGGTAATGATGCTTACAGCCCAGCCGAGATGAGCGAAATAATCCACAGATACCATATAAGAACAGAACGCGGAAGGGAGGCAAGAGGAAACGCGAGGCCGGGGAGAAGGGTGGGAGGAGGAGAAAGACACAGGGACGTAAAGAAGGGATGAAACAACCAAAAAAAAAAAAAAAAAAAAAGTCTGGAAACTGATAAACGCACGGGTAGTTTCTGGAATCCAGCCCGATCCAAAGACTCAGGCATCGATATTCGTGACTGAAGAGTATCTCTGCTGTAATTCCTAAGACCTGCTGGGCGTGCGTTGGTGCTTGTGTACATATACATATATATGTGTGTATATACATACATACATATATGAATGCGTGTGTGTGGTGTGTGTGTGTGTGTGTGTGTGTGTGTGTGTGTGTGTGTGTGTGTGTGTGTACGTGTGTGTGTGTGTGTGTGTGTGTGTGTGTGTGTGTGTGTGTGTGTGTGCGCGCGCCCGCGATTACTTGCTAACTTGTGTAATGAGAGAGAGAGAGAGAGAGAGAGAGAGAGAGAGAGGAGAGAGAGTGAGAGCGAAGAGGGATATGACGTAATGAATGATGTATGAAAACTATGAGTCCTTGTATGACATGGACTTGTTTGTAAACAAAACAACTGCTTCGAACGGTCCATGAGCAGAAGATCTCGTCCATCCATGGTGGCCCATAATCTTTTACCAAACCGGCTTTTCGCAACTCATTCCTAAGACTCAGCAGTCACCTTTACCTTCTCTTGTGAAACCAACGCGATCTCTGACGTCAAAACGACAGAATTTCCGAGACACAACAATGGAGATAGAACTGCCAGTCTTTCCCAAGCCAGTTTCTCCGCATCAATTGATATAAATATCCACAGCTAAGAACGCCACCACTCTACTTAACTATTCTTAAGACTGGGTTCCTTTCAGCGGTAACTCCGAAGCATTTTGCAACGTCGCTTTGAAACAAGATACACATCCTCGTATGGGAGCACAAACGTCAGATCGATACCTTCAACCTGAAATACTTAGAAATACAAGCCTCACAAACCCCAACGAGTCCACACGCTGGAAATAACTCGCAGATAACGCAAAAGAACATACCAGACTGGGGACTGGCTAGTGGGAGGGTAGGGATAGAAGAAGGACAGGGGAAGCTATGGTGGCAACAGTGTTCTGGGAAAAAAAAAAAAAAAACAACAACAACAAAAAGTCTGCAAGCTGAGACTAGCGAAATCTGTGACGTAGAAATGACTCGATTTACGTGACACAACAACGGTGAAACAAATTCGTCGGTGTTTCCCACATTGGTGACCGTTTTAACTCCGCAGCAATTGATAATCTAAGGATAGATGTGCCCGCTGGAATTCCAGTTTACGATTCTAAATGCCGGGACCTATTTTACATTGAACTTCGATGCATATTTCAACGTTGCCTTGAACTAAATGACATAGCTTTTCTCTGTCGAATATTACGGTTGGAGCAGTTATGTTGTGGGCAAACACAAAAGCATAACTTTGCTTGAACATACTGCGCCTGGATCTGCTTTTCTTTGTGGCAGGACAGCACTGCAAGGGCATGCCAGCTGAAGACACAATTAGCGCGAAAAAAAAACCCTCCATAAATAAATCTTAAAGCAGAGTGACAAAC
>CM065721.1:31445653-31455653 GCA_033310375.1 Conus canariensis | reverse complement strand
GTTCCAGTACATTACTCAAAATGACAACAAGCTTCCGGCCTGTCGTATGAGACATGTAGGGAAATACTCAACTGTTTACGAAGAACATGTAAAGAAGTGGACAGGCTACGACACAGCATCAGACGGGAGAACGCTTCCACAGCTGGTCAGGATGAAAATGCTGACTGACTACCCTCGGAACTACAACACTCCTATCTGCGTCCATCGTGATAGGACTGTAGAATCATTTCCGCGCATTCCCCCTAATGACCACATCGCCAATATTGGTTTGCCATATCCACTCAACACAAACGCCTGGCGCTCTCAACACAGCGTAATTTTATATGCTGTAAGATGTCAACACTTTTAGTACCATGTCATAATTAGTTTCACTGTTTTGTTACTTTTCAGGCCACGTTTTTCCCACGATGGTCTGACTTTCCTGTGATACAACTTTTTGCCCCTGCTGTGTGAGATTGATAGCCCTCAAAAGGCTCGGTGTGGTCAGCTGGGCTATAATGATTCAAATCTGAAAGCATACGAAGATTACAATGTCCATTTCTGAGACATTACAAGCATTCTCCTTTTTTCTGCTGTCATGTCTCCTGACGTGGAAAACTGCACCTATAGTAAGACATTGGATTTGGTGAATAACCACATTGACTGTGATGTACCCCTGCTCTGAGTAAATCTGCGCTGCTGGGAAGAGTGCCCCTGTGAAAATGCATCTAGGTAACTTCAACATTTTCTGCCAGCCTGTTCTAGTCGCTTTTGGTCATCTTTGTTTCCTGAAATAAAATTCGGCTGCACAGCTTTAAGGTAACTTCAAAGCACTCATCGCGTTTTCAAGTTTCAATATAGCCACCTCCTCCAACGTATTCCTGCGCTCCATGCGTCGGAATGGTCATCACAATTTCCAAAGTTCGGTTAGTTTGCCATGCCTGGGTATCCTCGTCACTGAATTCTTGTGTAATTTGTTGTGGAGTGATCGTCTCTCGAAAAGAAGACAAACAGTCTGAAACCAACAGTTTGTGTGGTCCTACGTTTACTGTTTTCATGCTGTTGATCCGTCGTCAATCAGCTTGGGCGGAAACACATACGATGATGGGACAGAACGATCAAAATGAGGCTGATTATTATCAATCAACAACGACCATAGCTCTTAGGATGCATTTGCACAGCAGACCTTTTCTCCTCTCAAGAAAGTCGTCTTGTGTAATTCACAATTACACTCTTCCTTTTCCATCGCTTAAAAGTCTGCTGGGTCTGTGGCATGATCTTGTTTCGTAACACTACGTTGAACACCCACACATTGTCTGAAAACCCAAGGTTGGTGGCGACGGTCAGAGTACAGAAATAAAAAGAAAGGAACACAAAGAAGGAAGATACCTCAACGACGTATAGTAGTGGATGTCACCGTCATGTTCTCCAACGCAGAAACCAAATGACCTCCTACCAGTCTTCTCGGTCAGTGACGTCGAGGAAAGAACCTGAATAATACAAGTCGACGCAGCACAGACGTCTAAGACTAGAGTCCATAGTGACAGACTTCTATGTGCAACAAAAAGGGATCTTCTGGCTGCACAGAGGGTCTTCTAACTATCGCTCAACTCTGAGCACCTCGCCCAATGCGTACATCTACTGGACACTGCGTACGTGGCCAACGAAACAAACAAACAAACAAAAAAACCTTACTTCTAGACAGAGAATAAACATTATCAGTAACAATGTCTACATCTACACACACGCCTTTCATACCGACCAAACTCAGATGTAGACTGACCACTGAACATCAGCACAAGCTACACCCGTCCCACTTAACCTTTCATAAAACTGGACACAAATATATGCCTACACATAAAGCGATACCTCTCTGCCAACATCACCGATATTTTTGTTACGTCGCGTGATTTTGCCCAGGTCCATCCCTAATATCAAACAAGCATGAAGACCGAATTATGGAAAACTGAAAATGGATGAAAGTATGGAAAGTTATTTTAATAATCTGTAGTCTTCTTTTCTTTTCGTTTCTTTTGTGGTTTGTGCTGTCGCAGCCCCTGCGCCGGCAATCCACAGGGAGAGTCAGTGTCAAGTCTCCATGAGGGGACTCACCAGAGGAGACACTGCACCGCTGTTGAGTCACCATGGTGATGTTCAGTGGTGCCTGTTCTCAGCCATCGTCCGCAGGACACCATCTGCTTAGCCCCAACTGACGACAATGTCTGCTTAGTCGCCGTGCCAGCGAAAGTAAGCGTCCCCCTCCGCAGGCCATCCGTCCTGCACCAGTCCCCATGAACTTGCAAGATGTCGATGACCTCGACACGAACTCACCAAGGGCATAGACGTGGATGGGAAATCGAAACTGAGGTAACTATGAATGCAGGGCAAGAAGTTAACCCGTAGTCCCAGTTCCAAGCAATCCGACGTATAAATCATCATGGGACTGTCACACTCTAAGCGTTGGCGGCAGACCAGACAAGCAACTAAACGTCAGTAATTCAACTGGCAGCGATCGTTATCCCCCCGCCCCTCCTCCCGCTCAATTCACCGACTAGATCACGTATGACCTCGTTATCGCGTCTGGCTAGGTGAGTGTTGTTGGAGTGAATAGTGTACACCAATAACCATTTAAGGCGCAATGGCACTGACGTTCGCAGTTAAAAAAAAAAAAAAAAAAAAAAATGTTTAAAAAGTTCGTATTGGAAAGATCTCGTCGATACTTATCACCTGCCGTGTCAAGGTTTACCTGACGTAATACACACTGAGACATACATTTATCAATCTATCTGTCTGTCTGTACGTTCGTGTAGACCAAGAAAAGTGTTTCTGGTCACAGATATGAATCTCTTCGCAATGTTTAGCAGCCTTTTCAAAACCCCCACATTTACGCCTCATAATGAACAATGGGCTGTGGTTCTGCATAAAAAAACAAACAAACAAAAAAGAAAAAGAAAATTTTTAAAGGATTTCCAATGACTTTCTTTTGAAGCATTATACATCTTCCGCAAGACTATAACGAAGTGTTCTTTCCACGACTTGTTAAATCTCTACATGCACCTGTGAAACTACTTCATCGAGAAATACACACAAAGACATTTACAGACAGGCATTACAACTCCATTATAGGCCCATCATTTTCCAGCAGCTAAATATCCTCCTTTTCTGAAGACATGTTATATCACTTTTATCGAAATATATGGATCCAGTTTGAAAGCAGCATTTCACGAACTGTTTAAGTGGGTTTACGGATTAGCGACAGTTTCAGACATTTAAATCACACCATCAGCCAACAGTAAGATGAATATTTCAAAAGCAACTTTCACTGTGTGTTTCGTTCCCAACTTCCGGAGCTAATTCATTTACAAATAAAGGAAGCAAAGTAGGGCTACATATATATATATATATATATATCTCCCTGCTTAGTGCGGTTTATAATATCAGACAGTCCGTTCTCATTTTCTTTTTATTCCAGCTCTCACATTATTGTACATGCTCTTGACACATTTAAGCACCTTTTGTAATCTTAATTCCACTCTCCACAAAATAGGCCAAGCCTTTTAGACATCAATTAAAGCTACAAATTGTTTTTGGTCTGCAGCGAACTATTTCTGCACTACAGCCATCAGCGTGAACACGTGGTCAATTGTGGAGTAACCTGTTTAAAATCCTGCATGTATCGATTGTATGTCTCCAGGTATGTCATTCTCTTCGACCAATGCTTGAATCCTACTGTTCATGACAGTGCCTCAAAAACTCTCACTGCTAACGTCACTCAAACAATGCCTCTATAGTTACTAGGGTTATTTACATCCCCCTCATGTTATAATAGTACGCTCTAATTTTTTTGTAAAACAAAACGTTAAAAATGTTGAGAGAGAGAGAGAGAGAGAGAGAGAGAGAGAGAGAGAGAGAGAGAGAGAGAGAGAGAGAGAGAGAGAGAAAATGTCATCACATTCCAACTTGAGAAGTTCAGCAATTACTTCATCTGGTCCAATAGATTTTCCAAGTTTCAGTTTCTTAAATGCAAGAACTCCCTCCCTCTTTAGAGACAGAGCGATTAAAAGCATAATTATCCTCATTATTGTCTTCTTCTACAGTATCAGTAATGGCGCCATCTGGATAAAACTTTATACCTTCTTTTTCAAGATATGTCTTGGAATGTTGAAACTATTTTTTTTTGCAACAGTAGTCCTTACGTGTCTGCGTATTGGAGAAATTTCTCTTGGCATTACTACAATAAACGCATCATCATAATTGTCACTGACATTTTTATCGCTACATAAAACATGACTGGAAGCAGAGCTTGCATCAACGTCGACACTGTCACTGCCACAACAACGACCCAAGCACACACCATCAGCATGGTCAGTGCCCTTAGTCCTTTTCTTTCACTGCACGTGCAACTTAGGTCGACGCTCTTCGAACAGTCGGTCTTGCTAAACGAAACTGTCGCCGACACTACGACGGCCTGAGCACACACTGTCAGTCTGGTAAAATCTCCGTGCCCCCATCACTGCACGCGCAAATTGTAGCCGCTGACAGTGATACGCATTTATTTGTTTGAATACACGGATTAGCCAGCAGACTCCGAATCTAACAAATGCACCGATCTGTTTACATTAAAAGCTGGACCAGTATGCTAGCTACGTTTTGCAAAGGGCAAGCCCGACCGTGACTTCGGTTCAACAAGATTGTCACGGTGGGAGACGAGTGTTCACGCTGAAGTCAGCAAGACGTGTTTTGGAGGAGCTCTCGATTTGCGTGTGCTTTTTCTTTTTCTACATAGTGTATTTGCTCTGTGTGGAAACTTATTTGTCGATTTCTTTACAGTGTGGTTTTCTTTTCAATGATAATAGTTTTGTGACTTTCTCCTTGTTGTCTTTTTGTTTTCATGGTGATTATCAAAACTGGACCCTAAGCAGTGTGACAGTGTGAGCGGATACTTTAAGAAATGGCTACAAGATCAGAAGGTGAGCGTGTTTTGCCTGTATTTATTATCAACAATCAACTACCGGCTTTTGATCAAAAGCCGTTTAGTACCTCGGAAATTTGTGCTGCTGCGGAAAAGACCTGCGGATACAACTCCATGGAAGGGGCACAAAGAATCGGTTCCCTATGGAGAATTTATCCCCGGAGGGCCGACAGCCGTCAGAAATTTCTTGTCCAGGGTTTTAGGCTGAGGGGAGTTCTAGTGCAGGTCAAAAGCCAAAATCCGTTCGTGGTTCGAGACCCCGTCAGTGGAGTTACGGACCAAAGTGAACATCCAGTACAAACAACAAAACTATTCATTAGCAACATTCCTCTGTCCTTTTCTGATGATGAACTGTTGGAAGCAGTGAAACAGCTAGGTGTGGAGATTCACTCCAAGTTAATCGCAGAACGGGACAGAGACCAAAATGGCAAATTAACCCACTGGAAAACGGGCCGACGATTCATTTTCATAAAAGTACCAACTGTACCCCTACAAAAACTAGTACAAATTGGCCCTTTCCGCGCTGCTCTTTACCATAAAGAACAAAAACTTGCCAGACAACAGGAAGAATCGGAGTGTCGGCGATGTCTCACTAAAGGGCATCGAGTATCTGATTGTGTCAGCCCAGTTAAATGCAAACAATGCTTTAAGGACGGACACAAAGCAGGAGACCCTGAGTGCAGTATGCAGGGAGAATGCACACAAACTGCACAAACTGTCCAACAGTGTTCTGATCGGAACTCTGAACAGACAGATGACAATAATGTGGAAGAAGAGAGCAGACAAAATGACAAGACAACAGAAAAGACAACTGACAACACTACACATCCTGATAAGAACAAGGATAAAAATAAGCATGACAATACTGACAGAAATAAGAGTCCCAACCGATCGCGACCAAAACACAGACAAACCACCATCAATTCCTACAGAAGAGACAACTCTGGGTCTGTAAAGCGCACACGTTCGCGCGAATCAGCTTCATCCCAGACAGAGAAACAGCCCAGACTGATGGAACGTGGTGAGAGCAGCGGCAAACATGAGGAAGCGTGTGAGAGCTGAGAACGATTCTCGTATGCCACCCTCCTCACGTTTCCATGGATAAAAACGAATCTGGCTAGGTTAACGGACTGTGAATGATGAACTGTGATTTATAACTTTGGAAGAAAAAAAAAAAGATCATTACTAACTCTTTCTATGGACTCATTACGAATTATGACACTGAATGCCAGAGGGCTAAACAACAAAATGAAAAGGAAAGCCATGTTTGATTATTTTAAACAACATAATATTGACATTGTGTGCTTACAAGAATCGCATATTACAAGTAAAGATATTCATATTTGGGAAAGACAGTGGGGAGGGAAAATTGTTTATAATGAAGGAACAGCACGTAGTAAAGGGGAAATGATTCTGTTTTCAAAACGCTTCACCGGAGAAGCAAGACTTGAAGAGCAACACGATAGAATACTTGTCGTCACTGTGCAAAACGAAGACATAGACTTTGTCTTAGTAAATATATATGCCCCAAATGACGGTAACGAAAAAATATCTTTCCTCTCAGGGCTCAAGGACATAATGCATAAATATTCAGACAAAAAACTTATTGTTCTGGGTGATTTCAACTGTGTTATAAATAATAATGAAGACATCATATCAGGTCGTCCACACTCCAAGAGAGAAGTAGAGTGCTTTAAACACACAATTCAGACTCTTGGTATGACAGATATCTGGAGAATTTTTCACGACACAGAAAAAGAATACACTTGGTGTCGTCATAGTCCATTTATAGCCCGCAGAATAGATTACATTTTCGCAAATGAAGATATTTTACAATACCTTGTCACGTGTGATATTTTTTCCGTCCCACATACTGATCACAAAGCAGTCGTAGTCGACCTTCATAATGCTAGTTTTGTACGTGGACCCGGATATTGGCGGTTCAACAATTCATATCTAAAAGATGATTCATTCGTTAAACAAATGAATGAGTTCCTTGATCGAAATATATGCAACAATGCAGCTAACGGACATGTTAGTTCTACAGCAGAATGGGAAATGTGCAAAATTAAGATAAAAGAATTCTGTTTAGAATACGGGAAACAAAAAGCACACAAGAAGAGAAATTATCAACTGGACATTAAGGTACGATTCAAAAAAGTAGAAAAAGAAATAATTAAAGATCCGGAGAATGATGATCTGCAGCGTGAACTGCTTCATTTAAAACAGCAGTTAGAAATAATCAGCATGGAAAATGCAAGAGGTGCACAAACAAGAGCACGAGAAAAATGGATAGAAGAAGGCGAAAAAAACACCAAGTACTTTCTTAATTTGGAAAAAACAAAAGCAAAGAAAAAAATTATGACAAAGTTAATAAACAACAAAGGAGACATAATAACAGATCAAGGTATACTGAAAGAACAGGTTGACTATTATTCAAAACTTTACAATCAAACCATAGACACAGAAAACATGGAACAAGCAGTTAAAGATTTTATTGGAAATGAATCATTTTCTAAACTGTCTGAAGAAGAATCAAAACTATGCGAAGGTCTCATCACAAAAGAAGAGGCAGGGAACGCACTGAAAAAGATGAAAAATGGATCGTCTCCAGGGAGCGACGGTATGACTGTCGAGTTTTATAAATTTTTTTGGAACAAAGTCAAAACACTACTAACCGATTCTTTCAACGAATCATATGAAAAAGAAGAATTACCATATTCTCAGAGGCAAGGGATAATTATATTGCTGCACAAAGGCAAAGAATTAACACGCGACAGACTCAATAACTGGAGGCCAATTACGTTATCTAACACAGATTATAAGATCTTAGCTAAAGTGCTTGCAGAAAGACTCAGCAAGGTTATATCCAAACTAATTAATGAAGACCAAGTAGGGTATTTAAAAGGTAGAAATATTTCAACCATTATCCGAACAATCGAAGATGTCATAGATTATCTCCATAATACAGACCAAGCTGGGTATCTCCTTGCCCTCGATTATTGTAAAGCATTTGATAGCATATCCAGAGACTTTTTATCGCATGCTTTCACTTTCTTTGGTTTTGGAGAACAGTTCAGGAAATGGACCAGGACTATAGGTAATAATACATTTAGCAGCATTAATCATGGAGGATGGTTATCTGAATCTTTTTCATTAACGTGTGGCATCAGACAAGGATGTCCATTTTCTCCCCTAGCATTTATTTTGGCAGTTGAAATATTGGCAATTAAAATAAGAAGCAGTAATATTGAAGGCATTAGGGTGCCTAAAAATAACCAAGATACTGAAAAAATAAAGATAAAACAGCTGGCAGATGATACCACACTATTCTTAAAAATGTTAACGATGTGGCACATGCTGCAGGAATCGTATCAGATTTTGCAAAATTCTCAGGCCTCACACTAAACCAAGAAAAAACAAAAGCAATGAAAATCGGAAGGCATCTAGACGATGATATTCTGCCATATACATTGACAGATAAAATAAAAATACTCGGCGTATATTTCACAAATGACATAAGAGCACAAAATTTGGAAGAAAATTGGATAGGAAGGGTAGACAAAATGCAAAATCTCGTAAAATCCTGGATTAGAAGGGACCTCAGTATTCATGGGAAAATAGTGATCGTAAAAACGTTATTAATTAGCCAGTTCACATTTGTAATGCAATCAATTGGATTACCTGATCAGATTCTTAATAAAATAAATCGTGAATTGTATAAGTTTATTTGGCAAAGGAAGCACTCAAACAGAAATGCTTTTGAAAAAATAAAGCGGAAAGTAATGGAAGGAAATCGAAAAGAAGGAGGGCTTAACATGACAAACATAAACGATTTACAAAAATGTTTTTATCTGCAGTGGTTTGGAAAGCTCTACATATCAGAAAATGAAAGTTGGACCCTCATTCCTAAATGGCATTTTAACAAAATAGCAAATGGAAGAAGTATTTTTGAAATCAATTGTCGACCAGCCAGTGTAAATGCTATTAAATGTATGAAAAACGAATTCTGGAAAAAAGCAATGTGGACTTACCTAGAGAATAAACGACTAGATTTGAAAAATGATGTCGATACAAACAATTTTCAAAATCAACTCTTATGGAACAACAGTTTGATACAATACAAAAACAAACCCCTCTTTTTCAGTGCATGGAAAAACAACAATATTGAAAGAGTCAGGGACATTATTTCAGCTAATGAAAACAGATTTTTATCATTACAAGAAATCCAGAACAAAGTTAACCAAAATGCAGCCAATACCCTTATGCAGTATAACGCAATGATAAACGCCATTCCTGCACAGTGGAAGGAATGGATAAATAACAATGACTTGAGAACAGAGGCAGAAAACACTCCGGAATGCGAAGTCAAGCTGTATAATACAAAGCCAAAGAACATATTAAAATTGTTAAGAGAGGGACAACCGAGGGAGAAAGAAATTAAACCATGTGCACACGGGTTTTGGCTCAGAAGATTACGAATCGAAATCACTGAAAACATATGGCAAATCCCTGAGTTTGTTACCAAGGAAGTTCGTTTAAAAGAGCTGCAGTGGAAGCTAATACACAACATATATCCAACAAATATACTCCTACACAAAATGAAAGTAACAGAGGACAACAAATGCTCAACATGCAGGGATGAAATAGATTACACAGAGCACTTCTTTTATGAATGTGCTCCAGTTAAAGCATTTTGGAAGAAAATAGAAGATTTTATTCATGGCTTAATAGGAAAGCGCATAGAACTCAGCTTATGCAATGTATTATTTGGACTACAGAGCCAAGAACAACGCAAGGAAAACTTTAAGACCATAAATATGATTATTCTAGTCGGTAAAATGTGCATAAGCATCGCAAAAAAGACCAAATCAACGTCCCCTCTGTTTCTAATCTTTGAACAACAAATATCATACCGCTTGAAGGAAAAGAAGCTTTAGTCAGCATAGAATCACAAATCTAGATATTTGTAAGTGAAGAATAAACGGGAACCACAAATGAAGGGAGAGGGGGGGAGGGGGGGGGAACGAATTGAGAAATAACCCCGCT
>CM065721.1:31438153-31443153 GCA_033310375.1 Conus canariensis | reverse complement strand
AGAGAGAGAAAAAGAGAGAGGAGAGAGAGAAGGGACAGAAGATGATCAGACAGAAGACAGACAGCAGAACACAGACGACAGACAAATATAGACAGTCTGTGATGTGAAACAAAGTCAAGAAAATAAGAAGAGAGGACCGAGTTGGGCATGAAAAGGTGGTGGTGGTAGGGGGGATGTGTGTGAGTAGGCTGTCTATCATCATTATGCATGCATGTGTGTGTGTGTGTGTGTGTGTGTGAGTGTGTCTGTGGTGCGTGTGGGGTGTGTGTGTGTGTGTGTGTGTGTGTGTGTGTGTGTGTGTTGTGTGGTGTGTGTGTGTGTGTGTGTGTGTGGTGTGTGTGTGTGGTGTTGTGGGTGTGTGTGTGTGGGTGTGTTGTGTGTGTATCTGTGCAGTGGTACTGGTAGAATTTTGCATTGGGAGGCCGGCCTGAACTGATACTTATTTTGCACAAAAAACAACAACAAACAAACAAACAAAAAATCACAATTTCAGTTTACAAAGGCACATTTTTCAAGCAGAGGAGAGTGTGTGGAGGGGGCTGAGGGAGGGGAGGGGATCTCTTTAACTCATAACAGGGATGGGTAGGATGAGGGGGACACAAACACTGTCATAACTTAGGTGTGTTACAAAATCTGTCTTTTCTTCTGTTTTCTTTTTTTTTTTGTTGTGGTCATTTGGTATCTTTTTTTGGCTTCAAATATTGGAGCAGGCAGGCAAGCAGGTGTCACTTGCCACTCCCTCCAGCCCCCTCCCCCACCTACATTATAGGGATTTTTCTGTCCAAGCTAGTTCTTGCCAAGTTTGCTACGGGCTCAGATGGAAAGACCACAGTTGAGTTTCATCCACATCATGAATCTGCCCTCTGCCACTGACGGTGTTATATAAATTTCCTGAACAACACTACCAGTATCTGTAGCTTCTGGATCTGGTTGATGCTGCTGAGAATGGAATACAGCATTGTTTCTGACGAAAATGAAAAGGCACAACATCAACTTCACCATTTATATATTTAAAAAAAAAGTAAATAAAAATCCATGGCACTTCATGCTCTGCTCGTAATGACCTCAGCTTTTTTTTGCTTTCAACTCCACATCCATCACAGCTGTTGTGATATGTCACTACATTTAGCGTCAGCAAGTTCATGCAGACTGTCCTTGGAAAGGGTTGGAAAGGGGAGACTTATTCAAGATAGGTAAGGTAAAGTTGCTTATAGCCCAGCTGACCGCAAAGGGCCATATCAGGGCTGTCACCATGTTAAAATCAACTCAGAAGTCATCAGCAAAAACAAAAAAAAACAAACCCCAAAACCCCAACTTTCACACATCTCTTTAAAATACATCTTCTAAAAGCATACCAGAAACTTCGTTAAAAATTTTTCTTCCGTAAAATCCTAGATCAGATGAAAAATGTTGATCCGTTTCAGAAACTCAAAGATCACGTCAGGTGGGACATCTCTGAACAGGGTTTTCATGGAGTCTGCTGTAAAGTCTTTATGTCTAAAAGAATGTGTTTCACTGTGAGTGGAACATGACATGGAATGCACCACGGAGCTTCTTCACCTTTTAAAAGATAAGAATGGGTATAATTACAGGTGGCCTGTGTGCAAGCGGCACAAGACTGTTTCATCTTTACGGCCGCCTCGGGAGACTTATTCAGCTCCACAACTAAGTAGTCACCGTCATCAGGATGGAGGTTAACAGGTGATGTCCTGCATATCCTGAACAGAACAGATCAGCACAGTCACCACTTGAACACAACTGAAGTGACTTGGCGACAGCGCAGTCAGGGTTTCCTCTGGTGGGTTCTGCAGTTGCCCTTGACATCTTTGAATAAACAGGTCTTTCACTCGGTTTTTGCAGTCTGCTGGTTTTGAGTCTGCAAGGCTGAGCGTAGCTGTGGATGGAGAAGCTTGAAGATGCAGTTTGGGAGTAATGCCATAAAGTGGCATGAAAAATAAATAAGAAAAACATTTTTTTTTCCTTTTTTCTTTTTGAATGCCAAATTATCATAATTATGATCCTTCCTCACAGATACAGAAGGAATCAAATACAATCAGTCTGTAACACAACATTCATTCCCATTTTCATATGCACAAACACAGACTGTCATACTCTGTCAAAGTCAAAATCCGAACTGATCCCCAAAAGAATCACCAAAAGCAACATGAACACACACACACACACACACACACACACACACACACACACACACACACACACACACACACACAGAGTGACACACACACACACACACACACACACACACACACACACACACACACACACACACACGCCCAAAATCAACACCGACCGTTCGCATGCATACACCCAAAAACATCACATGCACACACACATAACACTTACATACTGTCTAAGATTACTGTTAGGTGGATAGACGTTAAATTAAAGAACGAACACAAAATCCAGGTTAGTTGTGATATTGCAAGATATATTTTTTTCTTGTTACAGAATTTGCCAGCTGAGAAAACCTGATGCTCAACACACACTAAGTAGCAATTTGCCTGTCATGGAGGCAATAAAAGTATGCCTTTATAAGCAACTAAAATAGTTCTCAAACTTTTATTCTTCAAGACAGCAAAAAATAAAAGCATTGATCAGCTGCAGGACTTTCCTTCTTCAAAAACATCCTGGTCCACTTTCAGTTCAAACACTAAAGCTGCAATTGTCACCATGTTTTCGACTAATCATCTTTAGCTTAAAAATTTTCTTATCTGAAAATCTGCAAAGCTTCTTTTTAGGACTGCCAACTGCAAACGACAGAAAGAAAATATGTAAAGCATGTCATATGTATGTGTGTCAGCGTGCGTGTCCCTCTTGCTCCTCACACTCATCCACAGTTTTCATTGGATCTTCTCCACGTCTGGCCCACGACTCACCAACATACTGGGCAGATCATGAGGGAATCGCTTTGTGCCATTACATCGCATTAGTCCCATCTTCAGTGCAAGAATATGCCAAAGCAAAGCCATGTCAGGATTCAAAACTGGGCAAACACGCCACATCATGGGTGTTCATGAAAGTTGAAAGCATTGTGCTTACTGTCAGCCAGAACAGCTCAGTTGGGAAAGAGTCAGAGTGAAAACCTACACGTCCCTGGTTCAAAACCAGTTTCCAACACTTGTTTTCTGCAAAGGATTCCTTGAGGGCCTAAGCCACAGGGGGAAGAGGGGAAGAGGAGGGACAGGAAGCATGGAGGACAGGCGAGGGACAGGAAGCATGGAGGACAGGCGAGGGACAGGAAGCATGGAGGACAGGCGAGGGACAGGAAGCATGGAGGACAGGTGAGGGACAGGAAGCATGGAGGACAGGCGAGGGACAGGAAGCATGGAGGACAGGCGAGGGACAGGAAGCATGGAGGACAGGTGAGGGACAGGAAGCATGGAGGACAGGCGAGGGACAGGAAGCATGGAGGACAGGCGAGGGACAGGAAGCATGGAGGACAGGCGAGGGACAGGAAGCATGGAGGACAGGAGATGAGGGGGTAGGAGGGGAAAGGGGAAGGAGGGGAGCGGAGCAAAAGAAGAGTAAGAGGGGATGGGAGAATGGGGTGGGGTAGGGAGTGGACAGGGGGAAAATGGCGCGTGTGTGTGTGTGTGTGTGTGTGTGTGTGTGTGTGCGTGTGTGTGTGTGAGTGTGCGCATATATATATATATATATATATACTTATATGTACATATATATACACACACACACTTAAAAATAATGCTCTCATGATGTCCTGGGCTCCCCACCTTGTAAAATAAACTGTAGTAAAATCTGGCGATGGTAAAATACTTAGAATAAAAACAGCAGTCTTTTCATGTCTTCAGTCTTCTGTATATTTCAGACAAATTTTCAGTGGTTGACAGCTTCCTCAGGTCAGGGTACAATGATAAAAGCTTCACGTCAAGTGATAAATGGCTAGTGTGTGTGTGTGTGTGTGTGTGTGTGTGTGTGTGTGTGCGTTGCGTGCGTGCGTGCGTGCGTGCGTGCGTGCGTGCGTGCGTGTGTGTGTGTGTGTGTGTGTGCACCTGCCATTTATCTATCTATAGCTTTATCTATCAAAATCTATTTATTTATTTATCTATATCTATCTATCCATATATCTATCTCTATATATTGATGTAGGTATTGATAGATAGACTGATAGATAGATAGACAGCCAGCCATATAGATTGATAGATATACACACAAAGATGTGTGTGTGTGTGTGTGTGTGTGTGTGTGTGTGTGTGTGTGTGTGTGTGTGTGTGTGACAGAGAGAGAGAGAGAAAGATAGAGAGAGAGCGAGCAAAAGAGAGAGAGAGAGCGAGTGAAAGAGAAAGAGATGGTAGACTATCGACTCTACTGGCAACTATTTTCTTTCTCTTATTAATGTCTCATCTTATGCACTGCGGAAACCAAGTCTGTACTTACCGATACACGCTGTCACCTCCGCCTGCTCTGGATTCATCACACTTTTCTGCCAGTTCTCCAGTTCCCATGGCTCCTTTGCTTTTGTCAGATCTTTGCTGAGGTCTAACACTGCCTGCGTAAGTGGCTTGTTCACTGACAGCATCAGCCCTGTTAGGGGTGCTTCCTTCCACACTCGGGCTGCCTTTGTCAAGATCCCTCTGGTCCACTCTCTGTTCTCGCAATCGCCGTTTGATCTCCTTGTCCAGCACTTTCTTCAAACCACCACCGCGAAAATACTCATTGATGGTGTCTCTGCACCAGTCGATGCGAGTTTTGGCGTTTTTTGTCCAGTGGTCTTCGGCCAGTGATTTCATGGACTGGGCGTACGTGGCCAGGACATCTTCATCCTGGCAGTGCTGCCTCCACACAGCGTCAAAATCACCATGATCTGAGCAAAGGGGAAAAAAGAATCAGTGTCAGTACAAGTATTTCCATGTTGTCTGTCCAAATTACAAAATATACTCTGTCCAAATTACGAAGTATACTATCAGTTATCAGCAAAAAATCTGACCGCATACATGACAGGAAAATTGAGTCTAACATGT
>CM065721.1:31425653-31430653 GCA_033310375.1 Conus canariensis | reverse complement strand
GTACAGTCAACAGCTCAGAATTATATCTCTGAATACACTGACATCATTTTGCAGTTAAAATGAGAACATTTTATCAACACCCTGATATGATATCTGCAAAGGCAAAAGAGATGCCTGGTTTTTTTGTTTGTTTTTTTTTGCACAAAATTTCAGAACAGCACAAACCATGATGAAATCCATGGCATGGAGGTCCTTGATCTAGCTGATGCTTGAAATTGAATACTCAGTCATTGCTTGAGACTTGTCCTATCAAAAGAAGTGACAAGGCTGGGACTCATATGATGCATGCCACCATCATTTTGCTCTAAAAAGCATCACAAGTTTATAGTATCCCTGACATGCTGCAGTAACTTGGATGGCAAATCTGGAGTGCTGAAGGGAAAATGCTTGGCTGATAATGCTTTGAAAAATCTCCTTAAGACTTGCTGTCAGTGATCGATCGGCTGAGACCAGAGCAGACCAGATGCTATGAAAGAATCCTCTGCAAACGAAAATATTGTTTCAGTTCTTTCTTTATATCTGCATCTCAGGGAATGGCTAACAATCAATACGAAAAAGACTGAAGTGATGCACCAGCCAGCCCTGGGAAAGCCACATGCTGAACCAGTCATCACCATCACTGGACAGCAACTGAACGCGGTGGATAAGGTCACCTACCTAGGCAGCACTCTGTTCAGAAACATTGTCATCGATGATGAGGTGAATGCCAGGCTTGCCAAACCTAGTGCCGCTTTTGGCAGCAGACTCCACAAGAACATATGGAACAGGAGAGGCATCACCCTAGAGACCAAGATCAAGGTGCATCGGGCCACAGTTGTCACCACACTGCTCTATGGCTGTGAAACATGGACAGTTTACCAGCATCACGCCAGGAAACTGAACCATTTCCACAACACTTGCCTCAGAAGACTCATGGGCATTAAGTGGCAAGATAAGATTCCGAACACTGAAGTCCTCACTTGTGCTGGCCTGCCTAGCATCTTCACCATCCTGATGCAGTCACAGCTTCGCTGGGCAGGTCACGTAGTTTGCATGCCAGACCATCGGCTGCCAGAGAAACTATTGTTTGGCGAACTACAACAGGGCAAACGCTCTCATGGAGGCCAGAGGAAGCTTTTCAAAGACAGCCTCAAATCCTCCTTGAAGGCCTTCAACATCACCACACAACATGGGAGCAGACTGCCCAGAACAGAGATGGGTGGCGATCAGCTGTCCGCAAAGGTGCAGAGACCTGTAAAAGCAACAGAACTGCTGCAGCTGAGCAGCGCAGGATGATCAGGAAGACCAGTGTCAACAGATCTCCAGCTGCTGTCACCATCCCCTGTCCGTACTGTGATAGATCTTTCCCAGCGCAGATCGGCCTGACAAGCCATCTACGCACTCACCCCTGATCCCAGGATGACTAGATGGTCTTCGTCGTCTCAACAGACAACAACATAAAACATCTTGTCGGGTAACATAGCATTCTTTGCCCTTGGCACCTTCAGTATGGTGATGTCCAACAACTAACAAATCTTCTATTTCTTATGGTTGCCTAATTTGTTCTTTTCCAGTTTGCCTTGAACATAAACCATAGAAGATAAACACACACACACACACACACACACACACACACACACACACAACACACACACACACTACACACACACTGTTTTGCATCAATATGAACTGAGTTTCAGTTTCGTTAAAAATACACCACCAAGTGTAAACTAGTCCAGGTGCTAAACAAATGTACTAAGCAATAATACCACAATGTGCTGGGCACACAGCTAAATGAACAAATAAAAGAATGAATAAATACTGGGGGAAAAAAGGAAAATGGAGTTATGGACAAGAAATACAAAAGGACTGATCTACATTCCAATACAACTATCAGGTCTGGAGTGCCCAGGTGTATCAATGGTCTCTGCTATTATCACAGTTTGTGGTATATGTGTGTATGTGTGTGTTTATGTGTGTGTGTGCGTGTGTGTGTGTGTGTGTGTGTGTGTGTGTGTGTGTGTGTATGTGTTTATGTGTTTATGTGTGTGTGTGGTGTGTGTGTGTGTGTGTGTGTGTGTGTTAGAGAGAGAGAGAGAGAGAGAGAGAGAGAGAGAGAGAGAGAGAGAGTGTATATGTATCTGTGTGTGTATATGTGTGCGAGCATGTGCCTGTGCACCTGCATGCTTGAACATGTGTATGTATGGGCTGGCACATGCTTGTTATATATGAGTGTAAACAAGTACCTGTCAGTTTGAAAGCAGCATGTATATGGCCATATATTCTGTGGAACGGTCATTCAGCAGATACTGATTACACCCCACCCCCAAATGAAGATTAAAAACATACAACAAATGAACAAATGACCATCACTCACCAAGCTCTACGAGCATCCACACACTGCTTTTCTAAACTAGCATGTATGTACTGACATACATATGCTATAGGGCCACACTCACTCAAACTATAATGTTCAAATGCATAAAAAATACAGATTGACAAAACACATCCTGATGTACACACACACACACACACACACACTGAAACACATATAAATGCCTGCATGGGCAACCAATACATCCTCCACCTCCATCTCCTCCCATCCATCTTCCAATCCACCACAGCATGTGATACATGCCCATCAGCCATGTCAGCACACCAGTGCAAATGCACACACTCATGCATACATACACATGTGGATTGTACACACAAACATGTATTTGAAAAGGAGGTCCTGACAGCTTCTAAGTAAAATGAAAGGAATCAGTTTAATGAATCTCCTGGGATTTATTCTTGTTGTCTGGGTGTGGCATCGTACATGATCACTTCTGTCACAGGCAATGATTTGATTTCATTATCATCATTTCCCAAGGTTGGCTGCTTTCACTCCCATCAATTTAGCAAGCAGGCAAATCAGATATTCAACACCCTCAACTGATAAAAGGAAACAAAAGGGGGGAAAAGATGAAGATCATCTGGAAGATCACCATACAGTTCACACACTTGACATAGGTCACAGAATACACTGTTGTGAGGTCTGACAGTGACTGAACACAACAACAACATGAACAGTTTACAAATCTGCGGATGATTTTTTTGCGCATCGTGATCATCCCAATCATCATGGCCATTCAAAACCACTACTGATAATACTGAACATACTATACATTTAAATACTAACGTTGTCGCAGTTTCTTTCTCAGATCTGCGTGTACATTCTTCAGAACAGATGCAAGTCTTTTGTGCTCCACGGTGTTTCGTATTGTTAACTTCTCCCTGTCTGCCATGCCGACTTTTACTTTTGCTCCAACACTTGACGGCGGAAGTACAACGAAACAGAAACATTTTACTGCGCATGCGATTCTCTCTGCTTGACCCCGTCCAAAAGTCGTCTGCTAGAAATAATTAAGATTGATTTGGAACCTCGAAACCTTCAGTTATCAAGATTGTAAACCATCATTAAATTTATACACGTATGTGTATTACCAAAGACTAATAATTTACGCAATGCATCAAAAACGTTGTCTTTCTATGAATTTATTGTTGACGTTCTTCGTTCAAACCACGTGAATTTTTTCGGAGTGGGAGATGTCTGAAATATGATATGAATTGTTGTTAACGAAGCGCCGGTGCTCTTCTGAGTAACCCAAACCGACAGTGCAAACTATGCTGCGTGCTTTTCAACTCATGAAGCTTCCCTTGCCAGCGGCAGGGCCTTTGTTTGTTATTTTCTGTTTACACAGCGGGTGCGTGTGACGTCACCATGGACGCCGTAGCACCGATAAGAAAAACAATGTGTACGTACGCCTATGAATATAGTTCTCATGCATTTGAATTGCCGGTTTCTCATAAAACAATGCAGACAGTAAGAAATGTTTTGTTTTTCAAATGTGTAATCATCTGTTCCATTTCTTATTGAATTTCTTACATTCAAATCAAGTCATATTCTTGTTTGTTACACGTGTAGTGATATATTTTTATTTACTGCAGTGCGATGAGTCTCTGGTGTGTTGTCTTTGAGGGCTGAAATTCACCGATAACCTTGCTTTTGAAACAGCAGCAAGTGCTGGAAGAGGTAAGATTTTTCTCTAAAAATGTGTTAAATGCACTTTTAAAATCTGTTGTGGAGTATATCAATGTTATGTACTCACGTGCTCGGCACATGTAAAACTGTTCCAAAAAAAGAAAGAAAAGAAAAAAAGAGGCCGATACGAGTTTGGCCTTCGATAAATAATTTGCATAGCAAATGAGTCCTTCGTGAACCCGTTATTTTTTGCACGAAACACAAAAAGTGCGGAAACGAGAACGGGAATGCCCCCACCATCGCATTCTGGTGCAATAAGTACAAAAGTGCTCTTGAGTGAACTTTCATGGAAAGTCGTTTTGTGAATGTAGGACAAAGAAAATCGCAGCTTTCGTGGTTGTTGATCGTTCGGCAGCCATTGGTATCGGCCGGGTCATTCATAAACAATCGTTTGGGGCACTTTTTTTTTCCCTTTACATCGAGATCACATCCTTGGACTTGGAAAAGCATGAAACAGTAAATATTTTCAAGAGTTCTTGTCATACGATTGCAACAAGGTTTGATGCGTGCAAACATGCTGTCATGCACAAGTCATTAAAAAAAAAAAAAAAATCCGAAGACCATGTCATGTGAGGTGAGGGGCACTCGTATTATACCCGAGAGCAGGATGACCTCGCATGGTCATCGTCTTCAGTTTAGTCTCAAAAGCCTGCCACTTACTGACACACACACACATGCACTCGCACGCGCGCGCGCGCACACACACACACACACTCGCGCGCGCGTGCGCGCACCCACACGCGCGCACGTGCGCGCACCCACGCGCGCGCACACACCCACCCACACAGTCACAACACAACACACACGGATATATACATACATGAACGCGCGCATACGCGTATACCCCCACCCCCCCCCCCCCCCCCCCACTTCTCCTCCCCGCATCGCTCCCAATCCATCTACGTCCAGCACATGTTCAGAAATGAGTATTCGAGGC
>CM065721.1:31410653-31418153 GCA_033310375.1 Conus canariensis | reverse complement strand
AAGATTGCGACAGCGAACGTCCAGTGCGTGTAAATTTTATGTGATGCCAACTGCTGTAGGTGTTGAATTTTGTTGTTCATTGAAAGTTTCAATGTCGCCTTTTGGTCTACCCGGTATCAGTTTAAGTCCCTCGATCAGTTACCCCCCCCCCCCCCTCCCTCCACACCCTCTCCCCCGTCGATGGTAAGAAACTGGAAGTTTCAGTTTTATTATGTGTGCTTCTGTCTCTGTCTCTGTCTGTCTGTCTGTCTGTCTTTCTGTCGTTGTCTCCCTTTGTCTGTCTGTCTCTCTCTCAGCTGACTTTGAATCAAGTTTTCTTCTTTATCTTTTTTTCACTGCTTCATGGACTGTCTGTCTCTTTTCTACCAGTCTGTCTGCCACCCTTCTGTCCTTTTCTTCTCTCTCCGCGCTCTCGGTTTCTCAGTTTTTCTCGGCCTTTCAGTTTCATTCTTTACTGACTGTCTGTCTGTCACGCTTTGTCTCTGTTCTGTCTCTGTCTCTGCGTTTCTCTCTCTCTCTCTCTCTCTCTCTCTCTCTCTCTCTCTCTCTCTCTCCCCCCCCCCCCTGTCTATCACACACATACACGCACATGCACATATTTAACTTCCGTTTTATTACATGAAATAATATGGAAACGAAAACAGGAAGTTTAGGACCCTGTTTATTCCTTGAACAGGAAGCTGATGTAATTCTATACGGAGAGGCTACCATTGCTGAAAGCTGGGTTTTTTTTTTCTCTCCCACAAATAAGCTTGGCAGCTGAATGTTTTGTATCGGCCAGCGAAGATGACGAGTCAGTGTGGACAGCCAGCGAGAAATGAATGACAATAGTCTTGTGTAGGATGCATGCACTCACTAACTAGTAAGGTAAGGTAAGGTAAGGTAATGTTGCTTATAGCCCAGCCGACCGCAAAGGGCCATATCAGGGCTGTCACCACGTTAAAATCAACTCACAAATCATTCATTCACACAACTCTTTAAAATACATCTTCTAAAAACCCACCCGAAATTTTGTTAAAAATCTTTTCACTGTAAAATCTCAGATCCGATGAAAAATGTTAATCTCGTTCAAGAATTCAAAGATCGCATCAGGCGGAACATCTCAGAACAGGAATTTCATGACTCAATAACTAGTGTCTTGGATTCATCAAGCGTGAAGTATAGGGCGACTGGAGCTGATGCATCGTGTACATTCAGTTGAGCAGGTTGTCATGTGTTATGATGTTTTGGTTCATTGAGAGATCCCGGTCTAAGAAAAAACAAACCAACAAACCCAGGGGCAGGATCACGATCAGAGAATGAGATGATGATATTGCCAGACAAACGATAGGAAACAAGGAGAGTCTGCAGGTGGAGGGAGAACTCGTAGGGCTTCCGTCATATCGTCATTCGGCTTCAGGCATTTGTTTTTAACATCATTTCGCTGACACGGTAATGGAAAGATGAAATGGTGTGACCGTATTTTGAAGAACAATGGGAACAGTTCTACCTGAGTGACATCAGCATCGTTTCATGTTCGGACAGAGTGGGATGAGTCAGTCGAATTACTGAGACGAGTCAGTGGAATTGTACGCGGTATAAACAGCACAATGGCCAGGTTGCCTCCTTTCAGACAGGTACAAAATGAAACCTTGAGAGAGCAGTGCTCATAATTCCAAAAGCGTGTACGTCGTCAAAGAATTTCGGTCAGTCGTGTGAAACATGCTGAAAGATCCAAGCTGAGGAGAATGCAGTTGTTTTTTTTTTTCTTGACTTAGAGAGGAGGCCGTTTTGAATGCAGAGAAGAATAGTTTGTACGTTGTCCCAGTAATCTAATTGATAACCACGTAGAAGACTGTGCAAAGAGTGAGTGGTCAGACGAGAGGCGAGTTCATCAGAGTTGAGCGTGTAGGCATTTTTTGTCCGTTCGTGTATGCACTTCATGTGTTTGGAATCGCTGTCGGTAGCCTCCCTCCCGTCCTCCTTTCCCCCATTCTTCTCCCCCTTTGCCTCCTTCCCGTTTGCCTCTTCCCCCCCCCCCTCCCCCCTCCACCATTCTCAGTCCCCTCTCACCATCCACACACTTCTCTCTTCATACTGGTCTATCAGCTTCCTTGTCATATTTTTTTTTCTCTTTCCATCCGTCTCCCTACTCCAGGCACACACACACACACACACACACACACACACACACACACACACACACACACACACACACCTCTCTCTCTCTCTCTCTCTCTCTCGCTCTTCTCTCTCTCTCTCTCTCTTTCTCTCTCTCTCTGTCAATCTTTCTGTGAATGTGTGTGTGTGTGTGTGTGTGTGAAGAGAGAGAGAGAGAGAGAGAGAGAGAGAGAGAGAGAGGGGGGGGGGCACGCATGAGGGGGAAATGTAATGACCTGTTTGAAAGACTTTGACAGAACATAAAACTTTTTGAGTGTGGTTGGGATGGGGTGGGGTGGGGTGAGGGAGCAGAGTGTGTGGAAGACAAAATTATGATGCAAGTTCCCCCCCCCCCCCCCCTCATATGCTATATACTATTGGGGGGAGGAAGGAAGTGAAGGCGAAGAAGGTGGTGAACGATCAGAATAAAACATCGATCAAGGAGTGTGGACAGAAAATGGCAGATTTGATATAGATCCGTGGTTTCTCGGATCGTTTGTATCCTAGTTACGTTTGTTTATGATGGGTTTCACTGCGGCGGTTTTGAAATCTGTGCAGCAGATTCCACGCGCAAGAGACTCGTTCATAAAGTTTGTAACTGCTGGTTGCAGAAGGCTAACGTATAAAAAGAGAGGGAGGGAGAGAGAGGGAGGGAGGGGAGAGAGAGAGAGAGAGAGAGAGAGAGAGAGAGAGAGAGAGAGAGAGAGAGTTGGGAAACAGCGCCATATTGGCTTCACGTTTAACTACGTGTCTTTCGGCCAGCAGTAGTTCTCCTATTGTTTACTACACGTGTCATACAGTCACACAATGGTTGCTTTGTCTTCTGTCTATGTGTCGCTCAGACAGTTTCACTGTTCATTAGATGTCATTACTATGTGTCTCAGCATTGAAAAGGCCGTGTGGGGGTCGGTGGGGCAGTAACGAAACGCATGTGAAACTGAAACACTGCATGGGAGATCAGGATCCCGTGGCCTCCAGCTCAAATCCTCCCGCCCCCTCCTCCTCCCCCAGCCCCCAACTACCTGTCCTCCCCTCCCAGTGAAACACTGCGTGTGTAGTTCAACCTGCGCTACGCTTTCCTACTTTTTAGGTTGTTTCCATTGAAATGGAAACGGCAATCATGAGACGGGACAAGACAGCGTGCGCGCGCGCTCGCGCGTGCGTGTGCACGCACGTTCATATTTGAGTATCTGACATAGTATATCCGAGTTCATGTTTACTTTTTTTTCTTTTTTTTTTTTTTGGGGGGGGGGGGGGGGGGGGGGGGGACGAACTATCCGGATCCTAATGTTTCAAAGCTACAAGAGAAAAAGTATCTAAGAAATGTGCACGACCCATTCCTTTCCGTGGAATCGTCTTTGCGATAAGACCGTTTCGACACGGTTTCAGCCGCAAATGTATTCAAAATCACTTCTTCTGTTTTTGTTGTTTTTTCCTCCAGAATTACGATAGCTTCAGGATGGCTTTTTACTGATTAGGTTATAGACTACGCGGCCTTAAAACTTTATATAATGCAGATTGACGAATGAGCACAGCCTCCCAATTTCCCATTGTATTGGAGCTGTAATATGACGTGATTCTTGATCGATCCACACCAAACGCATCATCTTTTTTTCTTTTTTTTTTTTGTTAAAGTAAATTTGGTTTCGATCCTCTAAGATCTTTAAGTCCATCGACAGAGAGAGAGAGAGAGAGAGAGAGAGGAGAGAGAGAGAGAGAGAGAGAGAGATGGGTCTGTTGTTGATATGGAGATTATATTGGTCTTTTTTTGTCGATTTAGTGTTTTGGACAGTATTTGAGCAAATAGTTCCAAAACCAGAACAGCTACTCTAACTCTAATTTTTTTTTTCTGAGTTTGTTTTGTCCTTTGGGACCTTCGTGATATAAAATTACCCCCAACATTTCAGGCAGAGCTTCATATCAGTAAACTTATTTTGTATGGGTGCGCTCGCGGCTCCTCCCTACCCCTTCTTCACCCTTTACCTCCCCCACACACACATACACAAACACGTGGGCTCACATGAATACACACGCACACACACACACACACACACACACACACACACACACACACACACACACACAAACACACACACTCTCTCTCTCTCTCTCTCTCTCTCTTCTCTCTCCTCTCACACTCTCTCTCTCTCTCTCTCTCTCTCTCTCTCTCTCTCTCTCTCTCTCTCTCTCTCAGAGGAGGGGAGGTTGGGAAGATGACGAGATTTGGAAGGGGTAGGAAGGCTTGTGTTCCTTGTAAACGAACAGCGTGTCTTTTGACACAAAAACTGAAGAATTTCGATGTAGAGGGCGAGGGTCTTGGATGGCGCCGGGGAAAATCTGGACTTTATTAATAAAATAAAGAAATGTCCTCGGGTAACGTTCGTTTGTTAACACAACCTCAGCCTTTTTTTTTCTTTTTCTTCCTTCCTCTTCTCCTCACCTCCTTCTCGTGGGAATCTCAATACAGCAGGGCGCGACAGCAAACAGAAGTTGCTTTGGAGAATCCAAACAAGGCCTGCGTGTTGGGCCCAAAGCGTGGACAAGCAGGCAGCCATTTATTAAGCCGGTTTGTTTGTGGAGTTTGTGTGCGTGTTGACAGGGGTTTGGCCCGGGTATCTCGCATTGTCGGGTACCACCCCCCCCCCTCCTCCCACCCCCTCACCACTCGCTGAGAAAGAGCAAGGAACGTTGAGCAAACAAACTTTAGCCCCCTAGGCCCGAGTGGGTCGGCCTTGTGCCAAACCGCCCAGTTTCGCCTGCTCAGGAAACAAATATATGGACAAGTTTACTACTGGGCGAGATAAAAGTTTAAAAATACTGCGGCGATCGGCTGACCGTTTGGCCAAGGTAGGGTTTTTGTGCCTCTGTGTGTGTGTGTGTGTAGGGGTGGGTGTTCTTTCTTTTTCTTTTTTTCCTACAGGCGGTTCGTGTTGTGTGTGTGTGTGTGTGTGTGTGTGTGTGTGTGTGTGTGTGTGTGTGTGTGTGTGTGTGTGTCATAAGTGCTATATTTGCAGGTGTGGCGGTTTCCTAGATTGTCTGGTTGAAGTTCCTTTTACTGATTTTCTGGACGACAGCGAGAGAAGGTAATCCAGTTTCTGTTTGATTCACAATGTAAAGAAACATTATCTGCGACAATGTAAGAGATAAGATTTTTTGTTTGTTCGTTTTTTGATTTGAAAGGATGCAATCTGTAATACTGTCGTTTGCTAAGGCGGCTTTTCTTGGATGGTCTTGAGCCTTGAGACAACAGGATTTGGTTCGGGTGAGACATTATGGTTGTGACAGGGTAACAGGTTATTTTATGTTTAATGTGTTCAGCCGTGTAGACAGCAAATTGTTTAAATCTGTTCAGTGAAATGTACATTTTCTTTTTTGTTGTTGTTGTTAATAAGTGTTTGCGTCCTTTTTCACATCTCACACCTCCAGTCCAGGGTTAAGTGATGATGGCGCGTGATATGCTGTTGTTCAGATAGTTTGTCTGTCTGCCTGTCTGTCTTTGTCTCTCTGTCTCTCTCGCTCGCTCGCTTGCTGGCTTGCTCGCTCGCTCTGTGTGTTACCCCCCCCCCCTCTCTCTCTGACTCTCTCTCTCTCTCTTTGATAGTGGAGAAGCACTTGAAGATGAAGGGCATATATTAAATTGTCCCGCTTTGGAATACTTCAAAAATAATTTGACCGTGGCAGTGTATGATATCAGTCTTCGAGAATGTAAAATGGTATCTTTCTTTGCAACTTGAGGGAAAATAGTTTTGAAAAAATCTTGCATTAAAAAAAAATGTAAATGCGGTGAAACCGCTCCGCACACGTAGCAACTTTTGGGCTTGAAACCACTAAAGCAATGTTGCTCAAAGTTGCTCAGACTTGTACGCAATACTGAGGGTATTGACAAATTAGAACAGTCATTTACATGTCTGTCTTGCAATATCTATCCAGTCAGAAACGCTTTCCAGGATCAGGAGAAAGTAAGTGACTATGCAGATTTTCTGTGGCTTACTTCCCTTTCGAAATGGCGATTGTTCCCGCTGACACCAATGTGTGTGTGCGTGTGTGTGTGTGTGTGTGGTGTGTTGTGTGTGTGTGTGCGTGCGCGCTTGTGTGTGTGTGTGTGTGTGTGTGTGTGTGTGTGTGTGTGCGCGCGCCGCGCATGTGTGTGCGTGTGTGTGTGTGTGTGTGTGTCGTGTGTGTGTGTGTGTGTGTGTGTGTGTGTGTGTGTGTGTGTGTGTGTGTACATGGACCTCAAACTGTCTTGCACGGATCATAACTCACGTGCTATGGTGATCATTTATTTGTCCTTTTATTTATTTTCTTTCCTTCTTTTTTTGTTGTTGATATTATATTGCTTTCCCCTTAGAGCTGAACATGGAGAATTCCTTTGAAGTCTGTGTAGTGCAAGCATTTAGATTGATTTGTTTTACTCCACCACCCCCCTCCACACACACACACACACACACACACACACACACACACACACACACACACACACACAGCGTCCATGACAGGTTTAGTTCGATGTTGTGGTGAAATTTATAGTATACGAAGGATTATTGTCATTAACAGGATTAACGAGTTTATTGATCTCAAGATCGTGGTTTTCCTAATCTTACTCGCTTAGATGTAAGCACAATCGGTGACGAAAACATGAGCGACATTAGGTACGCAAACATCAGACTGCCGCACGCACGTATATTCTTTGAGATATATTGTTCATATCAAATCAAATAAGAAAGACAAACGATTCTGGACATGAAATATTAGACATCGGTGGACAGAAGAACGAGCAGTATCTGAGATGTGTTCTAGTTTATTGGGACCGAGATCAGAGAACATCTTTGGTAAGATTAATGGAAAGACGAAGTGTAGGCGTAACAGTAGAAAAACTATGCCAAACTTTTTTTTTTTTTTTTTTTTTGCTGTGGCAAAACGAAAATCCTCCTTTTGTAACTGACATTTTCACAGGAACTAGGTTTGTATGTTTTGAGGCTTAAGTCTACTACAACCTTTTTTTGAATTTTATTTTTACCGTCTGTCATTTCATCTCCCCATCTTTCTTCCAAAACTATCATATTAAACAATCGTATTCGTCCGTTTTTCCATGTTTCTAGCCCTCCACTGCCCCCCCCCCCCCCCCCCCCCCATTTCACTCTTCTTAATATGTTGGATTGTCCAAGTTTGCCACTCTCTTTATCCCCTCCTCTCTCTCTCTCTCTCTCTCTCTCTTCTCTCTCTCTCTCTCTCTCTCTCTCTCTCTCTCTCTCTGTCTCTCTCTCATATCACTGAGCAATGTGAGCAGTAAGCTTTACAGTTCAATAATTAATGTAAGACTGCAAAAATGGATAGAAGAAAATAATACCACTGGTGAGTATC
>CM065721.1:31389871-31403053 GCA_033310375.1 Conus canariensis | reverse complement strand
GGTTGGGAAGACGTGGTGCCGGTCCTTTATTTCAGAAAGGGGAAAGCTCAGTCAGATCGATCCTCTGGTTGTGAAGACGTGGTGCCGGTCCTTTATTTCAGAAAGGGGAAAGCTCAGTCAGATCGATCCTCTGGTTGGGAAGACGTGGTGCCGGTCCTTTATTTCAGAAAGGGGAAAGCTCAGTCAGATCGATCCTCTGGTTGTGAAGACGTGGTGCCGGTCCTTTATTTCAGAAAGGGGAAAGCTCAGTCAGATCGATCCTCTGGTTGGGAAGACGTGGTGCCGGTCCTTTATTTCAGAAAGGGGAAAGCTCAGTCAGATCGATCCTCTGGTTGTGAAGACGTGGTGCCGGTCCTTTATTTCAGAAAGGGGAAAGCTGAGTCAGATCGATCCTCTGGTTGGGAAGACGTGGTGCCGGTCCTTTATTTCAGAAAGGGGAAAGCTGAGTCAGATCGATCCTCTGGTTGGGAAGACGTGGTGCCGGTCCTTTATTTCAGAAAGGGGAAAGCTCAGTGGGATCGATCCTGTTCCACCACTCGGTAGATATTGTCACCGAGTAGCAGAACACAATATCGGGTTATGCCCTGCATACGTCGCATCAGAACCAAACACCGACGAAGTGGCTCAGTAGTGGTAGAGCAGTGGTCTCCTCTGGTAGGTGCCCTAAGGGCTATCTGACGTGGCTAATTCCCTGCTGGCGCTTGGACTGCGACAGGAAAACCTGTGTGCGGGAAAGCTGGTTTGAAAAGCGTGGGGGGAATGCCTGCGACAGCGATAGAGGAATAGAACTCTTGTTGTTATCAATGGCGAGGAAGTTGGCAGAATGGGCAGATTCCTGTAACCGAACGTATAGAAGGTATATGAACTAAGAGAGAGAAATGGATGGAGGGAGAACATTTGAAAGAAGCTGGTCGCCGAGTCAGTTTCTTTGAGTTGAGAATTGACTTTATTTTGATACCACAAGATCAGTGTTGTCGTTCAGAGCAGTACGTCACAATGGGAGTCTTACATAATTGTGTACCGCTTTTTTCACTTTGTATTTGTTCACATGAAAATTATTTTCTACGATTTGATTACTTTACTCATTTATTTATTAGTTGTTTACTTACTCATGTGTTTCTTCTGCTATGTGCCATACATGGAAGTATCCTCAGACTGGTAAACACTCATCCTGACTTTCACTCCCCAACGTGACCATTCTCCGCTTACGGATTTTCTCCCCATTTTTCTTTTTTTTTTCTGATAACTAAGTGACAGGTTTGAGTGTCTTTCTGCATTAAATTCGGGGTCTTTTTCTTTATTTTGAGGGGTGGGGGAATCCTCGTTATGAACTCATGAGTCTTCTTATATATTAAAATGAAAGGAGGAATGGGGAGGGGAGGCCTTCCCTATCAACTCCAGAATCATCCTCTGAGACAGCTTCAGGATGGTCAGAGTGTAGTTCGGAATGATATTTGAAAAAAGGCAGACAGAATTCCAGAGTGACTCTCTCTCTCTCTCTCTCTCTCTCTCTCTCTCTCTCTCTCTCTCTCTCTTTCTCTTTCTCTCTCTCTCTCTCTGCTTTATTATTATTATTATTACTTTTTTTTTGGGGGGGGGGGGGGAGGGGAGGAGAGGAAGTGTGTGTGTGTGTGTGTGTGTGTGTGTGTGTGTGTGTGTGTGTGTGGAGAGAGAGAGAGAGAGAGGGGGAAGGTAGTGGGTAATTGTCAAAAGGAACATCCTTGTTCTCTGTCTGTCTGTCTCTGTCTGTCTGTCTGTCTGTCTGTCTCTGTCTGTCTGTCTGTCAGTCTGTCTGTCTGTCTGTCTGTCTGTCTGTCTGTCTGTCTGTCTCTCTCTCTCTCTCTCTCTCTCTCTCTCTCTCTCTCTCTCGTTCCCCAGCTCTTCCGCTCGCTCTTCTAGTTGAATGTTTAACTAAATTTGACAACAGACTCACGTGTCCAGTCCTCCTCTCTCTCTCTCTCTCTCTCTCTCTCTCTCTCTCTCTCTCTCTCTCTCTCTCTCTCTCAGTAGCCCACACATCCATACACTACGTAAAATAAAAAGTGCGCAATAACTGTACCATGTTTTCCTGGTCGTAACAGTCTCGCGCAGTTAATATATAGTTACTGTTTTCAGTACCTTCGGTGTCCTGGTTTCATGACATAACCGACCCCTACCTTCACCTCTGTTTTTATTTGTCCATGTGCGCGTGACTAGCTTCACAGAGGCCTGACCTTGCCCTGTACGTGACTTTGTTTTTTCCATGGTCATTGTCGCTGACCGCCCACTGTATGGCTGTGACTGTCACAGTGGTGGGCAATTCACAAGAAAAGACTGGCCCAGCTCACTTGCATAGTTGGGAGAAGATCCAGTTATGTTAACCCTTATCAGCCGCACACATACACACGAGCACGCACGCAACCCCCCTCCCCCGCCCCCCCCCCCCCCCCCAACACACACACACTCAAGTGCGCTCGCACGACTCACGCCGCACGCACGCACGCACGCACCCACACACCCACACACACACACACACACACACACACACACACACACACACACACACACACGCACGCACGCACGCACCACGCACGCACGCACGCACCACACACACACACACCACACACACACACACACACACACACACACACACACTCAACCACACACACACACAAACGCGCGTGCGCGATGATCAGGTGTCTGGCCCTCCACCCGTCCATCTGCCAGTCTCTGATGATGAGATTTAACGTCCTGTTGGCTGGAGGGCCTTTAAAAGCCAAATTAATCCCAAGCTGAAGTTTATATTGCATAATGTCTTGCTCATCCCATGGTTTGAGGATCACTGGTAGGTGGGTAGCCGACATGACGTTGTGTTGACCGACCCATGTCCAGTCACGTCAGTCCCGTGCGTCCTAAAGTCGTTGTGGTGGTTCAAGGACACCTGGCACTTTGGGTGCGATGAATTAACAGTTCTGAAGGCGTCATTCCACCATTACACTTTCTTACACTGCTTTCACTTCCGAGGTCACTAAAACTACGTTTTCCAAACAGCCGATTGCGGCTTTCGTCGTCTCACCAAAGACCATGCGGCTGTCTCGTTCAATGGGATGAGCGGCCACCGTGGTTTAATATGCCCTCAGTAGCTCAGTGGTCCTATTGCTGTAAATGGCAGTTGTGTGGTTGAATGGCTCTGAGTGAAGGGGTTTAACTGATGACTGAATTTGGCGAGCCCGCTGTCGTTTCAAACAAAGATCTACATTGGGGAGGTCACATGAAGAATCTGAATGTGAATATGTGAGGTTCCTGTAAGTGTCAAAAGTACCATGAACGTTTTGCGATGCATCTCCTGAGATAACGCTTTTCATTATGTCACGACAGATTCCATTTTTCAGCGTGTCATGTTACACTTTACAGGATTACTCCTTTGCTACTGGTATTCATGTAACCCAAGACTACATGACGCATTTGGGGAGTGAATCTAACCCAGAAAATCCAATCTGGAGAAGGCTGGTCTCCGCCAGTTCGTAACTTGCCCAAAAACCACCACATGAAAGATATTCCATCAAATGTCATACCGGATCGGTCGACGCCTGTGTCAAAAACGACCGTGCCTCCCATCGTCACGGTTGCTGAGGTGTAAACTGCGCTACTTGCCAAGCAGAAAGTAGCTGCGCGGCTGAGGAAACGTCAACAGAGAAATCTGGAACATCAGAATCAGGAATACTACGGGAAAATTGAAAGAACGTATCAACGAAACTGGCAGTTATCTCTGAAACATACTTGGATTAAGTGAAATTCGTAAGACTTTTTTTTTTTTTTTTTTTTAGGAGCACCAAATGGAGAGGGCCGCAAGGTCTACGTCAGCGGCAGAGAGGACAAACGTGAGCATGGCGTTGACTTCCTTGTCCACAAGAACACTGTGAATAGTGTGATAGATTAGATCGTCGCCCAGTCTCCAGGCGACGTTCCACCATCCGACTAAGAGCAACCCATACAACATCACCATCACACAAGGTATGCCTCAGCATCATATTACGTAGACGGTCAACATTTATGAATTTTTACGACGAACTTCGGCGGTTCGTAACCAAACACCCAAGAAAGAAGTATTGATTTTGATGGGAGACTGGAGTGCCAAAGGTGAAGTTGCAACAAACCACGGACCAGGCACTTGTAGACAGTTCAATGCAAAGACAGGCGATTGTGGACTCGGACTCTTGGAACTTTGCCAGCTGTAACGTCCCGTTGACAAACAAGTATTGCCCTCAAAATGCATCCAGACTAAGCCCTAATGACGAACGATACAATCAAATTCACGTCTTCTTGGTAGAGAGTGTGAACATGTCCAAAGATCAGAAGCCTTCCGGGTGCAGACAATGGAAGCGATCACAGCTTAGTAATGATGACCTTCCCATCTCCGCTTGAAACAAAAAATCATCAAAGAGAAGAACAAAAGACTCAGATTTGACCTTGATAAACTGAGGGATCTTAAGTTGGCCGAAGAATTTCAGGCAATGATAGGAGGGACATTCGCACCGTTGGCTGTCGTTGGTGAGAACGATGCGGACGTAGACACATTGGCTGCAACATTCAGTACCGAAATGATAGAAAGCGCACGTGAGGTTCTCGGCGGGCGTAGTCGAACGAATAATCCCATGGTCGGTTCAGAGACCGTTGACCTACATGACTGAAGGGTAGAGCTAACGAGCTAAACGAACCAGGGGAAAGGCACAGTGAAGCAGAGTGCAACCAACAATGAAAAGCAGGAGAGGGGGAAAGTTGTTAAGGCTGCTGCCATGGATGAAAGAAAATCAGCGACGAGATCAATAGGAGCATGAAGGAAGCTACGGAAGACAGGATAGGTGGGCACTCCGCAAACGTGGAGGTCAGCCTGGATGAAAAACAACACCAACAGAGCATACTAGAAACAGCGGACAGCCAGTAAACAGGGACGAATCACCACCATCCAAGACAAGTCAGGGAAATGGTTTATTGAACAGCTCGATATTCTAAGACTGTGCTGAACTGTCCTCCGTGAACCAGTGAGGATGACCACCCGATCCTTACAGGGGATGTAGAAAGCAGCAGTAAAATCTCTCCAAAGAGGGAAGTCAGCTGGAGTAGATAACACACAAGTAGAGGTGATACAGGGTGGGGGAGAGGAAGTTGTGGGGGTTGTGACAGTTATTCGCAACAGGATCTGGCAGACAGGAGAGTGACTGGCACGATGGGACCAGTCAATGTTCATCACACTGCCCAAGAAAAGTAGCCTTCAGCTATCAAATTACCGCACTATCAGCCTTATCAGCCACTCTAGGGAAAGTAATGCTGAAGGTTCTATTGAACAGACTGAAACCCCGAGCAGAAAAAAGGCTCTTGCTGAAAAACTAGCAGGTCTAGCAGCTGGAAGAAGCACCATTGAACAACTTGTCAACCTCCGAAACCATTGCGATAAACATATGAAATACTGGAAAGATCTATACCACGTTTTCTCGACTTTTAAGAAAGCATTGACAGGGTTTACATACAGCTTTATGGCCAACCATGAAGAAGTACAACATCGCTAGGATCCTTATTAGAGTCATGGAGCAATTTCATGAGAGAGTTACCAGCGCGCTCTTCTATAATAGCAGCCTGCTTGAGCAGTTCCGCACAATAGTTGGCGTCCGACACGTGACTTTTAACCCCCCCCCCTCTCCACCTGCTTCAGTATCAGATTGAAAAACTCGTGGCTGATGCAACTAGGAGGCCATCTTGAACAGTGAGTTTTGGAGGCAAGACGATCTCCAGCCCACGCTTTTTCTTATTCTTGGCTGGACAGGAAGAAGTTGCCCAGGTACTAAGTGCCTGGACAAAACATGTTGTGCATATGACATGGAAATCAGAGCAGAAATTGTCAAACTGATGAAAGACAACAACAAAGGCATCAAAAGAGACATCAAAGCTGGTGGTCAAAAACTTGGGACAGTAAACAGCTTCAAATACCTTGGGGCAGTTGTGACAGGTGGAGGCCCGAACTAGAAGTCTTCTCTAGAATGGCGCAAGCATTAACAACGCCGTCAAAACTAAAGATCTTCCGGATAACAACAACATCTTTTTCAGATCCAAAGTGAGAAGGATGCACACACTAGTGAGAGCAATCTTTCCGTGTGCATGTGAGTGAGACGTAGTCCCTGACGGCGGAACTACAAAGGAAAATCCGTGCTTGTAAGATGAAATGTTTCAACAAAATCCTACGCATCTCTTACGGAGACCATGTCATCAATGAAGAAGTGCGGAAAAAAAAATCGAGGCAGCGATTAGCTCGTTTGAAAAACGAAAAGTGAATTTGTATTGCGACATCTCTCGACCATCCGGCCGTGCGAAAACCATCTTGCAGGGCGCTCTACCAAGAAACAGAAGAAAGGACAGACTAAGAAAGAGGAGGAAGTACAACATCCAGAGAGCGGCAAAGGGCAGATGAAGATGGAGGACGATGGCCAGTTCAAGTGGAACTGACAGCTCCAGCGACCCGAGTGTACAGGGACTAATGATGATGATGATATTATGCATAGATGTGATGATATGATGATATATGCAACCTCTAAGGGTTAAACAGGTCTGCGGTTCTCAGGGTTGTGTGGATTTTGGCCATGTGGATTTCCGTCCTGTGTGATTTCGTCTCACAGTCATACTTTCCCACAATGGAACAAACGTAAATTCGTACCTTCAATCATTCCACCTTCATGTAAAGCGGAAGTCGTCGGCCTATTCTGAGACCGATCTCCATAGTGTAGTCAGGATCCGTCTGTCAGCCTGGCTAGTAGTGTCCAGTACACTAATCACTTCCCCCACCCCCGAACCCCCTCATACCTCCTCTTGTTGCTCTGTAACACGATTAGTCAACGTTGATATATAATACCCGACACCCATGCACGCACACGCACATACTGTTGGTTGCTGATTTCACGTCCCAGCGGAGATCTCGGAATAAGGGACTGTCTTTTATTTGAAGTTGCTGTTTCGTTTGTTTGTATAAAGAGTAGTTTGCTGTCTCGTAGTCGTGAGAATCATTACTTCGTTGTAGCTTTAGGATGTTGAGACGCTAGAAAGGTGACTGTCGCTGACCAGTGGAGAGGTATGGATTCAAGTTGCTGGTTCCATGAGTTGGCCAGTCTGTTATGTTACCATCCATCAGTTTCAGATTGTTTCCTCCCCCGTCTTTCAGCATCCCCCCTCCTTCACCCCCCCCCTCCCTCCCCTGTGTCATTACTCCCAACACCGCTCACTTCGGCTTCTCCTGACACAGCCAGACCTAGGCTATCTTGCTTTAGTCCACAAGGAAGAAGTCAGCATCAGGTCGTTTTATTGAACCCACCAGAGGTGACTCAACGCTGCTGCTGCTGTGTCACTTTGGTTTTTTTTTGTTTTTTTTGGCTGGTGCCTGCTGTTATCTATCGTACGTAGCACACCAACGGCTAAGCAAGCCCTTTACTGACGACAATAACTATCTGGACGTGGAGCCCGGCCAGCGTGAGTGTGCGTCCCCCCCCCCCCCCCCCCCCCCCGTAGAGGGAGCCACCTTGTCCGTTAACCGACAGTCCCCTGTTAACTTTGATGGCTCTGACACCAACTTACCATGGGCGTGGAGAAGAAACGGAAACTGAGGTCACCCCAGGTGCAGGGTGATGACGTGCCACAGGATCGAGTGATGCTCAGTGAGGCTGATGAAGATGGCGCTGTGGGGCGGGTTCTAGGCTTCAGATCTGCAGGGTCTTGGTAGTAAGGTCAAAGGCTTTGGAAAGGAGTTGCTGTGTCTACACATTCCGAGAAGAACGTGATGTGAAGGAGTCGGGTTCCGTTTCGTACCTTCATGCATGCAACCATTTATTAGTATAAAATCACAGCAACAACAACTCCCCGACAAGCTGAGGTGCGCGCGCTCGCGCGCGTGCACACACACACACACACACGCACACGCACACACGCACACACACACACACATGTATGAACGCACGCATGCACAGTCGCACACACACACACGCACGCACGCACGCACGCACGCACGCACGCACGCACGCACGCACGCACACACACACACACACACACACACACACACACACAACACACACAGGACAGAGAGAGAGAGAGAGATTCAGTTTATTTTGCATTTAGTGTCACCAGAGAAAGGAGAAAGGAGAAAGGGCCCTTCTCTCTCTTTTCTCTGGTGTCACTGAAATGTCCCCTTCTTCCAGTCAGCCCCCCCCCCCTCCCCTCCCCTCCCGCCCTCCGCCACTCCCCTTTTCCACACGTAAACACGCGCGAAACCATGTATACTCCGTCTGTCTGTCTGTTTCTTTCTCTTTCACACACACACGCACACACACCAATTCTCTTCTTTGTCCTCCCCCCCCCCCCTCACACACACACACACACAACACCACTAACACCACCCTCTCATCCTTCTTCCCTTTTCCCCCTCTTATAAATTTCTTTGCATTACCCACAAGATTCTCTCTCTCTCTGTCTCTACACACACACACACACACACACACACACACACACACACACACAAAGCGGCTTTATATTTTCTATCTGTATCTTGTGACTTTGATGACCAAGTTAAGACTGAGACCGACCCCCAACTAAAGCCGCGGAATCGAAAGCCGTGACGGCACAACGTAAACGCTGCAAGTGTGCAAGCCAAGTGCAGACGGCATGGCATGGGCTGGCCTTGCGCAGTGCGTCGCCACTGCAACAGAGGGGGCTGCTTGCACAAGGGGGAGGGGCTAGGGGCGGTAAGCTGCCGGCAATCCTGGCCGGCGATTGGTCAGCTCTCTCTCTCCCCCCCCCCTCCCCCCACCCTTTCCCTTCCCTCTTGCCCGCGGGAACAGCTTGGGAAAAGCCCACAACCAGTTGCGGGCTCGTGGTTTTTAGGCGTCAGTGCACCGTGGAGATTTCCGATTATTTCATTTCAGTCGACATCGCTGTCCTGGTGTTTGGGGTTGGTTGGTTTGGTAGATGGGGGATGTGGTGAGGGTGGTGCCAGGGAGAAAGAAGATGGAAGTGTAATGTTGTCTTTGTAGAAGATTGTGGGGAAATTCTGTTCTCAGTTCACAGTGAAATCGGAGGGCGGTTGGGGCGGGTGTCTGTTTTTCAACTTCTGAAGACATCGAAGAAAGAAAGAAATCAGACCTCCTTGAAATAGAAATTGAGATGGAAAACAGTTGGATGATGGAACAACAAATAATTCTGTCGAAATATGTTGACCTCGAACTGTTGATCAGAGCGTCCTTTTAGAGAGATCCTGTACCACATGTTTGACAGTTAGGTCGCTATCCCCCACCTCCTTGCTCCGTCCTTCTGCCTCTCTCTCTCTCTCTCTCTCTCTCTCTCTCTCTCTCTTGTTGTGTGTGTGTGTGTGTGTGTGTGTGTGTGTGTGTTATGCATTCTTTCATTTTGAAGGATTGTCGGAGACATGGAAAGTGTGTCTTTTTTTTGTTTTTTGCTACCTGGACCTTAGAAAATTCGAGGACTGATGCGTTCCGATGACATGCATTTAAACAATGTTCGATAACTGTCCACGGTAGACGGCCATGAAAATGTCACGATCTGGGTCGCAAGAAAAAAAGCAAAAAGCAAACAAAACAAAAAAACAACAACACTATCCTGTACAATTTGCCATTTAACGTGCATGTGAAAGGAGAAAGTAGCTTGCTTCATCGATGAAGCATTGGCAAATGGCTGATTGTTACGGAAAAGTTTTAAAAAAAGGTCAAAAGAAAGGTAAGAACGAGGAGAGATAGGGAGGGGAAGGCGCAGACAGGTTGAAATAATGGGCTGGCTTTCTTATAACCGGCCGTTGGTTTACATCATATTAATCAGTCTAGTCTGTCACTCATAACCAACCGTTGGTTTGCGACATATTAATCAGTCTAGTCTGTCACTCATAACCGACCGTTGGTTTACGACGTATTAATCAGTCTAGTCTGTCACTCATAACCGACCGTTGGTTTACGACATATTAATCAGTATAGTCTGTCACTCATAACCAGCCGTTGGTTTACGTCATATTAATCAGTCTAGTCTGTCACTCAGGCAAGATTCATCCCCCCTTCTCTCCCATCCCCACTCTCTCTCTGTCTGGCTGCCTGCCTGCCTGCCTGCCTGCCTCTCTCTCTCTCTCTCTCTCTCTCTCTCTCTCACATCCGTGGCTTGGTGTTCCTGTGCGGTGTGTCATGGAGAAGCCTAGTTGGGACATGGAGTTGTCGATTGCAGGCATCTCGTCTTTCAAGCAAGGGGACGGGTGTTGACTTTTCCTCCTCGTTATATTACTGTGGCTGGAAAGTGATGTTGAGGGGGGGGGGGGGGGGGGGGGGAAGAGGGGAGGGGGGGAGGGACGGAGAGGTGGAGGGAGGAAGGTGGAGGTAAGGAGACAAAGGAGGTGCGCGGCGGTGGGAGGGAGGGAAGGGGAGGGAGGAAGGCACGCTGCCGTTCTGGGATTGGGCGAAGGCACCACCCTCACGCTTCCTCCCCCTCCCCCTCTTTTTTCACCCCCCCCTTCTCCCACTCCCTCTCTTATCTCGCCTCCCCCCCCCCCCCACCTCCCCCTGCCTTTTCCTACAACTTCTCTCCTTGTCTAGGCGGCGCAGGTTAACTCTGCCCCCCCCCCCATCCCCCTCCCACCTCGGTCGTCTCCCTTCCCGCGGCGCGGTGTTTCCCCTCCCTCCTCTCTTCCTGTCTTGAAAGTTCGTGGAGGTTTGAGGACTTCAGTTCTTTACGAGTGTGAAGACTTGAAGCCCGGCTTTAGGCCCAATCCTCTGGGGTTTTTTTTTGTATGTGCCGCGTGCACAGTGTTACTTTTTTCTTTTTGTTTTCTTTAGACTTTTACCGTTAGTAATCAGTACCTGGAAAAAGGCCTGGCTTTACTTTCACAGTACCGGTTGTTGGTATCGATCCAAGAGTGTTTTTTTTTTTCTTCTTCTTCTTCCGCCTGTGGAACTCGTTAGCGGTATCGTGTTTTTCTGTCCCGAGCGCACGTGGCCTGTTGTGACTCGAGAGATCGAGTAGCGAGGGGGACAAGAGGCGAATGACGCGACGTGCTGCCAGTTCCCGCTGCAAGCACTGCTGTTTCTGGGTGCAGGCGTTGTCTGTCACTGTCATGCTTTGGGCTCTGATGTCAATCGAAGTTCAGTCGTGCTAAACCGACGGGCTGCTCTGTGGTGGCGGGGAGTGAGCAGCGCTTGCTCATGAAGTGACTCGACGACTCCCGAAGGCCACATCGATTTTGAAGAAGCCGCAAGGTATTGCATGTGCGCACCACAGCAAGTCCCTTTTTTTTTCTGGATTTCTGGCGTGGAGGGTGAGCGCGTGGCGCGGGGCTGAGAAACTTCCGAGCGGATGGTGATGGAAGTGGGATGGTGAAAGACTAGGCCCACAAGTCCGAGAGCGAAGTGAAGGAATGCCTGTTGCCACACGTGACGGACCGTGTTCCCAGTGCGGGGCAACATTTCGCCTTCTCCATGGTCGTTGTCACCCCGGTCCTGTGGTGAGGGTCAGTGAGGAGGCCAGCGGCCGGTGAGGACAGGTGTGTGTGTGTGTGTGTGTGTGTGTGTGTGTGTGTGTGTGTGTGTGTGTGTGTGTGTGTGAGAGAGAGAGAGAGAGAGAGAGAGAGAGACTTACCTGGGGAGGTGGGGGAACAGACCTGAGCAGGGTGTCGGGTGGAATTGTTGCCCTCTGTGCATGGCCAAGGCGAGGATGAAGGCTTTGGACACTGCGGCCTGCAGCCCCCTCTCCCGCCCCGTGTCCTCGGAGCACCTGCCGGGACCCCAGCCCGGGGGCGAGGCCGAGGCGACGGAACCCGGCCCGTCATCGCGGCATCTGCTTCTCCCAACGACGCCCACCTCCCAGCCTCTGCCGCGCTCCCCCACCACCCCCACCACCACCACCACCACCACCCGCTCCCACGACGGCGACGGCAGTAGCAGCCACACCCGCCACCCGACTCCCACGAGCTCTGCCGCCGTGGAGCCGTGCTGGGAGCGCCACCGGGACCTGGCCGCCACGCCGCCACCCGGGTCGAAGGCAACACCGACGACGACAAGCACAACGACGACAGCAGGGCGGGCGGGGAAGGGTGCCGGTCGTCTTCATGAACACTCTGACGGTGCTGGAGTCGCTGGTGCTGCTCCCACCACCTCGCTACCTGGAGGCAGCAGCGCTTCCGCCAAGGCTGCCTCCTGCTCCTCCTCCTCCTGTGACGTGATGCTAGGGAGGTACCACCACCACCACCACCACCACCACCACCACCGCCGGTTTCCCAGTGAAGAGGAGGGTGGGCGTCTTCCTCTCCCGCGTCCCCCTCCTCCTCCGCCTCCTCCTCCGCCCCCTTCTCTCTCTGCCAGAGGTGGCTGGACCCCCGCGGGCAAGGACCCTTACCCCCGCGCCTTCCCGCACCCCCCCTGGGGCCTGGACCCTTTCGCCACCAGCGCCGGCCCCTGCAGCGACGCCACCGCCGCCTACATGGGCGCCAAGGATCGCCTGTCGCACCCCCATCCTCACCACCTGCACGCTGCTGCTGCTGCCGCCGCCGCCGCCGCCGCCGCCGCTTACAGTCACCACCAGAGGTACCCGGAGAGCGGGGCCCCACTCGGCGGTTATCTGTCGTCCCAGGAGGGGCAGGGCTACTTCCCCCACCAGCCCCTCCACCCCCACCCCCATCCTGCCGCCTCCTCCTCCTCCTCCTCCTCTTCCTCCACACGTTATCACGGGATTAGTCGCGAGGCCAGTAGCTCTCCCCCGCGCTGGTCTCCTTCCAAAGGTCTCAGACAGGTAGGTGTCAGGACTCGGAGAAAGGGGGGGGGGGGGGGGGGGGGGGGGGGGGGGGGGGAGAGGAGAAAGGATGTAGGGGCAGAGTGTTAGACTTGATTGTTCACGTGTTGTCTACCTTGTGCTCAGAGAAAGGATGCAGGGCTAGAGTATTATGGTTTGATTGTTCACTTAGTGCCTACCTTGTGCTCAGTATTTCATGGTCGTACTTGATTCAACATTAATGTGACAAGCTGCGGTGGCAGATTTTCTTTTTTTGAACACTAATCCCCTGGGGTGACAGGGACAGATTTTGTTAAAAACAAACAGCCTGCCAAGCAAGCAACCAACAAATCCAAAAGCCCAACCTCTGAGGTGTGACTGTTGACCGACGTGACGTAAGGACACGGAAGGTTG
>CM065721.1:31367371-31374871 GCA_033310375.1 Conus canariensis | reverse complement strand
AATAAACAAAATGGTCGGATGCGTTCTCTCTTCGATATAAGCAAACATCTTCTCACGCTCGCATACAGTGACTCCTTGAGTAACAGGGAAAAGAAAACCCTCAAGCAATGAGAAAAAAAGCGCTTAAACAAAGCTTACACACACATATACACACGCACGCACGCACGCACGCACGCACGCACGCACACACACACACACACACACACACACACACACACACACACACACACACACACACACACACACACAATCAAGCAGGGGAGGGAGGGGGGAGGGGTGGAAGGGGGAGGGTGGGAAGGTGCGTAGATGAACAGAATTTGATTCGAATTTTGAAATGAAATCGTAATTGTTATCACGAATTTGTGAGAATTTCAGTCTAAGAGAAAAAGTTGCGTCGGTAGGAGGTATTTTCACGCGCGCGCGCGCGCGCGCGCGCACCACACACACACACACACACACACATGCGCGCGCATACGCGCATACACACACACATGCGCACGCATACACGGATACACACACACACACACACACACACGCGCGCGCGCCGCGCGCGCACGCACCACACACACACACACACACACACACCACACACAAAGCTTTAATTACTCTTGTTATATTAATCAAGTTTTTTTTTTTTAAACTTCAGTCCTCTTGTTCGTGAATAACTGCGACTAACGTCGTCATAGCCCTGAAACAGTTGTCGCCATGAACTTGAACATGAATTGTTTGACTGGTGCAATTGGGACCATATTGATTTAAAGAACGCATAGAGCCAATGGGAAAAAAAAAGAAAAGACAAACAGCAGATATACACTAACATGCACATCCAAAGCCCCATCCACGTCTCCTATTCTGAACCAGAAAAAAAAAAGAGAAGAAAACCGTCAAACCTCGAAGCGAGAAAGTCACGAGTCTGTGATTGGATGGAGCCTGCATCAATGCAAAAACCGAATACAGATTTTGTGTAGAAGGTGTTTGATACATGCATGTTCCCCTCTCCCTACCCTCGCCCTCCTCCCCCCCCCCCCCTTCCCTCCCGTCCCCCTGTCCATTAGGCTAACAGTGAAGATCCGAGTAGCTAGCCTTTCAGATGAGACTCTAAGCCGAGGTCCCGTGCGCCCGGTACACTTAGCACAGTTAAAGGCAACAAGGGAGTTGCCCATGGTTACAATTCCGTGGAAAAGTCCACTTTGATAGGTAAACAAAACACAGGCCGACAGAAAAGGGGAACTAAAGGCCGGCGCTGGACCAATGCAAGGCACTGTACCTGCTGGGGAGAGTGGCCCGCCCATTGTCCATTCAGGCAATGTGTGACTACGAAGTTGTGCAAGTTAAACTTGAAAACTGCTGCACGGAGCATGGCTGTGAAAAAAAAAAAAGGTTAGAAAGTCCCATAGCGCAATAGCCATGGGGGATAGTGAACTGTTGAAAAAAGTTCACCGTGTTCGGCACTATGAAAGGCGGAGCCTGACTTAACTTTCCTCCGCGGGAAGCCTCCCTGAACTAAATCAAGTACCCATTCACCGCTGGATGGACGGAGAGGAAACCCTGTCAAAATCAGCGATTCGAACTCGCGACCGCAAGCCCCCAACCGAACGGCTCTGCGTCTTGACTGGGGGGAAGGGAGGGGGTGGGGGTTGGGGTGGGGGGGGGGGGGGTCAACGTGGATAAGCTAAATAGCGCCTTTGAATAAAAACCGAAGATCTGGGATCCCCCCCCCCCCCCCCCCAAAAAAAAAAAAAAAAAAAAAAAAAAAAACCTGCTGGCCGTTCAAATAGGGTAAAGTGGGTGATAGCTTACAGCCGTGAGAAGCAGAGAAGCAGTTGACAAAGAAAGGGCACTGCGTGCACTTTACTACCTCCCCACCAGGGCAGCACTACATCACCAATAACGGCGAGGACCCCTGGCGTGATGACTGGTGGTCGGCTGCGCTGTAAACAACATGACGTGACTTGATTAGTGTTTATTTTGGGGGAAAGTGGGCTATGGTTTTTGTGACCAGTTGAATAAACCAACGCAACAGGACATGGAAGGTTCCGTTTCACTGTCAATTTTGAATTGACTTATATGTAATCCCCTCCACCCCCACTCCCCATCCCCTTTACACTAGTCCCTTCTCTCCGTTATCCCCCCACCTCCACCCCGCCACCCCACCACGCACCCACCCTCACACAAGCCCTATCCCCACCCTCGCCCCCAGTGGACAAAAAAAAAAAGAAAAAAAAAAGAAAGGCTGAATTCGTTGAAAACAGAAGAAACATTAAGGTTAGATATTTGGAGAGTCAAAACATCGGCGCTTTTTAACTAGTCCTATATGTTGCTCTGCATCTGTGCAATAAGCTATCAGCGTTTTATTTTCTGAACAGTTGGACTAAATTTGCAGATGGTCAGTTACCTGGAGCATGCGTGGGTGGGGGTTGGGGGCTGTGTGGAAACCAATAATCGGCTTTCTTACGAATCGATTTTTATTAGTTTGTCGGTGCTACTTTTCTTCTTTTTTTTTCTTGATATATTTTCTTTAAAAAATCAGTTTTATAAAACGTGGAACAAGTAATTTGCCCAAACAGTGAAAGCGAGGACAACGTGAAATTATGGTGCTGTAGTTGAACTGGGTTTCTCAAGGGATCGTCACTCGAGAGAATTCGCTGAAAGTGGATCAGTCACATTCACATATATAGGAGTAATCCGTGATGGCACACACACACGCACGCACGCACGCCTAACTGAAATATACAGCGACTGGCTTGAAGTCATTTGTGTTTGTGTGTGTGTGTGTGTGTGTGTGTGTGTGTGTGTGTGTGTGTGTGTGTGTGTCTAAAGCGAAAATACAAATGCACACACATAACCATGTACAAAGAAACGCTTATTTAATACACAGACCGAAACAGGAGTGAAGAGTTGACAAATAAGTCTTGTGCAGACGTCAGAAATAGCAGACCTAAAAATGCACCCCAACAATATTTCCCAGGCGGCAGACGGCGGGAGATGGTGTCTCCGGCATGTCGTCGTCTATACGATTTTTTTTTGTTTTTGTTTTTTGCGCCTCAGCCGACTGACTGCTCACATTCGGGTTGTTGACAAACTAACCGTTGTGTATCGAAGCGATGTGCGCCATGTGTCGCCTAGCCCTTCACTTCATTCAGCATTCTGATCACGTGGGGGCTATTTTCCGCCTTTGATAGGCCACTGGCGGGTGTGCAAGGGAGGGAAGTGGTGCAGGTGGTGCAGTCACTCCAGATCAGGCTGTATCGTCGTCCGTGATGAACGGGGCCACTCTGATCATCGGTTGAGATCCTGATGAGTATTTTGCTGGTCGAAACAGTATCCTCGCCCTCTGGAGATTCTCCACTAGTAATGTCCCTTTTTTTTTTCTCCCTTCTCTTTGTTCGGTTTCTTTGTTGTTTGAAATGTTGTTTTGATTCGGTCTTCTTCGTTGTTGTTATTGTTGTTTTGTTCTTCTTTCTTGTTGTCGTTGTTTTGTTCTGCCTGTTCAGTGTTGTTTTGTTCTGCCTGTTCATGTTGTTTTGTTTACCTGTTCAGTGTTGTTCGTTCTGCTGTTCAGTGTTGTTTTGTTCTGCCTGTTCAGTGTTGTTTCGTTCTGCCTGTTCAATGTTGTTTTTTTGTTCTGCCTGTTCAGTGTTGTTTTTATTCTGCCTGTTCAGTGTTGTTTTATTCTGCCTGTTCAGTGTTGTTTCGTTCTGCCTGTTCAATGTTGTTTTGTTCTGCCTGTTCAGTGTTGTTTCGTTCTTCCTGTTCAGTGTTGTTTCGTTCTGCCTGTTCAGTGTTGTTTTGTTCTGCCTGTTCAGTGTTGTTTCGTTCTTCCTGTTCAGTGTTGTTTTGTTCTTCCTGTTCAGTGTTGTTTCGTTCTTCCTGTTCAATGTTGTTTTGTTCTGCCTGTTCAGTGTTGTTTTTGTTCTGCCTGTTCAGTGTTGTTTTGTTCTGCCTGTTCAGTGTTGTTTCGTTCTTCCTGTTCAGTGTTATTCATTCTGCCTGTTCAATGTTGTTTTGTTCTGCCTGTTCAATGTTGTTTTGTTCTGCCTGTTCAGTGTTGTTTCGTTCTTCCTGTTCAATGTTGTTTGTTCTGCCTGTTCAATGTTGTTTTGTTCTGCCTGTTCAGTGTTGTTTCATTCTTCCTGTTCAGTGTTGTTTTGTTCTGCCTGTTCAGTGTTGTTTTGTTCTGCCTGTTCAGTGTTGTTTTGTTCTGCCTGTTCAGTGTTGTTTTGTTCTGCCTGTTCAGTGTTTGTTTCGTTCTGCCTGTTCAGTGTTGTTTTTTGTTCTGCCTGTTCATGTTGTTTTCTTCTGCCTGTTCAGTGTTGTTTCGTTCTTCCTGTTCAATGTTGTTTTCTTCTGCCTGTTCAGTGTTGTTTTATTCTGCCTGTTCAGTGTTGTTTTGTTCTGCCTGTTCAGTGTTGTTTTGTTCTGCCTGTTCAGTGTTGTTTTGTTCTGCCTGTTCAATGTTGTTTTGTTCTGCCTGTTCAATGTTGTTTTGTTCTGCCTGTTCAATGTTGTTTCATTCTGCCTGTTTCTTTTCAGTTCATTGCTGTTCTGTTTTGCCTTTGATTTGTTGTTGTTTAGGCCTGCTGTTGTTTTTTTTTTCCTTTGTCGTTTCTAAATTGTTGTTCTGTCTTCTTTTTTGTCGTTTGTTGTTGTTTGGTTCTGTCTTTGTTGTTTGTTGTTATTGTTGTGTTCTGTCTCCGTAGTTGTTGTTATTGTTGCTTTGCTCTGCCTTCTTCTTTGTTATTGTTGTTGTTTGTTTTGTCTTCGTCTTTGTTGTTGTTCTTGTCCTTTTGTTCTGATTTCTTCTTCTTCTGTGTGTGTGTGTGTGTGTGTGTGTGTGTGTGTGTGTGTGTGGTGTGTGTGTCTTCTTCATTGTTGCATTTATTGTTATTTTGTTCTGCCTTCTTCTTTGCTTTTGCTGTTGTTTTGTTCCGTCTTCTTATGTGTTGTTTTTGTTGTTGCCACCTGCCAACTCCTTTGTTCTTGTTTTGTCCCTCCGTCCTTGTTGTTTTGTCTAGCATTCTTGTTTGTTTTTTCTCGCCAACCCCTTTTAGTTCTCCGACGTTTCCGCTTCTCTGTCTTCCGGTCCAGTAGTCTTAATATTAAAAGAAAGTTTTGGATGAGAATGTGTGTGTGTGTGTGTGTGTGTGTGTGTGTGTGTGTGTGTGTGTGTGTGTGTGCTTGTGGTGTGTGCATGCGTGCGTGTGCGTGCGCGCCCGCGCGCGCGCGCGCGTATGTGTGTGTGTGCTGTCTCTGAGATGAGGCTTCACATTCTGGTTGCTTACCTCATTTCCTTTTCTCTTATATAGACTTTCCTATAGGAAAGTTTCACTGGCTGCTGTGTTTGTAGGTCTTCGTTTTGTTTTTTTAACCCATTTTTTTGACGTCGCGATGAATACCATTCCGATCGAGACTTAAATCAGACTTGAGACTTTTTTTTTTTTTTTAGGTTCACCTCGAATTCAGGCTTTTCCCCTGTCTGCAGAGAAAAAAACAAAAACAAACTTGGGTGGAATGTGTAAGATAAAGACCATTAAGTTTCAAGTTCACGGACGAATCCATTATTCTGTTCCAGTTCGATTGTGAAGGCTTCTGCCAGCAACCTCTGCATTCACTGGGACAAAAGAAAGAAGTCTGTGGGCTAGAAATGTTTCAAAGGCTGAGCAGAGAAGAATGCTCACGAAACATTGACAACACTGCAGAGAAGGGGGAGGGGGGGGGGGGGGGGTGAATCGGAATTTAGAAAGTAGATGGTTATGAGCATGCCAGTAAACTCAAAATAGTTAGCCAAACGCTAGAGGCATAGGAAGGGAGTGGGGGACTTGGAGGAGGGGGTGGGGGTGGGGGACTTCACTGTGGGGGGGGGGGGGGGAGGGGAGGGGGCTTCATTCCCTGACCCCTTGAGGCCATTGCCCCTGCAGCCCAACCAGGATTCAATGCCGGCTTATGGACAGGGTGAATTTTCTTTGCTTTTTCTTCTTCTTCTTCTTTTTTTCTTCTTCAAATTTCACTTGCTCAGGTCTCAGGTCTGTTAACAGGTCCGATTCTTTGTTTTTTTTTTTTTTTCCTCCGAAACACTCGGAAGCTTTCCAGAATTCGTCCTAAATTGAAACTCTCTAAAATTCGTCCCAAATTGAAACTCTCCAAAATTCGTCCCAAATTGAAACTCTCCAAAATTCTAGAAGAGACATGCAGATCTTCTTCGAAACTCCCCCCCCCCCCCTCTCTCTCTCTCTCTCTCTCCCTTCTAAGCTCCATCCCTTCCCTGCCCAATCCGACGTCAGCCCCCACCCACTTCCCACCCTCACTCCTCACACACACACACACACACACACACACACACACACACACACACACACACACACACAAAAGCACACACACACACACACACATACACACACACACACACACACACACACACACACACACACACACACACACACACACACTCACGCACACACACACGCACACACACACACACACACACGCACTCTCTCTCCCTCTCTCCTCTCTCTCTCTCTCTCTCTCTCTCTCGCACGACACACACACACACACACACACACACACACACACACACACACACACACACACACACACACAGAATACATGTTGGCATGCCAGGGTAGGGGTGGGGGAGCCTCTTTCAATGTAACAGCTGTCCCTCCTTGAAGTTTACAGCCATTGACATCCTCTTTTTTGTCAATCTTTTTGACTTTGTCTTTTTTGTCTTTGTCTTTCTTTGCTATCCATTTGCTGTATTTATGTCTCTGTCATCTCTGTACCTGCCTTTGGTGTGGAAACTTTCTTACACTTACACCTGGTCACAGTGTATGACCGGCTAGCTGTTTGGTTGTAATCAGGCGATCAGGTAGTGAACATTGTACACAAGGTCCATGAGTGGCACTGCTGTCCGTTCAGCAGTCATTATGCCCACATGGCTTTATCTCTGTCGGTCTTTGTCCGTCCGTCCGTCTGTCTGTCTGCCTGCCTGTCTGTCTGTCTGCCTGCCTGTCTGTCTGTCTGTCTGTCTGCATGTGTGTGTGTGTTGTTACATTTAAATGTTTTCCGTTGATTATTGTTTTTGTTTGTTTGTTTGCTTTACTTTGGGATGAATGTTACGAATGCCTTAGTGGTGTGTTTCATTTTAAGTCTAGGGTGTGATCTTTTTCAAGTTCTCACCTGTTTAGAGTGTGGCCTCCCCCACCCCCCACCCCTAAACGTGTGACGGCTCTGAAAAGGCTCTGAAGGGGGAAGGGGTTAAACGCGCTGTCTTTATCGTTGTTGATACTCTGTTAGATATGAAGGGTTAACGGGTAAATGCATTGTCTTTTTCATAGTTGATACTCTGTTAGGTATGAAGGGGGAAGGTGTAAACGCACACTGTCTTTTTCATATTTAATACTATGTTACATATAAAAGGGGAGGGGGTGAACGTACTGTCTTTTTCATAGCAAATACTATGTTAGATGCGAAGGGGAAGGGGTAAACAAACGTCAGAAAACC
>CM065721.1:31362371-31364871 GCA_033310375.1 Conus canariensis | reverse complement strand
GGATTATGACAGAGTGTAGTGGTGAATCTCACGGACTGATTGCCGCGTTTGTTTGTTTGTTGTTGTTTCCTCCCCCCCCCCCCCCCCACCCCCTTTTGGTCGTTTATCTTATGTTGTTTGTTTGTTTTGTTTTTGTTTAACATGGAGTTTTGCTGTATATCTGGTTTCTTTATGACATGCTTTCACTCCCTTTATGTGGTCGGTCTGCTGGGATGTGGACAACAGGAAAAATGAAAAGAATGATGTCTGTTGTCAGTGTGTCTAGTTAAACATACGTCAAGGTTAGGCTGGGGGGAAAAAGTACTAATTTTAAATTCTGAGTGGCTCATCAAAGACTGAAAGAAAGAATTGTCTGTTCTTTTGTTTTAATCACTGCATTAAACAAACAAACTAACTAACTAACTAAAAACCCTAAAACTTTGAAGAAGTAATGCATTGTGTTACTCTGTTTCCATATCAGTGGTCACTAAGAAGCATGGTTTGTGTATTTTGTTTGCTTCACACCAGAAAACTGAAAAACACAAAATAACGCTTCTTCCATCGTCCCCAATGACTAACATACAAGCAATACAAAAGAGTAGTTCTTCTGAGGCCTGTAACGAGTATCACTACATGAAACAAAACAGTACTTCTCCCCTGATTCTGACAAGCCACACACATAAAACAGAAAACAGTAGGGAATTTCTCCCCTGATCTCTGATAAGCAGCGAACGTGACACACGAAACAGATCCTCTTGTCTGGTCTCTGACGAGTAACACACATGAAAAACAAAACAGTATTTTTCACCTGGTCTCTGACGTGTAACATACATGAAACACAAAACAGTACTTCTCACCTGGTCTCTGACGTGTAACATACATGAAACACAAAACAGTACTTCTCACCTGGTTTCTGACGTGTAACATACATGAAACACAAAACAGTACTTTTCACCTGGTCTCTGACGAGTAACACACATGAAACACAAAACAGTACTTTTCACCTGGTCTCTGACGAGTAACACACATGAAACACAAAACAGTACTTTTCACCTGGTCTCTGACGAGTAACACATACGAAACACCAAACGGTACTTCTCATCTGGTATCTGACGTGTATCATACAAGAAACACAAAACAGTACTTCTCACCTGGTATTCGATGAGTAACATTCATGAAACACAAAACAGTACTTCTCACCTAGTATTCGATGAGTAACATTCATGAAACATAAAACAGTACTTCAGATATTTCAGTCGTTGGCCTGCGCTTGTTTTTTTCCCCCACTATTAGATTGTTCGTCTATGTATTTGTCTGACTTTATTCAAGTTTAAAAGGCTGTGCCAGTCTTGAATAAAAGTTACTCTGTATTAGGTTTTCTTACGGGAGCAAAAAATACCCAACTTGTTTACTGTTTATCGTTTACTGTTCCCTGCCTCATTTCATTTCCGATTTTGAAAAAAAAAAGGTTTTGTGTATTATGATTGTTTCACATCGGAGACCTTGAAAATGTTTTTTGTTTTATATGTATTCCTCATCAGATCAGGGACAGACGCAGTATTACGTGTTTCATATGTGTGTGTGTGTGTGTGTGTGTGTGTGTGTGTGTGTGGGGTGTTTACTAGAGACCAGGGGAGATGCAATGTTATGTGTTCGATGTTTATTACTCGTCAGAGATCCAGGGAAGAGGTGCCGTTTTGTGTTTTATGTTTATTGCTCATCAGAGACGGGATGTTTTGTGTTTGTTGTTAGCTGTTCGTCAGAAACCAGGTGAGAAGTACTGTTTTATGTTTCATGAATGTTACTCATCGAATACCAGGTGAGAAGTACTGTTTTGTGTTTCATGAATGTTACTCATCGAATACCAGGTGAGAAGTACTGTTTTGTGTTTCTTGTATGATACACGTCAGATACCAGATGAGAAGTACCGTTTGGTGTTTCGTATGTGTTACTCGTCAGAGACCAGGTGAAAAGTACTGTTTTGTGTTTCATGTGTGTTACTCGTCAGAGACCAGGTGAAAAGTACTGTTTTGTGTTTCATGTGTGTTACTCGTCAGAGACCAGGTGAAAAGTACTGTTTTGTGTTTCATGTATGTTACACGACAGAGACCAGGTGAAAAGTACTGTTTTGTGTTTCATGTATGTTACACGTCAGAGACCAGGTGAGAAGTACTGTTTTGTGTTTCATGTATGTTACACGTCAGAGACCAGGTGAAAAATACTGTTTTGTTTTTCATGTGTGTTACTCGTCAGAGACCAGACAAGAGGATCTGTTTCGTGTGTCACGTTCGCTGCTTATCAGAGATCAGGGGAGAAATTCCCTACTGTTTTCTGTTTCATGTGTGTGGCTTGTCAGAATCAGGGGAGAAGTACTGTTTTGTTTCATGTAGTGATACTCGTTACAGGCCTCAGAAGAACTACTCTTTTGTATTGCTTGTATGTTAGTCATTGGGGACGATGGAAGAAGCGTTATTTGGTGTTTGATGTGTGATACTCTCTAGAGACCAGGGAAGAAGTATTG
>CM065721.1:31347371-31357371 GCA_033310375.1 Conus canariensis | reverse complement strand
TGCCATGGCTTGTGTGGTCAGTTTGACAAGAAACAACATGAACTGCTGATAGGGGGCGTTCGGCATCATCCTCGTGAACGTCTGTATGCAGAGGCTGGGAAACCATCGCTCCTCAACCAAAACTGAACTATTGTTTGAACCTCTTCGCTGAACCTCAAAACCATGCTTAAGACCGTGTTCTTAATCCGAAATTGCACAAGAAGTTTGAAGACAACCCGAGTTCCATCTTACCCGTAGGAATCCGTATTCTTCACCATCTGAACTAGGCAGACATAGACCTTGGAGTCTTGTTTACAGACCTTTTCGTCGAAGTGTGTTAAAAATGTCCATCCTTTCAAAGAATATTTACGGCTAGATCCAAGTCAAGGAGTTGCCTCTGTTGCGTATTGCTCAACAGCTCCCTACTATTAGAAATGTTCAAAACACATTCCCTCAGACAGTTCGGTCTCCACTGCAGAGCTCACAGCGTTGGTCCTGGTTCTTCAAATGGTCTTTAAATAGATCCCAAACATTTTCTCTTTCGCTCTGACTCACTTTCTGCTTCAGAAGCCAGTGCTGACCGTAAACCTCAGCGCCCGAATTTCTTTGAACTGCACACTTCTCTGAATTCTAATGGTTACGGCATAGTTTTTACGGTGGTTCTCCATCATGGCAGCGGCATTCAAGGCAATGAGGTGGTTGATCCACTGGCCAAGAATGCCACAAAGAAAGAATAGGCCCTAGTGACGACTCTTATCCCTGGCACTGATCTGAAACCAAAAGTCAGACTTACATCAGAGATCTCAGGCAAGAGGACTGGAACGTGCACATGGACAGCAAACTCATTCAGATCCACCCACATCTTAAGAGTTTTCGCCGTGGCCGTGAAGAAGGAACAGTTTTGTGTCGTTTACACAGACACCACTCCTTTTACGCCCACTTGTATTGTTTAAAAGGTGAAGAAGCTCCGTTGTGCATTCTGTGTGATGTACCACTCAGTGTAACACATCTTATATAGTGTTGAGACTTGCATGATTCAGATATTAACAGCTTGCAGCAAACTTCATGGAAACCTTGTGTAGAGATGTTCCGCCTAATGTGAATTATTTTAGTTCCTGAAATAATTTTCATCTAATTTTTTCTTCTTCTTTTTTTTTTTTACGGAAAAGAAGATTATTTTTATTTTATTTTATTTATTTATTTATTTATTTTTTGCGCGCGCGGTTTACAGATGTTCTGTGTGTGTGTGTGTGTGTGTGTGTGTGTGTGTGTGTGTGTGTGTGTGTGTGTCTCTGTCTCTGTCTGTCGGTTTGTCGTCTGTCTGTCTGTCTGTCTGTCTGTCTGTCTCTCTCTCTCTCTCTCTCTCCTCTCTCTCTCTCTCTCTCTCTCTCTCTCTCTCTCTCTCATGTCCATCCGTTTAGGAAATGGACCCTGACCAGCTGACAGCCCGGATATGAGCCCTTGAGGTGGGCAGGGAGTATGAGCAACATGAATTGGATCGAGCTGAAGTATAGACCGGTCAGCCGCAAAGGCCTCATCAAATTGGAAGTAGCATTGGATTTGTCTCATTAAACATGTGTAAGATTTATCTCTGTAACAAGAAAAACTACAGACGGGAAGAAGCTTTCTACATTTTGTGTTGATCTTCTTTCGTGTCGGTAGATTATTTTTGTCTTAAAGGGAAGGATGTAGACAATGCCTCGTGTGTTTTAGAGTGTCATTTGATATATATATATATATATATATATATATATATATATATATATATATAATATTGTGTGTGTGTGTGTGTGTGTGTGTGTGTGGTGTGTGTGTGTGTGTGTGTGTATTTTTCTGTTTATTTGCCTGCTTACTGCATCAGTCCTTACTTGAATAATGTGCTGTTGCCGACGACTTTGTTTCTTACTGATGTAATTATTTTATTTCTTTATTTATTTTTGTCGTCGTAACTTACGGTTACGAAACCTGAAGAATTCAGTTTTTGTTGTTGATTAGATCATGAGAACAGCGAGTCCGACAGGCACATCAGCAGCCTATTTTAAACTTACTTAGTGTCCAGTTTGTAAGGACAGGAGCAGTGCCTTCAAATGCCAGAACAAGATCTTGTGTGTGTGTGTGTGTGTGTGTGTGTGTGTGTGTGTGTGTGTGTGTGTGTGTGTGTGTGTGTGCGTGCGTGCGTGCGTGCGTGTGAGCGAGCGAGCGAGCGCGTACTTCCTTCTAAGGCTTCAAATAGCGAGTGTTAAACAGGCGCTGGAAGGTAAATACTTTGGTTATTGTGGCTCTCTATCGGTCTTTCTTTGTATAGATAGAGATATATCTGCCCTATAGCCTTTTATTTTTCTTACCGTTCCTGTCTGTCTACCCATCTTTCTGTCTTTCTTAGTCACTCTCTGTCTCTTCTCTTTGATGCTCGAATACACATGCACACACACACCACACACACACACACACACACACACACACCACACACACACACGCACGCACACACACACACACACACACACACACACACACACACACACACACACACACAGAGCTTTCAATTTAAGTGCACCCAGAAAATGGTGGAAAAAGCAGTATTCTGTGTGAGCTTGTTTAACACTTAATCCTCCGCCACCTAGTGTAGAATTAATGATACCGTCTGTAGCTTCACCCTGGCTTTCAAACTCAGTAACAACTGACTGAACAGATGAAAACTATTATGGACATTTTGTCGTCTCCCACTAACGAACTGCGCGCGCGCGCGCGAGAAAGAGAGAGAGAGAGAGAGAGAGAGAGAGAGAGAGAGAGAGGAGAGAGAGAGAAGCGAGCGCACACACACACACACACACACACACACACACACACACATATATATATATTCCTACGCCGAGATGGCGAATTAGCTAATAGGTCTCCAGCCGAGAAAGTAGGAAAAGAAATCCGACATGACCAAATCAAAGATTGCAGCAGAAACAGCAAGACATCATAAGGCATCTAAGCCATTGACGCTTGTTAAGAAGGCCATTGTGAAACTTCACGACACCTCGTACTGTGTTGAAACTGGAAATGAAGAAAGCATATCGACGAAACCGGCAACCTTGACTGTTGCTTGGCATCACAACCATCAGCCAGAACCAACACCACCAGCAGTCTTATGCGGATTTTCTATGGAGGCGCTCAGTGAGATCAAGAAGCCGAAAGAACTCGTACGGAAAATGGACCAGAAGATAGTATTCAGCCCCACAGATCATAGGCCTACTGCAAGAAGAACGAAACCAATCAGCGACGCGGAAGGACACCACCGCACGGACACAGCAGCAGGCAGAGAGAAAAAAAAAGCACACCAATCCATCAGTTAAAAAAACGAGGCCGACCACGTCGGAGGCCACGGTGAGTGCAACACTCATTCAACGTTGACCAATTAATACACTTCCAATGCCGTCGTTGGAAAAATCTCTTCTTAAAGCAAAAAAAAAAAAAAAAAAAAAAAAAAAAAGTAAACATGAAACAACCGGCATAGAAGGTGATGTCATAAAAAAAAAAAAAAAATGACGTCTGTTCTTTGAAAAAAAAAAATGAAAAGATTTTTTTTTTTAATTTTTTTTTTATTTATTTTTTTTTTAGCCTACTCCAGAGACGCTCCGCGTGCGCTGCTTCTCAGTACCTTGATGATGAACAGGGTGGATGGAAGACGCTTCCGTCTTTCTTATGGCTTACAAGTCGCCGCATGAAAAGTACACAAAACGGAAGAATGCGAGACGAAGACAGATAAAGCAAAAGAGAATCTTTTTCCAGGACCTAACTGCGTAACGTTGCACGTGGGACTAAAATGATTCAAAAGGCAAAAGATCTTCATGCATGGAGCACAAACATGCAATAACGGGTTCAAAACGTATACCCGAGGCGTTCAAGACCGCTAAGACAGATTAAGTATTGGAAGTGACTTTTAATGCTCGTACACCTTTTTTGGGATAGTAATTCTTTCCATATTAAGAGAAATAGATCGATTGACAAAATTATCGACTCTTTAAGTCTATTAATTGAACAAGGAAACGACACACGTGTCCTAGGTATTCCAGCTCACAAACCAGGAGCAATAGATCTTAATCCCCTTCCTTCGCACCAAACTGTATGGGCAAAAGAAGACGATTTATGGGAGCAGGTCATATATTCATGAAAATAACTATGTATCGGGATGTTGAGCATGGAAAATAAGTCTGCGTGATACGATACCAAAGTACAATTATACACACGCTATGCGGACAGATTAAAATAATTCTTCCAAATGCGAAAACAGGTCTATTAAACTCGGTCGGTGACATGGAAATTATGTACAGTTGAACTTTTCGTTGGCCAGTTTTGCATGCTGCAGATAACTATTCCAAAACATAATGTATTAGAACCAGGGAAACTTCTTAGAAATGTTTGGTGGAATATGATTGTGAGCTGGCAGTCAGTAAGGAGAAAGAAAAATATAACTTTGGAGTGAAAACAGGAGAGCGGTTGAGAACCGCAAGGAGATGAAAACGGTGAATAAACAAAGTAACGAAGCTGCAGGAAAGGCCCAGGAAGAACACAGGAACAACGCTGGAAATCATTTTGTAATTCTGGAATAAGAGATTATAAAGTATTAGTGAGTTTGGGGATCAGTTGTGAATCGTTTACCAATATGTCCGGTAAAACTTGAAAACAATTCTTTTTCAAATGGACTGGAGAAAGCAGAGTCCTTTGCAGGCCTGTTCGTTAAAATCAGCTGCCTGGATTGTTTGAAAGACAATGGTACAAGTTACAGAAAGCATGAACAGCAAAAGGAAACCTATCTGGTTCTGTTCCGAATACCTCTGACTGTAGTAACGCTCCACTTGCACTCCATGACATAGAGGACGTAATCAGTTCTATTCCAAATAAAAGAGTATCAGCTGGTCTTGATGCAATTTCCAACCAAATGCGGAGAAATCTTATCAGAAAACCGTATTTAGTTGTTACATAAAATATGTCACAAGTGTTGGTGTGAGGACAAATTTTAAGAAGATGAAAAAAGAAAGAAAGAAAAGAAAAGAAAAAGGAAACTGTCATAGCTTTCGTTACTAAAATTCATGCTTCAGACCCGTTGCACTAAAATCTCATATTATGTAAACCAGTGAGAAAATTGAACAGACTCCTGCATTTGTTGTTGTTGTTGTGTTGCGAAAACACAATGTGAGACTAGTAAAGTAAGCAGGTTTTCGCAAAGGTCGATTAACAATTAATATTTTAGTGAAGTATAAGCATTAAAAACAAGACGTAAGTGTGTAGTAGAGACATTTTTTGACATAATAAAAGCATTTGATGAAGTATGGCACTCTCGATTTTTTTTTTTTATTACTTCAAACAGAAATACTTTATCAAGTTATATCCAAGGGTATATTAAGGGATTGTTGTTAAATACAGAGAAATCTGAACAAGGATTGGAAACACGTTCAACAAGACGAGTCCTCGAAATGGGCATCCCTTTAGGTTCAGTTTTAGCATGCTCACTTGAACAAACATTTACCCACTCATTCACACACCTGAACAGGCACACGCACACGCACACGCACGCACGCACGCACATATACATATATAGACATACGCGCTCGCGCACACACACTACGTCTCGTCATCATAGTCCAAACCTTTTCCAAATATCCAATCCCCCACCCCACTCCCATCTTACCGTTAATCGCCACCCTAACTCCATGTTGTTGTTTTTTTATATCCAATATAACTTTGACAAAATCACGTTGAATTGAAGACAGCCAACCAACTAACCAACCAACCAGTAAACCCACACACACACACACACACACACACACACACACACACACACACACACACACACACACACAGCACGCGGCGCGGTGGTGTGTGTGTGTTTTGGTGTGTGTGTGTGTGTGTGGTGTGTGAGCATTAGCTCTACTGTTGAATGTGGATCTAGCCACGGCATTGGGTGCAACCTGTTAACGTTGTCACCTTTCTGTTCGAGTCCGACAGCGTCAGGTCAAGGGTTTTGGGCTAGGTTATGTTATGTGAGCTTACAGAAGTAGAAGTGCGACTGGGAGAGGGGAAGGGGGGGTGGGTGGGGGGGGGGAGCAGAGGGATAGTAAAAAAAAAAAAGAAAAGAAAAAGAATACTTGCGTCGTTAGTTATAACAGATCATCTGATTGTCTAAACGCTGTTAGCATTAACGTTATTATTACTTGTTACATGGAACATCCAAGCGCACATTTGAGCCTCTTTATCTTTGATCCCGCGTCTTCCTTCCTCCGATCCCTCATTCCCCATTATATAATTATGCTGTCAGAGAAACGGGTAAATCCAGTTGAACGTAATTCTCACCTACTTTAGCGCCCATAATGTTGTAACGTTTGCGAATTTTATAATGCTAATAATCAAAACATTGTTTTCCGACCAATATTTTTTTTCATTGATTTTTTGTATTTGGTGGACAGCTACTGAAAATGTTCTTTTCTGGATTTGTTTCCGGTTGCAAATGGCGATATTAACTTGCGAATTTGAGGAATAAAGAAAGAGTGACGTAACTCGATGTCAGTATCTGTTCAGTGAATGTTTTAGACGATAACGACAGCAGCAAGAACAGCAACAAAACCAACAACAATATAATGATAACAATAATAGAGGACAATGAATTTTGTTGAGGGCTTTCCTCCCAGAGAGGGAGCTCAAAGAGCTTTAACAGTGAATGTAACGCAAATGAAATCCAAAGGAAGTAGCGGAAAGGTTGGAAATACAAAGCACATCATTTTATGTTTTTTCATACACACGAACACCCCATCACACCCCTATTCTCCCGCCCCTTCTCCCCGCCTGCCTCGGCCCCCCCCCCCCCCCCCCCCCCCCCCCCCAATTACACACACAGATACGCGCGCGCGCGTACTAACAAAACTCATTTGCACACGCAGCTAAGTTCATTCACTCTCAAACAACAACATGCTGTTGGAAGATAGCACTGAATTTTGTTCATTGAAGAGGAAATTGCCCAAACGTCTGATCATTTGAAGAGAGAAACCTGTTTTCCCGAAAGTCGGTGTCAGACGATACAGTGCCGCGGATTCGTCAGTTCTACACGCAGGCCCAGATGCACATTAATTTGAAGAAATCCACCCTGAATCAGCAGACGACAAGAAGAGACGTCGCCATACCGACGAATATTCAGGGCAAGTTGACACCGTTGGCTCTATACTGGTTAGAACTGACAATGTTTAGGCACAGCAGCAAACTACATCGTTCATTGTACCCCCACCCCTTTCCACGCTTTAAAAAAAAAAAGAAAAAGAAAAAGAAGAGCAGTTTGCCGGCGGTTTGGAGCACAGACATAGTCTCTGTGGTTAGGAGTGACATTTTTCGATCTGATATTATTGATGTTCACCATAAACTTGCATCGAGACCCGGGATGTTGGCATTTGTGATGAAGAGTTGTAGAACTGTTTCTGCCTCAGAATTCCACGAAATCAAACTCAGTTAACTGTACGTACAAATTTAAAGGCATGTATTGTTTTGGAGTAAGATTTGATTTTGATCAGTCACTATATGCTGTCAACAAAAGGTGTTTTTTTTTTTAAAATACAAATTGAAGAACGGTGGGCAAGCCTGAAGTGTAAGAGCCCCGTCCGTACTCGCCGGTGTTCGATTATGGTTGTTTTTTTTTTTCAGGAAAAAAATGCAAGCTTTCATATTTCAAAGTAATTTGGACAATATTTGGCCCCCCCCCCCCCCCCCCCCCCCCCCGAATAAAAAGGTCTTTCAAAGGGACGTCATCCTTTTTTTTTTTCTTTTTAGAAGAGGTGTCAGTAAGCTGCAGGATAAGCAGTAAAGTCGGCTTGCAAATGATTGGTCTTTGAATGATTCAAACTATCTTGCCGATACATTCGTTGTGTACGTGACAATCCTACCTGTCTTTTGGCTTATGTATATTTTTACGAATTTAGAAGATAAAAGTCAGCTTTTAACAAACCTTTGTCTTACATTCATCATAACGATAGTTTATTGCATTTGTTCGTTGGCTGGGCCTTGGACGTGAATTCACATCCACAATTGAAAATTACAAACATGGTCTTTGCCTTTAGGCAAGCATCCTCCTTGGATACATAACAACACGATTGGTTGGAGCACCCAGCTAGCTGTCATCAGGTTTGAAGTTCGAGTCCCGAGTACTCCACACACACACACACACACACACACACACACACACACACACACACACACACACACACACACACAAGTATTTTTATCTTCTCATCTCACCTGCCCCCACCCCCACCCCCTCCCCCTCGGCCCACTCCTTCTCCTCTCTCCGTCCCCGCGTTCCACCCTTCCCAATTCTTCTGTTGTTCCCGTGTGCCATTGTGCTGAGTAAGAATTAAACCTATATGCAGCCAGCCAGTGCATTCTCCAGTGGATTTTGGGGAGGAGGGGTTTGGGTAGAAGGTGGGGGGGGGGGGGGGGGGGGGGGGGGGGGGGGGGGGGGGGGGGGGGGGGGGGGGGGGCGGGGTGAATTTCATACTGGGTATTTTCGTGCCAGACATAGACGTGGTGTTCAGGATCTTCCACGTGCGTTAATGTTGTACGTGCATATACACTCGTGGATGGGGAGGGTTGGGACAGGGTGCCGGAAAGGAAGGGACGGTGAGGAGGTTGTGAGTTACCAGGATCTGGGTGGAAGCGGTGGTGACCAGCCAGCGCACTGACTATTCGTCAGATGCGCCGTGTAAAATGACATGGTTTTACTGACATAACAACCACACTACCAGAACGACAACACGTAAGGCGGGCGACGAGAGAGCCCGTTTTCATGTTTTGAATCGGATGTAGTAATTTTGCGCATCCTTGCGTCCAAGAGATCAGCATTCTGCGAATTTGTGCCACAGACCTTCCAGACAGTGTCTGACCTGCATTCGGAGTTGCTTTATATACTTACTCGTTTACCTGTCCGCGTCATGGTGCTTGCAGCTCTCGAGACAGACTGGGACTGGTTTGTCTTGTTCTTCTTTTTTTCTATCTTGTGTGTGTGTGTGTGTGTGTGTGTGTGTGTGTGTGTGTGTGTGTGTGTGTTGTTTTGTTTTGTTTCTTTGTCTGTGTTTTGTTTCTTTCTTTGTTGTTGATTCATTCCCTAGACTGCGCGCGCGCGCTCACGCGTGCGTGTCTGTTTGTTTGCGCGCGCGCACCCTGCGGATTGGGGTCACTGCAGCTGAAGTCGTCACAATTTTTTGTTGTTGTAACAAATGCTGACAGTTTGGAATAGACACCATCGGCATCAGGCAAAACACATGGATTAAGTCTATGTGTTTTTTCCAACTCGATAGTTGTCGGATGATGTTAATCATGAATTGTCAAAAGGGAAGGACTTGACAACGGAAACCCAAGCGCTCAACATAAGCACACTATGCCACATATTATTATTATTATTTTATTGTTTGTAAGGGTTTTTTTGTTCATAGGGGCCAGTACAAAGGATTACTCAGCAAAATCTGCCTTATATTACAGTATAGTGCTGTTCAACACAGTACAAGATACAACACACGATAATATTCTACATCATGTTGTAGTACACCACAAAACCATGTGCAATACGGCTATAAGGCACATTTAAAATACAATGAAGGACAACTCAATGCGAGCTTAAGACGGCTTTTCTGGTTGCCTGGTGATCTTTAAGCAACATATTTATATTCAGATGATTTATTCATAATAAACCATGGCCCCAAATGAAGGGGCGTGTGAACATGTAGAGCTCAATAATTATAAACAGTTATAATACAATACGGGTCAAAATGCAAATCGTTCTCATATGTTCAAGAAAAGACAATTTCTCTAAATTTTAAAGGATTTGCACAGACACACAGAAAATGCTTTGACAACGTTTGAATCATGTGAATCCTGTGGTCGCCGACTTTTATTTTTTTGTAATCTTCTACCTTCAGCTGTGTTACTTCTAACTAATGAGTTTAAGCAACACAGCTGAAGATGGAATAAAAAAAAAAATGTAACCTGGCGATCACAG
>CM065721.1:31302371-31342371 GCA_033310375.1 Conus canariensis | reverse complement strand
GGGGGGGAAAAAAGCGTGTGCGCTAGGGCATCTGCAGAGTGGGGTCCTGTACCATAGTGCTGATCCTCACTGTACTGAAAACCAGTCGCAGTGCTGTGGTCTTCAGATTCTGGCTGACGTCCACCAGTTTCTGGGAAACATCGTCGTGGTTGTCTGTTATTGGTAAGAATCAACAGTGATTGTAGAGATGGTTCTTCAGCGTGGACTAATTCTAAAAGGAAAAAAAGAAATGTGTGCGCGCGTGTGTGTGTGCGTGCGTGCGTGCGTGCGTGTGTGTGTGAAGTTAAGCAAGGATTTAGAGGTTGGGAGTTTAGTGCTTGACGTAAGCCGGGTCATGTTGCTGCGCCTGAAAAGCCAGGTACTTCCGTTTCCGGTTGCTGCAATACGCTAAAATAGTCCGCGCTTTCGTCATGCACATCGTCTGCTGTACTGTGCACCCTCTCTCCGCTGCCACCTTTCATGAATTAAAAATCCCTGTAGATAATATCTCATAGAAAGATAGTTTCTCTTGGTCAAATATGGTCGCAGTTTCAACTGAAAAGTCAGCTTGTGTTCGTACGCTTGGTATTTGTTGAACATTTGGGACGTCTTCTGCATCGTTTCAGTTTGATCTTTGAGGGAAATAAAATATGCCATAGTAGTGCCTAGGCCTCTAAACGCCAGTTTTGCAGTGTGTCGGTTCAGTTCAGTGGTTTCAAAAAGAACAACAACAACAACAACAACAAACAACATTGAACTACTGGATTACTAAATAGGAAGCGAGCGACAGCGAAGGCACCTTGTGCTTGTGTGATTGCTTAACATTGAGACTGCGTTTCGACACGTTTTGTCATTCACTTTTTTCTTTTTCTCAACAGATGTTGAAAAAGAAAAGGGCAAAAATTCTGAGGAGACGCTACCGCTTCCATGTGTCACGCGCAACGGTGTCTCCGACAGCTACTGGAAAAAGAAAGATTGTTTTGTTGTTGTTGTTGCACGGCAGTGGTACTCGGCTGCGAGTTTATTCGTGATATTTAAGACTCCGAAAGGATTGGTAAATAGTCACCCGTCGTCGGTTTTAATCTTACGAGTGTAGTTAATGGTTATCTGTCATGGGCAGGAGTCTCATTTGGAAGGTAAGCGATTCTTCGGCTTGGAAAAAGATCTGAAGAGAGAGTATCCATCGTAAAAAAGACTCTAAAATGTTCGTTCCTTTTTGAGTTCTTTGAGGAAAAAAACGCATATTTGTTTTGAAATCGGTGTATTTTTGATTATTTGAAATGATGGTTGTGTGAACTTCCGAAAAAGAAAATGGAGGGGTGGAAGACTGACAATAGTTACCAGTCATAGCTAAGATTCCAAAGGTATTGGCCAATGATTATCCGCCGGAAATAAGATTTTTAAAAAGTTGGCAAGTGATTATCTGTTACAGATAAGATTTATAATGATTTTTGTTGTAATGGCTGTCATATATATATATATATATATATATATATATATGACAGCCATTACAACAAAAATCATTATATATATATATATATTATATATATAATGTATAGTTGTGTGTGTGTGTGTGTGTGTGTGTGTGTGTGTGTGTGTGTGTGTGTGTGTGCGCGCGCGATTTTTTTTGTTCTTTTAATGGCTGTCTCATCTGTGCCACCTCAGTGACATTAGCTTTACGCCGCTCACACGGTTCCCCGTCCACAGTCACACCCCGACTTGTCCAGCCGCAGCCCCGGCGCCTGCAGTCCACAGGGAGCGATCAGTGTCAACTCGTCTTGAGGCAACCCACCAGAGGAGACACCGCACTACTGCCGAGTCACTTCGGTGGTGTTGGATGGTGCCTGTTCTGATTCAGCATGCGCAGGACTACCACCTACTAAGCCCCTATTTGACAACAATAATTGCTTAATTGCGGGGTACTATGAGAGAGCGTCCTGTTACGGAGGGCGTCACCATGTTCGTCCAACAATCACACAAACTGGCCGATACCGGCAGCCTCAATACGAATTCATCAAGTGGGGCGCAGACGTGGAGAGGAGATCAAAACTTAGACCACTGTTAGAGCAGGGCAAGAAGGGCTATAGAATTCAAGAGGTGTTTTTGTTTTTATGCTGATCGATGAGGATGAGGAGGATGAAGGTGATGCTGTGTAGCTCCATTCCGATCTGAGAATGCATGGCAGGGCTGTACTCTACGCGGATCTTAAAGTTTTATACATTGGGTTTTCTCTCTTAGAGACTTAAAAAAGAGTGTGATGAATTGTTGTCCGTCGTAGGTAAGATCGTATAGTGATAATAAGTGGTTATCTGTCGTGGGTAAGATCTTAGAATGGTAGGTAATAAGTGGCTATCCGTCGTAGATAAGATCCTAAAGTGATGGTAAGTTGAGTCCGTGAGATCCTAAAGTGATGATAAGTGGTTATCCAGAAAGAGGTTATCCATTGTCGATAAGATCCAGAGTTATAGTAAATCGTTATCCATTATTGGTAAGTTATAGTAAGTGGTTATCCAAAGTTTGGAAGACCCAAATCTATGATAATTATCCGTCGTTGATAAGATTCTCAAATGATGGTAAGTGATTTTCTGTCGTAGCTGAAGTCGTAAAAGGATCAGTAAGCCAGTACCCATCCTAGGAATAGGTATATAGGTATTACTTATTGATTGTTACCCCTTATGTTTATGTTTCAGAGTGAATAGTAAGAGGTAAATGGTTTGATTGACGAATACGAAGATGGGTTTGCAATGACAGAAGGGATTCTTCGGGTCCTGGTTTTGCAAGAACTCGCCAAGCTTGTTCAAGACTGTGAAATGTTGACAAGATATGGCATGGAGATCAGCACCGAAAATCGGATGGCTAGCCACAACATTACTGCCGCTTCTGAGATGTATCCATAGACAGACGCGAGGAACTGTTCAATAGGTCACTTGTCTGAGATCCTTTATAGGCATTAAGGAGTTCAAACTAGAAATCCTATCAACAGCAGTAAAGACAATATCAATATTGTCCAGACTGAAACGTTTATGGAACGATAACAACATGTCCATGGAACACAAGATGAGGCTCCTGTGTGCACTGGTACAGCCCGTCTCTCTTTATCCATGTAGACGTGGACCCTGACGATGGAGAGAAGAATCTGTGCCACAGAAATGAGGTGTTACCGCAAGACAGTAAACATTAGAAATATTAATCAGGTGCGCCAAACCACAAAGCGGCACATGGGACTGACTATACGGTCTACTGACATCATTAAAAAAGGTACCTTGGCACGTCTAGGTAATATGGTGCAAAAGTCCTCCAGGGAACTGTTGAAAGAGGGATACGGAAGAGAAGGTTAACCAATCAACCAAACAACAAACAAAATCGATGGACTGACAAAAGTGCGGATTGGACAGGGAAATCATTTACAGAGACCCGGGTCTTGGCATTCAAACACAGAGGTGGAGGAATCTTATGAACATTTCTTCACGGAATTCAGGAAGAAGAAAGAGGGGAGGGGTGGGGGTAGGAGGAGGAGAAGAAAAAGAAGAAGAAGAAGAAGCGGAGAGAGAGAGAGAGAGAGAGAGAGAGAGAGGGGGGGGGGGGGTCGGGGATTGGGAGAAAGATTCCTTGTGTAGTTTTGACCTCAGATCATGGTACGGTCCACGCAGCATTGACTCGACTTAGTGACTCCGGTAATGAGGACGACTGTTGGCTAGATCGAACCTATGTCGTTTCTAAGTTCATATTTTGAATTTCATTCAAACTCAATGGCATGGAAGTCAGGAATACCATTTCAAAAGACAGTTTACCGGCGAAAGCATCTTTTACAGATGGCTACTTCTGTTTTTGTCATGTCTGATAATTCAGTTATTTGCAGGAGCTCTGTCTTGTTGTTAATTTACATTCTGTGGATTGGGATTGTGGTTTATTACATTAGGAGCGGCTGGTCCTTTGGTTACATTGATTTATTGATGTTCTGTTGTTTGTTTAAACAGAAAACAGTATGCTGTTGATTGCATGACATTTTCAGAATCGATATGAAGTTTACAATTAGGCGTGTGCTAGTGTGTGTGTATGTGTGTGCTAGTGTGTGTGTTAGTGTGTGTGTGTGTTAGTGAGAGAGAGAGAGAGAGAGAGAGAGAGAGAGAGAGAGGGGGGGCGGATGTTTATTAAGGGGGGGGGGGGAGGGAGCCCGGAGGGAAAGGGATATATTATACTTATGTTATTTACAAAGACTGTTGATACTGAGTATGTTCTATGACAGTGCCACACTTTCCACAATGTGAACGATGCGTAGTTGACTTGCGCGAATTTGTTTCTCCTAGATCGGCGTTTTTGGTTGTTCAACACACACACACACAGAGAGAGAGAGAGAGAGAGAGAGAGAGAGAGAGAGAGAGAGAGAGAACGTATGCACATACACACAAACCTGCCGATCAAAGAGAACAACAAGGTGAGACCAAAGTTAGGGGAGTACCATCGAGGCATACACTAGAACAGAGATCGGTAGGTTTGTACGTACGTATGCCCCCCCTCTCTCTCTTCTCTCTCTCTCTCTCTCTCTCTCTCTCACTCTCTCTCTCTCCGTCCCCCCTCTCTCTCTCTGTATGTGCGCGCGCGTGTGTTTTCGTATGTGTGTGTGTGTGTGTGTGTGTGCGCGCGCGCGCGCGCACATATACGAATATACGAAACGCGCACGCACGCACACACACACACACACACACACACACACACCACACAGAGTGTCAGAACATATGCACACACGTACAAAGCTACCGATCTCAGTTCTAGTAGTATATAACCTCGATGGTACTCGCGTAACTTTGGTCTCACGTTGTTGTTGTTCTCTTTGATAGCAACCTTAGCGGTGAAATGGCAGTGTGGCATTTTGGAAAGTAATGATCGCTACTGGGTTGTTCTCCATTTGCCTGGTACCGAAGCATTCCGTCAATTTTGATCTTTTTTCTATCTCCTCGTCCCCGGATTTAATCGGCATTTAGTTTTGTTCACTACTCGCATCAGCCAGAATTCTCAGTCTGGCTTTGTCTTTCTGCCTGCCTGTCCGCTTGCGTGTCTCACTGTCTCTCTGTCTCTCTCTCTGTGTTTGTCTCTCTGTCTCTGTCTTTCTCTGTATCTGTCTCTCCGTCTTTCTCTGTTTTTCTCTGTGTCTGTCTCTGTTTGTACATCCGTCTTTCTGTCTGTCTGTCAGTCAGTCATTCTGTCTGTCTGTCTGTCTGTCTGTCTGTCTACCTCTGTCTTTATCTCTGTTCTGTCTCTTCTGTCTGTCTCTTCTTTCTTCTCTGCCTCTCTCTCTCTCTCTCTGTCTCTCTCTCTCTCCTCCCCTCTCTCTCTCTCTCTCTCTCTCTCTCTCTCTCTCTGTTTCTCCCCTTCTCGCCCGTTGGTATTCTCGTTCCTCCCAGTCTTTTTTCCTTGTCTTTCTGTCATACCTGTATGTGTTTCTCTCCCCCCCCCCACCCCCCACCCCCCACCCCCCAGCCCAGCATGCAGCCCATCCCTCTTGTCGTCTCTCTGTCTCTGTCTTCACTACATCATTTCACACCATCTTTACCCTCGCTTAATATGTAAGCTATAATTAATTTCTGAACAAACGACAGTTAAGGGCAGAGACAGTATTGAAACAACACATTAAACACGGGTTCGACCCGTGGTCGTGTGCACTGAACTCCAGTTCACTCAGTAGCAACACCACCACTGATGAAGACGGACGGAGGTCTGTCGAAAGCTCCAAGTAAGTGCTTATTTCCCAGCTGAGTGACCTGTCTAAATCCGGTAGTCATTAAACAAAAACTGGAGCATTTTATTTCAGTATGATTGATTCGTGTTACTTCGCTTTACAAATGTGGGTATTCTCTCTCTCTCTCTCTCTCTCTCTCTCTCTCTCTCTCTCTTGTGCGCGCGCGCGTGCGTGCATGCGTGCGTGCATGCTTGTGTGCGTGTGTTTAAGCGCATGCGCGCCTATCCGTCTAGTTTTTACTTGTCATTGTCTATGTTTGCCTTTGCCCGTGTTGAGTTGGTTTAACCTTTAACAAAATGTCCTGTGCACAGTTCTTTGCCTATCAGGTTTCAGGACTAAGGCTGCTCTCTCTCCACGTGCCTTCAAGTTGTCAGGGCCGTTGGCTTGTCCCAGTGATCAAAATGGTCTTGGTATCTCTACGCCCTCTCCTTCCTCTCCCCCAGCCACCCCAGTGACAGCCGAGTGTTGAGAGGCACGATCAATACATAACATCGTAGAGCTTGGTTTGAATATAGATTTACCTGGTCCTGTTGGTTGTCGGGCTGTGATGTTTAAATATTTCATTATTTATACTTTGAAGTGATTTCAGGTCTCTGACATTTCATTTCAGCGGCTCGTTGTCTTGTTAAATTGTGAATGTGTGGACGGTTGTAGATGAATCAGAATAGGCTGATACCGTAGGCTGCTGTAGTCGAGTTTGTATCATAGCAGGGAAAAAAAGTGATACAAAACAAAAATCTATTTGATGAACAAAGCGGAAAAAAGAACGCGAACGTTTCTTCATGACAAATTAGAAAGCAGAAAACTATCAAACGCCTTTGTGTGTGTGTGTGTGTGTGTGTGTGTGTGTGTGTGTGTGTGTGTGTGTGTGTGTGTGTGGAGGGGGGGGGGGGGGGGCGTACAGACACATTTACTAATGGCCAATTGGGAAGACAAGCAGCTAACTTTGACTGATGAACAAAAGTGAAAACGTTATTTTACTGTTGACAGCTGGGAGGTCGTGGGTTCGAATCCATCAGGGTCATGTGGGTTTATCTGCCCTGACCGGCTCCTACCCAGAGTTGAGTTTGCTGCGGACTCAGTTGGGAAGACTGGGACCACACAGTCGAGTTTCATCCACTTAATGGAATGGATGCGTTTCTGAGAGTGTTGCTCAAATTTCCTGACCAACACTGCAGGTGCCTGTATCTCTCGGGCCTGGTTGACGCCGGGATATATTATGAAAGGAAGCGTAGAGTACAGCCCTGTCATGTAGTCTCAGACCGAAATGGAAATCCGTAGCATCATCTTAATCATCCTCATTCTCATCGATCAGCATAAAAAAATGTCTCAAATTCTGTGGCCCTTCATGCCCTGCTCTCATGGTGACCTCAATTTCGATGTCCTTTCCACGTCTGTGGCCTTGGTTTGGTTCCGTCGGGGTCACCGGTATCGGCGAGTCCATGGGGACTGTCGTTGGACGGACGTGGTGGCGCCCTCCGGAGGGAGAGCTCACTCACGCCGGCTCCGCGACTAAGCAATTATTGTCGTTAGTAGGGGGCTTAGTAGGTGGTGTCCTGCGTATGTTAGATCAGAACAGGCGCCACTGAACACCACCGAAGTGACTCGGCAGCAGTGCAGTGTCTCCTCCGGTGGGTTGCCTCTTGACGACTTGACATTGACCGCTCCCTGCGGATTGCCCGTGCCAGGGCTGCGGCGGGGCCGACCGGGCTGTGGCTGTGGACGGGGTGTCGGAATGAGCGGCGTGGGTGCACTGCCTCTGAGGTGGCGCAGAGGTTGGGACAGCAAAAAAAAAAAAAAAAACCGCCAGCAGTAAACAGATCTGAAAAATCAAACTTATGTACTGATGAACGAAACAGAAAACTTGCACGTATGTTTGCTAACGAATAAAACGCAAATCTTACAGATTTCTACAAATGATCAAAATGAAAACCTATAATAGAAAAAAAAAGGAACATTAACCCAAATGTCCAGTCACGAACAAAGTAACAATTGTGAAGCAGAATCAGAGTTAGAGAGAAGACTTAGCTGCCGATCTTTCACCTGGAGAGAGAGAGAGAGAGAGAGAGAGAGAGAGAGAGAGAGAGAGGAATATGTGTGTTTCCATGACCTCGCGCGCGCGCGCGCGCGCGCGCGCCGTGTGTGTGTGTGTAATTCTTAACTATGAATTCATAGTGCGACATTGCTGTTTTTCAGTACAGTACTTACTTTGGAGAGGGGTAGGGAGAAACGACGAGGGCAAACAGGGAGAAAAAGGGAAGAGAAACAGAAACAAGCGCTTGTCAGATCCTGATTCACATGTCATCTGATCGCAGAATTTGAAATGTTTCGGCTTCAGAGGGCTGTGTTCACTCACGACTGCCGTGATCGCAGGGGGGAACAACAACACATCTTTATTTTTTGAACTCCCATAATCCCCCCCCACCCCACCCACCCAAAAAAATCCTCCCCTACCGCCACCCCCTATCGTGCCACTCCTCCTGCCCCCACCCCACCCCCATCCTCAAAGAGTTATTCGTTTTGCTGCCCAGAGTGTGGCTGGTAGGACTGGTGAGGAATGAAAGTGGAATGGTCAGGCAAATACTGGGACAACTGTGGCTGGAACCCGTACCGGCGCTGAAAAGTAGACAGTGGAAAGAGAAACTCACTGCAGAAATGGCCGACCGGTCCTGTGCCCGGAAATACCGCTAAATGTCAAGAATCGAGGCACGGGACAATGACGGTTGTAGTTTCGCTCGTGAGATGAGCGATCACGTGGTAGAATTGTCATTAAGGCTACCTTAATCGCCTCTTTCCCTTCTCCTCCTCCCACCAACATGCGGTGGATTCCTTTCAAGTCTCTTTTAAAACTACAGGAAGGCAGAGGGGGGAAGGGGGGGGGGGGGAGGGGAGGGGAAGGAAGGGAACACTTCGCAGACAGATCAGTCTGCGAGGTGATCAAGTCGTGTGTGGTTGGACAGTTGGGCATGCGGTGTTTCTGATCCCGAAAAGTTGGAATGGGGACTGGGGGAAAGGGATAAAAGAGGAAAACAACACAGAAAGAAGTAGAAAGGGCAGGCTTGGGGGTGGGAAGTGGGCTGGGGACGGGATGTGTGTCTCTTTCCACATACGCAGAAAGGTAAAAGATACGTAACTTTTCCAGAGGAATGGAAACAGACAACCCCGTGTGTGTGTGGTGGTGTGCGTGTGTGTGTGTGTGTGTGAAAAAGTGTGTATCACGATTATGACCGAGTTCAAAATCACGCAGGTTGTGCAACAAGCGAGAAACATTTAAGGTTCTAGAGTCTTGCTTTTTTTCTGTCAGATTAGCACGACGTCTAAGGACAAAATACTCGTTTAGTCAGTACAACACTATGTTAATCTGACAGTAAATGGTTTCAGTCAGTCAGTCAGTCAGTGTGTGTGTTTCCATGACCTCGCACCGAGCGTGTATGCATGAAAAAGTGTGTATCACGATTATGACCGAGTTCAAAATCACGCAGGTTGTGCAACAGGCGAGAAACATTTAAGGTTCTAGAGTCTTGCCTTTTTTTCTGTCAGATTAGCACGTCTAAGGACAAAATACTCGTCTTCACAAGAAATGCCAGAAAAAAAGTTAGCATCACCCCTCATTTCTTTTCCGTCCCTCGTATTTCAGCGGCAGTAAAGAACAGACAAAATGACTTAACCATCTTTGTTACGGAGGGGGTGGGATGGGAAGGGGTGGGGATGGAGAGGGCGGGCGGTGACAGACGTCCCTTTGTTTCGGGCGTCTGTACACGTGTAGTGTTGATGGTCGACTAAGGGCCGTCGTTTGATGTCAAAATTGAGACACCGCTTAAATACTTCCTGCAAGCTGTCAGCGTGGCGTTTCACTGCCCGTCTCTCGCCCTCCTGTCAGCCCTACACGTTTTACCTGTGACAGATCTGCCTTGTCGCTTTCTAGTTGAAGACTTAAAGGGGCAGTTCACGGACTCGGCTTATTTTTTCGTTCTTGAACTCCGGATGAGTCTTGTTGGAAGACTGTTCTCTCCATTCAGTATTGAATTAGTCTGGGTCTGCTTAGTTCTGGTGTTGCAACCTTGTCGCGCGGCCATCGTTGAGTATAAGGACAATGACAGGTCAAAATATGTATCAGCATTTTGACACAAGTACAGCATTGTGGCATAGGATAAGGGTTTTTTTTGTCAAAAAGAAGACGTGACATTGTTTTGGAGACCAGTGTTTGTTTTGGAGACCAGTGTTTGATAAAACGAGCTGGTCCCCTTAAACGGATGGTAAAATCATTTCACTTTCGGTGTTGTATTTGCATATAGTTTTGACGTGTTAAAATCATGTAAATAGGGTAGTATTTGATGTAGGCTAGGCTTCCGTTCCCTGTTGGTGAAAGGATAGATATCTGTTTTAGATATACTAATTTTCCTCTTTTTTTGTTCTTATCATATCGAATACTCAGTGGGTGTTGCAGATGAATGGTTCCTAATGATAATTGGCATGTGGGTAATATTCGAAGAGAAGCACTAGACTGAAAGTAGTATCCTGCACTCCGCTTACTCAGGTATCCGCGCGCGCGCACGCACGCACGCACGCACGCACGCACGCACGCACGCACGCACGCACGCACGCACGCACGCACACACACACACACACACACACACACACACACACACACACAGAGAGAGAGAGAGAGAGGAGAGAGAGAGAGAGAGTTTGTAAATAGCTTTTTTTAAGAAGTGGTTTCAGACATGATGTGCTCTTTGCGATTGGCTGGTATATTAAAGGCATGTCTAGAACACACACTCGCACATACACACTGCCCCACCATCCCCCCAACACACACACACACACACACACACACACACACACACACACACACACACACACACACACACATCTCTCATGGGTCTTTTCTGGGTGTCCCTGCTTCCTCTCCGTCTCTCTTTGTACTCCTTCCATTTTCGAGATTGCTTGTGGTACTCCTATCTGCTTCGCCATTTTTCGAGGTAGTGTTCTCTAGGTTACTCTTGATACTCATATCTTCCTCGCTATCGCACCTGACACTCCTAATTTTCTCAAAGTTTCTGTTGGAACGTCCGTCGTCCTTGCGATCATCCAAGGCTCTAGCTTTCTAGCCGTCTGTCTTGACACTCTTATTTTATTTTTCTTTGAGCTTTTTCTTGGTACTTTCATTTTCCAAGCTTTCTGACGTGGTACTCCTCTTTCGACATTTATCTTGAGACGCTTTTCTGCCTTGCCAACTCATTCCCCCCCCCCCCTCCCCCGCGCCTCTTTCTCGCTATATTCTTGAGTATTCCTGTCTTTGTCATCTTTCGTGGTACATTTTTTGTCGTTAACTCTCTTAGTATGTCAGTCTGTTACGTCATCCGTCTGAGTACTCATATCTTGCATTCCATCTCCCTGGTTTTCCTGTCGTTTTCTACGCCTTTTATAGTTCGTTTGTCTTCCAGGTAATCTCTCCTGGTATGTCCGTTTTCATCGTCATCTCTTTGTAGGTCTGTCTTCACTGTCATCTCTCTGAGAACGTCTAGCTCATCCTATCATAGGCTAGTCCTACCTTTCTCGACATCTCTTGAGTGGTTCTTGAGTGTGTGTGTGTCTTCCTCGTCGTCTTTCGGGGTACCTGTCTTCTTGGCAATCTCTTTAGGCATTCATGTGTTCCCCACCCTCTCTTTGGGTACTTGTCCTCCATGCCATAAGTCTTGATTCTTCTGCATTTGTTGCCATCTCGTCGGGAAGTCCTGTGTCCTTCGTTGTCTCTCGGGGTTACACCTGTCTTCATCATCTTACTTCTGGGTACTTTTGTCTTCCTTCGAGTAATCCTGTCTCTCTCGCATATCTCTGATTTCTTCTTCTTAGCCATCTCTCTGGGTGCTCATGTTTTCCTTGCCATCTGTCTGAGCACGTTTGTCTTCCTCACCGTTTTAGTACCAAATCTTTTGCTGTCTCCTCGATTACTCTATTTAATCGCTCCAGTCTCTTCAGATGATACTATCACTCTGACCACCTTTTCGGGTACTCCTGTTTTCCTCGCTGTTTTCTGGGTACTCTTGTCATCCATGGCATATCTATGGATACTGAATCTTTCTCGCCATCTCTTTGGTTACCCCTGTCTTCTTTGCCACGTTTACGGACACTCCTGTCTTCCTCGCCATCTCTCTGGGTGTTTCTGTAATTCTTGCCATCTCTGTGGGTATTTCTGTCTTCCCTGCCCTTTCTTGGTTCCCGTCTTCCTCGCTGTTTGGTACTTCGGTCTTCTTTGGATTTCTCTGGCTACATGTCTTCATCACCTTCTCTTTTGATATTCAAGTATTCCTGGCGTCTCTCGTGGTACTTCTATTCCAACCATTTTTCCCCGGGTACTTTCTGCTTTTTGGAATCTCTTTGGATACTCTTATCTTGCTTACAATTTTTTTTTTGCACTTACATCTTCCTCGCATGTCTGGGTATTCCTGTCTACCTTGCTGTCCAAGAAACTGCCGTCCTCCGTCATCTCTCCGGGTATTCCTGTCTTCCTCGCCGTCTCTTTGGATAGTCCTTCTTCCTCGCCATTTCTTCTTGTACTCCTGCCTTGCTGACCGTCTCTCCAGAAACTCCCTGTCTTCCCCACCATCTGCCAGGGTGCTGTGGATGGATAGTCAGTCGGGGAGAGGGGGCAGGGGAGGGGAGAAGAGGGAAGGAGGGGGGTTGGTTGACCCAGGGTGTCAGGAGCCAGACTGTTGTTCCAAGGTCCCGAGATTCGGTTCCGCGCATTAACACATACATTAAAAGAAAATCCACACACGTTGAATCCATGCCGCTTTCGAAGAAGATTAGGCCGTCGTATGCCGATTGGACGGATAACTTTAAAATAAAAGATGTGCACACCAGTGTCTTGTTTACACATTATCCCCGAAGACAGAATGTGACGACCGTAATGGTGGGATTAAAAACGTTGGCATACGTGAAAAATCTCACCGATTGTGAATCTCGGAGTTCTAGCCGAGGAATGAACAACGAGAGGGGGGACTGAGGGCTGGGGAGGGAAAGAGGGAGGGAGGGAGGGAGGGAGAGAGAGAGAGAGAGAGAGAGAGAGAGAGAGAGAGAGAGAGAGAGAGAGAGAGAGAGTGAGTGAGTATTCCTTCTGTCGTCGCCATCTTTCCAGGCACACTTGCTCAACTCACCTTCTCCCTGAGTACTCTGTTTTCCGTGTCATCTCTCTGGGTTCTCATGTATTCTTTGCCACCCCCCCCTCCCTCTCTCTCTCTCTCTGTCTCCTGTGTCATCCCACAGGGTACTCCTATCTTCCTCGCCATCTCTGTGGGTGCTCTCCTCTTTCTCGCCAACTCTCTGGGTACTCCCTTCCTCCTCGCTATCTCTCATAGTACTCCTGTTTTCTCATCATTTCTCTGGTTCTCCTATTTTCCTGACCATCTCTATGGGTTCTCCCTTCTTCCTGGCCACCTGTCGGTACTCCCATTTCTTGGCCATCTGAGTGGGCGCTCCTGGCCTATGGGTGTTGTGTCTTCCACGCCATCTCTCTGGGTACTCTTGTCTTCCTCGACATTTTTGGATTCTCTTGCATTTATCGCCCCAGGTTTCTTTCTGGGAACTCTGGCTGCTTCGTCGAAGCTTATCTTCTCCAGTATTGTTGGAGCCACATGAAACAGTTACTATTGTTAATAATTTGTTGTTGTGCTGTTCTTTCATAACAATCCAGTGCTGGTGGATCGTTTATCTGTCATGATATTCTGCGTGAAGCCTTCTTCACGCAGTCTTTATGAACAGAGAGCTCTTACATATAATTAAATTTCAGTTTAGGACGTTTCGGGCGACAATTCAAGTGAAATATAAGCTACGCTGTTTATGATTTATAGGGGAAGGGGCGGGGGTGGGGGGGGGGGGGGGAGGGTAAGGGGGATGATTTCAGCGGAGAAATACGTGATTCGAGTTGAAGCGTATTCATTAAACATGTCTGTTTTTGCGGTGGATTTATTATTTTTCCCGTGCTCCTTCCGTCATGTCTTGTGGGATGATTAATGGAGACTAAGGAAGGGCTGGAGGATAATGATTTATTTTTTCAATATGTAAGCTGAGGAATTTGGGAGAAGGAGAAAAATAAAGAAAAGAGTCAAAAACTGAAAAAGGTGGAAGTCGAGTGTTGATCTAGAGTTTAAAAGCACCTCCATAAAAATATTTGTTCTGATAGAGTATGCTACTGAATTGAAAGTTTCATTTTATCTTTCATAAACTTCCAGCTGAACCGGTTAGAGCATTTTGCGTCTGATGACAAAACAAACAAACAAACAAACAAACAAAAAAAAACCCGGCTCTGCGAAGAGTTTGGTATCATTTTATGATTCAATGCTCAAATCAGAGATTGATAAGACATTATTTGCCCGCCAATTATTGGTATAAAACTATTCCTTATTATCATTGTCAATAGTGGAAGGACATAATTATTCAGATGAGGATGATCAATGTCATGAAGAATAGCGAAGTTGTAAAACTTTCCATTTTTCTCTGTCCAAATTTTTTCCACGATGATTTTTGTGTGGTTTTTCAGTACATTATTTGATACTGTTATTTGTTCATAACTGTACGCGAAAAAAAAAAAAGTCGAAAGATCCATTCGAACATTTTTGCTGCTCCATAAGCTACAGGGTAGTTTTCTTTTCACTGTAATCAGATTTGGATAGAGAGGTCGTTCACAAATAGATTAAAGTCCATACGAACCTCCTCGTTTCCAGTCACCCTTCACTCGCAATTAAAGATATATCCAGCATTGAGCGATAGTAGCATACTTTCGTGTACGTACTCACTTTTGTAGGTCCTTCGCCCCAACGGATGCACCAGCCACCGGCGACAATCTCCAATGCTTTGAGCTTTTCTCTCTGCTTCTGTCTAGCAGGTTTCGTTTTCCCCATCATTCTGCATCAGTGTCCCTCTTCAAGCCGCTGGGCCGTCCGCGCTTTGCTGTCCTCAGCGGGTTCAGGTCAGAGCTATACCAGCAGTGCTGGGTCGTGGTTTTTGATGGGTGTGTCTTATCCAGCCCCACTTCCTCCTTCAGATCTGTGCTGTAACTAATACCCACCCTTTTCCACAGCTGACTTTGGACATCGAATGTTAAAACTGCGCCTCAAGTCAGTTGTTGATGACTATCTGTCTTCTACTGCATCACTCTGGTCTTCATCCACACCTCAGAGGCTTGCCGATAGACTGATTTGACATTTTGAATAGAAATGCGCAGGTTTATGGTTTTGTTGATTTCTCGGAGGTTTTGCAGCGTGACAAAGGCTGATTTTGTCTTTTCTTGCCTTGCAGTGACGTATAGATTCAGGTCCCAGGATCAATCCAACACACTGCCCACATATTAAAGAACAAACAAACAAACAAAAAATCTCCCTGACTGGCTCTCCATCAAATGTGACTGGGGTGTTTGCAGTGGCGTTTGATCTTCATGAGTTCTGTGTTCCACTTGTCGATCCCAAGTCCTTTCTCAGCCGATGTTATTTCCAGGTGGGTTTTCTGTCTTGCATCTGATTATAGTGCACGTCGTAGTACCTCAGCAGCTTCCACGGCGTCTCTCTTGGCAATGCTGTCGAACACCTTCTCATAAGCTATGAAGCTAATATAGAAGAGGGAGTTCCTTTCTAATAACCGCTCCACAATCGTACGTAACCTGACAATCTGGTCAACACTGGATCTGTTCTTGTGGAAACTTGCGTGCTGGTCTTGGAGCGGTGTGTCGGTTGTCTCTTTCAGTCTCTACGGTAGAACTCTTTTCAGGACTTTGTCAGGCACATGCAGGATCAGAATCCTCAGGTAGTTTGCTGCAGTCCCTCAAGTCTCCTTTTTTTGGCGGATTAATGAGGATTTGTTTCTTCCCATACGTCAGGATTTGTTCCTCTTTCCAGATTTTCTGAAGAGGCTGTGCTGCATGTCCGCAGCCGCCTATACATCATCTTTGATGGCATTTGCTGGAGTCTTTTCCTGCTCCGATGCTTTGTCTTCAGTGAAACCTTGGCTCTCTTGGCTCTCTTGAGCTCTTTTATTGTTGGTTTGCCTCAGTTAATCGGTAGTGATGACTCGGCTGGCGAAGTGTCTGTTATTTCAGGGGCCAGTCGATGTAGTAGCTCCCAGAAGTGTTCTTACAATATTTTCGTTGTTCCTCTGTGGTTGTGAGTAGCTTTCCCTGTTTGTCCTTGACTAGTTTGTCGGTCGTCAGGAACTTGCCTGCTTATTCCTTGGTCGCTATGTTAAAGTTTAGTCTTCCAGGTTTCTCTGTCCTGCAACCAGTTTATCAGTGTCACATGATGTGACTCCTCGTATTTCTTTAATGCTAATCTTGGCTGCTTTATGAGCTGATATATATGTTCTCCTGCCATTTATTTAGGCTAATCACGTCAAGCTCATGTTCAGCGCAGCTTTCCTTTCTTTTTCCACTCCCAGTTTCTGCAGCCAAGATCCATTCATTCATTGTCTTGTGTTTTTTCTTTGCGCAAAATCACGTGACAGGTGTCAAGTCGGATTTTGGTGTGTTACCACCGGTTTTCGATTTCCACTCCTATGTCCACCCCGATGTCATCGTACAGTATTTGCAGCACTTGAAGCGTATCTGAAAGGCCGACTTACAACATTTTCAGTACTTTCACTGTTTGTAAGCAGTCCTGCGTTGTTACCTCGTACGCGTGTTGGTTTGCGTGATTTATTTCCTGAGTAGTGAGTTTGTGGTCATTGCAAGATGGATATGTGATGGTCAGCTCCTTCCGTCACGCCTAAGTTTTGCTATGATTTTGTGAACTTATACAAATATGGTCAGTCTGGTGGTACTCCACTATGCCATCTGGAGGCCTTCGTGTGGCTTTGTGGATCCACCTGTCAGGGAAGATGCTTCTTCTGATCTTCTGTACAATTTGTGCGTGCACCACCACCCCCCCCCCCCCCACACACACACAACACGCGCGCGCCGATCAGCCACACTCACCACCACACACACACACACACACACACACACACACACACACCGCACAACGAAATTAAGATCTATATACACTGCTGCTGTTCATTTACATTATTGTGCAAATCCATGGCACGTTTGGGTTTTTTGGTTGCTTGTTTAATTACAGAAGACGATCATTAACACAACACAAATAAATGATTATTACAACAGTGTTGTTTAAAAGAAAGGAAAAAAAAAAAAAAAAAACTAACCGGGGCGATTGTAAGAACTGTGTAAAAGCGGTGTACATCTGTATTTCATAACCTCATCGATAAAACTCAACTGGATGTGCGGTGTTCGTAGAATAGCACTTGGCTCTGCAACAAGACTGGCGGTTTGAAATGGAATAAAATGTGGAACAGACAAATTTCTTGACCGACACTGCAGGTGCCTGTATCTCTCGGGCCTGGTTGACGCCGGGATATATTATGAAAGGAAGCGTAGAGTACAGCCCTGTCATGTAGTCTCAGACCGAAATGGAAATCCGTAGCATCATCTTAATCATCCTCATTCTCATCGATCAGCATTAAAAAAAAAAGTCTCAAGTTCTGTGGCCCTTCATGCCCTGCTCTCATGGTAACCTCAGTTTCGATGTCCTCGCCACGTCTGTGGCCTTGGTTTGGTTCCGTCGGGGTCACCGGTATCGGCGAGTCCATGGGGGCTGTCGTTGGACGGACGTGGTGGCACCCTCCGGGGGGAGAGCTCACTCACGCCGGCTCCGCGACTAAGCAATTATTGTCGTCAGTAGGGGGCTTAGTAGGTGGTGTCCTGCGTATGTTAGATCAGAACAGGCGCCACTGAACACCACCAAAGTGACTCGGCAGCAGTGCAGTGTCTCCTCCGGTGGGTTGCCTCTTGACGACTTGACATTGACTGCTCCCTGTGGATTGCCGGTGCCGGGGCTGCGGCGGGGCCGACCGGGCTGTGGCTGTGGACGGGGTGTCGGAATGAGCGGCGTGGGTGCACTGCCTCTGAGGTGGCACAGAGGTTGGGACAGCAAAAAAAAAAAAAAAAAAAAAAAAAAAAAAAAGTGTGGAACAGAGCTATACAGAGGCATCTGCTCATCTTTGCTCCATTGTACTTCACAAACAGCCTTGAACAGAGTGCACAGAACCCGGTTAATCCCTGTAAGAATTGTTTGGTGCTCACGTAAGTGAAAGGATTTGGACAGCGATAAGAAACCCCTCGTTTAGTAGTGTTCCTTCACAGTATTGATGATCTGGATATTAGACCTTAGGAACAAAACTCGGTTGTAAAACTGAATTTTGCGATCGAATGAACTGGCATGGAATACTGCAACACACACGGACTGACGGCGATGGTCGTGTTGAACTGGTGGTGCTTCTTCTTTATCAAGCAACTTGAGACGGCTAGTAGATCTGCCAAATAAGTTAAAGTAGATGAGGCTCCCCCCTTCGCAAGCAATTTAGAGGGCTAGTTGATCAAATAAGAAGGTGAGGTTTCCTCCTTACATAGAGGACTAGTGGGTCTACTAAATAAATAGATGAGGCTTCCTCCCAAGCAAACAGATTTAGTGGGCCAGTGGGTTAACCAAATAAGTAGATGAGGCTTCCTCCTTAACTAGCGAATTAAGAGGGCTGGTGGATCTATCAAATAGATAATGAGGTTTTCTCTTTAACTAGCAAATAAAAAAAGGCCAGTGGATCTACCAAATAGAAAGATGAAGATTCATCTTTATTAATTAAGCAAATTTAGAGAGCTATTGAATTTACCAAATAAACCGATGAAGCTCCCTCCTTAAAGAGCAAATGTAGAGGGCCGGTGGATCCACTAAACAGGTAGCTGAGGGGTGTGCGGGATAGGTACAGAGCTAGTTTGTAAAATGTTAAGCTGGTCCTTATTTTTGGAGACTGTGATGTACGTATCGTCAAGGTCAGTGGCTGTATCTCGAGGTCACATGTCTGTGACCGGATATGTAACCGTTAGAACTGGATGTCTGGTTGGCACAGTATTTGAGTGCCCACCTCGGAGTCAGAATTCGAGGGTTTAGGTCCCCTTGACACCCATTATTGAGGGGGGGGGGGGGGGGGCGCTAATTTTTCCTGCCCATCTAATAGTGGTGTTCCTTTGGCGTCAGTGTAAGTAGGGCCTCGTCTCACCAGCCTCCTGGGAAGGTTATCTCCGTCTGCCATGCCACCATTCGTGGGTGTGGATGTTAAATCTGAGTGTCACTAGACATTGGTTTAATTGTCTTTTCTGGGAACTCCAGTTTGTACATTGATAACACCTATTCCTGCATTTTGGGGGTTCCAGTATACATGACTTTTTCTGCATTTTAAGATCTGCGATTTAATGTAAGTGGCGAAGTATGTTCCTGTATTTCGGTGAGCCTTTGTGGAAAATGATGATCTTAATTGTTTTTATTATGGTTTGTTACTGCAGTTTTGAATCAGGAGGAGGCACGACGTTGGGAGGAGGTCGTGTTTTTTTTTGTTTTTTTTTTAAAGTAAAATATTAAGTTCGCAGTGCTGGATGAGATTCTGATGTGTAACACAATAAGTTCAGTTCTTATAAAGCTGATTTTGAGATCCAGGGATATAAAATAGCAAAATCGCCCCAGGTTTGTAGAAAGCAGTGTTTAAAATCCTGCTCACTTCCTGTCTTTAGTTTCCAACTCGGGAATTTAGGTATCATAGTCAGTAAAACAAGAACATTCATTGTAGTTAGGTGTGGGATTAAGCAGTATATAACAAACCAAATTAGCTCCTGTTAACCAGCGCGACATTGAAATATGGAATGATAGTCTCTTGGTGTGACTTCAGTCTCTGACATTCCCTCACGGGCGAAAGGCTGGCGGCGCCCGTTAATGTAAAGTGTAAACAATAGCTAGATTAATTTTCAGAGACGTGTCCCGAAATAAACATGGCAGTTGAATGTACGCTTTATACTTAAACTTGGTCATAGCCATTGCGACTTGTCTTCTTCCCTTCTCCTTGCTCCCTTCACTATGACATTCTTACCCAGTCAGAGATGGAGAGGGATGGGAGGAAGGAAGGGGATGGGTGATACTTATCAGCGCAGTTCCGTTGTGAGACCTCATAAGCATTTGAATCAGCATAGAAATCCTTTCCCGAGACAATCAATGGGTTTCCGCATTTAAGGTATCACAGCAAAACTCGTGTTTCGTAGGGATCCAGTATTGTTTAATTAAACATTGCTCCTGGACACGAAAGAGCATACATGCGTAATTTTGAGAGCAGGAAGGAGCATGCAACTTCTTGTGTGCTTGAATATACCACTTATATGTAAGCAGTATTTGAAATATTGATTTGCACATGTGGTTTGGGAGTATAGTTCGAAAAATGGCCAAATGATTTCCTGGATGTTTGTGTCCTGTACTTAAAACGACAAAGTTTGTTTATGTAAGTGTATCATTTGAATGAAACATTGATCAGAGGAGGAGTGTATAATGTTTATTGATCTGTATGTCATTTTCTCGATTGCAACATTTAAAGCAGTGCACTAGGTCTAGTATCCTTGTCTATATTATATCCCCTCCCCTCTCCTCGCCCCACCCCATCTCAGGGGATCATTCCCAATCTGTGTGTGGGGGGGGGGGGGGGGGGGGCGCAGTGGGGGGGAGGGGAGAGGGGGATGGTTGATTGGTTGTATGAATATCAAATTGCATGTAACCCGCGAAACTGTAATATGTCGACGAGTGTGTAGCGAGGACGGGGATGGGGTGGGGTGTACTTTACGTGACAGCTATAATCTCTGTAAGATGAATATCAAAAATGTGCTGGAGAATGAATTTCATAGTTTGATGTATGTATAGCTTTATGTCTGCATTACAAATGTTTATAACAAACATTGCTGTAAACACACTGCTGCATTGAGAGATGTTAACGCAGGTTGACCGTCGTACTCCAGTTATAAACTTTCCTCAGAAGGAAGAAAGGTTGGCAACAGAATTAACTGTGGAAAACATCTGAAACAAAATCTGTATAATTCTGAAGACATTTTGAAATGCACATGGCAACTGAATGTACGCTTTACTATCATTAGTTTGTGGTTTTACTAGATTATAGCATAGCGATCTTTGTTTCTCTCTCTCTCTCTCTCTCTCTCTCTCTCTCTCTCTCTCTCTCTCTCTCTCTCTCTCTCTCTCTCTCTGTGCCTGTCTTCCCCCTCCTCATCCTCTTCTTCCTATTTCCCTAAACTTTATCTCCCAAAGACTATGTGCTGATGGAGGTGGGAATGCACACTGGCGATGAAGAGCGAGGGCGGATAAGGGACACCATGCAGCTCCTGGTAGGACAGCAAACCTTTGAGCGAACGAAGATTCAGAACAAACAGGGTCCTGCGTTGTCGTTGTTGTTGTTAATGTTGTTGTCGTTGTTTTCTGTTTTTGTTTGCCTGTTGTTTTCTTTTGGCGTCTGAGCAGGAGTCCCAGTGACTGCAGTAGTGGCCAGTTCCTGTGTTTGGAAGCTGGTTTTCTTTCTTTTCGTTTTTTTTAAAAATGTAAATAACCAAATGGCCAGACAGGATTGTGCCCTAGAAGATTACAAAATCAGAACAGATCCCCATTTGGGCGGGTAGAAGGTGGAAGTTTATAAAAGGGAAGAAAGGGTTCCTGTTTACTAGGCACCAGAATAGTTCAGTAGGTCAGGAGAACCGGGCTGATACTCAAAGGTTGCGAGGTCGAAACCCAGGCGCATATCAGACGATTTGGCTTTTTAGCTGCCAGAATTTAACATCTTGACGTTCTGTGGTGGAAGGTAAAATATTTGAATATCTGCAATCACGCCACCTTCTGGTGTGTGTGTGTGTGTGTGTGTGTGTGTGTGTGTGTGTGTGTGTGTGTGTGTGTGTGTGTGTGTGGCGCACTGCACCCACGCTGCTCATTCTGACTCCCCTCATCCACAGCCACGGCCCATGCCCGACCTGCCACAGCCCGGCACCGGCAATCAACAGGGAGCAGTCAATGTCAAGTCGTCATGAGGCAACCCACTAGAGTAGACCGGCCGAGTCACTTCGGTGGTGTTCAGCGGTACCTGTTCTGATCCAACATATGCAGGACACCAACTTCTAAACCCTTTACTGAGGACAATAATTGCTAAGTCGCGGAGCCGGCGTAAGTAAGCTGTCCTCTGGAGGGCACCACCACGTCCATGTGTCCATGAAATTGCCAGTACCGGTGACCCCAACAGGATCAAACCAAGGGCACAGACGCGGAGGGGCAATCAAAACTGAGGTCACCATGAAGGGACACTGAATTCTAAGACTTTTTTTTTTTTTAAATGCTGATCAAAGAGGATTAGGATGATTAAGATGATGTTACTGATTTCCTTTCTGGTCTGAGACTGTATGACAGGGCTGTACTCCTCGCCTACTTTCATATCATATCCTTCCGTCGTCAACCAGGCCCGAGAGATACAGACACCTGCAGGAGATTTGAGCAACACTCCCAGAGATGCGTCCATTAAGTGAATGAAAGTCGACTGTGTGATCCTAATCTTCCCAGCTGACCCCATGGCAAGCTCAACTTTGTGTAGGAGCCGATCGGGGCAGAAAAATCCCACAAACAAATGTCTCTGATGGGAATTGAACCCACGACCTCCCAGCCGGGAGTCAGCGACGCCATTCATTTCGCCACGGTGGCTGGTAGTGATGGATGGTCATTTCAATCTGATATACGACCTTAGGTGGCTGTTGATAGGTTGTGCGGTAAACAATTTCCACAGATAGAAATTCAAGAACCAGTTTTGATTTCCAGCAATTCCAAAATAAAAATGTCGTCGAGAGAAAGTAAATACTTCAGCACGGAAAAAATGACTACAAAGATGTACAAAGTACCCTGTGTATCTTTGCTAGGACCCTCTTCATGTTTGCTGCCTACAATGTCACTGATACGTTGTGTAGGTGACTCATCCTTCTCCTCTATGCTTATCAGGTTGCTGTTCAGACCTGAGGACAACATCCAGGAAAATCATGGCATTATTACTCATTGTCAAAACGCTTTAGTTAACAAGCCAAAATAACGACAGTGGCATAGCTTGTTGCACGTGCACTAGTGTTCACGATGTTCATCATCTGTTCAGCATGACAGCGCATAAATTGAACAGATAAAGGGCCGACCCAGTGATGCTCCGAAAAGACAACTTGTGAAAAGACAGCATTCTCTGTGTCCTTGACTTGTCACCGGTAGGATACTTTGGAAAATGGTGCTGTGCGTTTAATTTTTTTTTTTTTTAACGAATCCTGGACATTTACGTACTCGGCACTGACAAGCTGTAGAGGTGTCCGAACTGTAAGAGAAATAATGAAAAAGAGTGTTTGAAATGCACGTGGCAGCTTAATGCACGTTTTCTTCTTTATTTGGTTACAGCAAAGCGACCTTTGCTTTCTCCCTGTCGCTTTTCCTAGTTTCCTTTCTCCTCCACACAGTGTCACATTCTTTCACAAAACAGTGGAGGGAGAGATGTCACGCAGTTCCTTGTAGGGGACAACAAAAACCTTTGATTCAGCGAATAAATCTTTTTCCCCTCAGACAGTTTAAAGCGAATCGGGCAACAAAGCGTGTGCATACGTGAAAACTCGGAAATGGGTCACTGGGACGGGGCAGTCAAACAGCAAAGAAATCATTTTTAAGCCTGCTGTCATATTTATGTAAACAAGCATATGCCTTTCCCTTTCGGTCGACAAGTAGGGGAATAAAAGACGGCGGGGTGTGTGTGGAGTGAAGATGTGATGGGATAGGAGGGTTGGGTGTAGGGGGAGGTACGGGGGGGGGGGGGGGTGTTGGGGAGGATGGAGAAGGACACAATAGTGAATGTGGTGGAAAGGAGTCACCGCCGGAACGATCCGTCACAGGGCTTCAACAGCTTGTCAGTGACTGCCGCAAATCACACAACAGTCATCTCTTACCGACTCGCACCCTCTTTCTCCCTCCCCATCTTTCTTCACCAACTTTTCATCTCCACCCTCGCCTCTTCGTCTCCCTCTCTCCCCAGCCAGGAGTCAAGGGCGCAGAGAGGCGCACAGTCCCGAAAGACAGGAACTCCCGTGCAGCGTGCACGCGCGACTGACGTCAACACGTGACGGGCTTCCTCTTTCTTGTTATTAAATCTGTCTTTTTTTTTTTCTTTTCCCGCATCTTCAGTCTTTTTGTTGTCGATCTTGTCGTCTGCTTTTTCCTCCTCTTCTTCCCACTCATATTACGGTTTCGTCTTCATCATTGTCATCATCACCAGCATCTTCGTTGGGGTCACCATCACAGTAATGTTTTTCTTGTCTGCAGTATTAAGTTATATAATTCAGGGCCGGATCAGATATGTGAAGGGGGCTGGGGTGGTCCAAAAGGGTGTTTTTGGGGCCCTTCCTCTAGTGGGAGAAAGGTATTGTAGATCATTTACATGTTGCCAGCCGGGGATGGGGGTGGTAGGGTGTCTCTAAAAACCCCGAACTCCCCACCCTTACCCTACCTCCACCATCTCTTGTCCAGCCCTGTATGTTTCGTCTAAAACGCCGACCGGCCGAGGAGGGAGTCGGATACAGGAATGTCAGTCGAGGGAGGCGAATGCTGGGGAGCGTGGGTGGGTTCGCAGTGTCCATGCTTCAGTTCATGTGACTGTGTAGTACAGTGTGTTGTTAATGTTAATGTTGTTGTTGTTGTTGTTGTTGTTGTTGTTGTGTGTGTGTGTGTGTGTGTTGTGTGTGTGTGTGTGTGTGTGTGTGGAGAGAGAGAGAGAGAGAGAGAGAGAGAGAGGGAATTATTTCCCTTGCTTTCGGTTATCGCTGTAGTCAGAATCTGTAGGCAGGCCAGTTATGAAGGGAACGGGGAGGGGGAAGAGGTAGACAACCAATGACTCTCCCTACTAATCAAAGGACGTTACTATTTCTGGTGCATGGGAAAAATGAGAGCAAGAACTAATTTACTAGGCGCCAAGGGAAGGAACAAACAAATTACAAAAGACACAATGTGCTCTTCTTCCGGCAGGACAAATAGCGTTCAAAACAATGAAAACAAAGGATGAATGTTATTTGTCCTGCCTGAAAAGGCCTGTAGGTCGAAACGCGTTGTGTCTGTAATATAATTTGTTCCTTCCTTTGGCGGCTTACTAAATTTTCTCTTATGTGGCAATTCCTGTTGTCACCTTATTTTGAAACCGAAAAAAAAAAAATAAAAAAAATAATGGCTGAACATAATTCAGAAAGATGTCCATATTTACCTCCAGTCTTTTCTTGTTCAGATTGATGATGAAGTGGACGAGAATAAGCTGAATTCGAGTCTAGATTGTTAAACTTGATCATGGCTTTTCATTTCTGTCTCTTTTATTTCTGAACATTATTATATATTTTGGCCTATGTCCAGCTCTGTTCACTTTCTGGCGATTGGGAGGAAGAAGCTTCGACTTCCACCTGTTAAAGAGCACCAAGAAACTAGACAGCAACAGCGTGTGCTCTTTATGCCTTGAATACGTCTTCGTCCGAGTTTTCTTCTGTCCTTTGTTTCTTTGTGCTCCCTTTTTTCTCTTTCTGTTGTGTTTCTTGCTTTCTTTTCATGTCAGCTTTTTGCTCTTGAATTTCTTTTAACATTCTTTTTCTTTTCCAATCCCCTTTCTTTCTTTTCTGTTTTTCTTTCTCCATTTTCTCTTTTTCCGTTTTTTCCGTTTTCTTTTCGTTCTCTTTTCCTTTTGTTTGTTTCCTGTTTCTTTTTTGCTGCTTTTCCAGTCTTATGCACTGGGTATTTTAATCTGTTATAACCTGTTAACCTTTTGAAAAAATATTCCGTGATGTGATAATTTGTATTGATAGAAACAAGTCAAAGGACTTTCTCTGGCCGTATGTGTTTGTTGTACGCATCTTGTGTATACATATACAGTCGTCGTTTTTATGAAGGCTTTGTTTATGCATTTGCCTTGAACGGTTTCATTTTCACATCGAAAAGTACGGATTGGATGTATGAGGCAGGCAGCAAAAGGTCAACGTCGTGACAGAGTGTGACAATGACTTTTTAAGTGTGTTGTTCGGTTTGTCACGCCGTTGCAGCGTTGATAGGACGGGGAGGAAATCAAGGACAGATTGTTTGCGTGATGTGTGATTAAAGGATGTATGTTGTTGAAAGGTTTATGAGAATTTGTCGTCGGATTCATTTCAGTCACAAAATCAATATAAGGTTGGGTTGTTTGTTTTTGAAGAAAGTGCGTCTTATTTCTTGAAGATGAAGTGAATTATGAGGTTAATTAGAATTAATGACAATAAAAGTGTTTACGAAAATTTTGCATTTGATAACAATAAAACGGTCCATGAAAATCTTGCACTATGACACAAGATACCATTTTTCACGTGGTGTTAGCTTCTATAACTGGCACCAGAATTGGAGGCGACTGATCGTTGACAAACGTTTGCCAAGAAAATACATCATCATCGACGAGTGATCCATTCATTCTTTGATTGAATGAAATTGTGCCGTTGACGATGCTCGAATGCTCGAAGTGCAGCGAGTCTCATCTGAAAACCCGCCTCCGGTTTCAAACCATTTACCATGGTCATTAAACAGAGACATACCACTTATAATAGTGTTCCCTTCACTGTGTGATGGGGGAAAACCACCGTCCAGGATTGGCAAAGCCACTAGCAAAGGGTTGTATTTGGAAAATATGAAATTATAGTAGATAAAAAAAGGTTGCCTAAAGAAGAAAAATAACCGCGAAGCAGCGAATTTTTGAGCCTCAAAATATCCAAAGGGTGCAAAGGTCATAAAGAAAAAGTATGAACAGCAGGAGTGGTCAGCGGTAGGTAGCACGAGGACTGTGGCATTGCCATGTAATAGTGCGCGGAGATCGGCAAAGAGCCGTGTAAAATGTTAATAACATTCGGTTAGATCTACAGAAACATGGCTAACCTTCATCGGCTGCGCCTTCGCCAGATGATCACACGGAACAGTTCAGAACGGGAGAGGATCAAAACCAGAAAAGATGAGCTTCCTCCTGTCATCTTTTAAAACGACTCGCCAGATGTATTTTGATATTCTGAAAAGAAAAGTGTGTTGGTAAATGTGTGTGTCCGTGAGTGCCTCCATACGTGCGTCAGTGCATGTAAAGAAAGTAACCGACGAGGAAGCGATAGTAAGCAGACACATACCGCGCAATGGAACAAGGACAAAGGTGACCCGTTTACTACCGAGGTCCCGAGTCACTGGAGAGCACCGACCTGCACTGTGCTGTTATACCGAGTTTAAAAGAGAGTATGGCATGGGTTTCTTTTTTTTTTTTCTGTAAAGTGACATAAATGACAACCAGCATTCCCCTCCCCATGTTTCTCCCATGGAAGAGGAAGAGGAGGAGGAAAGGGAGAGGGGGTAGTTGTCATTTTGTCACCTCTCCCCCACCTCTCTCTCCCACGGAGGAGAGGGGGGGGGGAGAGATAGGGGTAAAGAGAGGGTGGTTGTCGGTCCTGTCACCTTAGCTCCTCCCCATTCACCCTCCCTCGCCAAAAAAGAGAAAAAAAAAACGCCAAACTGTCTTCAATGTAGGTATGATGTCACAGCGCAGGTTAGGGCTGTGCCGTGACTCCCCCGTCCCCCCCCCCCCTCCCGTGCTGCAGCCCAGCCCCTTCCCCTCCACGCTGTCCCACTCCCAGCAGTTGCCCCCTTTCAGATGTGAGACGCGATTTGAATGAAGGTCCTCCCCAGCCGGACAGGGTGGATCTGGCGGCTGAACTGGGAGTGCCAGAGATACAGGGCATGACTGAAGGCACTGCCAGTCCCTTTCTGATGGTGCTCTGGATCGGGAAAGAGGACGAGGGAGGTCGAGATTTGAAGGAGGGCGGGGAAAGGGGGTGGTGGGGGTGATTGGATGCGAGGGGGGAAGATGAGGTGGGGGGGGGGGGGGGGATGATAAAAGTTTGTCTGAAACTTGATCGTGAAGGGCACCAAGAGGTAAATCTCGTTTTTTTTTTTTTTTTTTTTTTTTCCTCTCCGACGGAGGACAGAGAATATGGGAGGATAGGAGGAGGGGGCAGACGGGTGGTGTTTGTCCTTTGGAACAAAACAGAATACGGTTACAGTTAGTACAGTAGACACGATTGATGGAAGAAACCGCAATGTCACCTTGTTCAAGATCTTGTGTCATGCTTGCATGCAGATGTTTTTCAAGTTCGTCATTCACCACTGTTTACCGGGTTAAGAGTTTTGTTTTACTGAGTTTAGTAGTCGTTGTAGAGGTGAGTTACAAATATAATGTTGCCGTTGATGCGATTGCTGTGTGCGATTCGCGGTAAATATAGTGTGTGTGTGTGTGTGTGTGTGTGTGTGTGTGTGTGTGTGTGTGTGTGTGTGTGTGTGTGTTAACGTGTGTGTGTGTGGTGTGTGTTTTAACGTGTGTGCGTGTGGGTGTGTGTCTGTGTGTTTAGCGCGCGCGCGTGTGTGTATGTGTGTGTGTGTGTGTGTGTGTGTGAGGTGTGTGGTGGTGAGAGAGAGAGAGAGAGAGAGAGAGAGAGGGAATGAAACTGAGAACTTCGGACCAAGATATAAGAGAAATCAGATACTGTGCCTGCAAAACACAACTGTTTGGTTAAATACCCTTTCTTAACAACATATCTTCATCTGTCCACTTATTCCCTTCAATTTATATTGTTAAACACAGAACAGTATAGCAGGTGCTATAGTTTTCACAAAGAATTGGAAAAAAAGACTGTCTCCGTAAACAATTCAGAATGAACGGGCTGGCAGGGAAAACGCTCTGCTCACGGACTGATCAGTGTGGTAATTGTGCAACCAGCCAGTTAACCAACCATTGGAAGAACCGAACAAACGAGGCATGGAACACACTCCATTCAAACGGAGCAAGCGGGCTGTAAAGTCGATCCAGCAGTTACTCAACAGAAAGTGTGTAGGCAAAGAAACAGAGCTAGAACTGAATTTACTAATTTTTTTTGTCATTAACAAAGAAGGACAGCATAGAAGAACTGTTGCGGAGTCGATGCTACTCCGGAAACTGAAAATCTTGATACGGGGGGGGGGGGGGGGGGGGGGGGGGGGGGGGGGGGGGTCAGCTGTTCTAAACAGGAAATAGGAATATCTGTGACTTAATGTTGGTAGAAGATGTGGAAGCTCCTGTGTCGCTCTGCCTGTTTATTGTTTGTTATTGAACCAGTTCTATACAGGGAATTCATGTCGGTGACAAAATTCTCTAACTGATGATGGGTAATGAGAATAGGGCATTGAAAGAACATAAACAAACGCTTCTCAAGGATAGCAGTTAAACCAGTCATAGCAGTTAGGCTACGGAGGGGAAAAAAACAGTCGAATCAAGTATTCTGTGCTCATTTTCGAGTGACCTGGAACGCTCATGAATTTGAAATACCTTGTAAAGGCCTGGTTTGCCTACGACATGCCACTGCGTGTGAAGCTCTGGACCTTACTGGTGAATTCTCTGAGGCTATATTCCTGTTCAGTACTTGATCATAGAGAACTACCACTGCTCCTAGTGCAGTAGCTTTTCTAGCAAGTTTAGTCTGTAGATCCTATTTACATGTCCACTGCTCCATACAAAAACTTTTTTTTTTTTTTTTTTTTTCAAGGTGCGTATAGCTTTTCAGGCAATCGCTCAACCAACGAACCCAGCGGTAAACAAGTTCTTTACATGTACTAAACAGACAGTAATTGGGATGACGAACTGATCCGATCTACGAGCAAAGTAGATACGAAAGTGTTCTTTTTTTTTTTTTTTTTTTCCCCTATTTTTTTAAATGTCTCAAGCCTACGTCACATGACGTATTTCCCTGTTTTCGTGTAATGTCGAGAGTAGACTGAGGGGAAGGGAAAAAAGGTATCGTGAAATAGGCATCATGAACCAGTTATCGGCGCCGCTGGCTGACTCAAGGCTATGCCAGCTTGTGTCGCGTAAATATAGCGGGCGAGAACTTAACGTGGTTCAAACTTCCATTCTGACCGATGTATTCAGAGGCCCCGTAATCAGTGGGACGTTATAGAGGAAAGATACAGGGACTCTACTACATCAGGCAGCTGGATCTCACGGACTATTCACATGGTGGGGGCCCTAGACCAATGCCTTGAGCGCTCGACTATGGAGTTCGTGTGTTGAACCATTCGAAGGGTCGGAGTTCACGTTTTGGAAACGGCCTTTGTCTACCCAGACGGGAGAGGGGAGGGGCGCACCTGAAATAGTTCAGGAAAAAGTTGTGGTGGTGGAGGAACGAGAGAGGCGGGCGTCACCTTTCATAATGTCGTGTCCTAAACACCGTGGATCTTTTAACAGTTTATTGCCGTTACGGACATTAGGCTATAGGACTTGAACCGGGCGTGCGATTGAACCGGCACGTACGTGGCATTTTACGGCGATAAATTGCTTTGAAATACCTACCGCTCTTAATTTGTTGGTCTCCTTGGAGAGCGCGTTTCAGTTGGACACATTGTGCGAGTAGGGCTTAAGTGGAAGGCAAGAGTAATTTCACCATTACGAGCATACGGACAGCACCCAAGCAACAAACAAAGCAGTAAATAAGTATTTTTGTGTTGGAAGTATCAACCCGGCTATTTATTTCCAAAGAGCCTACACGCGAGTGCGAATGACCCATCATCCAGATAAGCGATTTTAGGCTGCACAGCGACACAAGACTCCACTTAAACCAAGTCCGACAGATAACCAGGCAACGTTATCATCAATAGCCACAAGACAAGGGAAATGTCAACACTATTCGATGGGAAAAGCCGCTTGCAGTTATAACCCTTGCGTTTGTTAATGTATGTGGTTTGTCACATACGATCGCCCTCTTGACTCATTTTTGTGGAATACTGAAACAGGTGTGTGTATGTGTGTGTGTGTGTGTGTGTGTGTGTGTGTGGTGTGTGTGTATTTAATTATGTGTGCGTTCGTGCTGCCACGGAAACGGTTGGGAAATGAAATAGTCAAACTGTTTACTAATGGTAAGTTTGACATATTTTCAGCCTTGTGTTGATGAAGGCCATATACAGCCGGAATCCAGCCCTCCCCATTCCTTCCCCATCCCTCCCCCCACCCCCCACCCCCACACACACTACAGTGCATGTAGCCTTGGATGTCACTAGAGATCCATCGTATTGCACTGATGTCTCATCAGTTGAAGTTTGTAATTTCCTGGATGGAAAGAACCTACGCTAATGGAAAGAAGTAAGGGGTGAACAAACATTCCCGTTCATTGGGTCGTGATGTGTAAAAGACCAGATGTTGTGTAAAGCTACAGGAGGTAAATGGTAAAAAAAAAAGAATAGGTGTTTTCTCCTAGATCACTCATGATGCGAATTTTATTTTATTAAAATTTTTTTTTATAATCTTTTATCCAGTAGTATCTTTGATTGGACATAGTTTTGGTAGGTGTTTTTAATTGTTATCTGAACGTTCGTATTGTAGAAGTCGTTGTTTTGAATGAAAATTTCGGTTGAAAAGTTGCCTGTTTTATATATATTTCACTCTGGGGTTGTTTTAGTGCTCGACTCCATAGTATAAACAAGATAACTGATTAAAGCATGCTTCAAGCTAGATGTGAAGAACAGTCTCAAGTTAAAGATGCGTGACTTCGAAGTAGCGTTTAAGTTTGCTCTCTCTCTCTCTCTCTCTCTCTCTCTCTCTCTCTCTCTCTCTCTCTCTCTCTCTTCCCCCCCCCTCCTTCCCCTCTCTCTCTCCCCTCACTCCCTCCCTCTGTCTGTCTGCCTATGTGTCTGCCTGTCTCTTTGCATGTCTGCCTGTCTGTCTGACTCTGTGTGTGTGTGTGTGTGTGTGTGTGTGTGTGTGTGTGTGTGTGTGAGTGAGCGCGCGCGCGGGCGGGCGCACGACTCGGGACTATACCAGTGTTCACACACAGGTGTTTGGGTGGTTTGCGTCCACACAAAGAATGCGGGTGAAATCTGAGAGAAAAATCATTAGCGGGAAGTACTGTCATAATGCTTTCATCACACGCGCACGTGCTGCTCCTTTTTACGTACTGGTTAGTCTAGTTTCTTTGGGTATCGGTACATCAAAAACAAAGAGAGAGAAAGAGAGAGAGAGAGAGAGAGAGAGAGAGGAGAGAGAGAGAGAGAGAAAAGAGAGAGAGAGAGAGCGTGTGTGTGTGTGTGTGTGTGTGTGTGTGTGTGTGTGTGAGAGAGAGGAGAAGAGAGAGAGGAGAGAGAGAGAGTTTGCGCGCACAAATTTATATGAAACAGGATTAAGAGCGAAAGATTGGTCAAAACAAATAGGAGCGAGTCTCCTTGCCTCTAAATGTGCAAGTACCATGGGAGGAACGAACTTTGTTTCTTGATCTTAACAATGAATCCGACGACGCTTGTATTTGTTAACAGTAATGAATGATATTCATCGAAAATGGTCTTTATCTGTATCATCTCAGTGATCAGTGTCATCACTTTTAATTGTTATGTTGACGGCTATACTGGAATAGGAATATCAATGCTTCAGGGAAAGTGGGATTTGGGGACGAGAGTAGGGAAGGAGTGAAGGAGAGAAGAAAGTGGGAAGGGGGCTGGGGATAGGGGTAGAGGGGGATGATGAGGGGGGGGGGGGGGGGGGGGGAGGGGGGAGATTGCGTTGTGTGAATGCAGGAATGGTGTTCTTTAGCTTAGGCTGGAGTTGCTGACGATTAAAATTCTCTCTCTCTCTCTCTCTCTCCTCTCTCTCTCTCCTCTCTCTCTCATTCCCTCTCTTCTGCCCCACTCTCTCTCTCTTCTCTGTCTCTACAGACTCTCTGTCTGTCGTCCGCGCCTCTGTCCTTCCCCTCTCTCTCTCTTCTCTGTTCCTCGCCCTTCCCCTCTCAGTCTGTCGTCTGCTGTCTGTCTTTCTCTACCTCCTCTTCTCTCGCTGGTCCCTCTTTCTCTCTCGATCACTTCTCCCTCTCACTTACTCTCTTCTCCCACTTCGCTCCCATCCCTCGTCTCTTCTCTCCCTCTTCTCTCCGTCTCTTCATCGTCTTTGACCGCGTTTCTGTCTTATGTTTTGTGTGTGTGTGTGTGTGTGGTGTGTGTGTGTGTGTGTGTGTTCGCGCGTGTGCATGCGTGCGTGAGAGAGAGAGAGAGAGAGAGAGAGAGAGAGAGAGAGAGAGAGAGAGAGACAAGACAAGACAAGACAAATGTTTTAATTGAACTAGGCCACATGCCCGTGTCAATGGGAACAGAGGGAGGGGGTAGAAACAAAATCAAACTGATCGCAAATGAAATAAGTAAGGAAAGAAATCAATGCATCGTCAAATACAGTATATGCATAAACACACAAAACTAAACAATAAATCTCGCGAACATAATCAACGATCGTTGACCTTGTTTCGCTTTCTCTCTCTCTCTCTCTCTCTCTCTCTCTCTCTCTCTCTCTCTCTCTACCACACACACACACACACACCACACACACACACACACACCTCAATCACACGCTATCGGTGTGATATTATTAAGGCAACTTTGACGGTGCATGCAGGAACAACGGTTCTAAGTCACATCAGTCTGTCCACATCTGACCTCAAGAGCTTTCGATATGAATGTAGCCACAGCATTACAGATTTTTCCGTTAGCGAGCAGTAACGACATCTTAAAAGCCGATGGTCGTCTATAAAACTTGAAAGGTATGTAACGCTCGCGAATAACTTTGTACTTAGGACATACTATCAGAAAATGGTATTCGGATTCCAACTCACACGGACAAAACGGACAGCACAGTGCTTCACGGGGGACGCTCGAATACCGCAGTTTGTGTGTGTTCAAACAGGATACACCAAGTCTGAACCGTATCAAGTTTTTACGACTGCTCACGTTGTTTACAGTGAATAGATAATTTGGCATTTCCCAAAACTGCTTAAAAGAAAAATAAAAGAGAAATCGGTCCTTAGATTCTATGTGGCTATACCATGCTTGTAAATGACAATCGATTAGCCGACTTTTGAATTTTGAAAGGAAAACTTTTACGTTGGGAACTCCTTGATTTTCCCATACATATCCAAAACTGTAACGATTTAATGTGAGGCAGACTGACGTAACCCAATTGTTTTTACCCCGGCAATGTAAATCATATAACATTTTATACGCTTTTTTGGGAAGACGATTGTCAGGCATATTAACTACATGTATCCAATACTTCACGCATTTAGTATAAATGTTTATATAAAGTGGAAACCTACCAGTTTCTCCATAAACCAAGGCATTAGGCGCTTTTATAGAAACATTCAGGAATCTCTTGAGTGCAAACAAATGTATTTTTTCTATAGCCGAGAGGTTTGCAGTTAAGCCCCATACTTCAGCGCCATAGGCAAGGATTGGCTGGATCTGACAATCAAAAAGTTTGAAGAATAATTTTGGGGCCACACTCTGATATTTCCACAGAAGTTTCAATATAATAATGACCTGATGTTTTGCCCTGGATGCTAAATCCTCAAGGCAATGAGAAAAAGTAAGGCCAGTGGAGAATATAGCACCTAAATATTTGTATTGATTAACAATCTCTAGTTGCATACTATCGTAAAACCATTTTTCTTTTGAAGCAATATAACCGCCATTTCTAAACACAATAACTTTTGATTTTTCCAGATTCACTATTAAATCAAGTTTCTTAGCTGTTTTACTCAAAACGTTCAGCTGTGTCTGAAGACCTATGACAGTGGACGCCACGAGCGCCACATCGTCAGCGAACAGCAGAATCAATAGCTCTTTGAAGTCAGGAGATAAAGGAATACCAGAGAGAGAGAGAGAGAGAGAGAGAGAGAGAGAGAGAGAGAGAGAGAGAGAGAGTGCGTGCGTGTGTGTTTATCTCTCTCTTTCTCCCTCCCTCTCCCCCCCCTCTTTTCCTAACTCCCTCCTCCTCTCTCTCTCTCTCACACATCTTAAGGCTATCCTCCCTCCCTTCTCCCTTCTCTCTCTCATCTCAATGCTGTCCTCCCACCCTTCTCTCTCTCATCTCAATGCTGTCATCCCTCCCTTCTCCCTTCTCTCTCTCATCTCAATGCTGTCATCCCTCCCTTCTCTCTCTCATCTCAATGCTGTCATCCCTCCCTTCTCCCTACTCTCTCTCATCTCAATGCTATCCTCCTCTCTTCTCCCTTCTCTCTCTCATCTCAATGCTATCCTCCCTCCCTTCTCCCTTCTATCTCTCATCTCAATGCTGTCATCCCTTGCTTCTCCCTTCTCTCTCTCATCAATGCTATCCTCCCTCCCTTCTCCCTTCTCTCTCTCTCATCAATGCTATCCTCCCTCCCTTCTCCCTTCTCTCTCTCTCATCTCAATGCTATCCTCCCTCCCTTCTCCCTTCTCTCTCTCATCTCAATGCTATCCTCCCTCCCTTCTCCCTTCTCCCTTCTCTCTCTCTCTCATCTCAATGCTATCCTCCCTCCCTTCCCCCTTCTCTCTCTCATCAATGCTATCCTCCCTCCCTTCTCCCTTCTCTCTCTCATCAAGGCTATCCTCCCTCCCTTCTCCCTTCTCTTTCTCTCATCAATGCCTACTCCCTCCCTTCTCCCTTCTCTCTCTCATCAAGGCTATCCTCCCTCCCTTCTCCCTTCTCTCTCTCATCTCAAGGCTATCCTCCCTCCCTTCTCCCTTCTCTTTCTCTCATCAATGCCTACTCCCTCCCTTCTCCCTTCTCTCTCTCATCAAGGCTATCCTCCCTCCTTTCTCCCTTCTCTCTCATCAAGGCTATCCTCCCTCCCTTCTCCCTTCTCTCTCTCATCAAGGCTATCCTCCCTCCCTTCTCCCTTCTCTCTCATCTCAGTGCTATCCTCCCTCCCTTCTCCCTTCTCTCTCCATCTCAGTGCTGTCATCCCTCCCTTCTCCCTTCTCTCTCATCTCAGTGCTGTCATCCTCTTCTCCTTCTCCTCAAGCTTCTCCCTTCTCTCTCATCTCAATGCTGTCATCCCTCCCTTCTCCCTTCTCTCTCTCATCTCATGCTGTCATCCCTCCTTCTCCCTTCTCTCTCTCATCTCAATGCTGTCATCCCTCCCTTCTCCCTTCTCTCTCTCATCTCAATGCTGTCATCCCTCCCTTCTCCCTTCTCTCTCTCATCTCAATGCTGATCACCTCCCTCCCTTCTCCCTTCTCTCTCTCATCTCAATGCTCTCACTCCCTATCCCTTCCTCCCTCCTTTTCTCTCATCTCATGCTTATCCTCCCTCCCTTCTCCCTTCTCTCTCTCATCTCAATGCTGTCATCCCTCCCTTCTCCCTTCTCTCTCATCTCAATGCTGTCATCCCTCCCTTCTCCCTTCTCTCTCTCATCTCAATGCTGTCATCCCTCCCTTCTCCCTTCTCTCTCTCATCTCAATGCTGTCATCCCTCCCTTCTCCCTTCTCTCTCTCATCTCAATGCTGTCATCCCTCCCTTCTCCCTTCTCTCTCTCATCTCAATGCTGTCATCCCTCCCTTCTCCCTTCTCTCTCTCATCTCAGTGCTGTCATCCCTCCCTTCTCCCTTCTCTCTCTCATCTCAGTGCTGTCATCCCTCCCTTCTCCCTTCTCTCTCTCATCTCAGTACTGTCATCCCTCCCTTCTCCCTTCTCTCTCTCATCTCAGTACTGTCATCCCTCCCTTCTCTCTCTCATCTCAATGCTGTCATCCCTCCCTTCTCCCTTCTCTCTCTCATCTCAATGCTGTCATCCCTCCCTTCTCCCTTCTCTCTCTCATCTCAGTGCTGTCATCCCTCCCTTCTCCCTTCTCTCTCATCTCAGTGCTGTCATCCCTCCCTTCTCTCTCTCATCTCAATGCTGTCATCCCTCCCTTCTCCCTTCTCTCTCTCGTCTCAATGCTGTCATCCCTCCCTTCTCCCTTCTCTCTCTCATCTCAATGCTGTCATCCCTCCCTTCTCCCTTCTCTCTCTCATCTCAATGCTGTCATCCCTCCCTTCTCCCTTCTCTCTCTCATCTCAATGCTGTCATCCCTTCCTTCTCCCTTCTCTCTCATCTCAGTGCTGTCATCCCTCCCTTCTCCCTTCTCTCTCTCATCTCAATGCTGTCATCCCTCCCTTCTCCCTTCTCTCTCTCATCTCAATGCTATCCTCCCTCCCTTCTCCCTTCTCTCTCTCATCAAGGCTATCCTCCCTCCCTTCTCCCTTCTCTCTCTCTCTGATCTCAATGCTATCCTCCCTCCCTTCTCCCTTCTCTCTCTCATCAATGCTATCCTCCCTCCCTTCTCCCTTCTCTCTCTCTCTGATCTCAATGCTGCCCTCCCTCCCTTCTCCCTTCTCTCTCTCATCAAGGCTATCCTCCCTCCCTTCTGCCTTCTCTCTTTCATCTTAAGGCTGCCTCCACTTAATATGTATCTCTTTACGCATTGACGGGGATTTGTTAATAGTCCGCACAACACCAGCAGTCGACGACGGGTTTTGCGCATCCATTCCTTAGAGAGACGGGCACCATAGTGAAGTATATAACGCGTCGGACGTTATTTAATCAATCTGTGGCGGGTTTAAACGACAGTGGACTTTTAACAGGCTACAATGTTACACAAATTTAGGACAATTTTTTTTCATATGTATTATTTCTTTATTTGTATACTTATTTATTTATTCATTCATGTATTTATTTGTTTATTTATTGATTTGTTTATTCATTCATCTATTCAATTTTTGCTGTATTATGTCGTGCCTGCTCAGTGACATACCTCCTATACTGCTCTGTTTTCCGGACACCACATACGCCGCCACATCCGTCTGATCCTGTCGGAGACCCAGCACCTGTAGTCCACAGAAGAGATCAATAGCAGGTCGTGCATGATCAGTAACCCACCAGAGGAAATTCAGCAATAAAGCAAAGTGCTGGGTCAGCGTGGTGTTTACACACTTTTAGTGTGTGTATACGCAGGCAGATGATCAGACAGATGTGAAAGAATTTGGTTTTCATATCCCATAGAGAGGGATCCGCCACAGTGCAATGATCAGAGCTTTTGTCTGTGGTGCTGATGGTGGTGAGTTCCGGCCACTCGTGGGGTCACAGTTTTACGTCTTGAACATTATGGACACACAAAAGTGAACGGGTAGCTGATTCAGTCAGGGAAGGTTAAAGGCGGCAGAAGGAGAGGGATTGGACCCGCCCCCCCCCCCCCCCCCCCCCCTCCCATCATGCCGTGCCCCAGACACGGTGGACCTCTTCACTTCTCTTCGGCCATTTAGGCTATGGGACTTTCACCTTTTTGAGTTAGGTTTTTTTTTTCCTTCAATATAATAGTTGTCTTGTAATGTAATCCATAGCCCCAAGACAAACGTTGATGGCCCTATAATCCATATGGGTAGAATATCGGAAGCTCTTTCAGTAGAATGTGAATGCGCGCCCTTAAGAAGTTTTTTTGCTAGTAATTTTGTGTGTGTTTTTCTTGTCACCTTGAATCTGCCGTGTTTTTTTTTTTCTTGTTTGGTTTGCTTAATTGTCGTCCACTGTCTTCCTACCTTTACAGCCCTTTCACCGGTCCTTTTTATCTTTTGAAAATTGTTACGCATTTTCTGATGCAGAATTTATAAAACATGTCAGATTTCTTTTGTTGTTGCTGTCTGGCGGCTGGGTAGAGACACTGCACACACCGTCCAGAGGTGACACTACCTATTCGTTCTAAGCATGTTAAGAATGCGATGTATGTAATGATAATGTATGTAGTTATTTGTTATACGGTTATAGTTGTTCTGGTTGCTGTCGTTCTTTGTGAACAAGAGTTCTTTTCTGCGAGCGGCGACAGCTTAGGAAAGGCTCATGGGTATCGGCTGGGCTATTATGATAATAACGATAATAATAATGTCGTAATGATGATGATGGTAAACTTAAACCATCCATATTGGAGCTCGATAGGTTATGAAAATAAGGAAATACCCGGCATATCATCGTTCCCGAGCACGAATCATGCTGACGGGAGTTTCAGACAACATAAGCCAACACAGAAGGAAAATCTCAGAAAGTTATGCACAGGTAAAGTGGGCTGGCCGATGGAGGATGGTGGGAGGAGTTTCGGTTGCTCCCACATGTCGTTGGTGAACTTAGATTTTTGTGTGTAATACGTTGGCGAAGTTAAGGGGAGGGGGGGGGGGGGGGTTGTAATATAGTACAAGAACATTCCAGAACGTCTTAAAACAAACAAACAAAGTATGGCACTTAAAAATACACCGATACCCATACAGTACCGCTCTCGGTTGTCTTTGTTTAATTTCAGTATTTTATTTTAGACTTTGAGAAAGCGCAACTTGAAATGAGCAGGTTAGTGAAACTTGGTAAGGGTGTCTACATTACTTTGGTTTGACAATGTTCCAAGTATTTGTCTGATTATTTAGTCAATTTTTCTCGGATACCATTAAACACTTTCATAACAGTGAGTGTCTTCGAAGTGGGGTTTTGTTTAACTTCAATACGTGTACATTCTGATCAGTGTTCAGTATGAATGAGCATGTCCAGTTTGTGCTTTATTGCATACGCTAAAAGGAGTCAAAGGATTAAACTTCCCGAAGCTTGAAAAGAGAATGGACGGATGGTTTGAACAAAATCTCTTGGGTAACATCTGTTGTAAGATAAAGGAAGACGGTACGCGACTTACAAGGTTCAGCCAGGCGTCGTTTCTTCGCGAAAGAGGGAACTAGAGAACACACGAGGCTTCTCTTTCTGGCTTTTGGTGACCTATGTAAACATTATGTGTGTGTGCGCGTTTGCGCGTGCGAGGGTGCACGAGAGAGAGAGAGAGAGAGAGAGAGAGAGAGAGAGAGAGAGAGAGAGAGAGAGAGAGAGAGAGAGTATAAAAACATATAAGGTTTGGTCATTAATTTAGTGCGACAGCGTGTATTGGATAAACACTCAAATGGCTTGCCAACATTGCTATTTCAATCGGCTGGGCTGGGGAAAAAAAGACAGGCAGAAACCGTATGATTTATTGACTGTTTGAAAACAAACACCGATAGCTTTGATCTTGGAGCTGACGGCAACCATTAGTAAGAGTGATAAACAAATTGAACGTGATTCGAGGGGGAAAAAGGAAATGGGGCGAAAAAGATACAGGTACCAGGGGGCGAAAAAGATACAGGTACCAGGTACCAGCTGGGTAGTGGAAGAAGAGAGATGGGGGGTGGCTGCGTAAGGGTATCGTGTGGAGGGGATAGAAACAAACAGACAGACAAAAGTGTCAGCGTTTTGAAAACGAAAAACCCGAAGCTCTGTTCGCTTATCTCTCTTATAAGATAGACTGGTTGGTTGGTTGGAAGGCAGTTATTAAGATAGACTTGTTGGTTGGTTGGAAGGCAGTTATTAAGATAGACTGGTTGGTTGGTTGGAAGGCAGTTATTAAGATAGACTGGTTGGTTGGTTGGTTGGAAGGCAGTTATTAAGATAGACTGGTTGGTTGGTTGGTTGGAAGGC
>CM065721.1:31287371-31289871 GCA_033310375.1 Conus canariensis | reverse complement strand
GAATGAAGGAATGTTCGAAACGGCTGGAATGGAGGGCGCCGAGACAGACTGTAAGCATCGTCTGTCGCTGTTTCATAATGATTGGCAGGCAGCCGCACGCGCACACGCACACACGCAAGCACCGCTTCCCCTGCCTCATCCACCCTCAGCATTTCAGTTTACCTTACTTCTCAGAGAGAGAGAGAGAGAGACGTTACATTTTATTGTCTATGCACACAAAATTACTATGTAGAAAAAGAAAAGAAGAGGAATTCTGTATGTTGGTAAATCTTGTGCAGTTGCCGCGTTAAAAAAAACAAAAAAAACAACTACGAATGGTCATAAAAATCATGTAGAAAAATGCTAAAAATGTCAAGTATCCGGACCAAAATTGCACACGCGGTAACTTTCAGAGCACAAGAAACGGGGCAAAAAGTCCAGTGTCGCGAAAATCCGTTGAACGTAAATGAAATATGTAAAAGATAACAATGGTGAACAGTTAACGGGGTGAATGAAATAAGATCTGATCATCAAATGAACTTAAATCCAAAGGGAAGAAAACGTGTGTCGGAACTTGAAAGACTGACAAAACAAACCCGGATTAAGCACAACGAGGATACAAATATCCTGAGCGAAAATCGAAGCAGGCAAAGATCAGAATGAACTTGGTGAACGTGAGAAAAAAAAATCTGACGAAGACGACAAAATGGAACATGGAAGGAGAAAAGAGGGCTGTACACTAGACAAAATAAATGTCAAGGAGTGCGAAAAAGTCGGTGGGGTTGGGGGTAAACCGGGCAAAAGTTTAAATACAGTTTCGGAAGTTTAAGGGGTGGAACTAAATTTGGCAAAAAGTTACAGAGAAAATGGAAAGAGATGAGGAAGCAAACTGGAAGAAAATAAAAGAGGACGACACTGTTCCATTAATGAGAGTTCTGAAAAAAAATACTTACACACACGAACGCACGCGTGCACGCGTGCACGCACGCACGCACGCACACACACACACACACACACACACACACACACACACACACACACACACACACACACACACACACACACCGCCACCACCACCACCACCAACAACAACAACAGCAACATCAAGAAAAGCAAGCACACACACACACACAAAAGGGGATGTGAGCATGGAAGTAGCAAAGGTAGTAGTCAACAGTTTGTAAACCAGGTAGTCTGAAAGTCAATGGGATGAAGTCAGCGGGGCGGAACTCTAAAGAGGATAAAGTCAGTGGGGGTTAAAGTCAAAGGGTGAAAGTCCTAGAGGATGGAAGTGGGTGTGTGGGAAGCAGGGGGTAGGAGTCATTTGGGTGAAAGTCAAAGAGGATGGAAGTCGGTGTGTGGGAAGCGAAAGGGCTGGAGTTTTTTTTTGTTAAAGTCAAAGAGGATGGAAGTCAGTGTGTGGGAAGCGAAAGGGCTGGAGTTTTTTTGGTTAAAGTCAAAGAGGATGGAAGTCAGTGTATGGGAAGCGAAAGGGCTGGAGTTTTTTTGGTTAAAGTCAAAGAGGATGGAAGTCAGTGTGTGGGAAGCGGTAAAGTAGGAGTCTTTTTGGTTAAAGTCAAAGAGGATTGAAGTCGGTGTGTGGGAAGCGGTAGAGTACGAGTCTTTTTGGTTAAAGTCAAAGAGGATGGAAGTCCGTGTGTGGGAAGCAGGGGGTAGGAGTCATTTGGGTGAAAGTCAAAGAGGATGTCCATGGGACAGAAGTCGGTGGGGCGGAGATCAAAGAAGCTGGGAGTAAATGGGTAGGGAGTTACAGATGATGGAAGTCGGTGAGGCAGAAATCAGAAAACGGACGTCAACTGTGAGAGTCAGCCGGGTGATAGTGTAAACAGACAGAAGTTCTTTGGACGCAGGGCAAAGCGGATGGTGCTCAGTGGGACGGAAGTTAACTGGGTGAAAGACAACGAGGATGGAAATCCACTGGGCGAAAGAAAAAACAAAAACAAAGAAAACGGAGGGGGTGGGGGGTGGTGGACGACAGTGGGACGGAAGTGAAAGAGGATAGAAGTTATCGGGGTGAAAGTCCACCGGGTGAATGTTTTAAAGATTGAAGTTCATGGGGCAAAAGAAAAATAAAGGTGAATGGGGCAAAAATGAATTGAACGGATGTCAAATGGAAAAAAAAAAAAAAAAAAGCCTTAAAACTAAAACGGCGGAAATAAATGCCCCAAAGCGAAAGAGGACCACAGTGCGTTAAAAAGAAACCTGGACGAAAGTCTGTGTGGACAAACTGGAAGTCTACTGGGCAGCCGAAAAGAAAAAAAAAAAAAAAAAAAGGGGGGGGGGGGGGGGGGGGGCGAATAGTAAGGGTGAGTGACTGCAATGACGTTGGACTGCTCTCCATAGAGTGTACCACTCCATCTCCTCTCCCGTGCCTTGGTCCTTCCAACCGAAACCTCGACCGGAATTGCCCGGATCGATTTCACGTGAGTTTTACTCGGCAGACTGGAAGAACAAGAGGGTCGAATGTTTGTGTGTCAGGGAGTTTGAAAACAAATTGATG
>CM065721.1:31277371-31282371 GCA_033310375.1 Conus canariensis | reverse complement strand
TAGAGTTGTTAGTGCAGATCTCCACCAGCTCTCTGTCCTGAGCCCTACGCAACAAGGCAGACGGCTATGACCAGTTCAGTCCAGCACGCTGTCTGTGCAGGACGACTGCTGTCTGTCTTTGGAGTGTTCACTCTCCACGCTGCTTTGAAGGATTGTCTTGGATAGTGAGTCTTGGTGGAAAACATCCCCTAACAGACAAGATTACGGGCGGTCAAACAGTGGTGAGAGGTTCCTCTCCGCCAGGGTAAGCATGCTGTTCTTTCAAATCGCTGAACAAATAATCATCAGATGTTTGTGTTTGCCCCCATTGCAGAAGCTCCAGGAGCAAGCACTCCACCAGCTGAACGAGCAGCTACAGATGAACATTCTCCAACAGTCTCAGCTGCTGCAAACGGGGAGCGGGGAGAACAGCAAAGGCAGCAAGGCTGTGCAGCAGCAGTTGCAGCAGCTGGCGGTGCAGCAGCAGCAGCTTATACAGCAGATGGGACAGATGCAGTCACCCATGCGACAGTTCCTCCTGGCTGGTCTACCCTTCGGCATGCCTCAAGGTGAGTGCGGTACGCCAGGATTGCAGACGTTTTCTTACTTCTTTGCTCCTCCTCTTCCTTCTTTTTCATAGAGTTCTTCTCTGTGTTCCTTTTTTCGCTGTAATAATCCTTGGTTGTCAGCATCATCATCCTTCCTTCTTCGTCATTATATTCGTTGTCATCTACGTCCCACGCTTTATTGCTATCTTCGCCCTGATCGTCCTCCTCCGTTTTCTTCTTCGCATTTCTGTCGTCATAAGTTATTCTTGAACTGTTAATTTCAAGAGGTGGGTGTTATATCTCTGACTTCTTCTTGTCCCATTTTTGGAGACAGTGCCGAGTTTGACAGAACGGGAAACGTGGGGAGTGTGTGTGTGTGTGTGGGTGTGGGGGGGGGGGGGGGATACTTAGAGCTTCAAGATTGTTTGTTTCTGACAGAATGTTATAGAGTGTGGTTTGAAAATTGAAGAGCACAACAGCCCTGGTAAACATCAACCATGTATCTTCTTTCTTCAATAGCTGCATTGCTTTGTCATCCTGTGTGCAGGCATAGTCTGCAGATCAGGGTGTTGTGTTTGGTCTTCTGTGAGTGTCTGTATGGTGGGGGTTGGGGTGGGAGCAGGGTAGTTGGAAAAAGGATTGGGAAGACCGTTCTCAATTTTCAGAACGTTTTGATGGGGACGGTAACTGCAAGTGGTTACAATTTGAAGTCTGAAAGGTAAGTGCTGATGAAGCGCTTAGGTGAAGGGGGAAAGCTTTCTAAACTTGCGACTAAAGCAGTTGATAAATGACTAATAAAGACGGTGTGTGATGCCAGAGGCATTCAGTGCAAGGAAGGAATGGTTAAGAAGTGCGCAGGGTCTGCGAATTTACGCAGACCTTTCATCCGCTGACTGTAGTGCGTTGTGTCTTGATATTTTTTTCCACTTTGTTTAGGGGTAGTTGTGCGTTACATCTTGATTTCTTTTTCTACGTTGATTTAGAGTTATAGTTGCGTTCTTGTTTTTGATTTCATTTTCCACAAAATTAAAAAAAAATATTTATAAGACTCCGCCGAAAAACTTGGACAAACGAATCACAAGACAACACACTACGCGTTTCCACCTCTTGGGTCTTCTTCAGGCAAGATACACAACACTCTGGACAACGAAAATGAACGAGCAATCACTTATCTTCATCCAGTTCGGCGCAAGATGGGCGTTGAATCTTCATTTTCCCTTTGATTTTGGGGTGTTGTTGTGCGTTATGTCTTGATATCTACCACATCGTTTTGGGACTGTGGTTGTGCGTTATGTCTTGAGATCATTTCACACTTTGTTCTGGAGATGCAGTTGTACATATTGTTGATATCTTTTTCTGCGTTGCTTTGGTGTTGTAGATATGCATTATGTCTTGATATCTTTTAATACTTTGTTTGGGGTTTTAATTGTGCGTTTATGTCTGTGCTTCTCTTTTCTGTTTATTTTTGTTTGTTTGTTTTACATTTGAGTTTATGTGTGGGTATCTCAGTTTGTTTTTAGGATTGTTATGGGTTTATGTGTGAATGTCTTTTTCCTCTTTGCTTTGGGTTTGTTGTGAGTTTATGTCTGGGTGTCTTTTTACTTTTTTTTTTAAAGCAGGGAATATAGTTGTGTGTTTATGTTTGGTATCTTTTGCCCTTTTTGTTTTGGGGTTGTATTTGTGAGTTTGTGTCTGGGGTCTTTTCCCACTTGATTTTGGTGTTGTAGTTGTGAGTCAGTGTCTTGCTGCTTTTATACCTTTGTTTTAGGGTTAAGGTTCCGAGTTAAGGCTTGGGTGTCTTTCTCTACTTGTTGCAGGTTGTTGTTTAAAAGTGTTGCAGAACGTTGTCATGTTGTTGTTTAAAAGTGTTGCAGAACGTTTTCATGTTGTTGTTTAAAAGTGTTGCAGAACGTTTTCATGTTGTTGTTTAAAAGTGTTGCAGAACGTTTTCATGTTGTTGTTTAAAAGTGTTGCAGAACGTTTTCATGTTGTTTTTTTTATATGGATACCTTGTTCCTTCGTTTTGTATTGTAGTCCGTGGTTTAACATTCAATATCGACTGTCAGTTCAGATTTCCTACATAGGTTACGAAGCAATACCTTGGCCCATTTCTCTTGCCAGACAAGCAAATAGTGCAAAAGGGTTTTCTTACTCTCTTGCTTAATATCAAGAACAATAAAGCTATGGACTGGTTTTGGTCCAGCAGTTCATCGACCTCATGTTGCTGTAGCATTGACATTCAGTACGATATTGTGTATCCAGGTTGGTTGGTTTGTGTTGTGGGTTCCATCATTTGACACGTGCACTGGGGTGCCCTTCCTTCCTCCTTCCCCATAACACTTAACACTTGTTGCAGCAGAGAATGACAGGGTCAGGGTCAGGGGGAGGGGAGAGGGAGAATAACAATGTTACGTACCGATGTTGTGACAGCTGTCGCCAGCGGTATCGAAAACCCATGCTTCTGTTTGCTAGAGAGAGAGAGAGAGAGAGAGAGAGAGAGAGAGAGAGAGAGAGAGAGAGAGAATGAATGAATGAATGAGAATGTGTTGTGTGGCGTGATGAGCAAAGTTGCTGAAAAAAGTTGCAGAAACTGAACTATGGGTTTTTCATCTTTTTTTTTCCCCTTTAGACCTGCTTGGGATGATGTCGTTTAAATAGACTTAAGTTTAAGTATGGTGGCACGAGGCGTTAAGGCTGAAGTCTTGGACAGAACGGTCTTTTGTTAATCTCTCAACGGGTTTTCCGCTGCTGGTATCTGTAGCCGTATATGGCTATCGAACATTTCTTGTTCTGCCTGTAGAAGACTGGTTGTCTAAAGGCGTTGCTTCTGTCGAGTCGTGTGTTCGTTCTAGTCGTTCAACGTCTAATAACACAACCTTTATTCTCTTGTTCCAGCTTGTGCCGGCAGTCTGTTACATGTCAACTTCGGCTGTGTCATTTTCTTTTTCTTTCCTTTGTTTCTTTTCTCCGTCTTTGATATTTTTTGCAGGGAGAGATTTCAAGTGTTTCAGACCTTTCCTTAGACAACTTGGTAGTTTTCTTGGTCACTTGGTTGCTTTTATTGCAGCGTTCTGGTTGGTAGACCTCTAGTGTCAGAGATATTCTGTCGCACAAAGCGTCTGCCCTCTTTGGTGATTCGTTTTTGTTTTCTTTTAAATTATTGTTGTCGTTATTCTTGTTGTTGTTGTTCTCATTGTTGTTATTACCATTATTGTTCCTTTTTCTGTCTTGTCTGCGGCCCCACCTCAGTGGCTTTGCACCCACACCGCTCATGCTGGACCTCCATCCACAGACATAGCCTGACCCGTCCCACCACAACCCCGGCACAGGCAATCCACCGGGAACAGTCAGTGCCAAGTCATCATTAGGTAACCCACCAGGGGAGACGCAGCACGTATTCGAGTCACTTCGGTGGTGTTCATTGGCGCCTGTTCTGATCCAGCATACGCAGGACACCATCGACTAAGTCTCATACTGACGACAATAACTGGTTAGTCGCAGAACCAGCATTGATAAGCATCTCCTCCGTCACCACATCCGTCTACCAACAGATCCCATGAATTTGCCAATGTCGGGACCCCGACAAAATCAAACAAAGGGCGTAGACGTTTAAGGTAATCGAAACGGAGGTATTTATGAGAGCAGGGCATGAAGGGTCACAGTGACAGCAGAGTAGGGTTTACTCTATGCTTCTGTCATAACATATCCCGGCATCAACCAGGCCCGAGAGATACAGACACCTGCAGTGTTGGGTCAGGAAAGTTAAACAACACTCTCAGAGATGCTTCCCTTTAGTGGATGAAGCTGTAGTGTGGTCCCAGTCTTCCCAACTGGGCCCAGAACAAACTCAGCTATGGGCAGGTTCGGGTCGGGAAGGAGGAAAAAGACACAAATAAATGGGTCTGATGGAAATCAACCCCACGACCTCCCAGCCAGAGTCCGCGGCGCTAACTACATCGCCGCGGCCACTGGTATATTGTTGTTGTTGTTGATGCTAGGCATGTGTGCACTGAACGAGGGATGAGGGACATGGACAGTGTGAGCTTAAGTTACACACGTTTTGATAACTGCCACATAATATGTCTTTGGAGAGGACACATTAAGTTACTCACGTTTTGATAACTGCCACATAATATGTCTTTGGAGAGGACAGGGGTGCGGACAGAGGGGTTAGGGTGGGGTAGGGGCATGGGGGAGAAGGGAGGGGAAGTTGCTGCTTCATAGTGTGATGAAGAAGCTTGTTGATAATGTTCTTTTGGTTGAACTATTGAACTCTGCATCGATAAAACTCTAAAGTCACATGATTAAGCCTTTGGCGTTTGGTGGCGTTTGGATATGATAATATACATAATGAATATTGTGACGCGCTTTCTTTGCAATGCTAATTAGACAGAACGGCCGTTGTCAGGTTGTGCATCTTAGCGGGGGAAAAAATCTGAAACTAGATCCACAAGGTTCACGCCTGAACGCACG
>CM065721.1:31252371-31274871 GCA_033310375.1 Conus canariensis | reverse complement strand
CGACGCTTTCGCTGAGGGCGCTTTCAGCTCTCAAACTCGGTTTGAACATAAACAAGGCATAATGAAGTTCGTGCTGAGTTGTTTGGAATTTCGGTTAGTGAAGGGATGGCGTCCGTTGTGAACATGTCTAGAATAGCGGTCGCCGAAACGACCGTTACGGTTTGATTGGCTGTCTCTTGGTTATAGAAGGGTGTGCATTCAAGAGTTTGGTTTGTTGCGTTTGTTTAAGTGTGTTGCCCTTTTTTCCCTTATGTTTTCGGGGGGGGGGGGGGGGGGGGGGGGGGGGGGGGGTTCAGTTTTTGTACGTTTCAAATTTTTTGCGGCTTTTTTGTTCTCTGTCCATTTCATTCGTCATCATTCCTGGGTAGGCCGTAAAGAGCATGTGTATGGCAGTTTATCACTGCTTTTGCGGGAAAGAGGGGGGGGGGGGGGGGGTAAGGGGCTTGGAAGGATCAAATGAAACTCGGCTGCTTTTTTTTTTTCTTTCTCCCGTACTGCTTGCCCAGAAGCCAGAATTCTCAACATTTTTTCTTAGCACACACACACACACACACACACACACACACACACACACACACACACACACACACAACACACACACACGCGCGCGCGCGCGCAAGCACACGCACGCACGCACACACACACACACACACACACACACACGCCCACGCACGCACGCACACACACACACACACACACACACACACACACACAAACACACACACACACACACACACACCACGCCCACACACTCACACACACACACACAACACACACACACACACACACACACACACACACACACACACACACACACACACACACGCTGGAACTGCACTGTGCAAGTATCTATTAATAACCTTATTATCGTTACTACCTCTGCCAAGGAGGCTATTTTTCCACCCGCGTCCGTCGGTGTCTTTCTTTCTGTCTTTGTCCATCAGCAAGATTACAGACAAACTGGTAGCCCTTCGTTTCCAAGCTTCGTCAGAGGATAGATAGATAGTGGCCCTTGGACGAATCCATTACACTGTGGAACGGATTCGCGATGTAGATCCGGATCCAGAGGCGGCATCGCTCGCTGAGAATATAACAAATTTTATTTCGCAGAAAAAAGAGAACGGAATCGATTTTGGCGACACTGGGTGGAAAGATGGAAAGTGACACACGGACGAGCCAGTCAAATTTTGATGCGGATCTATAGTTGTGGTGTTGAACTGCATCGAACAGCGGTTATCCATGACATTATTACAACATTTTCACTGAACGAGAACACCGTGAAGTTGCTGCTGAAAAGTTATAACAGTCTGCAAAATAGTGTATGCTCACAGAATATGAAAACTTTCTTGCGGTGAAAACATAGACGTTTCGTTTCTGTTGTTTGTCATATGAAAAAAAAAGAGTCAAATGGAAAGTGACTTCATTGGCCTGCGCCAGCTTTGACTACATCTGGCGGAATCAAAAACACCATTGATTACCCTGACGGAAAACACTGCTCTTTCCACACACAAACTGACTCACTGGGCGGATCCAGGATTCGTTGGGCCTTGACGAAGGTCTGCGCTCTCCCACTGCTCTTTGAGCCATTATTACTGTAGCTGTTATCATTATTGTTGTTGTTATTGTTGGTTATTATCATGATGATGATGATGATGATTGGCTGCAAAGTCTTCTGTTTAGAACATTGAGTTTTGAAGGGAGATGGATCAGTACGTAATAATACTTATAATAACCATATAAAACCTGCGTGTTTCACTCTGTTTGACACTTTTCTCGTTGAAATAACAATTGTGAGTATGGAAGTAGCAGAAAGCAACATTTAAAGAAAGAAGCATAGATCTTGATATGCGACGGTGATTTTTTTTTTTATTGTATGATTGATGTTTATAAATAATGTAATTATAGAGTAATAAGGCCTGAGCCAGGAACTGCATTCACTTAGGTGTGAAATGTTTTAATTGTATTTTTGAATGAGATGCCTGTAATACCTATAATGCCTAAGAAATAGTTAATGTAATTGTTTATTATTGTTATTATTTCCACCAGGTGTTTCACCAGCTTTTCTACAGATGGAATGTAACCAGTGATGTAAAACTGTTCACGGCATTTTGGAAGAGTATTGTTTGTTATAGGTTTATTCATTTATTCATTTAAATGTAAGTCATCCGGACGTATAAATATTGAGATTAAATAATTGTTTTGTATGTGGCCATCCTGCATGTACCAACGCGCGCTGACGTTGTGTGTGTGTGTGTGTGTGTGTGTGTGTGTGTGTGTGTGCGTGTGCGTGCGTGCGTGTGTGTGCACGCCCTCGCAGAGAGAGACAAACTGGCCCACGTTTGAAAACAATTTTTTTGTGGTAGCTCAGCCACAGAGCTGTTCAGTGGAGTTGATTTCCTTAAGTCAGCATGTTTTCCTTTCGTTGTCTTCATGCGTCAACCCCAAGGGGACAATGTTAAAGAAAAAAAAGGGACATATTGTACATTTTAACTGTTTCACGTGGGAAATGATAATATATATTTCCCCAAACAGTTATGGAACAGATAATCTCTTTCCCCCAAACATGAAGTTTGTGGGCAGTGATATCTTATTCTGTCCGTAATCTTATTCTGTCCGTATTTTCTTCGTTTTCTGTGTTTCTGTCTCCGTGGTTTTCCGTCAGTCTGTGTGTCTGTCTATCTGTCTGTACGTCTGTATATCCGTATGTGTGTTTGTGCGTCCGTCTCTCCGCGTTGTCCGTGTGTGTGTGTGTGTCTGGGTTTTTTTCTGTCTGTCTGCCTGCCTGCCTGTCTGCTTTCTCTCTCTCTCTCTCTCTCTCTCTCTCTCTCTCTCTCCTCACTCTCTCTCTCTCTCTCTCTCTCTCTCTCTCTCTCTCTCTCTCTCTCTCTCAGCATTCCTCCTCCCTCCCTTCCTCTTGCACCCCCCCCCCCCTATCAGCCCTTCTCCTGCTTGTGTTTCTCCATTTGCTACGTATTCATGTTGAACATGTATTCTGTGCATTTAGACAACAGTGTATAGATATTGAATGCTGTTTCCCGTTCGCTCACATTTACACATTGAAAAGCATTCATGCATTGGTTTGTTCATTCATTCAACAATATGTAGAAGCGTATACATCTGTGTGTTGTAAGATGGGCGAGAAGGACACTCATTTGCATTACAATGAATTATTCACTGGGTTTTCTTCATATTCACGCTCTGTCTCAGTCTGTCTCTCTGTCTGAGATTCTTTCTGTCTGTCTCCCCCCACCCCTCCCTCACTCAGTCTTCCCTCCACTCCGCTTTCTCTTTCCCTGTCGTTACTCACAATGCACAGTAATAGAATATGAGCACACGCTCTTTTGTCTGTGTATCGGGCTGGCTGCTTGTTGTAGGTCTCTGCATCTGCTCGTGTCCGTTACGGCTTATGATGGATCTCTCTCTCTCTCTCTCTCTCTCTCTCTCTCTCTCTCTTGTGTGTGTGCACGCGCGCGCACGTGCGTGCGTGTGTGTGTGTTGAAAGCGATGCTCGTTTATATTATGATGAATAATTCACCAGCCTTTGTTCATGTCACATGAAGCATTCACCGATATCCGATCCACACATACAGTCTCTTATATTCCATTTTTCTCTCTGTTTCTCTGTCTGTCTCTGTCTTCTCTGTCTCTTCTCTCTCTCTCTCTCTCTCTCTCTCTGTCTGTCTGTCTGTCTTCTTCTCTCTCTCTCTGTCTGTCTGTCTTTCTCTCCCTCCCTCTCTCTGTCTCCCTTCGTTTGTCTCTTCCCCCCTCTCTGTCTCTTTCTCAGTCCCCACCCTCAACTACCCATCGATGGACCGAAGGAGTATGACTTTGGAGGAACGGTTCGGCTGTTCGCTCATCTGTTGTGACATAATGGCCCAGCCGTAGTGGGCACAAGATAATTCGAGATGGGAGCATTCTGTATAAATGGCATACGATAGCGCGCGCTCAGAAGAGCCCGCTTCTGCGTTCCGTAGTCGCTTCTCTCCACAGAAGGCCAAGGTGCTTTTTCGGATGATAATTAATGACATGCGCACTTGTTAACAAATCAGAAGCGTTCGCCTATTGTTTGCTCCCCAGGTGCATCAACATCTTTCCAAGCAGTGATTTTGATTCACGGACGCGTCAGGACTGTTTGATGAAACACACAGGACGTTTGGCTTATATATTTTAACGGGTAAGTTGTGTAACTTTGATACTTGGGATTTCTTTTTCGCCTGAACTCGCTACCTTCGCCCATTACGGCAAACGATAACCAAAGCGAGAAATGCCCGCTGATGTGGCGATTACAGAAAGTCTGGGCTTGGAAAAAGAACACCCATGGCCTAGTCGTTTCAGTGGCGTTTATGGCCTTCAGTTTTTCATAGGATGAGAGTTGACGGATAATTAGAGTCCAGCCGTGACTTTAACTGCAAACAGAACGTGGCAGTATAACAGTCGGTGGGAGCTGGTCTCTTCTGCAACCTACGATCGAAAACAATACATAATCTCCAGCGATGGACCAATCTTCTTCTTCCGCGCGCTGCGCACGTACTGGATGACTAGCTGCTGCTGCGGAAAGTTGTTCCAAAACTTTTTCTACAACTTTTTATGCCGTTGTTTTCTTTACCCCCCCCCCCTCTCTCTCTCTCTCTCTCTCTCTCTCTCTCTCTCTCTCTCGGCCTTCCCTCCCCACTCCTCACATCCATTTCTCCCGGTCCCTCCTCCCCCCCCCCCCCCCCCAATCTACTCCCTGTCCCACCTTCGCCCTTTCTTCGTCCTTTAGGTTATCCACTGTCTGTGTGTCCCCCCCTCCCCCCTCCTCCCTCCTCCTCCAGCCCCTTCCCGCTCCTCTTCCTACCTCCCATCCGGTCTTAGAGTTGAAAAGGAAGGAAAAAAATCGTTGCTGCGGGCAACACAAGCAGTGTTTGTGTAAACACAGAGCGCGTGTTTTGTTTGCATTGGACAGATTGAAAGACAGTGGAAGGGAGAGAAAAAGAGAGAACAAAAAAAAAAAAAAAAAAAAAAGCAGCGCGGAACTTGTGACCAAGGGGAATGTTGCATTGTGAGGCAGTAGAGAGAGCTGACAGCCTTTAGTACCACGCTACCACTACCATCATCACTACCACTACCACTGCAGCGACCAACCAAGTCAGCCTGTGGGCTTCGGTATTGATTTTGTCATTTTCTCCTCTCCCTCGGCTCTTTTTTTGGACTCGTTTCGAAAACAGTCGCCAGAGGACTGAGCATGCTAGCAGCCTTTTTTTTTTTTTTTTTCTTCTTCTTCTTCTTCTTCTTCTTCTTCCCGTACTCTCTTTTCTTTTTGTTGTTAAAAACTTTTTAAGCGCGATAGTTCTGGTACTTTGTGATGTGGATCGAGTGGGTTTTTTTCCCTCCCTTACTTGTACTCACGCCCCTCTGGCCTATACCCTCTCTTCCCCTCTTTTCCTCCTTGCGTCAGTGTGTGTGTGTGTGTGTGTGTGTGTGTGTGTGTGTGTGTGTGTGTGTGTGTGTGTGTTTCCGTCAGTCTGTGTTCTGTCTGTCTGTCTGTCTGTCTGTCTGTCTCTCTCTCTCTCTCTCTCTCTCTCTGTCTCTGTCTCTCTCTCTCAGTCTCTCTCATTCTCTCTCTCTGCCTGCCTGTCTGTCTGTCTGTCCGTCTCTCCCTCTCTCTCTCCCACTCTCTCTCTCTCTCTCTCTCTCTCTCTCTCTCTCTTTCTCAACGCCTCGGATACAAGATGCACGGAAAGGAAAGCAGGGGTGGGACGGAGTCAGGATAAGTTCTTAGAGTAATTAAGAGGAATCCTAAGAGTAATTAAGAGGAATCCTAAGAGTAATTAAGAGGAATCCTAAGAGTAATTAAGAGGAATCCTAAGAGTAATTAAGAGGAATCCTAAGAGTAATTAAGAGGAATCCTAAGAGTAATTAAGAGGAATCCTAAGAGTAATTCAGAGGAATCCTAAGAGTAATTCAGTGGTGCCGCCTAAGCAATTAAATAGTATCCTCTTCGTAAGTGGTGTAAATTAAGAGGTGTCCTCTGAGCAGTTCAGTGGTATCCTTTGAGGAATTAGGGTGTTAATCCCAGTCATTCGTGGTGTTGAGGAATTAGGGTGTTCGTCCGAGTCATTCGTGGTGTTGAGGAATTAGGGTGTTCCAGTCATTCGTGGTTGAGGAATTAGGTGTTCGTCCGAGTCATTCGTGGTGTTGAGGAATTAGGGTGTTCGTCCGAGTCATTCGTGGTGTTGAGGAATTAGGGTGTTCGTCCGAGTCATTCGTGGTGTTGAGGAATTAGGGTGTTCGTCCGAGTCATTCGTGGTGTTGAGGAATTAGGGTGTTCCCAGTCATTCGTGGTGTTGAGGAATTAGGTTGTTCGTCCGAGTCATTCGTGGTGTTGAGGAATTAGGGTGTTCGTCCGAGTCATTCGTGGTGTTGAGGAATTAGGGTGTTCGTCCGAGTCATTCGTGGTGTTGAGGAATTAGGTTGTTCGTCCGAGTCATTCGTGGTGTTGAGGAATTAGGTGTTCGTCCGAGTCGAGTTTCGTGGTGTTGAGGAATTAGGGTTTTTCGTCCGAGTCATTCGTGGTGTTGAGGAATTAGGGTGTTCGTCCGAGTCATTCGTGGTGTTGAGGAATTAGGGTGTTCGTCCGAGTCATTCGTGGTGTTGAGTAGGTTGCGAATTTGAGGAATTAGGGTGTTCGTCCGAATCATTCGTGGTGTCATTTGAGTAATTAAGTGGTATCGTTTAGAGTAAATTCAGTGGTGTATTCTCTGAGTCATGAAGTGGTGTCCTTTGAGTAAGTAAGTGCTGTCCTCTCCTCTGGTTAATTCAGTTGTATCCTTTGAAGAATTCAGTTGTAGCCTTTGAGTAATTCAGTCGCGTCCTTGAGTAAATAAGCGGTGTCCTTTGAGTAATGAAGCGGTGTCCTTTGAGTAATGAAGCAGTATCCTTTGAGTAAATAAGCGGTGTCCTTTGAGTAATGAAGCGGTGTCCTTTGAGTAATGAAGCGGTGGCGAAAGTCAGTAGAGCTGGCATGTGGCCCAGGCCCCGAAAGGAAGGTTTTGTTGCGGTGACAATCAGATAGTGGCCTGGTTTTTTTTTTCCTTCTTTCTTTCTTTTTTCCCCCATTGGGGAGGAGGGCTGCATTGTCATCCACAGTTGTACCGACGTCTGCAGTATGGAAGTATTTTGCCCCCTCACCGCCAGCACGTGGAGTGACTCACGTGTGGGTGTGGAGCAGTACGGTCTGATAAAGGCCTCCCCCTCCCATCCCCCCCCCCCACTCCGTGTCGTGTCCGTTTGGTTCGGCCTTGACCAGTTGATAAAAAGCACGATGGAAGGGGTAGATGATCCGTTCTGAAATCCGGTTATGTATTTGTTTATGGATTTTTTTTTTTTCGTCTGTTGTTGCTTTTCAACGTTTATTTCAGCGTCGAATTTAAATTGTCCACATATTGAACTGTAGAGAAATGCTCCGGAGAAAAAAGTGTGTCCACCTCTCTCTCTCTCTCTCTCTCTCTCTCTCTCTCTCTCTCTCTCTCTCTCTCTCTCTCTCTCTGTGTGCATGTTTCACTGTCGCTGTCTTTCTGTCTGCCTCTCTGTCTGTCTGTTTGCCTGTCTCTGTCAGTCTCTCTCTCTCTCTCTCTCTCTCTCTCTCTCTCTCTCTCTCTCTCTCTCTCTGTCCCCTGGCTCTCTCTGTCCCTCGCTCTCTCTACCCTCTCTCTCTCTCTCTCTCTCTCTCTCTTTCTCTCTCTCTCTCTCTCTCTCTCTCTGTGCATGTTTCACTGTCGCTGTCTGTCTGTCTGCCTCTCTGTCTGTCTGTTTGCCTGTCTCTGTCAGTCTCTCTCTCTCTCTCTCTCTCTCTCTCTCTCTCTCTGTCCCGTGGCTCTCTCTCTCTCCCCTCTCTCTCTCTGTCCCCTGGCTCTCTCTGTCCCCTCGCTCTCTCTACCCCTCGCTCTCTCTCTCTCTCTCTCTTGGCGGTGTGCGTGTGCGCGCGTTTGTGCGTGTGCGCGTGGGCGCGTGCGTGCGTATGTGTTTCAAAAACTGTCCTCTTAGATATAATGCGTTGACAGTGCCGGTTATTATGCAAGTCTATAATGTTTACTGCAGAAGTAAAAAATAGAACGGGAACATTGTTTTTGCTTTTGTGATCCCCTGCCAAAGACAAACATTTGAATAATGCTCTTCTTTTTAGCGCACTGTAAATTCTTTGTCCTAGTGTACATCGTCACTGTAAAAAAGAAAACAGCACCTCTTTTACACTATGACAGCGTTTTTGAGCACATATTAACTTTTCAATGCTTTGTTGTCGAGTACGCGTTTAGGGTTCTGGTCGTTCTGTGTAGTTTTGAAGAAACGGTTGTTTCGATCGATGCTCATTAATTGAACAGATGAATTAAACTGTTGAACATATTGTGAGGTGGAAAAATGAATGAAGACTAAAGCGTTTGGCCTACAATGGTGTTAGAACTGTTGGCTGCCTAATTGTGAACAAGAGAAACTAATACACTGGTCGGGGGTTGAGTGGGATGGGGTGGGGGAGAGAGAGAGAGAGAGAGGGGAGGGGGGGGGACGACGCTCTGAAGTTTATTGTGGAGGACAAACAATAGGAGGGATGGGGGTGGGGTGGGGTGGGTAGGAGAGGTTATTCACAGTAACAAGAAAAGCAAATGGAGGAGTAAGGGGGGGTGGGGGGGGGGGGGTGCGGGGGCGTGAGAATCGATATTTTTACCTTTTTCATTGTTTAAATGCGTTCTTTGTTGCTTTGTATGTGCTTGGCAAAATGCTTGTGAAGGACGAGAGAAAGAGGAAGAAATAGAGGAAGAGAGAGGGAGGAGGGAGGAGGAGGAGGAGGGAGTATAGGAAGACGAAGAGGGAGGGTGTGATGGATGAGCCGGGTGGGAAGTGGACGTGTAAAAGAATTTTTTTATGAGAAAAATGGTTGGCTACTAATCTGGTGTGTCCATCATTCCCCCCACCCCCATCTCCACAGGCACGCACGTGGATGCGCGCGCGCACACTCTACACACGCACGCACGCACGCACGCACGTACGCACACACACACACGCGCACACAACACACACACACACACACACACACACACACACACACGCAACACACACACACACACGCACACACACACACACACACATTTTTTCCCCCTATTTTGTTTCTCTATCTCTCCATTATTAACGGCAATCTGGTTGTAAGGGGAAGGGGGGGGGGGGGAAGGGGGGGGGGGGTCGGCGAGGAGGAAGGGATGAAGAAGAAGGGAAAGTGTCAGAACTGACATCATTTCCCTTGTAGACGGAAGTGAAAGGGTAATGAAACAGTCAGACTGCACATGCCGCCATCAGTTTTCCTAAGAAGGAGAGAGAGAGAGAGAGAGAGAGAGAGAGAGAGAGTGAGAGAGAGAGAGAGGATGTTTTCGACATTCCATCACACATACGGTGTGTAAGGACCGATGGAATCATGGGAAGTTGCTTTAGTAGATTATTTAGGTGAAAAATAAGAGTGTAGGAACCCCCTTTTCAAAACTCACGAGGTGAAGCCGTTTTGGAACACACCTTTTTTTTTTTTTTTTTTTTTTTTTTTTTTACAAAGTGAGCTTTAGAGAAATATGGTATACCGGCTAGCATTTTTTTTTCAATGTCCAGAATATTTCTTGATAGTAGCTAGATACATTCACGTTGATCACTAACGGAGATGCAGCATGGCTGTATTTGACGGCACTTTAGAAGAGGATCCGGCTTTCAGATACATTGCGCATACTGGTCTCGCAACATAGTAATATTCCTCACATGCTGTCGACGACATATAGTTTTGCATTCGTTGCGCAAAAACATGAACAGTAAATGCAGTACTGAGTAATTCTTTCACAGCGAATGTAATCCCAATACAACAGTCCGTGGCGGTTTTCGAAAACCGAGCGCGAGTATGGTTTGCCGCTTTTTCTTCTTCATTGTCATGTACTGTACAAGGAAGCGGATTGCAGACTGCTGTTCTAGTTGACGACACACTCCCCAAGAAACACGAAGATCCTGATTCCATCGGTCGAGTCTGGCACAGGACTCCTAACACCTCACAACCGAAAACCAACGGCAATAAGGGAATTGTCATTGGGGGGGAAAAAAGTAACAAGAAGTTATGTCGCGCAGAAACCAACAGCAACATGGAGTTATCCTTGCGGGGAAAAAAAAACAACAAACCAACAGCATCAAAAGAATTCTCCCTGGCAAAAACCATGAGCAACAAGAGAATTGTCTTTGGAAAAAAGAGTAAGAAGAGAATTGTCCCTGTCAAAAACCAGCAACAGTGGAATTGTCCCAGGCAGAACCAACAGCATTAAGGAAATTGTCCCGGGCAAAACCAACAGCAGCAAGGGAATAGACCCCAGCGAAACCATTGGCAACAAGGGAGTTTTTTCTGGCAAAAACGAACACCAACAAGGGAATTGTCCCGGGAAAAACAACAACAGCCACAAGGGTATTGTTACTGGTGAAAACGAGCAACAACAAGGGTGTGTCCGTGGCAAAAGCCAGTGGCAACAAAGAGTTATAACCGGTAAAAACCAGTAGCAAAAAGGAATTATCCCAGATAAAAACCAGTGGCAACAAGGAGATATTCCTGATAAAACCTGTGGCAATGAGGATTTATCTCTGGTAAAAACCAGTGACAACAAGAGTTATTCTTGGTCAAAACTGGTGTCAATAAGGAGTTATCCCTGGCAAAAAAAGTGTCATCAAGGAGTTATCCCTGGCAAAAACCAGTCTCAACAAGGAGTTATCCCTGGCAAAAACCAGTGTAAATAAGAAGTTATCTCTGGGAAAAACCAGTGTCAGCAGGAGGTACCTTGGTAAAACCAGTGTCCATAAGGAGTTATCCCTGGTAAAAATCAGTATCAACGAGGAGTTATCCCAGGCAAAAACCAGTGGCAACAAGACTTATCCTTCCAGAAAAACCGGTGGCAAAAAGCAATTATCCCTGGTAAAAACCAGCGGAAACACGGAGTTATCTTCTGCACAAACCAGTGGCAACAAGGGGTTATCTAAGGTAAAGACCGATGCTAACAAGAAGTTATCCTGGCAAGAGCCAATGACAGCAGGATATCCCTGGCAAAAGACCAGTGGCAATAAGGAGTTATCTGTTGTAGAAACAAATGGCAGAAAGGAGTGATATCTGGCAAAAAAAGAGAGAAAAAACTAATGTCTACAAGGAGTTATCTCTGGCAGAAACCAAGGGCAACAAGGAGTTATCCTTGGCAACAAACTAATTACAAGGAGTTCTCCCTGGCACAATACTAATTGCAACAAGATGTTACCTCTGGCAAAAATTAAGGCAACAAGGCGTTATCCCTGGGAAAAAACAAAGAAACGAGGAGTTATCCCTGGCAAAAACCAAGGGCAGCAAGGAGTTATCCCTGGCAAAAAAAACTAATGGCAACAAGGAGTCATCCCTGGCAAAAGCCACGGGCAACAAGGAGTTATCCCTGGCAAAAGCCAAGGGCAACAAGGAATTATCCCTGGCAAAAGCCAACGGCAACAAGGCGTTATCCCTGGCAAAAGCCAATGGCAACAAGGAATCATCCCTGGCAAAAACCAAGGGCAACAAGGAATTATCCCCGGCAAAAACCAAGGGCAACAAGGAGTTATCCCTGGCAAAAGCCAAGGGCAACAAGGAGTTATCCCTGGCAAAAGCCAAGGGCAACAAGGAGTTATCCCTGGCAAAAACCAAGGGCAACAAGGAGTTATCCCTGGCAAAAGCCAAGGGCAACAAGGAATTACCCTGGCAAAAACCAAGGGCAACAAGGAATTATCCCTAGCAAAAGCCAGGGGCAACAAGGAATTATCCCTGGCAAAAACCAAGGGCAACAAGGAGTTATCCCTGGCCAAAAACCAAGGGTAACAAGGAATTAACCTTGGTAAATAACTAATGGCAACAAGAAATGATCTCTGGCAAAAACTAAGAGCCTACAAAGGAGGGATTTCCATGGCAAAAAACTAATGGCAACAAGGAGTTATCCATGGCAAAAAACTAATGGCAACAAGGAGTTATCCATGGCAAAAAACTAATGGCAACAAGGAAATTATCCATGGCAAAAAAACTAATGGCAACAAGGATTATCCTGGCAAAAAACTAATGGCAACAAGGAATTATCCCTGGCAAAAAACTAATGGCAACAAGGAGTTATCCATGGCAAAAAACTAATGGCAACAAGGAGTTATCCATGGCAAAAAACTAATGGCAACAAGGAGTTATCCATGGCAAAAAACTAATGGCAACAAGGAGTTATCCTGGCAAAAAACTAATGGCAACAAGGAATTATCCCTGGCAAAAAACTAAGGCAACAAGGAGTTATCCATGGCAAAAACAAGGGTAACAAGGAATTAACCTGGTAAAAACTAATGGCAACAAGAATATGATCCTGGCAAAAACTAAGGGCAACAAGGAGTTTCCATGGCAAAAACAATGGCAACAAGGAGTTATCCATGGCAAAAAACTAATGGCAACAAGGAGTTATCCATGGCAAAAAACTAATGGCAACAAGGAATTATCCCTGGCAAAAAACTAATGGCAACAAGGAGTTATCCATGGCAAAAAACTAATGGCAACAAGGAGTTATCCCTGGCAAAAAACTAATGGCAACAAGGAGTTATCCATGGCAAAAAACTAATGGCAACAAGGAGTTATCCATGGCAAAAAACTAATGGCAACAAGGAGTTATCCATGGCAAAAGCCAAGGGCAACAAGGAGTTATCCCTGGCAAGAAACAAGGGCAACAAGGAGTTATCCCTGGCAAAAAAAGCAGTGTCACCAAGCAGTTGTCTGCCGTAAAAACCAATGGCAACGATGAGGTATCCCTGCTGAAAATTGATAGCAAGAAGGGGTTATCTCTGGCAATAACCAAGGGCGAAAGGGGAGTTGTCCCTGGCAAAAAAACACACAGAGGCAAGCGAGACGTTCGTCAGTGGAAACAAAGGTTAAACCCTAGTGAAAACTGCTGGCGACAAGGAGTTATCGCCGGCAAACCCGTGAAGGAAAAAAAACTGTGATAGATGTTGAGCAGAAGCATACCCAAACAACACTAAACCCAGTACAATTGATGTCTCCCGTACAACGGCGACGGGCTTTTTCATCGGGAGACCTATCCATATTTCGTTTTGAGAAACTATGATGGTGCAGTGATATAACACGGTACCATTTAAGTACTGGTCATAAGTATATGTTGTCGACTGTTCCGTGATATCAATCCAAAACACCTGACGGAAAGAGCATTCCTTCCGCAGAAGAAAGCCGTGTCCTCTCGTTGACATTCATGACGTGCTGCCGAGGAAAGCAAGACTGCAAAATGTATGAACATGTTTTTGTAAATGCACACCACCTGAAGCAACCTGTGCGTGGAATTCCCGACAGCAAACTCAGTTTTCGTGTCAACATTCCAGCCACCAAACAAACGGCCAGCCAACTAACAACTAGCCAACCAATCTGAATACGAACCAACCAACCAACCAACCAACCAACCAACCAACCAACCAGTTTACCAACCAACCAACAGTCACACGTGCGTGTACACACACACACACACACACACACACACACACACACACACACACACACGCCCGCGCGCACACGCACACGCACACGCACTCATACACACTCACACTCGCGGGGGCCGCGCACACACATACATGCGCGCACACGCTCCGGCGCGTTTCCATACCTTTTACCTGTTGTCTACCGTGTCTAACTGTTCTACCCCTCATTCAGTCCTAGCTCCCTGCATTGATCCTTCACCGATGTCGTACCTTCGATCTACCATGCAGCTGTCCAGGAGAGACCCTGAAGACGATGGCTTTGAAAGGTCTTGAAATGCTGCCCCGAAGACCTGAGTTCACAAACTCGATCTTTTGAGACGCTGTTCTAAGTGTTGTGCAGTATGGTGAGCAGTTCTGACCGTCGTTATAGTAGCTCTTAACCCAAGTTAAGGAACTGTTATAACTAAATATCAATATATCCATTTTTTTTTCTGACTCACTCTTTCTTTTTCATGTATGTCTTTCTCTTCTTAAACCCCCTCCTCCCCCCCCCTCTCTCTCTCTCTCTCTCTCTCTTGCTCGTTTATCTATGTTTTCCTGTTATTCTTTTTTTGTCGTTGTTTATTTTTCTTTGTTTGTTTGATTTTTATTTGTTTGTTTTTCTTTCCTTCGTTCTTAGTTTCCTCTTTGTGTATTGAGGCTATCCTTATTTTATTGTTGTTATCTCGGCGTCAAACACCGTCGTCAACCAACCACATTGGCGACGCATATTAGCCACTGGCAGTGGTGGTTGTCTGGAGGGACGAGGAAGGGAATGGAGGAGTGGGAATGCAGGGAAGGAGGATGAGAAGGCATGGGGGTGGGGAGGGAGAGGGAGGGGAGGGGGGGGGGGGGGGGCAAGGGGTGTACCCAAAAAGTCATCCGAGCCGTCGGTGGTACAGGCTCCGCGCGTGCCGGCTGCTTCCAAGCCAGCTACCAACTGCCCACACTTGTCAATACTACCACGTCCCCAGAATAGAAACCCCGTAAACACCACTAGGACCAAGTTCTCCCCCGTATTTCCCTTTCCCCACCTCTCCTTCCATCCCCTTCCCACCCCTCTCTCTCTCTCTCTCTCTCATCCCTCTGGTCTTCATCTCTCTCTACCATCTTCAGACATCACAACGAAAAAGTTGGGAGGAGGGGGGTAAGGGAGAGTGGGGGAGTGAAGGGGGTGTTTGCCCAAAGTTGTTTACAGAGTTGAAAAGAAAGATGGAGAGGAAGTTGGGGAGGGTGTGTTGGGGGGGGGGAGGGGGGAGGGGAAATGGAGTAGTGGAGGGGGGTGTAGAAGGTGGAGGTTGGGGGGGGGGGGGAAGAAAAGTCATCCGAATTGACTTGGAGTTGGATTGTCCTTGTCAGTGGTTACCGAGCCGAGCGGTGGGGATTTCTTTTTTCTATCCCCCCCCCTCCCACCCCCCTCCATTCCCTTTTTTTTTCCTAGCGGTAGGGGCCAACATGTATTGATTGCTTAGTACTGGGGGTTACCACCAAAGGCAGGCAGTCTTGTTTTTCTTCTCCTCCGAAACGCATCCCCCTCTCCCTCCTTCCTTTTCCTGTCCTCGCTACCTCTTCCCAATTTTTCAGCTTTCTCTCTCTCTCTCTCTCTCTCTCTCTCTCTCTCTCTCTCTCTCTCTCTCTCTCTCTCTCTCTCTCTCCTTTTTTTTTTTCCAGGGATGGAATCTCTGGAGGATTTCACTCTTGAAACTTTTTGCGGTTGGTGGTGGTGGTGTATTGACTAACGCTGTGATAATAACGTGTCTGGAACTCTCTCTCTGTCTCTGTCTCTGTCTCTGTCTCTCTTCTCTCTCTCTCTCTCTCTCTCTCTCTCTCTCTCTGTGAAGGATGGACAAGGGGGTGGATGGGGTGGGGGGAATGGGGCCGGTGTGGTTGTTCCTGCGTGCTCTGATTTCACTTTTCCTCCGCATTTTTTGCAGTCGGTGCTTTCTGCATCCATGATTTGCTGGTAGTCGGAAATGTCTTCTTCTTCTTTTTTTTTTTACTGTTGTTGTGGTTTCCCAGTCCACCTTTTACATCAGACCATAATATTGACTGATTTCCACATTTCAGTGTTGACACTGAATCACCGTGACTTTCTATCGCAGGCATTGTCACTACTTGCGTGTTATTATTTTCCGTGTTTCCATAGTCACGATCTGCATTTTAAACATATTCATTACGATCACACATGCATTCGATTACTGGTAAATATCCTTTGTCACGACGTACAGCCCATTATTGACAGGGTCTTTGTCATGACATTCGTTATTAGTGTGTGTCCATTGTCACCACGTGCACTTTATTACTGGTATGTATTCATTTTGGCTACATGTATTTCATTAACTGTATGCATCCCTTGTTGCTAGATGCATTTCATTAATTGAACGTATTCATGACTACTACGTGCATTTGATTATTGGCATGTGTCCAGTGCTACTGCATGCATGTCCTTACTGGTGTTATCCATGGTCACTGCAAGTATTTCATTATTGGTATGTATCCATTGTCACTGCATGCATTACGTATATTTCGTTCCTTCTATGTTTCCATTCTCACCACCAACATTTTATGATTGGTGTGTAGACTATCCACTCAGCATTGTTACGATATGCAATTCATTACTGGTATGAATCCATTGTCGGTACACGCATTTCATTATTGGTATGTGTCTGTTGTAGCTACATGCATTTCATCACTTATATGTATTCAGTGTCAGCGCATGCATTTCACTACTTGTGTGTGTTCATTGTCACGACATGCATTTCATTACTTGTATGTATCTTTGTCACGGCATGCGTATCATTACTTGTGTGTATCCATGGTCGCGACACGCATTTCGTTTCTGTTGTATACCCGTGCGCGTTGGGTGAATATGATTATTTTTAACATAACCGTTCGCGCACACATTGTATTACTTGTCTGGATATGGAGTCGTAATTATCACTTGAAGGTACTTACTCGTACGCATGCATTGCCACTGCTTGCATCTGATAAAGATGTATGTATCCATTGTCACAACATGTTCGTAATTACGTTCACATTCATAGTGGGAAAAGATATGCATTTTGTCGGCACACGCGTCCACGCATCCCATGCAACGAACTCGCATACATAGAGGAGCTCGCCTGTCGGTCCGCAGTTCAGCCAGGGTGTGTGTCCATGCATGACTGCCTGCCTGTGGTTTCCTGCATCAACCCATATGCGCGGTAAAGTGCACGCTCGCTGACGTGCGTGCATGTGTGTGTGTGTGTGTGTGTGTGTGTGTGTGTGTGTGTGTGTGTGTGTGTGTGTGCGTGCGTGCGTGCGTGCGTGCGTGCGTGCGTGCGTGCGTGCCTCTCTCTCTCTCTCTCTCTCTCTCTCTCTCTCTCTCTCTCTCCTTCACTCCCTCTGTGTCTGTCTGTGTCTGTCTGTCTGTCTCTCTCTCTCTCTCTCTCTCTCTCTCTCTCTCTCTCTCCTCAGTTTCGCTCGCTCTCTCTCTCTCTCCTCTCTCTCTCCTCTCTCTCTCTCTTCTTTGTATGTGAGAGAAAGAGAGAGAGAGAGCGAACTTGAGAGAGAGAGAGAGAGAGACAGAGACAGAGACAAAGACAGAGAGAGAACGTTGTGCTCGTACTAAAACATGCCATTTAAATCATAAGGTTCGAGCGCACGATGTCGAAATGGTAAAGTGGTACCAATAATTGATCGTATTGTTCATATGTTCACCGTTTATGACTTTCTTGATTTTTCTTTCTTTTTTTCTCTTTCTAGTTTAGTGTGTGTGTGTGTGTGTGTGTGTGTGTGTGTGTGTGTGTGTGTGTGTGTGTGTGTGTGTGTGTGATGGAAGAGGTAGGTAGGTTACTCTGGACTGTCATGGTAAGCCTCTGCAGGTTTTGCAGCCACGACTACTAAGTCAGTGCTGCTGGCTGTCTTGCAAAACTTTTTCAGACCACTTGCAGTCGACCTTTTCTCTCCCCCACCCCCACCCTCACCCCAGCCCCACCCTTCTCTCACTCTCCCTTCTCTTACCCTCCCACTGCAGTTGGGGGAGACTAGTAACTTGACACGGTAGGGGAGAGGGGGAAGGTGAGGAGGCGAGGGACGGGTGGGTTGGGGTGGGGTTTGGAGGGACGGTGGGAAGGGAGGGAGGAGAATAGTAGGGGGAGACAAATATGAAATGAAAATAGATTTTAGCTGGGAAGCGGGTTGATTTATTGGACTTTGGGATATTCTGCGAGTTCCTGCTTATCGATTTTGGGTGGTCACGGCATTTCCCCCCCCCCCCCCCTTCCCCTTTACTTTCTCAAAACCAAACTGTTGTTCTCGTTGACGGCAGCAGCTGTTTTTGTCTGGAGGGTCTTAGTTCGTTGTGTGTGTATGTGTGTGTGTGCTTTTTTTTTTTCTCCCTGTGTATGTTTGTTTATAGGAAAAAAAAAATGGAACGGGTTGGTTTTGTTTGCGGTTTGATAAGTAGTTCTTGCGCAGCACAGTGCTGGCTGGCTGTGTGTGTGTGTGTGTGTGTGCGTGTGCGTGCGTGTGCGTGTGCGTGTGCGTGTGTGCATATGTAAGTATTGTTTAAAGCTCATCCAACCACAAAGATCGCGTCGGGCTTGCCAGCGTAAGACAGACTGCATCATGTTCAGAAACGCTTCAACAGTAAAACTGTTACAACACACAGATGGAACCCACGATGTGTCGCTGACCATTGCAGTAACACAACACTTCCCTGCAACAGACAGTTTGGCCAGACGTTTTTTTCCGGTACTGGAACCAGTAAGCCCAAGACGCAGTCCTGGTGTTCTATGCAATTTGTCAGCTTGGACTTTGGGGGGGGGGGGGGGGGGTGAAGGAAGAAAAAGAAGAAAATGTTGAAATGCAGACACGTGTGCTGCATTGAAGGTACACACGAAGAGGATCAAACAGCCAACGCGCAACGTCGCGTCATCAGGGTGCCGCCACCATTCCGCCCCACCCCAACCCACCCCTGATTAAAAAAAAAAAAGAACTGATTTCTAACAGAGCTGATGAATGTTCGTAAGTTGAAATTTAGACACAGAAATGGAATGGATTTCTTCAAAAACGTACAGGTGGGCAGGCGAAAAAGACGAGAGGAAAAAAGTGGAAAAGAGGGAGAGAGAGAGAGACAGAGACAGACAGACAGGCAGAGACAGACAGACAGGGGGGGGGGGGGGGGGGGGGGGAGAAAAGAAATGAGTGGAGAGGCGGGAAGAGCGTGAATTCCAGAATTTAAAGAACGCAGGAATACTGTTCACGTCTGAAAGACGCCCGCGGTTGCCCCCTCAGGGACTGGCATATGTCTGCTTATGCACTGCAGGTGAGTTGAAGTGTCAGGTTATGCCGATAAATGTGGCATATATTCTTCAAACCATGGTCATTCGCGGTCAGTGTCACTGTCAGTATCACCAAGGAGGTGTCACCGCCTGCGGACTACTCCATATACCACCACGTCTGCCAAGTTTCGCGACCGCACTGCACACGATTTGACGCTGGTGAATAAGCGGCTTAATGACTGAAATAAGAGAATAGAAGAAGAGGGTCTCATGGCGACGACTTTGCGGATGTCTGACCTGCGCATTAGCCTAGCGCGTTGGTCAGACCTTGGGTACCGACCTAACATTGTGTCAGTATTATCATTGTTATCATTGTGTGTGGTTGTGGTGAGAGCATACATGTGCGTATGTGTGTGCATGGGTGGGTGGGCACAGGCCCTTTGTGTGTGTGTGTGTGTGTGTGTGTGTGTGTGTGTGTGTGTGTGTGTGTGTGTGTGTGTGTGTGATTTATTTAACGTCTTTCCACTCTGTGTGTGTGTGTGTGTGTGTGTGTGTGTGTGTGTGTGTGTGTGTGTGTGTGTGTGTGTGCCAGTGATCGCGGTCAGTGTTACGAACTCATGAGGATAGGGAGAAGAGAAAATTTTACTTGAATCTACATTTTGACATTGGCTGATCTTGTGCGCGTGCGCGCGCGCATATGTATTTGTGTGTGTAAGTGTGTGTGTGTGTGTGTGTGTTGTGTGTGTGTGTGTGTGTGAGGAGGAGAGAGAGAGAGAGAGAGAGAGAGAGAGAGAGAGAGAGCTTCCCCTGACTTTAACTGTGAAGTTGGACCGGAGAGTCCCCAGACGACACAACGTGCCAAAGCCCACCCCGAGCCCCATCCGACCTCTTGATGTCTATGAAGAGACACAGTTAGCTTCACTCGGGGGCCCTGTTTACCATTGAGAGCCGCCCTCAAACACGTGAACTGATGGAAGTCATACATACCTAAGGCCTTCCGCCAGGATGGCCAGCCTGACGGTACACTGTTGACTCCTGTCTCGTCTCCTTAATTGTCTCCCTTCTTGCCCCTGCCGTTTAAAAAAAAAAAAAGGGGGGGGGGGGGGGGGGGGGGGGGGAAGGGGGACTCAAAATGACTTTTCTTGAGTCGGAGGAGAAAAGTTTGTCTCAGCATCCTCGCCCTCCCGCCGTGCCCCCTTCCCTCTCACGATCAGTAGTCATGGGAGAAGTGGGAGAGAGACAGAGAGAGAGAGAGAGAGAGAGAGGGGGGGGGAGGGAGGGAGAGAGGGGGGGAGGGGCGATTCCGACTGGCATCGACCTAGAAATTAGATGATCGTTATTCCTGGCAGCCGGGTAAACAGCGGGCCGGCCAAATAAATAGCATCTGATCAAAAGCAAAAGTTAATTTACCGGTAATGCTGCCCCTCGCATGTTATTTTCCTCTGCTTGCTCGGGCCGCAGTGCGGCATGAAAGACGAACAGTGGGCCGGGGATACCGGGCGGCCGCGCCGTTTATTTAGGGGTTATTGGAGGAAAATGTCATCGCCGTTGTCGCAAGGAGCCCGGCAGACTTTGTTTACCCGTCAGGCCGGAGAAAAAATAAAATCCCAATGGTTCCCTGCTGCTGAAATTAACTGCCGGTAAATACGAGTCGGGGCGGGGGTTGTTGTCGAGGGGGAAGGGGTGGAGGTGGAGGGAAGGGATCTGTTGTAGTTTGAAGAAAATACTAATATTTAGAATGACTCCTCTTGTGGGGAGGGGAGGGGGAGAGGGAGGGGGGTTAGGTAGAGGGTGGGGTGAGGGAAGTGCAAGAGTAACCCACTGCGAAGGTGGAAGGGAGGGGGTAGGGTGGGAGGGATTCAATTCCGATCTTGTTGGGCCATGTTTGCGCAAGGTTCAGTCCAAACAAGGTTTGTGCAAGTCGCTGGAACATCACTTTTTCTGGGCCGTCTGTGACCTCGACTAACCCTCGCCAGACCGACTGGAAGGAGAGGGGGGGGGGAATGAGGGGTGACGAAGAGGACCCATGCTTACCCCCCTCCCTCCCCCCCCCCCCCCCCCCCCCCCCCCCCCCCCCTTCGCCTTGTGCCTTTGACGTGCGCCCGATTCTCGCCCAGCTTATTTCCCTTTGCCTTGTGCGTCACGTGCTTTCATGGGATTGGACGGCCCACGTCGCCCCTGTATTGAGTCATCTCGTTGGACAAACAAGCCCAGTACAAACTTGCCACCTTGTGTTTATCTTTCTCATGATTTTTTCTCCTTCTCTTCCACTCTCTGTCTCTCTCTGCTCCCTTTTCTTCTCCAACCCCAGCCCGTCGATCACATTCCTAACACCCCCCCCCCCAATCCCCCCATCCCCCTCCTCCCGCGCCACTCACACTTCCTCCTACTCCACCCTCTTCTGCCTCTTGTCGCTCTCAGCTTTACTTGGTCATGACCCGTGTGCACAAATGCTTTCTTTGGCTTTGGAGATGTTTGTGTGGACTTGTGGAAGTTTCATAACCCCGCTTCCCGAAAAAATCGGGTGGAAAAATAGTTCTGGTAATTATTCAACAATGGTACTTCTGTGTTGTTTTACTCTATGCATTAGAAAAAGACACTTGCATGAAGGGGGCTAGTGGTCGTGGAATTGGGAAGTGGAGAGGGGGACGACGGGGAAGGGGTGAGCAGGACGTTAAGGGAGAGGAGAGGGATTGGGATGGAGGTGTATGAAATTGAACAGCGATCATCTCCCCTTGGAAAGGGATGGGAGCAGAGAAATGGGAGAGGTCCCTGGATGGGAGGTGCTTTCAGTTCGCACCGCTCTGTCCCACCGTGTTGTTTCCAGGCTGCTCCTGCAGCCGAGGTTACGTTTGCCTTCATCTGAACACTCCGGTTGTTAAAACAAAAATCGGAAATGAAATGAGGCAGGGAACAGTAAACGATAAACAGTAAACAAGTTGGGTATTTTTTGCTCCCATAAGAAAACCTAACACAGAGTAACTTTTATTCAAGACTGGCACAGCCTTTTAAACTTGAATAAAGTCAGACAAATACATAGACGAACAATCTAATAGTGGGGGAAAAAACAAGCGCAGGCCAACAACTGAACTATCTTCATAGTAATGACTTGGCAAAGATTTGGACTTAGGAGGGGGGGGGGGGGGGGGTAATTTGAAGATGGAGAAACTGGGAACATGAAATTAAGAAAATATGTTACAGATATGAAAACTCTTCACTAGCTGCATAAGGGAACCATCACAACCTCTTTTGAAGGCAGATATATTTGTATTGCCTGCTCCGAGGCCTTTCGTCCGCTGGGTCGGACTCATCAGGGAGACACGGCCTTCAAAAGAGGTTGTGATATCCCTTATGCAGCTAGTGAAGAGTTTTCATATCTGTAACATATTTTCTTAATTTCATGTTCCCGTTTCTCCATCTTCAAATTACCCCCCCCCCCCCCCCCCCCCTCCTTAAGTCCAAATCTTTGCCAAGTCATTACTATGAAGATAGTTCAGTTGTTGGCCTGCGCTTGTTTTTTCCCCCACTATTAGATTGTTCGTCTATGTATTTGTCTGACTTTATTCAAGTTTAAAAGGCTGTGCCAGTCTTGAATAAAAGTTACTCTGTGTTAGGTTTTTCTTATGGGAGCAAAAAATACCCAACTTGTTTACTGTTTACTCCGGTTGTTGTACGCTCCGTGTTTGTCTCA
>CM065721.1:31224871-31237371 GCA_033310375.1 Conus canariensis | reverse complement strand
TGCCATTCTGGAGGTCACCGAGATTAAAGACTATGAGAACAAAGTATTCAATGACTATGAGAACAAAGTATTCAGTGACTATGAGAACAAAGTATTCAATTAATCGGAGACAGAGAAGCAAGAAGAAGGAGGAAGCAGAGAGAGTGGAGGGGTGGGGGAGAAAGAGAGAGGAGAAGAAGAAGAAGAAGAAGAAGAGAAGAAGAAGAGAGGGAGGTAAGGGGAGTAGCTATGATGGACTAGCAGTTTGAATACGCCTTACGCTTTATCTTTGTTCAGAGAGAGAGACAGAGATATGATCGTCTCATTTAAACTAGCTTAATTAAAAACCAGGTCTTGTAAGTTTCATGAATGTTTTGATTGACGGATAAAACACAGTAATCAGCACGGTAACCGTTTATTGGACTGCCGAGACTAGTTTATTGTGTGTTTCATTTATTTATGTGTCATACAGAGACTATCCTGGCAGTTTTTATGTTCCTCAGCTACACACACAACTCTGCCTGTTTGGGACTCGTCTTGCCAGTGTTCAGTCGTAATACTACATGCAGCCAGGAGAAGTCGGTGGTTGAGTGCCTTCGGCGTGCAGCCCCAGACCCATCGACAGGCAGGACTACAAGGCTGCAAGAGAGACGACCATCCTTTGATTGATACCACGTGCAGATGGCTGTGTAGCTGTACTATATGGATAACCATCCTATCTTTTGTACCACCTGCACGTGGCTGTCCAGCTATAGCACTGATAGCCATTGTGTCTTTTGTACCACCTGCACGTGGCTGTCCAGCTATAGCACTGATAGCCATTGTGTCTTTTGTACCACCTGCACGTGGCTGTCCAGCTATAGCACTGATAGCCATTGTGTCTTTTGTACCCACGGTCGTATAGCACTGATAGCATTGTGTCTTTTGTACCACTGCACGTGGCTGCCAGCTAGCATGATAGCCATTGTGTCTTTTGTACCGCCCTCAGATAGCTGTCCAGGCGTAACACGGATGGTCGTCGTGTCTTTTGTACTACTTTAAGCCGGCTGTCCATCTGTAACATTGATGAGCATCGTATCATTTGGACCACCTTTGGATGGCTGTCCAGCAGTAACATGTGATGATCTTTTTTACCCCCTTCAAATGCTGTCTACCTATACCATTGGTAGTCATTGTATGTTTTGTACCGCATTCAGCTTGCTGTTCAGCTGTGACACTCGATGGTCATCGTATCTTCAGTTCCACCCACCTTCAGGGAGCTGTTCATAGAACATTTTACGGGCATCGTTTGTACGTCTGGAGACGGCTGTCGGGCTGTAAGATAGATGGTCATCGTATCTCTTACACCACCTTCAGACAGCTGATCATATCTTTCAAACCGCTTTCAGATGGGCTTCTAGCAGCAGCAGTGGGCTGTCTAGCAGTAGCAGTTGTCCCTGCAGAATCACACCTCCAGAATGAAATATGGAGTGCATCAGTTAAAAGCGTCATTTAAAACCTCTTTAAGCGTGAACAGTCTATGTTGTTCCGCCGTTGAAGTAGCAGATGGTTGTTATTTGACAGCCCGAAGGAGAATGAATGAGAATGAAGACAGAAGGCATCGGAGGGGTAAAAGAGATGAGGGGTCGTGCTGGGCACGGAGGTTCCGTAGACAACTGATGATGCTGAGCTCGTCGGTATCGACAAGACCACGAAGACTCCTTTGAACGGACGTGGTGATGCTGTCCTAAAGGGGACGTTCACTCACGCTGGGTTCCACCACGAAGCAGTCATTGCCGTCCGTGTGGGGCATAGCAGGTGGTGTTCTGCGCAGGTCGGATCACAGCCCACTGAACACCACCCAAGTGACGCGGCCCCCGTGCAGTGTGTCCTCTGGAAGGTCGGCTGAGGACGACCCGATATCAATCGCTCCCTGTGGACTGCGATGCTGGGTCTGTGACAGGACAGAGTAGGCTTTAAACATGGGTGGGGCTGTGTGTGGGGCGACTGGGGTGAGCAGCATGGGAATGATGCATGCATGCACGCACGCACTCTCTCTCTCTCTCTCTCTCTCTCTCTCTCTCTCTCTCTCTCTCTCTCTCTCCTCTCTCTCAAACAAGCAATCAAACAACCCCCACCCCACCCCCTGCCCCCACCCCCCACCCAAAAAGAGGAGGGAGAAAAAACGTTATTTGAAAAACCTCATGACTGGGCAGAGTTGATGAGACGATTGAGCCAGGTGGTGTTAATCTGGTTTAACATAATTTGAAAAAAAAAGAAGAAAAAGTGTGATTTGTGGGAAGAGAAATGGGTGCGGAGAGGAAAACGGCAGCGGTAGAATGAGGATGGCCAGTCCTGATGGAATTACAGACAAAACACACTAAAGCAGATTCTATTCTTGTATAATAAATCAGATGGTGGGTGGGGAGAGAGGCTGAATGGGTGAGAATGGAGACTTAAATGGTGGAGGCGGGTTGGGTGGCAGAGGTCCTGACGAGAGGACAGTCGATCCTGGCCGTGGAGGGGGCCAACAGCCGTCCAGTGCCACCGCTTCGGGAATGGTGTGTGTGTGTGTGTGTGTGTGTGTGTGTGTGTGTGTGTGTGTGTGTGTGTGTGTGTGTGTGTGTGTGTGTGTGTGTGTGTGTGTGTGTGTGTGTGGTTGACATCAGTGTCGCCTGTCGTCCTGTGTGCTCTTCGGCAGCTGGCCGGAATAACCTCCCCTCCCGCCTCCCCCACCCAACCCCCTCACACGCGCGCTCGCTCCCCCCTCCCCCCATCCTCCCCCTCCTCCCCTCTCCCTTTCCCTCCATGCCACCTTGGCCAGCACACATTCTCCTCCCCGTGTTTTGTCCCTCCACAACATCCGTCAGCCCACCTTTTGGCAGCACAGCGTTCAAGCGTGAGCCGTGTTTTGATGGATCTAAACTACAAAGACAGGAATGGTCAGCGGTAAGTAATTGGAGAGGGGTGGGATACAGGACATAAGGGTCGGCAAGTGTAGGGTTGTTGTGGGTTTTGATTATTAACTCAGGCTCAGCACGGGAATGGCTGTCTGAAGAGTTGAGGGGTCGTTCGAGGCGTCCAACAGCACACAACAGGCCACGACCGATATCACACCAAAACCAATTGTTTTGATTGTCTTAATTGTGATTTCTAGAGTAGGCTCAGCCCGGCTGGCGCCCATGCTTTGAGTGAAAGTCATTCTCCATTCAGTCGCTCAGTCAGCACCAGAGAGTCTGTCAGCTTCGCCCACCACTACTACATTTCTGATGCAAATAATTGATTCTTGGCTAGTTGCTGGATATGTCTGTCGTTCGCTCTCTTGCTTTGCAGTGAAAGTCATTCCATTCGTTCGCTCAGTCTGCCAGTATATGTCTGTCAGTTCGCATCTCTTGCTTTGTAGTGAAAGTCATTCATTCGTTCGCTCAGTCTGCCAGTATATGTCTGTCAGTTCGCACTCTCTTGCTTTGCAGTGAAAGTCATTCCATTCGTTCGCTTCAGTCTGCCAGTATATGTCTGTCAGTTCGCACTCTCTTGCTTTGCAGTGAAAGTCATTCCATTCGTTCGTTCAGTCTGCCAGTATATGTCTTTCAGTTCGCATCTCTTGCTTTGCAGTGAAAGTCATTCCATTCGTTCGTTCAGTCTGCCAGTATATGTCTTTCAGTTCGCACTCTCTTGCTTTGCAGTGAAAGTCATTCCATTCGTTCGTTCAGTCTGCCAGTATATGTCTGTCAGTTCGCACTCTCTTGCTTTGCAGTGAAAGTCATTCCATTCGTTCGTTCAGTCTGCCAGTATATGTCTGTCAGTTCGCACTCTCTTGCTTTGCAGTGAAATAGTCATTCTTTCGTTCGTTCAGCCTGTCAGTAAATTAATGTCTGTCAGTGACTGAAATTTCCATGACCGAAGTTCACTGTGTTTGGGGTCAAAAACAGAACAACCAGCGCTGTCTGCTTTCAGTCGTGCGCAGCGCTGTAGAGGCGCTGTATCCCAGTGCAGTCCTGAACGTTGTGTGCTGAGGAGTCGGTTTGGTGCGCTGGTAGCCAGGATCAAGTTCATTCATTTCAGTCACCTTATATACTTTGAGGGATCATGGTACTGCTACTTTCCATTCAATGCCTTTTTTTTTTTTTTTTTGTTGTTGTTGCGAACTCCCGTTTAAGAAAGGCCATGCACTTTTATGCAATTTGTAGCAAAATGTACATCAGCTGTTTATGAAACGTATGCATTCATTAGAACTCCATGAAGAATACAGTTTTGGGACGGGGAAAAAAGCACACAAAAAAAGAAGAAAAACCAACACCCACGTTGTCATCATTTCAAAAACAACCAAAAAGGAATCTGGTGATATTAATACGTTTTGGTGTTTCAGATCGTTGACTGGCTTTTGTATTACATGATGCCAAAGTGGTAATTTCTCAGGGGGAACAGGGCCAACATATCTAAGATTTATGATCAGTCGACTAACACGTGAACTTCTGATGATAAATGCTAACAGTCGTTATTGCTTTCTTTTCTTTCCTTTTCTTTATCTTTATTTTCTGACCTTTAAATTCGTTTTTTTTTTTTTTTTGTTTTTTTTTTTTTGCGTATATTTCGTTTGGTACGTCTGAGAACAGATTTCAACCAATTCCTGGTTAATATGTGAAGCTGTCGCCAGCCGACAACGTCGCTATGTGACTTGTGACCTTTTCCGTCAGGTGAACAGTGGACCACTGTTTGTTTATCATCGCTATCCCTACGACCTTGGCTGGGACCAGACATAGATTGTGACTAGAAAAAGACCCCCACGACACGTAATCCATCCACGTCGACTGACAAATAGACAGGCGTGCACGCGCACGCACACGCAGGCGCTCACTCGCGCGCACACAGAAACATACTCTCTCTGTCTGTCTGTCGGTCGGTCTCTCTCACCTCTCTCTCTCTCTCTCTCTCTCTCTCTCTCTCTCTCTCTCTCTCTCTCTCTCTCTGTCTCTCTCTGTCTCTGTCTCCCCCCCGCCGTCTCAGTCTCACTCTCTTATCGCCCCACATTCTGTGGCAATTGCATGCGCGTACGCGAACACACCCACAGACACAGACAGAACGCGCAGACAGACGCGCGCGTGCGCACGCACGCACGCACGCACGCACACGCACACACAGTGACACACACACACACACACACACACACACACACACACACACACACACACACACACACATCGCTCATTCACTGTCTCTCTCTCTTTCTCTCTCTCTCCCACTCTCTCTCTCTCATCACACACACATACCCACACACACACCACACACACACAACACAGAGAGAGAGAGAGAGAGAGAGAGAGAGAGGAACAATACAGCGATTTCTTCAGAAAGGTCACAGTCCCATATGAAGAGGCGAGTTCAGAAAATGAATAAATAAATAAGTAAGCTTACAAAATATAGAACAGTAATACAATGTTATGTATCCGAGTATACTTGTAAAGTATGTTCCGCAGTTTGAAGGGTTTGTAAAGAAACAGAGCAAAGTTTATTGTTATCTTTTCATTGTTTGCTGACTTAAGGAGCACCAGTGTGAATTCCTGATGTTAAGTAGGGATATATTTAGCTTTCATGCCTTGAAACGCTTGACAATAGAAAAAGGGACTTCATCTTCCATCGCATGTGCATATAAAAGGCACGTCTCACATCTCTCAGTTGTCAAGATTTGACTATGCCAAACTTGCCACATGCAATCAGTTATCTGTTGTTTCACATAAGATGAGAACTTTTTTTAAAATTTTTTTTTTATCAACCAAGTTACAGAGTATCCCATACAAACAAAACAAAAGCGAACGTTAGTTGCCCACGTTTTCTCGCCTGTTAAATAAAGTTTGTACAACATCCTCGGCGCTGGAGGAGGTAGCTTGTATCCACTCATTTGAACCACTTAAACTAGTTAAAGCCAGTGTTTGACGCTTTTCATAGATCAGTTTATGTAAATTGAGTATCTCCCCAGTTCGTAACATATCGCTTTGAGTTCTTCGGTGCAGATGCAAAGGGTTTTTCTCCACAGCAAATAATTGTATTTATTTCAGTTTGATATCTCATTTTAATCCCCAAGTTCTAGCCCCGTATTGGGTAGTTTGTTATACGTAAGTATGAAATAATTGAAAAATGTGTGGAAATACTGTCAAACATGGATTTATGGTCAGATGCCTGCCACACTTCTCTTATGCTCTCCATGTCAGATCATGGCAAGAGTTATTAAAACTTAGCTTTATACCAAAAGGCAGTCTAATAAGATGTTTGTATGCATTAACGACCGGAATCTGTAAATGCCGGACAACCCGTCACTCGCCTGCTGCCAAAGAAATATCCATGCTATCGGAAGGTTATAAAATTGGAATTCTCACTATTCATTCGTATCTGCTTGCTGCAGAATATAAGCTGTAACAGTTGTATTTGTAATCGTATAGGAGTCTCGAGTGAAGATACGATATCATCTTCAAATAATAGAATACTGTATGAAATAATATGTAGTACAGTGTCAGCCGTTTTGTTGTTGTTGTTGTTGTTGTTTTCAATCCTGGTTCATTTACAAGCAGAGAAAACAGCATACGACTGCCAACATCACCCTGTTTTACCCATTTTGTACATTCCACTATTTTGGTTAATTTATCCCAACGTGTTATTTTTGTCATCTCTGTATAGTCCCTTTTGTTCTATGCTTCCCAAGTATTGGCTTAAAAAACAAACTTAGTTCGTGGGTGTTGAGTCAAATGGTGTCAAAGAAGCCAAAACTCTCACAACGGATTGAAGGTCTTTAAAGGACAACCGTTTAGAACGTGAGAGGATAAGAAGATAACTGGTGCACTGGCAGAGAAGGCGTTAGGGTCTTTACTTGTGCAGCCTCTCACACTGTGTTTGGAGATGAAATCTATCGGTTAAACGTTGACATGTGACAAAAATCGGCGAGGACATGTGAAAGTCCTGAGTTCAAACCTTCAGGGGTTAAATAAGGGGGGGTGGGGGTGTTGACCACCGTGACCAGGGCGCGTCATGTGTGGAGTCCTCCAGGCGAAGTCAACGTGTGTGGGTCGTTGAACAAAGCACCGATGAAGCAGGCCTGAGGTCCCCCAGCGTGACGGACTGGAGTCTCCTTTTCCTTCCGGCCTGTGCTGTAGTGCTGAGCTGATGCTGTTGTCGGGTTTGGTCTGGACGTGAGTGCACGAAGTGGTTGTGGCTGAAGAAGCTAACTAGTGTGTGAGGTGGTTCTACGAGTTGTTGTGAACCTCGATGCCTATTTGTGCGAAGGAGGACCGACATTGGTCGTTAGGCGATTGCTGGGCTATTACTTAGTCTGTTTGGAAAACTTGCGTGAATTTGATGTGTAGAAGACGGTAACTGTAGAGAGATGGAGACGGCATGAAGGAGTTTTGTGTGTGTGTGAAGACGCCTGTATAGACTGGACAGCGGAGAACACACGACAAAGGGACAGGACGAAGGGAAGAGAAGCAAGGTGGAGAAGGGGTGGAGAAAGAGAACGTTGCTCTGGGTGACTGAAGTGGGAGTGAGCCTCTAACACAGGGCAAGGCTTTGAAGAGAAAAGAAGACTAAGCCCATAAACTCGGGGACGGAGGGGGTGGGGGGTTGGGGGGGGGGGGGGACAGAAGAAGACTCCACTTCCGAGAAGAGTCCCTTGAAGACGTCTACCGCAACCCAGTCCTGAACCTGATGCTAGAAGATCATCCGAAGCATCACCATCAGCTGCCGCCTGTCCGTAGACAACAAGGCGTGAAGTAGTGACATGTTCGTCTACCAGACAGAACTGTGGTGTGATGTGCTGCTGTGTCAATGGAAACCTGGCCAGGTGAGACAGCAAATTTGTGATATAGGTGCGTCTGCCATTGTGTATTTTCTTTTTGCTGTGTGCATGAATATTGTATGAATAAGTGCAAATGGTGGATGTAAGCGCATTGAGTTGTACAACAAGAAATGCGCTATATAAATATTATACATTATTATTATTATATTTGACCCGGGATTTGACAGTATTGATCTACTGTGTATATAGTGATTTGTACACGTTTGAATGTCTCATGAGTATGTTACACAAATGGAGAAGAAACTATCTTTCTTGCTGTCAGACCTGGCACAGAGAAGTGAATGGCGTGATACCCTGTTCCCAGAGAGATGGAATGTTGTGTGGGTGTATGCATGAACATATGCGTGTATATGAGTGCAAACATACCCCGTGATGACCAAAGATACCCAGTGGTGTGTTGAGCCAGACTTTTACATCAGCAAATAAGCTGAAGCATTGTCACCACAATTCCCCCTAACCTAGACAAAGGGGTTTTCGAAATCGACAAAAACGCTTACTCACCTATGATATTGTCAAACTTTACCCTTCTGATAACCTGTTATTAACGACTGAACTGTTTAAATATGCTGTAATTTTCTTGATATGTGACATAACAGCATTCCCCTCAAATTATTCTATTGCCGACATTCCCCTATAATCATTTGTAACATTCATGCCACCCTTTTATTAATGTATTTGGAACACGCCGCGCGCGCGCGCGCACACACACACACACACACACACACACACACACACACACACACACACACACACAACACACACACACACACACACACACACACACACACACACACAGAGTGAAAGAGGAGAGAGAGAGAGAGAGAGAGAGAGAGAGAGATTCAAAAAGAAAAGGAAAAAAAAAAGACGTATGCGCAGCGTCGCTCAGTTAGAAAAAAAAATCAAGGGGGAAAAAAGCATCCAAGGGTCTATGTGCAGTGACATTCAATAAACACGTGTCAATAAACGCCTACGTGCAACTTTAACAGTGTCATAAATACTTTGCTCTGTGTTGTGATAGAACTGGCAGGCAGATGTTTTCATTTTCGGTCGCCTCTCTCTGTCTGTCTGTCTGTCTGTCTGTCTCTGTCTCTCACTGTCTCAGTTTAACTGTCTCTCTATCTCTGTCTCCAGACAGTTAAACTGTCTCTCTATCTCTGTCTCTGTCTTTTTTCCTCCTCTCTATTTCTCTCTCTCTCTCTCTTCTCTCTCTCTCTCTCTCTCTCTCTCTCTCTCTCTCGTGTGTGTGTGTGTGTGTGTGTGTGTGTGTGTGTGTGTGTGTGTTGTGGGCGGCGCGCGCACGCTGTGTGTGTGTGTGTGTGTGTGTGTGTGTGTGTGTGTGTGTGTGTGTGTGTGAAAGCGCGAGCGCGCGCGTTCTGGCGTGCGTGCGTGTGTATGTACATAGGTTTGATATCGATGACAAGAAGCGGCGCCACACCCACTGGTTGGTTGCTGTTGTTAGTGAGTGTGATGCACGAGTCTGTAATTAGAGAAACACGACAGGAAGCAATACCACAGGTACTGCCACCTCCCCCCCCCCCCCCCCATCCCTTCCTTCCTCACGCCTTACCAGTCTTCTTCCCTGCCCCCCCCCCCCCCTCACCAGCCGCTCCCCCTCCTTTTTCCCTCTCCGACGCTTTCTTCTCTCCCCCGCTCCCATCTCCCGTCGCCTTGACGTTACTTTCCTAAGAAAGGCAGGCCAAAGTACTTCATGATCACTCCCGTCGCCTTGACGTTACTTTCCTAGGAAAGGCAGGCCAAAGTACTTCATGATCACTCCCGTCGCCTTGACGTTACTTTCCTAAGAAAGGCAGGCCAAAGTACTTCATGATCACTCCCGTCGCCTTGACGTTACTTTCCTAAGAAAGGCAGGCCAAAGTACTTCGTGATCACTCCCGTCGCCTTGACGTTACTTTCCTAAGAAAAGGCACTCCCGTCGCCTTGACGTTACTTTCCTAAGAAAGGCACTCCCGTCGCCTTGACGTTACTTTCCTAGAAAGGCACTCCCGTCGCCTTGACGTTACTTTCCTAAGAAAGGCACTCCCGCGCCTGAAGTTACTTCTAGATAAGGCACTCCCGTCGCCTTGACGTTACTTTCCTAAGAAAGGCACTCGGCCCTGAACGTACTTTCTAAGAAAGGCACTCCCGTCGCCTTGACGTTACTTTCCTAAGAAAGGCACTCGTCGCCTGACGTTACTTCTAAGAAGGCACTCCCGTCGCCTTGACGTTACTTTCCTAAGAAAGGCAGGCCAAAGTACTTCATGATCACTCCCGTCGCCTTGACGTTACTTTCCTAAGAAAGGCAGGCCAAAGTACTTCATGATCACTCCCGTCGCCTTGACGTTACTTTCCTAAGAAAGGCAGGCCAAAGTACTTCATGATCACTCCGTCGCCTTGACGTTACTTTCCTAAGAAAGGCAGGCCAAAGTACTTCATGATCACTCCCGTCGCCTTGACGTTACTTTCCTAAGAAAGGCAGGCCAAAGTACTTCATGATCACTCCCGTCGCCTTGACGTTACTTTCCTAAGAAAGGCAGGCCAAAGTACTTCATGATCACTCCCGTCGCCTTGACGTTACTTTCCTAAGAAAGGCAGGCCAAAGTACTTCATGATCACTCCCGTCGCCTTGACGTTACTTTCCTAAGAAAGGCAGGCCAAAGTACTTCATGATCACTCCCGTCGCCTTGACGTCACTTTCCTAAGAAAGGCAGGCCAAAGTACTTCATGATCACTCCCGTCGCCTTGACGTTACTTTCCTAAGAAAGGCAGGCCAAAGTACTTCATGATCACTCCCGTCGCCTTGACGTTACTTTCCTAAGAAAGGCAGGCCAAAGTACTTCATGATCACTCCCGTCGCCTTGACGTTACTTTCCTAAGAAAGGCAGGCCAAAGTACTTCATGATCACTCCCGTCGCCTTGACGTTACTTTCCTAAGAAAGGCAGGCCAAAGTACTTAATGATCACTCCAAACCAAGGTGGAAAATGACGTTTGTTTTAATACACGATACAGAACACGACACGTGAGTTTCCGACAAATAATTGTCTTCAGACGTCACAAAGAACGGACGTGACAAAGCACAGAGCGGCGCTGCCCACACTGTAGTCAACGTCACAGTGTTTCAGGTAAGGCTGTTTGCTGCCTGCCTCGGTGCTCAGGCCATGCAGTGATGGTCGCCGTCACCCAGTCTCGCTCACATGTCCTGACCACCCAACTAAATGGGTGGGACGGTGGTCTGTGTGTTACGGCACACCTACGCTCCAACGCATGCTCGCATGTGCATTTTAGTCCTACACTCATACTTACACACACGCAGACAGACAGACACACACACACACACACACACACACACACACACACACCACACACACACACACACACACACACACACACACACACGGTGTCAGACATACATGCTATCTCGCTCAAGTTCCCCGACTGTCATTTTCTCGCCTTTCTTCCCTACTTCTCTCCCTTTGAAGCCGAATAGTGCACATAAACAAGCACATATACACGCACGCGCATATCTGGCTAGAGAAACACCCACATATGTGCACGCACTTGTGCTCAGATACAAGCATATATACATACTTATATGCGTCTTCAAGAACATTATGTGCACGCGGGTGGGCACGAACGCACACGTATGCATATGTGCGTGTGCACGCACGCACGCACATACACACCACACACACACACACACACACACACACACACACACACCACCAAAACACACACACACACACCACACCAGAGCGTGCGCGGTCCGCACTCTCAGAGTTGAGCTGAAGGGCGCTTGGGCGAAGGGGAGAGGAGGAGAGGGGTGGGGGTGGGGTTGTGGTATGACCCAAGATCAGCAAGCTGTTGTACATGTAACGCCCTTTTTTTCCCCAACATCACAGCATGGTCAGTGAGTACACAGGACAGTAACAACTGCTGTGCAGTGGTTCAGTGGTATTGATACTGGGGAGGCTGACATGGAAATCGATACAGGCCGTGCTGCGGCTGTTTAATTCGGTTAGTGGCCACAGGCGGAGTGTTTTCCAACTATCTGTGACACACGATGTACCAACCGGTTAGTGCTCTGTCGCCGTGTGCTCTACTGTCATCCTTTTCTTCCGCCGGGGATAGGTACACAGACAGCTGTTCTTTATGATTAGGCTGTTTTCTCCTGGAGACAGCTTTTCCATTGTTCTCTCTCTCTCTCTCTCTCTCTCTCTCTCTCTCTCTCTCTCTCTCTCTCTCTCTCTCTCTCCTCTCTTACATATTTTCATTGTTCTCTCTGGCTGGCTGGCTGTCCGTCCGTCCGTCCTCTCTCTCTCTCTCTCTCTCTCTCTCTCTCTCTCTCTCTCTCTCTCTTGCTCGCTGTCAGTGCGTGTGCGCGTGTGTTCTTGATCCAGTGATGATGTTTTTTCCTGAATACGTTTGTTCGGGCGCCCTTGAATTGTCTGGCTGTCTGAGACGTGGTAGTGACAGGTAGGCTATTCAGTTGCTATCCCAAATACCAGGGATTACACTCCACAGTTGGTCCACGACTAGTGGAACTGCAAGTAAGGCAGTCTGTTCTCCGCTTCCACCCTCCACACACACACACACACACACACACACACACACACACACACCACACACACACATCACACACCCCACACACACACACACACACACACACACACACACAACACACATCACTCACTCACTCAC
>CM065721.1:31204871-31219871 GCA_033310375.1 Conus canariensis | reverse complement strand
CAACAAACAAAACTATAATAAACGTGCTTACAAATAATCATTGAAACAAAAACAAACACTCAGGCGGCCAAACAAATTCCCATAAACAAAATAACAAAAGAGTGGGTAGAGGGTGAGAATGGAGGATGGAATGGGCGCGGGGGGGGGGGGGGGGGGGGGGATGAAAGGACCAGTGACGGTTGAGTGGTTTACAGCGTTCGATGGTGATCCATCGAGTTGCATCTCGTACGTACACCTCAGTGTACCACAAACCTTGAGGTACCTGGCTGACAACCCATCCCCACCATCTCTCCCCCGACACTCCTACCCATCGTTGTCTCTGCCTCCTCTTCGCGATTGTGTCTGGCTGTAGTCGTTCCACCCTCTTCACCCACCCCCTCTGCCCCCCGCCCTCCCCATACTCGTCTGTCTCGCTCTGTCTGATGTCAACATGCTTATGTGCAGATCTGCTCTGCTGGCGTGCCAGAGCCGTCTTGGTGGGCATCATCATGCTGAAGATCAAACCAAAGGACAGTGGCCCGGAGGGGCAGCAGTGTCTTTGATCCAACACGCATCGTTGAATATTGGTCGGCAGTCCGTGGCTTTGGGGGAGACGAAGAAGCCTCTCGTGCGTGCGTCACCACCGAAAACAAGTGTATCTGGCTGTACGTGAAGGCAGGGGGGAGGGGGGGGGGGGGGGAGTGGGTGGGGGGGGGGGATGGAGGAAGCGGCGAAAGTCCATTCATTGAGCTAAGTCAGCGTCGGAGGGAGAAGGGGGTTGCATCTTCAGTACAGATGAAGTGCAGCAATGGAAAACACAACAGTCAGCGTATCATGGTTTTTCGATCGGTATAAATCAAAATAAGGGAAGTGCATATACACTGAATGGTGTGTGTGTGTGTGGTGTGTGTGTGTGTGTGTGTGTGTGTGTGTGTGTGTGCGCGCGCGCGCTATGAGTGTGAGTGCGCGTGTGTGTGGATGAATGCGCGTGCGCGCCGCGGGTGCCCGGCAGCCTCTCTTTGCTTGCATCCATGCGTGTTTGTGTGTATATATACGAGACAGAGAGAGAGATAGAGAGAGGGAGAGGGAGAGAAAAGGGGGTGCGTGTATGTGCGTATAGTTTGAGCGCGCGCGCGTGTGTGGGCGCATGCGAGAGCTTGTTTACTGTAGAAAGGAGCGTCATGTAAACATCCCAAATCCTATTATTTACACGATTATCTGTTTGTGTGGTTCTGTTTATGTCACCATTCTATTTATTTTCTGAGGGGAGTGAGAGAGAGAGAGAGAGAGAGAGAGAGAGGGGTCTGAGGGGAGTGAGAGAGAGAGGGGGGTGTGTGTGCTGGTTTTGGAGCTGGGGTGGGTATTTGTAACATAAAGCTACTTATTGTACAGCTGCCATCGCTGAACTCTCTCTCTCTCTCTCTCTGCCCCTCCCTCCCTCCCTCCCTCTCTCTCTCTCTCTCTCTCTCCTCCTCGTCCTCCTCCTCCTCCTTCTTCTTCTTCTCATTTATCCCCAGCCCCCCCCCCCCTCCCCGTTTGTGGTTCTTTTCTTCTTTCTTCATTCTTTCTTTCTGTCTCAATCTCTGACACTTTCGGTCTTCCTTCACCCCACACCCTTTGTCTCTTCTCACCCTACCCGCATCTATCCCTTCTCTCTTCTCTCTCTCTCTCTCTCTCTCTCTCTCTCTCTCTCTTCCTTCCTTCTCTTCCCCTCTCTGTTTATCTCTCTCTTTCCCTCCCCCCTCTCTCTTCCCCTTCCCTCTCTTCCCCTCTCTGTCTCTATCCCTCTCTGTCCCTGCCCAAACTCTCTCTGTACCCATGGTTCTCTTCTCAATGTCTTTCATCTCAGGCTTTCTCCACCATCCACCCCACCACCCCCCACCTTCTGCCTCCGCCCTTATCCACCCCCACCCCCACCCCTCATCCCAACCCCAACCCCCCCCCCCCCCCTTCTCAGTCTCTTCCCTTCCCCACCTCCCGATCGTTATTCCCAGATTTATGACTTCTCCTCGCCACCACCACTTAGAAACTTGCAACAGCAACTGGACATCACAGTTACTGTGGAAGACAGTGGAGGGGGGGGGGGGGGGGGGGGGGGGGGGTGGGGGGGGGGGCGGGAGGCGGGCAAAAAGAAGCAACAACAACATCAACAAGCGCCAATCAATAGGACACGATTTAAAGCGACCTTCACCTGCTGTGACTGCAGTGCCGGCGCTAGGCAGGAGCTTAGTTTTTCAGTGGTAGGCCTTCCCACGCAAGGCCCTCTTTGTTTGCCCTTCCAGTCAGTACTGGAGGACAGATGACGTCAGCGCTGCGTGAGGATGAGATTTTATTCTCATTTGGAGACCCGGTTCACAAGGGGTGTTGAGTTTCATGGGTTTGGAAGAACTGTTGTTTGTTGTTGATGACGACGGTCATGATGATGATGATGATGATGATGTGGCAGAGGGGCAAGCGGGTGGGTGGGATGGTTGGGACCGTCTTAATTGCGTCACAAAACATCGAGGGATGGATTGGTGGGTTGGTTGGTCGGTGATCCCATGGCTGTGTGCCGTGAGACATTTGCCAGTCTTTGAATTCAGCATGTAGCATCAATCTTTGTTAATGAAGCAAAACACTTCACGATTGAGGAGGTAATGGTAGCCAAAGAAAAGATGAGCATGACGACCAGTTAAAGAAAAAAAAGTTAAGGACAGAGAAGCATGACGATAGAAATAAGTGACAGAAGACATTGATTATGATGGCTAAGAACCAGAAGATGATGAGGACCAAGGAAGAGGAGGGACAGGAGAACACAACGGAAAAGAAGACGAAAGAAAATAGAAGCTGATAGAGAAGATAGTAGTAGAACACAGTGATGATATGCTGATAGAACACAGTGATGATATACAGATAGAACACAGTGATGATATGCTGATAGAACACAGTGATGATATGCTGATAGAACACAGTGATGATATACAGATAGAAAACAGTGATGATATGCTGATAGAACACAGTGATGATATACTGAACACAGTGATGATATACTGGTAGAACACAGTGATGATATACTGAACACAGTGATGATATACTGATAGAACACATTGATGATATACTGAACACAGTAATGATATACTGGTAGAACACAGTGATGATATACTGAACACAGTGATGATATACTGATAGAACACATTGATGATATACTGAACACAGTGATGATATACTGATAGAACACAGTGATGATGTACTGGTAGAACACAGTGATGTTATACTGGTAGAACACAGTGATGATATACTGGCAGAACACAGTGATGATATACTGGTAGAACACAGTGATGATATACTGGTAGAACACAGTGATGATATACTGAACACAGTGATGATATACTGGTAGAACACAGTGATGATATACTGAACACAGTGATGATATACTGGTAGAACACAGTGATGATATACTGAACACAGTGATGATGTACTGGTAGAACACAGTGATGATATACTGGTAGAACACAGTGATGATATACTGGTAGAACACAGTGATGATATACTTGAACACAGTAATGATATATACTGATAGAACACAGTGATGATATACTGGTAGAACACAGTGATGATATACTGAACACAGTGATGATATACTGGTAGAACACAGTGATGATATACTGAACACAGTGATGATGTACTGGTAGAACACAGTGATGATATACTGGTAGAACACAGTGATGATATACTGAACACAGTGATGATACTGGCAGAACACAGTGATGATATACTGGCAGAACACAGTGATGATATACTGGTAGAACACAGTGATGATATACTGGCAGAACACAGTGATGATATACTGGTAGAACACAGTGATGATGTACTGGTAGAACACAGTGATGATATACTGGCAGAACACAGTGATGAAATACTGGTAGAACACAGTGATGATATACTGGTAGAACACAGTGATGATAATACGTTGAAACCAGATGAAGGTGGTGATGAGGGAGAACAAAAAAGACGAGAAAACAAAGACCACGAAGAAGACAAAGTAGAAAAAAAAGTAATCTGGTGGAGGGGTGGTGGTGGTAAGGAGAATGTGCGAGACAGCCGACTTGGATATTAGAATAACGTAGATCGTCAGTATTTTTTGTAGTGTTCTTCACAGATTTATGTTGTAAAGGCACATTGAGTGTCTCCTCTGTAGCCTTGATCTTTCAGCTAAATCAAATCAATGGAATCGGGAGATAAGTCATTTATTGAAGTGGTATCGATGTGAGAGGCGTTCTGGAGGCAACTCTTAACGCGTTACAGACGTCAAGAATTTATAGACATTTATCTCGGGTTTGTGTCTCGTGAGGATTCGTTGACGTCATCTCAAGAAGCGTAGAACATTTGCGAAGACTATTACTCTTGAAGAAAAGAAGATTGGATTTAGGTAGACCGGTCTTTAAAAGTGATTGTGTCTGTAGTCCCCAGTTCAAGAACCCTTCCCTCCTATTCGTCCATATACCATCTCCTTCCGCTCGTGCATATTGTCCCACGCTCGTTGTAGACGTGCACACAAACACTCTTTCGGATTGTGAACTCTCTCTCTCTCTCTCTCTCTCTCTCTCTCTCTCTTGGTGTGTGTGTGTGTGTGTGTGTGTGTGTGTGTGTGTGTGTGTATGTGTGTGTGTGTGTGTGTGTGTGTGTGTGTGTGTGTGTGTGTGTGTTTGCATGCAGAAAAAAAGCAAACATGTCAGTTGAGCATACACGTGAATTCATGGTCTCTGTAATTTCCTGGGGACGTCATCCTGGGGACGTCAGTTTTCTTTCCATGGACATCTTGTTGCCTTCGACTCGCTGATAAGATGGGCAGTCTCCCATTGTTCCCAATCATTTGGACCGGACCGAAAATGTATCTCTTGTTTCAAAGGGTTTGGGCAAGAGGGACAACGGAACCTCACACGCAATCAGGTCAGACTGAGTCAGTTCCAGGTTCGTCCAAATCACCTTTCGGTGTTGTATTTAGGCAGAAAAGCAATGGAAAGAGGCGTCTACGGTTTGCAGCCCCCGTCCATCTCCCTCCATCCCTTCCTTTCTCTGAGAGAAAGAAAACCCTATAGTGTGCAAGTTGTGGTGTAGTCAGAAGAATTCATGTCTTTAAATGTAGCCTTTGGCACTGTTCTTCGTTTCTTTCTTTTTTTTTTTTTCTTTTCTTTTTAACCACAGTAGATGTGTTGGCAGGCATTTTTAGTCGTGCTGCTTAATCGATAAGGTTGATGTGCCTTGTTCTTTCTCTGGATGGTTTTACAAAGGCTTTTTTCCCCCCTGTCTATCCTTCTCTTTCTTTTATTTCGTCATTCCCTGGTTTTCCATTATTCATTTGTTCACTTCACCCCTCCTTTCTATCTCCCGTTTTTTTTTTCTTACTCTTTGAGGGAAGTGGTTTTGTATGAGTCTGGTTTCTGAAAAAGGAAAGTAATTGGGATATTTATTGACATATTTGTGTCTTTTCTTTCCGGTGTGTTTATTTTTTTTTTGGTCATCTCTTCCCATACTCTCTCGGCTTGTTTACTTCTTGATCTATTGATTGATACAAACACTTAACCAATGATCATTCTATTTATTGTTGATACAAACACTTAACCAATGATCATTCTATTTATTGTTGATACAAACACTTAACCAATGATCATTCTATTTATTGTTGATACAAACACTTAACCAATGATCATTCTATTTATTGTTGATACAAACACTTAACCAATTATCATTCTATTTATTGTTGATACAAACACTTAACCAATTATCATTCTATTTACTGCTTCTTTATCTTATTTTATGTCCGATTACTGCCCCAGCTCCCCCCTTCCGCCCGCCTGCCATGAGCACGTGCAATTATTCGTAATAGCTGTTAGCGGGCTTTTAGTATTCCATTTTATGGTTTTTGTGTATTGTGCTGGAAGCTGTGCGCTAGACAGGGTAGAAGAGGTATGTGTGTGTGCGTGCGTGCGTGCGCGGTGTGTGTGTGTGTGAGGAGAGAGAGAGAGAGAGAGAGAGAGAGAGAGAGAGAGAGATTGGATTGGTTATGGCCATATATGTGTATGGTATGTTTGTATGTAGAAGTTGAAAATGATTCTCATAACAAGTGTTGGTGAATGTGTTTTATGTTTGTCGCGAAGAGGAATGGCTGAACGCGGTTTGATACAATAATCGTGTCTTTTTCTTTCTTGCTTGCTTTCTTTCTGCCTTAGGCGTTTCTTTCTTGTCTTATTTACCGTGTCGTTCTTTGACTTTTTCTCTAGGGCATTTAATGCATTAAAAAAAAATTCTGTCCCTTCTTTCTCTTGTTCCTTCGCTCTTTATATTTCTCAGTGTTGTTCTTTAATTTGCTTTATTCTGTCTTGTTTACCTTCCTTGCTGTTGGAGGTGGGGTGGTTAGGGCATTGATAAAATGACAGCACGCCAACCAGCTGGTTCTGTTGAAACTGTGCTGGGGGGTGTTCAGTACAATTTCATGCTGTTCTTGTACATTGGCGTTTCTGTGATGGTTACCGCCCTCTCTTCGTTGCCATCCTCCATACACCCAAACTAAGGGTTTAAGAAAATGGGTGTGGATGTGGGAGGGATGGGGTAGATGGGTGGGGCAGGTTTGAGACTGATTGTCTATGCTTCTGATACTAGGAACATGGAGTGACAGATTACTGTCAGGCACTAGGTCTACAAACAAAACCCATACTTCGCAGTTATCAAGTGCCACAAGGCATTGGCATTGACACCCTGTCCACGTCCCTGTATATTCTACAGGTATATTGAAGAGTGGCCACCTTCAGGCAGACGACAGTTTTACCCTTTGGGGCATGACAGATGACACTGGGCGGTTGGATGGGGGTAGGGGTAGGGACAGGGGTGTCCCGGACTGACCCAAGTTCCCGTCATGGCAGTCATGTAAACTGACGTGGTAGGACAAGGATATTGAATAAGATATACGATCATGCCAAAGCTGAGAATAGAGGACACGATTAAAATAAATCAGACGGGGGAAAAAATATGGGAGGGAACAAATTCTTACCTGATCGTTGACTCTTCTGCGGTCCGTCAGAGTCGCAAGTGCACGTGCTCGGAAATGTTGCACGTTCTGTCTGTCTGTCTGTCTGTCTGTCTGTCTGTCTGTCTGTCTCTCTCTCTCTCTCTCTCTCTCTCTCTCTCTCTCTCTGTGCGTGTGTGTGTTTGTGCGTGCGCGCGCGTGTATGTGTGTGTGTATGCGTGCGTGCATGCGTGTGTGTGTGTGTGTGTGTGTGTGTGTGTGTGTGCGCGCGCGCGCGTGCATGCGTGTGTGTGAAAGATGTCAAGCAAAACATGAGCGCTGTTTACTTGGGTTGTTCGTGTGTGCAAGCAATGTTGATCGTGTTCGTTTGCTCCTCTGTTCCCCCCTCTCCACTTCTCTTCCCTCCAACGCCGCCGCCGCCCACCTCCCCACACTCAAACCCCCCTCCCACCCCCTCTCCCCCCAGCTCCCTGCCTTCCTCCCAGACGTCGTCAGCTGGAGGAGAAGTGTGCACGTGGTGTGAAGTCCTGTACGTGTCACTGGTGATTGCAGGAATGATGTCGGCGGCCGAAATGCAGCAACTGTGGAAGGAGGTGGCGGCCCACACTTCAGGCCTGGAGGAGGCTGCCCTCAAGTCTCTCAACGGACTGGCCCAACACTCCCACCCCGCCGTCACCCCGACCTCCTCCTCCTCCTTCGCCGCCAACGGTCAGGCGCCGGGCCAGCGTCATTCTCCGCACTTCGGCACCAACGGGGCCCTGGACGGCTGTCATTTGCCAGGTGAGTTGCTGTGGTGGACGATTTTCTCCTCTGGACTGAACGGCCCTCCTCCTGCCCCCCCCCTTCCCCCTCCTCCTTCCACTCCTATCACCTACCTGCCACCATGTCCTACCCACCTCCCTTCGTCCAACTCCTCCGTTAACAACAACAACAACAACAACAAGTTTCTTTCGCGCAAGACATGAAGGTTGACTTCTTGGAAAGTTACCTATTCGCACAGCATCCGTGGAGCATTCGGGAAAAAGACCGAGAGAAGTTGTTACAGGGTGGGTGGGGTCGGGGGGGGGGGGGGGGGGGGGGGCATCCAGGACGGAATGTTTAATTGCGCCATTGTGCTTCATGTGTGAGTTTTGTTTTTATTGCATGTGTGCGTCATCTTGTAATTGCGAGTAGGAGAGGGCACAAAAGGAAATCTTTCCAACAGCTGCTCATAAGTTTGTATGAAAGTATCGAGTTAAGTGTACCGAACATCAGCTCAGGGTATCGCCAGTTAGTTATTTTGATGTCGTTTCGTTTTGGGGTTTTGTGTGTGTGTGTGTCAAACGAAACGACTGCTGTCAAAAACCAGTGTTTAAAGGAAAAAATACATGCGGTTCCTATCGAAGATTTGCCTTTTTGACCTCGATAGTATCATCATCGACTGTGTGACAGTTGATTTCTGTCCGAGAGTCTCTCTCTCTCTCTCTCTCTCTCTCTCTCCTACTTACGAATCTCGCTTGTCTTCGAACGTGATTTCTCTCAGTTGTGTTTTCTTTCCGTCAGAGATCAAAGCGAATTTAATTAGGAAACACCCTGTATGTTCTACACACACACACACACACACACACACACACACACACACACACACACACACACACACACACACACAAAGTAAGCACACAAGTTGGCATATTTCCCCGTGAATTCGGCATTGATATTCGACGGTAACGGGCACTCTTTTTTTTTTTTTTTAAATATTGGACCTCTAACTTCCAGAATAGCCTGAAAATGGTATCCATAGTCACACGGACGCACGCACGTGGGCATGTAGCACGTTCACACACACACACACACACACACACACACACACACACACACACACACACACACACACACACAGAGAAGTGGAGGAGGTATAGAGACATAAGAGACTGAATGGGTAATATTGACCGCCAACCGCGCTCGATTGATTTTTCAAGTCGCATGACTCCATCGAAACATAAAATTCCGGATCGTGTGTCATTAATTATTGGTATCAGAAATCAGGGCCTTTCACGACCCGCACTGACAGCGCTGAACGTGAACAGCGCGGTTGTGATGCTGCTGCTTTCAACGTTGGCTGTCACATTTGTTGTTCACTGGCCTTGGTGGGTAGAGTTTTGCCTGGCTGACTCTGCGTCTAGTTTGGGTACTCTCTCTCTCCCTCTCCCCTCTCCCTCTCCTCTCTCTCTCTCTCTCTCTCCATCCTCAGCCTGCTACCACCTCACCACCCTCGCGAGAGCTATGTTGAAATACAGCGGAGAGAGAGAGAGAGAGAGAGAGAGAGAGAGAGAGAGAGAGAGAGAGAGACCATTGCACGCGCGCATGTGTGTGTGTGTGTGTGTGTGTGTTACGTTGTTTACAAGAACAATGCCAGTTGGTATCAGGAGAGAGGAGAGGGGATGCAGGGCGTGGGAGGAGGATGAGAGAGAAGGAAGGGGGGGGGGTGTGATAGTGGGATGGCTGGGTGATGGGGGTGGGGGTGGTGATGGTGGAAGAGGTAAAGCTAAGTTTTCTTACCATGCCCTCCTCCTCCTCCGATAAGAAGAGCAGTGGCAGATAACACGGGGTGGGGGAGAGAGAAAAGAGGGGGGGGGGGGGGGGGGGAGCGGCTGTGATGCTGAAGCAACCGAGACGTGGGTTTGTTGACACATGGCCCGGTCGATCCGAGTGTGACTGAAGGTCAATGTATTGATTGCTCTTGGCCTTGTGTTCATCTGCTGCTGTGGATTTGTTTTTGTTATTGCGTTGTGTGGGGAAAGAACTGCGAGGGGAGGGAAGGGGGTCTATGGGGAGATGAGTGGAGCTGAGCGGAGGGGACAGTGGGAGTGGGTGGTGGTGGCGGTATTAAAGCTGTGTTGATATTCACGAGCCCAGGTATAGTTAAAGGAAACTGAATGACTGCATACCCGCCATTTATCCTGCTGTTGCCCGGTCTGTCAGCCTGTCTGTCCGTCCGTCTGTCTATTTTTCTGCATTGTGTTCTCTCTCTCTCTCTCTCTCTCTCTCTCTCTCTCTCTCTCTCTCTCTCTGCCCACACGCACTCCCCCCATCTGAAGTGCACTCAGCTGGGACATCGTTGAACCCAGTCCTCCATGTCTCGGACAACATGTTTTCAATCCAGCCGTCCGCGATTCCTCTCATTCGCCAGCACTGATCAAAGCATGTTGCGCGTGCAGCCGTTGTTTTTTTCGCCAATGCACAAATGATGGCAGTCAGTAAGTGATCGAACCGCGCACCTTCGAGTCTTGCGAAGATCCACTCTAAGAGACCGAAACTTGTCTAAAGAAAAAAAAAAAAAAAACCCAGATCTTTAGTACGATAAATCCGTTGTAGTGCAGAATGGGAGGAGTGTTGACCGACAGCAGTCGACGACCAAGAATTGTAAAAATGGTTCATGTCAGTGCCATTTGCATATCCTTTGGGGTTTGTCCCGCGTGAAAAAATTGGATAGCAGCCACTCCGATGGCTTCCGTATAGTCTTCAGTGACAAATTCCCCCCCCTCCCCCCCCCCAACTCCCTCCTCTCTCTCTCTCTCTCTCTTTTCCAACGTCCCCCCACGTCCCTCCCCCCTCAACCCCTCCCTTCACCTCCCATCACGATAAGAAATGGAGACCATTGAAAAAGGAAGGCGGTGACCTTGGGCCTTAAACCGTGACGTGCTGTGTTCATATGACCCTCACCTGTGTGTTTATGTGGGTCCGTTAGAGAGAGGGAGATCAGTTACACAATGGGTCACACACACACACACACACACACACACACACACCCTGCTCATGAAAGTGCTTTTCTTTTTGCTGTTACCGTGAGTGGAAGGAAGGGAAAACGGGGCGTATGAACTGTTCGGCATGCGCACGTTATTTCAGATAGAGATGATCCCCGGTATATTTATAGCAAATGTTGATTCAAATATTTAACTGATAAAATATTGGTCCAGTTGTTTGGAAGATATGAAGATTGATTCAGATATTTTAATGATGTAGAGGATATTTTGCATGATATGTAATATTGTCTGCATTCCTTTTGAATGTGATGACCGTCGTTTTAAAAGGAGCTTGAAACTGGGTGTAGATTGCTTGTAGAAATGAAAATAAATGAATACATCTACTCATGCATTTATATGCGCGCACACACACACACGCGCGCTCACATGCGCGTGCAAGCAAGCAAGCAAGCGCAAGCACACAGACACACACACACACACACACACACACACACACACACACACACACACACGCACGCACACACGCACGCACACACGCACGCACAACTCTATAAGTAAACTTACAGTACAGTGACAGATGCTTCACTTTCACTCGAACTCAAGATGATGATACTGCCATTACAATCTCGCTTCGGAGGAGGGATTTGTGGAATAGGAAACAGGGTGTGCAGGTTTAGGGGAGGAGGTAGAGGGCGGGGTGAGGAGGGGAAGGGGGCCAAAGGGAGAGGGGGGAGGGGGAGGGGAGCGTGGATGGTGGATGTATGTGGAATGAAGCTTGTCCCTGTCAGTGTGAATCAGTACTTGCGTAAATCTCTGGCACCATGGCCCGACTGGTTTGGAAGAAGCTTGGCTGAAGAGCAGGACCAACCCACCCTGCAGACTACAGAGAGCATGGCCTTTGCAGCGAGTTCGAATATAAACGATATGAGTGGGGAAGTGAAAGGGGGTGGGGGGTGGGGGTGGGGGGCACAAGGAGGGGTCATTGAACAGAGAGAGAGAGAGAGAGAGAGAACACTCTACGTTCCACCGCTCGACCTAACTGTCTCCCCTCACTACCACCAACCACAATCACCCCCACTGCGCTACCCCTCCCCCCTTCCACCTCCAACACCCCCCCCCCCCCTCTTTTCCCATCCGCATACCCCAGTCTTCCCAAGATTTCCGCGCTTGTTTCGGTCAGTAACCCCACAGTCTCCAAGAATCTTCTCTAACAGTAATATAACAGTGTTTAGTTCCGAGTTGTTTCCTCGCGAACCTGGAGACTGCTTTATGACTTGGATGCTTCATCCATGGCTGTGTGAAACTGCGTTCATGGCTGTGAGACTGTATTCACTGACTGATGAGGCTGCGTTCACTGACTTTGAGACTGTATTCACTGACTTTGAGACTGTATTCACTGACTTATGAGGCTGCGTTCACTGACTTTGAGACTGTATTCACTGACTTATGAGGCTGCGTTCACTGACTTTGAGAGAAAGAGAGAGAGAGAGAGAGAGGAGAGAGAGAGAGTTCACATCTCCTCTCCACCAAGGAGGTAACACCTGGTACTGTTTCCCCTTCAATAGAAACATTCATAAAACATTGGGGTTATGTCACTATCCATCATCACCGTATTTATAATATATACCATTATCTAGTAACCTCAGCACAAAAGATCAATCAAATCACGATTCACACCAGTTGAGATTATATAACAGAGTCATAACATCATGGGAAATACGCCAGAGTCATTCTTCATCCACATGGGGAAATACATCAGAGTCAGTCTTCATTCACATGGGGAAATACGCCAGAGTCATTCTTCATCAACATGAACCCTCCTCCATGAGGAAGGATACTGCAGGCAAGGTCCGCCACCCGTCCCAGGCTGGGGTCAGGTCCGGCAACTCCGCCACCTTCAATCTTCCCACCCGTGGCCCGGCGTGAGACAGGCAACCTGTCAACACACTGGGAACCACGTGCAGTTCTACAATAACTAAGGAGACTCACTTCAACATGAAGATGTAAACAGTAACCTTTTCTTATAAGTTTTTACTTGAAATATGACTTTTCCTTTCTTTTCCCCATTCTTTTATACAGAAATGTTACAGGTGTAACCACACTGGTTCTTATTCTTTTCTTTTCTTTCGAATATAAATGTTTTCTTCAATCCCCACCTAACTATGCAGAGCATAACAACATTTTGATGTAGCCTTGGTGTACTAGCCTATGTCAGTGGGCCTGACACAACCTTAAGCCAAGGCAAGAGTATCTTGTCTTGATACCAACAGGTCGGGTGGATTTCCATTCTTCCCCTCAGACTCGGCCGCGGTTTGATTTCCCTTTATTGTTTCTTTGTTATTACTATTTATTTTGATGATCACTCTCTTCTTAACTAGTTGATGATGCTGTGTGCGGTGGGCGTAGAGTGTATGTAGGACACTCTGCGGTGGTAGGAATGAGAACGAACGATCCTCGGCTGAACGGTTGAAATGCTTCGTATGTAAGCATTCAGTTCGCCCCCACCCCACCCCCTTCCAACTTAACTCCCTTCATCGAGTCACCAGTTAAAGCTATATCAACTTCATTGTTGTGCAGATGCAGAGAATACCAATTACATCTGTCTCCCTTTCTCGCATTTTTTCTTGTCACCAACTCGCTCTCCAGTTGGAAGGACGGATAGGACACTAGTTGGCCACGAGAGAGAGAGAGAGAGAGAGAGAGAGAGAGAGAGAGAGAGAGAGAGAGAGAGAGAGAGAGAAAATCGGTGTGAGTGTGTTAGTTATCAGCTTTCAGATAGTTTTATTCATTTTGGCAATATCAGTAGGAGGCAATATCCGGAGGAATAGGACAGTAAAAGAAAAAGTAAGTCTCAAGCTTGCAGCCATTACTGTGGAGAAAACTTAATATTTACTCTAAGTCACGGGCAAGAAAAAGAAAGGTGATGGTGGTGGTGGGGGGGGGGGGGCAAGGCAGACAGGGAAACGAAGTATGACTGTAATTCACTTCCATTTATCGATAGGAAACTTATTATTTACTTAAGAAGTCATGGGCAGAGAGAGACAGAGACAGAGAGAACAGCGCGTGCGTACGCACGCACGCACGCACACATTCACACACACGCTCTCTCTCTCCCTCTCTCTCTCTCTCTCTCTCTCTCTCACACGCACACGCACGCACACACACACACACACAGTCACACACTCGTACACTCACGCACGCACACACGAACGCGCATGCACGCGCGCGCACGCGCTCACACACACACACACACACACACACACACACACACACACACACACACACACACACACACACACACACACACACACAACGAGGCGCTGGGGTTGGGTAGGTGGGGTTTTGGGGAAGGGGGAAGGTGAGATGGGGGGGAGAGGAGGGGATGGGGGCAGACACACAGAGAAGAGTACACACCTAGAGACTGACAGCATGTTGCAGTCCCCACCCTACCCCCTACCCCCACCTCCTCGCCAAGGCGAAAGTTAGTGGAAGAGCAAAAGGAGGTCAGTTCAAACAGAGACAAGGAAAGTTAGCTGATGGTTGATGACGATGGCGGCAGGATAAAACCATGGTAGTTCTGAGAGAGGGGGGGGGGGGGGGGAGGATGGGTGACGGTGGTAATAACGATGGTGAGAGGGGAGGGGCTCGATGGTGGAAGGGAGGTAAGACGGTGGGGTGGGGGAAGGGGAGGGGCTCAGACAAATAAACAAGCCGGGGTCCCTGCACCGGGGGGTATGGCTGGCGGGAGCTTTGCGTTGCGGCAGTGCCCAGCAATAACAAGCCTGCCTTGTTTACCTAGCTTTGTTTGTTTACTGTAGCCAGCCTGCCCATGTTTACCCGCCAAAATCTGATCCGCTGCGTCAACAGCCTCTGCGCTGGGAGGAGGTGGGGAAGGAGGGGAGAGAGGGGAGGGGGGGGGGTGAGGAGGAAAGAAAATAACAATAAAAAGTAAACATCCCTTCTTCTCCCCCCCCCCCCCCCCCTCCTCTCCTCAACCAGAGCCCGGAGAGCCGACAAGCACCCGCCTCACCCCCAGTGCTTGTGTTGACATAACGTCTTTCTCTTCTTCTGTCCCCCTCCTCCTAACGTCTCCCTGTGTTTTTCTCTCTTTCCCTCCTCCCCCTCCTCCTCCCTTCCTTAACGTGCATGCTGCTTGGTCCTGGTGCTGGCACAAATGGGAAAACCGTTATAAGAGAGCAGTTTGCAGGAAGGGGAAAGTTTGGAATTAATTCGGGTCCCTGCAAACTTGGGCTTTGTGTGTGTGTGTGTGTGTGT
>CM065721.1:31192371-31199871 GCA_033310375.1 Conus canariensis | reverse complement strand
CGTCGGGACAGCAGCAGCAATGACACTTGAACAGCAGCAACAACAAAACAACAACAACACTCCTGGTCATCTTGGCAGAACAATCAGTTTATTGAGAGAAAAAAAAATGATGAAAAAGTGGAAGAAAAGAGTTAAGTGGAGAATGGGAAGGGGTAGGAAGAGAAGTGGAAAGGGGGGGGGGGGGGGGGAGGGGAGGGGGAAATTGGACACATCTAGAGCTTTTCTTTCCACAAATACACCAGTCTGCCTCTCTCTCTCCTTCCCACCTTTGCCTCCTCTCCTACCACAACCCATTATGTCCCTGTGTGTGTGTGTGTGCTTGTGCGGTGGGGTGCGTGTGGTGTGTGTGTGTGTGTGTGCGTGTGTCGTGTGCGTGTGTGTGTGTGTGCGTGTGTGTGCGTGTGTGTGTGTGTGTATGTATACGTGTGTGTGTGTGTGTGTGTGTGTGTGTGTGGTGTGTGTGGTGTGTGTGTGTGTGTGTATGTGCGTGTGCATGTGTGTTTGTGCACTCGCGCATTCAAGTGAACAGAAAACATTCTGAAATGATATGATGCCAAAAACATCAATACAAGGTTAAAAGAAAACGGAAGAAAGGAAAAAGAAGGAAAGAGAAGGAAATGATTCCCAACTAAGGAGCAAAAAAAGAAAAAAAAAAAGAAAACCTTATCAAAACAAAGCAGTAATGGCAGCAGTTAAATGAAAGAACAGGGAAACATAAACAAGACTGAGTCAATAACATCACTCCTGAAGTCCCCTAACTCATGAACAATTCCAAACAACTGGTAGAGAGAAGACAAAGAAAAAGAAGAAAGAAAAACAAAAGCTTTTTCACATACATAGCTGGCAGCCAAACACACAAAAAAATAATAAATAAAGTAAGATGAAAAACAAAAGCCTTGTAGATGGCAGCGAAGAGAAGGGTAAATGGACAAAGGAACCATTAAAAGCCAGACACAGTGCAGACAATAATCTTATTGTTTCCACTGACGTGTTCGCATGTTTACAGTTGTTTACAGCGGAAAGGGGGCAAGAGGGACTGGATTAAGAAGAAAAAAAATGTTGACTGATCCATTGTGTGATGTTTTAGCTATGGGGTAATGTGAATTTCTGTCTGATTAAAGAGCAGGTTTGCTCCAACACAAATGTATTTGCACGGAGTTGTCTTTATGCATGTACATGTTCACATGTGTGTGCGCATGAGTGCGCATGCACGCACATACACACACAAGCATGCATGTGTGTGCATGTGCGCATGCACACACACATGCACACTCACACATACACACTCACACATGCACACACACCCATGCACACGCAGGCACACTTACACACGCAGGCACACATGCGCGCACACACGCACGCACACATGCGCCACACACGCACGCACACTTGCACGCACACACACACATACACACGCACGCACGCATGCACCCACACACGCACGCACGCATGCACCCACACACGCACGCACACACACACACACACTCTCACAAATCCATGAACACACAGTCTATGCACACATGTGTATACATGCACACATGTACACATACACATACATCCACTGTTACACACACACACACACACACACACACACACACACACACATACACACACACACACTCACTCACACACACACACACACACACACACACACACACACACACACACACACACACACACACAGGTTGAGAGAAAGAGACAGACAGACAGACTGACTGTCTGACGCAGAGTAGCTGTGCAAAGAACAGCCACACCGTTGAGCAGTATAGATAATATTGATGGCACCAAGCCCATTGGCAGGCACAAACAACAACAGGAACAGCAATTACACCACCACTGCCACCAACAACACTATAACTAACAGTGGCAGCAGCAGCAACAACACCACTGCAGCAGCAGCAGCAGCTGCGGGAGAAACACCACCACCACTACCACCACCACCAATAACAACAACATGGCTTTGTCGTTGTGGAAGAACAACAGGGTTAGTGAAAAGGAAAATTTGATCAATGTTAGAGGTGGAAAGGAGAAAGAAGGGGTGAAGGAGGAGGGAGTGGGAGGGTGCATGATGGAGAGAAGGGGGGAAGGGGGGTGGGGATGGGGCTGGGAGCATGAAAACAGCCAGCTTCTTTTTCCACAAACACTCCCCGTCTTCTCCCAATCACCGCACAACCCCCAGCCTCTGTTACTCTCTACTGCTATTCTTACCCTGTGTGATTCTCTGTGAGAGAGAGAGAGAGAGAGTGTGTGTGTGTGCATGTAGGTGTGCGCACTCATGCATGCAGTGGTGCAGAAAGCATATTGGAATCACACAATGCCCAGAATATCAATAAAAGATAACAGGGAAAAGAATGTGGGATAACAAAACATGAAAGAAAGGAATCGGTTAAAGCATTGAAAAACAAAAAAAGAAAGAAAAAGATCATCAGCAATGCAAGCGAGCAAATGAAAAAGTAGGCAAACAAAAGGATGAGTGAATAACATCACTCATGGAGCTTGTAACTCCTGAACAGTTCAAAACAAGCTCACAAAGAAACGAAAACAAACAAAACGCCCAAATACAAAAGCAGCAGCAACGTAGGCAGCAAAACACACGCAAAAAAAGTGATGAATAAAACAAGACAAAAAACAGCCACCATTAGGTGGAAGTAAAGAGAGAGAAGGGAAACAAAGAAACCATTAAAGGCCAGACGCGGTGCAGACAGTAATCTGATTGTTTCCACTGACGTGCTGTCTTGTTTACTGTTGTTTACAGTGAAAGATTGGACAGGGGAGAGTGCTTAGAAAAAGTGTGTTGACTAAGCCATTGTATGATAATTCAGCAACCGGGTCAGAAACATATGCAGACCTAAATGCATGCTTGCGTGCTCACACCAGCACAGGCACACATGAACGAGAAGACAACTGAAAGGGGGTAGTGTGGCGGGGGATGGTGGTAGGGGCAGATATGAACTATATATAACTCCATCAAAGAACTTAATGAGATCACCTGCGTCTGTGTGTTTGTCGGTCTGTCAGCAAGGCTAAGCAAAAACTTACTGTATGGATTTTAACGAAACTTCATAGACAGACAGAAAGGTGCCCCCAGTTGCTTGCAGTCCTACACTGTTTCTCATATTGTGAGAAAGTGTCGGGGAGGGAGGAGGGGGGGGGGGGGGGGGGGAGTGTGGTCATTCTTTTGCTATACTTTCCGGCAATTGTTTGGAGATATGGATAGCCTTCCTGCACTTCTTGCAGTGCGCTAGATTGCAAGGGAAGTCCCCCTTTAGTTTTATATGAATGAATTCCTGTCTCACTGAGGTTGTTTTCTGGTCGTTTCCCAACAGAAATCTTAAGAGAGAGAGATGTATTTATAGAGGGAACCCTTATCTCTGTGTCAAATGTAATGTGGAACATTAGGGGCAGACCATTAGATTGAAATGCGGTTGGGAAAACTTTTGTTTTGCTGCCTTGCCTCCACTGTGTCTGTATAGAGAGCAACAAAGACCTGATGTGGTGTTATGTGTAGATGTGATGCTGTGTAAGATGTGTGATGTTGTATGATATGTCTTGTGTGGAAAGGGTGATTTTTGTGATGTTTAATATTTCTGGTGCTGTGTGGTATGTGTGATGTCAGGTGATGTGTGTGACATCATGTTGTATGTGATAATGTAATGTGTATGATGTCTTGGAGACAAGTGTGGTGGTATGGGTTATGTTTGGTTTGATATTGTTTGATGTGTGTGTGTGTGTGTGTGTGTGTGTGTGTGTGTGTGTGTGTGTGTGTGTGATGTCATGTTGTATGTGTGATGTCGTGTTATACATTAAATGTCATGTGGTATATGTGCTGTCATGTGTCATGGCTAATGTCACATGCTGTGAGTGGTGCCATGCAATGACATGTGATACGTATGATGTCATGTGACCTGTCTGATGCTGGTGGGATATGTCTGTTACATGATTTATTGGATGTATGTGTGACATATAGATGTCATGTGATATATGTGGTATTAATATGAGATGTCATGTGATATATGTGATGTGTGAAGTTATGTAATATGAGTGATATCATATGATATAGGTGATGTTGTGTGACGTTTATAATGAGTATGTTGTCATTTTATGTCATGTGATGTTGTGCAATATGTGTGATGTCATGTGATTCATGTGTAATGTGTGATATATATATATAATATATATATATTAAAAGCAAGTTAAAATCAAGCTTCTAAAAACATCTACAAATTTGTTTCACGCTGTGCGGTCGTCAGGATGTGATGAGCTTGTGTTGCCAGTGCCACGTATATATATAGCGCTAGCTGGTTTGCTGTTGTTTTTTTCCCGTGCTACATGTGTTTCTCAGGTGTTGGTTTTTTTCGCTGATAGGAACTTCCATCTGTGTCTGCAATTGTTAACCATTTCTGTTCTAACATTTAGAGTTGCCAACTGTGGTTTACATAGTATAATGTATTTCTCTGTTAGGCATAGATTGCATTTTTTTGAAATGTTGTTGTATGATGCTGCTCTTTTTAAAATTTTCCAAGATATGTTGTAGTCTATGTTTTTTTCTTTAAGTTTCCAAATGTATTTACTCAATTCTGTTTGGTTTTTGTATCTTTCTTTGTTGAATGATTGTTTATGGTTTGCATATCTAGTTTTGAATTGGTTTTCCGTGATACCTACATATGTTTCTTTTGCGTTCTCTGATGTTACAGTGGCTTGGTACACAATGTTGTTATAAAGGCATTTGTTGCTTAGGGGGCACTGTTCTTTTTTGGTACAGTTACAAGATTTCCTTTCGTTACCCTCCTTTTTTTCTGTGCTGCTTTTCATTTTGTTTGCTGAATCGATGGCATTTTTAAGGTTCGGCATACATGAATATGATAATTTGATGTTGTTTTTGTTGAATATCTTAAATAATTTATGGTCTTTTGGGAAAGATGATGTCAAGATTTTAAAGAATTCTTTCCCTACATTTGTTTTAACTCTTGCATCATATGGGGGATTGTACCATATGATATTCCTTTTCCTGTTCTTTCTGCATCTTTTTGTATCATTGTCTGGATCGTATCTTAGTTTGTAATTGTAGCCACTTGTATGTAACGCCTCTTGGTATTCAGCTGTAGCGTTGTTGAATACTGTTTCGTTACATGACAAATTGGATAGTCTTTTATTTATGCTTTTGGGTATTGTTTTCAGTATGGAGGGTGGGTGATTGCTTTTGATGTTTACATAAACAGGCGTGTCATTTGGTTTCTTGTATGGTTTATATGTGTGTTGGTTGAGGTCTAACGTTATGTCTAAATAGTTCACTATCTTTTTGTTTGCTTCTATTGTGATTTTTAAGTTTTGGTTGTGGAAAATTTTACACAATTCTTTTTTCTTATTTTCAATATTTCTAGGGTTGTCATTCAGAGCGGCAAGGCCGTCATCCCTGTACAGTCCAGTTTGTTTTCCAAGTTTTTTTTGAATATTGGATAACATGAATAGTCCGACAAGCTCGCAAGACTTGCGAGCTTGTCGGACTATTCATGTTATCCAATATTCAAAAAAAACTTGGAAAACAAACTGGACTGTACAGGGATGACGGCCTTGCCGCTCTGAATGACAACCCTAGAAATATTGAAAATAAGAAAAAAGAATTGTGTAAAATTTTCCACAACCAAAACTTAAAAATCCAATAGAAGCAAACAAAAAGATAGTGAACTATTTAGACATAACGTTAGACCTCAACCAACACACATATAAACCATACAAGAAACCAAATGACACGCCTGTTTATGTAAACATCAAAAGCAATCACCCACCCTCCATACTGAAAACAATACCCAAAAGCATAAATAAAAGACTATCCAAGTTGTCATGTAACGAAACAGTATTCAACAACGCTACAGCTGAATACCAAGAGGCGTTACATACAAGTGGCTACAATTACAAACTAAGATACGATCCAGACAATGATACAAAAAGATGCAGAAAGAACAGGAAAAGGAATATCATATGGTACAATCCCCCATATGATGCAAGAGTTAAAACAAATGTAGGGAAAGAATTCTTTAAAATCTTGACATCATCTTTCCCAAAAGACCATAAATTATTTAAGATATTCAACAAAAACAACATCAAATTATCATATTCATGTATGCCGAACCTTAAAAATGCCATCGATTCAGCAAACAAAATGAAAAGCAGCACAGAAAAAAAGGAGGGTAACGAAAGGAAATCTTGTAACTGTACCAAAAAAGAACAGTGCCCCCTAAGCAACAAATGCCTTTATAACAACATTGTGTACCAAGCCACTGTAACATCAGAGAACGCAAAAGAAACATATGTAGGTATCACGGAAAACCAATTCAAAACTAGATATGCAAACCATAAACAATCATTCAACAAAGAAAGATACAAAAACCAAACAGAATTGAGTAAATACATTTGGAAACTTAAAGAAAAAAACATAGACTACAACATATCTTGGAAAATTTTAAAAAGAGCAGCATCATACAACAACATTTCAAAAAAATGCAATCTATGCCTAACAGAGAAATACATTATACTATGTAAACCACAGTTGGCAACTCTAAATGTTAGAACAGAAATGGTTAACAATTGCAGACACAGATGGAAGTTCCTATCAGCGAAAAAAACCAACACCTGAGAAACACATGTAGCACGGGAAAAAAACAACAGCAAACCAGCTAGCGCTATATATATACGTGGCACTGGCAACACAAGCTCATCACATCCTGACGACCGCACAGCGTGAAACAAATTTGTAGATGTTTTTAGAAGCTTGATTTTAACTTGCTTTTAATATAACAAATGTCGCTCCCACTGTGGTTGAGCACTGTTTTTAAGATTGCGCTGATCCTCAGTACCATTCTCTCTATATATATATATATATATATATATATATATATATATATATATATACATATGATGTGTGATGTGTATTATGTTGTATCTGATGTCTTGTGATTTATGTGTTGTGTAATGTGTCTGATGTGCATTATATAACTGATATTGTGTGATTATGTACGTGGGATGTAGTTTGATACATATAATGTTGTGTTTGTGTGATGTGATGTGCTGTGCGAGGTGTGCAATGTATGATTTTGTACGTCTTGTACCTTGTTGTATGACATGTGATGTCATATTATGTGACTGATGTCATGTGATGTATGCGATTGCATTCATAAGATGTCATATAATGTTACCATAATTATGTGTTATGTGCCATGCCACGTGTGTGATGTGTGTGTCATGATGTCTTGTATTATGTATGATATGGAGTGATATGTGTAATGTCGTCTGTAATGTCTGATGTTGTATGACATATGTTATATTTAATATGTCATCTGATGTTCGAGTGTGTGTGTTTCATGTATGACGTTGTGTTAGATGTATGATGTGCGTTTATATTTCATTTTGTGTGAAGTGTATAATGTTGTTCATGATATTGCATGATATGTATAATGTCTGATGTCCTCTGTTGTTATATGTGATGTCATGTGTGTGGTATTA
>CM065721.1:31184871-31187371 GCA_033310375.1 Conus canariensis | reverse complement strand
TGAAAAGTTTGTGTGGAACCCTTCTTTTGAACCAACGTACGTCCATACAATGCAGTCGGTTGAAGTATTATCATTACTCGATGATGCTATTAATATGATTGATCGTGATTGTAATGAAGCCTTGAATATGTTTGTTGCATGTCTTAAAACTCACGCTGGTTGTCTGAAAAAGCGAATTTGTTTGAACAAAATGGGTGAAAAAAGTGATTGGTACGATGACGAGTGTAAAATAAGTAAATCAAAAGCTAAAGGATTGCTGAGTACATTTCTGAGGATGAAGGATGCTACTGATCGCGTTGCCTACTGTATAGCCAGGAGAGAGTATAAAAATCTTCTAAAATTAAAAGAAAAACAACATAATGATTCATTGTTAGGATCGCTAATTGCATCAGTTAATGATCAAAAACAGTTTTGGGAAAATGTGCATAGAGTCTCCTTTAAAAGAAAGCAGCCATATAACAATATAACAATGGTTGACTGGTATAATCACTTAAAAAAATTACTGGAAACAAATTTACAAACAGAAGATTCTTGTATAATTGATAACTGCGATGATGACACCAGTGATACTAGTGACGCTAATGATAATAATGACGAGAATGACGATGACGGTTCCATGAACCGCCCAATATCTAGAGAAGAAGTGTCATTAGCGATAAGGAAGTTAAAGAATGGTAAATCGGCTGGTCCAGACAGAATTATTGGGGAGATGTTAAAGCACGCTGGGAATCGCGTTATTGACTTCTTTGTTAAACTTTTTAATACTTTGTTTGACAAGGGAATCTTCCCAGATAAATGGACGGAAAGTATTGTACTACCTTTATTCAAAAAAGGTGATAAAGATGATCCTAATAATTACAGAGGAATATCGCTATCAGATACAAGCAGTAAACTCTATAGTTCTATTATAAACAACAGGATTCAGGAATGGATTGAGTTGCATAATATTACTGGGGAACAACAAGCGGGATTTAAAAGAGGTTACTCTACTACTGATCATATGTACACATTATTAGCTCTAATACAAAAGCAGTTTTGTCTTAACCGCAAACTCTATGTTGCTTTTATTGATTTTGAAAAAGCTTTTGACTCCATTGAAAGAAACTTATTCTGGCCTATTCTTTTGAAAACTGGTATCAAAGGAAAACTTTTCCGATGTATCCACAGCATGTATGTTACAGTCAGAACTAGAATTCGTTCCGGCTCAAAACTGACTGACTTTATAAATTGCACCCGAGGGGTAAAACAAGGCGATGTTACTAGTCCAGTGTTGTTCACTTTATTTATAAATGAATTAGCGTTGGAAGTAATCAGAAATGGGAAACATGGTGCTACATTTACGTGTGATTATCTTGAATTATTTATATTACTTTTGGCAGATGATGTGGCTCTCTTGTCTGAAACAATAGTTGGGTTACAGACACAATTAAACAGCCTATATAGAGCAGCATCAGGACTCTATCTAAAGCTGAATATGAATAAAAGCAATATAGTCATTTTTAGGAAAGGAGGATACCTAGCAGCGAGAGAACATTGGTCTTACAATGGAATACCTATACCCGTTGTTAATGTTTATAAGTATTTAGGTATTCATTTTTCAACAAGATTGAGTTTTACTGTGTCGTGTCAAAATCTTGCTAGCAGAGCGAAACATGCGATGTTAAGTATATTGCAAAAATTATTTAAATTAAACTGTAGTTCCCTTGTTGTATATCTTAAACTATTTGACACACAAGTACAACCAATTGTTCAATATGGGGCTGAATTGTGGGGATTAAGTAGTGCAGCTCGACACTGTGAAAAGGTACACCTGTTTGCTCTTAAAAAGTTCCTAGGTGTTCAAATGCAAACACCAAATGATTTGATATATGGAGAAACCAATAGGTATCCCATTTACATAAATTCTGCAGTCAGGTGTGTACGGTACTGGCTAAAGTTGACAAGAATGGATGAGACAAGATTACCACGAAAAGCATATTGTACGTTGTTCGATTTGGATTCTCGTGACAAAAACAACTGGGTATCCGATATTCGTTGTAAATTGTATTCATTGGGTTCTGGGTATGTATGGCTAAACCAAGGTGCTGAGGGAATAAATCAGTTCCTTACTGCTTTTAAGGAAAGGTTGGTTCTTTGTAGATGGCAAGAATGGGACTTTCATATTAAGAACAGTGAAAGATTTAGTTTCTATAATACTTTTTGCACAATAGCTGCTGATAAGACGCATTTGAAATTGAACTTAGACAGGCACCTGAAAATCATTACGACAAAATTTAGACTTGGTGTTTCAGAAATCGCGGTCCATAAGTTTCGTTACAAACAACATACACCTGTTGATTTAATTTGTCCATTGTGCAAACAAGCGACAGAAGATGAGGTGCATTTTGTTTTGTGCTGTCCCGTTCTAAAGGATTTAAGAGTAAGGTATATACATCTTAAGTACTATAAATATCCGAATCTTTTCCGTCTTGGATTACTTCTAGCATCAAATAACGAAAGA
>CM065721.1:31157371-31179871 GCA_033310375.1 Conus canariensis | reverse complement strand
TTTTTTCTGTGCCATCTCTGCTAACAGTTCTGAGATGGTACGCTGTCAGATTTGTTCTTCTTTCAGTTCAGCATCATGCACTCCCCTCATGATGGCTGTGTTGTGCTTCTCTCCTGTTCTGCAAGGCGCAAACAGGTTTACAGTCCAACAGTCCCTTAGTGAAGGAAAATGCTGGGGAAAGACAGGGCTAAAACAGTGAAGGGGAGGGGGTACATCTACGTAATCATGTTGATTTTCTGAAACATTTATTATGAGTGTGTTGGAATGAGATTTGTTAACTTTGTATCAAAAAGTTCAGGAAAATATAAAGGGGTAGATTTTCTTTTTCATATTCTAGAAGACACGACTGTTGTATCTCAACAAAGAATGCTTGTTGAGCCAAGCTTATTGACACATGCATAAATTACTTCAGTGATATGTTCGAGGAAAGTATAACGTCATAAAATTTGTAATAAATGGATCTTGTCAACAACTACAGTTGACAGCCAGCTGAGACAGTAAGATGGTCATTGTATTTTGATTTCCAAGGTCTAGCCATGTTTGATATGAAAGAAAATCATAACTGAGATGGGTGACATGAATGGTAGGTGAGAAACAAGAAAACTTACTCTGATTGCGATTCTAGGTTATCTACATGCACCTGTACTCTGTGTATGCCTTGATGAGTTGCATTAGCCATTATGCATAAAAGACTGCTCCGTGAGATTTGTTTGGAATCGGTTCATATCTTCTGTACAAATCCATGAAAATGTTGAAGAAGAGTTGACTTGTGAGACAGCCGTAGGGCCATGTAACAGAGGAGGCTGTGCCAGATCTGATGGTCACTGGCCCCAGTCAGCTTTACAGTATACTCATGGTAAATGCTTCGTCGAAGGCCACATTCATGCAGACTGGCTGTGATTCCCACGCTCGCAACAACAGCCTGTGAATTATTATCCTGACGAAATGAGAAAATTTGAAGAGAACCATCAGATCAGCAAGAAACTTCACAGATGTCATTGAGCTACACTCCACCCCATCTCCCCCTCCTATTCACCCTTCTCCACTCCTTCCGCAACCAAGTTTGAATTTTCCATCACAAAATGGTCATTGGATTGCACATGAGTTGGGATCCAGCTGAACGTTGCTGCAGAGACCCATTGTGGTTCTTAGACTGAATGGCCAGGCAGAGCTCTGCCCAGCATGTCACATGATCTCCTTCCTGGCACCATCCAGGGCTCAGATGCAGATTTGTGTGGTATTGATTGTGCGGTGCCGGCAAGACTTCAGAGACCATCCTGAAAAGTGGATGACACTTGACAGTGCAGCCATGGCCTGTCCAGTAGAACCTGGGTGCCGCCTGTGGGTAGCAGTCAGGCAGAATCAGAAGTTTCCTGGGTCATAATGTGGACTGACACGGAGACAGGGTGGGTAGGGCAAGGGTGCATTACCTGGTTGTCAACCTGTCAGCCTGATGCAGTTAACTGTTATACTGCGCTAAATCTGTCGAAGGTGGTGTAGAGACTCTGGCAGGGATTGCAGTGAAGATAAGGGCTGAATTTTTTTTCCCTTTTCTTTTTGAAATGTAGGAGTTTGTTTTGCTCTTTAACTGATCAAAAACTGGATTGAAAGAAAAGGCTTTGTTGATTTCATTTTGTGAGATAAAGTTGTCTGATGACTATTACAGAAAAGAATTTGCTTTTATGTTACTTGGTTTGGTTTCCATTTGCAATTTTGATTAAAAAGTTAGATTAGCTTTTCTTTGAACAACAACAACAACACAAACGCACGCAGGTACGCAGGCATGCATGCACACACGCATGCACGCATGCACGCACGCACGCATGGAGATTGGAGACAAAACAATAAACAAAAAAATGTTGACATCTCTCCTCTGTGTGTGTGTGTGTGTGTGTGAGAGTGTGTGTGTGTGTGTGCGTGTGTGTGTGTGTGTGTGTGTGTGTGTGTGTGTGTGTGTGTGTGTGTGTGTGTGTGTGTGTGCATAACAGGCAAACTGGGTTTACAAATTGTCACTACAGCTGACAAGTGGGTCTCTCTCTCTCTTTTTTTTTTTTTTAAACCACCCTCCTCCCCTTTTTTTCACCCATGTATTGTCATATGTTTTATTCTAAGAGATATTTTAAAGATGATCTAGACCCTCTGTGTAGGTGATTTGCAAAATTAGAAAAATCAGTGTTTTATAAGTAGTTTTAGAAAAAAAATAAGCTGATGAAAGGTCAACATAAAAAAACGAAAAGGAAGACAAAAAAGAAATACAACATACATTCTTAGTTTGGTTAAATGAAGAATGTAGTCTTTCAGTTGCATAGATAAAGTTTGGCTTCTTACCATCAATGATAATGCTGAGGAGCCAGCTAGGGGGTTAGGATTGTGTGTCAGTGTTTTTGTCAGTGTATGTGTGCGTGTGTGTGTGTGTGTGTGTGTGTGTTGTGTGTGTGTGTGTGTGTGTTTGTGTTTGTATCTGCTGTGTATATCAAATTTCAAGGATCACTGTCGCACATCCTCACTGTCATTAATTTCATAGAGTTGGTATAGTCAGGTAGCATCTTCCTTGTTGTTCTGATGTAATTCAGTCATTTTGATCGATTTTTTTTTCTTCTGTTGTTGGTATCGTGAGGAAGGAAACAAAAGCCAAACGACAGCCTCTTTAAACTTCCCTTGGCGTAAACATGAAGAGACAACATGTTCATTTATTGATCACACAGTCCTCTCTCTGCTGTCGGCAAAGTTCAAGTTTCTCATCACATCATGTGATTCACATTTTATTTTTTTCATGTTTTTTTTTTCTTCTCTCTTTGTTTCTCCATCACTTTGTGTCTGTCTTTTCTCCTTCAGTGATCTCCGCCCCGTAGTTATTTTGTCATTACTTTTTCTGTCCTGGTGTTTGTTTGGTTGGTTGGTTGTTTGCTTGTTTTTGTCATGTTCTCGTGTTTGATGTCAGGTAGTGTGCTTGTTATGGTGTATGTGTGTTTTGTTGATAGGATGGACAGATCATGTATTCTGGTCAAAAGCTGAATGTGTTCCTCTGTGTGTGTGTGTGTGTGTGTGTGTGTGTGTGTGTGTGTGTGTGTGTGTGTGTGTGTTGTGTTTTGTTGTAATGTGATAAATAGAGCATTGCATTTGACTGTTATAGTGTTATATTGTATTAGTAGTATTGAAATGCACTGTGCTGCATTGTGTTGTGTCAAATGCATTGTCTTCAGTTGTACAGTATAGTATTAATACTGTTAGCTGTAGTGTATTGCTTTTAATTCTGTCACACAGCAGTCTGTTGTGCATATCACTTTGCATTCACTGTATTGTAAATAGATGGTGGTGTACAATGGAACGTTTGAGTCTCCAGGGAGACCAGCATGAATTATCCACCCCGCAGCTCTGCACAGCAAACCATACTCAACTATACCATTCCACACCATATCACAGCACAGCACAGCACAACACAACACAAGTGGTTTCTTCTTTATTGGTTTTCATCTGCCATCCTCACATCCTCTACATCTCAGTATAGCCCATTATTATAATTATATGTCAGTTACTTGGATTCTTTCACTTTTTTTTTCAGGCGTATTCTCAGTATGTGCAGTCTGTCTATGTCATTTTGTCTTCTGTTTTCATACATGTTTCTCCCTAAAGTGTTGCCCTTCTCCATGGTGCCCAAGATTTTCCCCATATTTATTCCTTGTCTTGTGTTTCTGTTCCTTTCCTAGGTTTGTTCCATGTCCTATGTTTCCGTTCCTTCCCCATGGTTGTTCCAAGTTCTGTGTTTCCATTCCTTCCCCATGGTTGTTCCAAGTCCTGTGTTTCCATTCCTTCCGCATGGTTGTTCCAAGTTCTGTGTTTCCATTCCTTCCCCATGGTTGTTCCAAGTCCTGTGTTTCCATTCCTTCCCCATGGTTGTTCCAAGTTCTGTGTTTCCATTCCTTCCCCATGGTTGTTCCAAGTTCTGTGTTTCCATTCCTTCCCCATGGTTGTTCCAAGTTCTGTGTTTCCATTCCTTCCCCATGGTTGTTCCAAGTTCTGTGTTTCCATTCCTTCCCCATGGTTGTTCCAAGTTCTGTGTTTCCATTCCTTTCCCATGGTTGTTCCAAGTTCTGTGTTTCCATTCCTTCCCCATGGTTGTTCCAAGTTCTGTGTTTCCATTCCTTCCCCATGGTTGTTCCAAGTTCTGTGTTTCCGTTCCTTCCCCATGGTTGTTCCAAGTTCTGTGTTTCCGTTCCTTTCCCATGCTTGTTCCATGTTGTGTGTTTCCGTTCCTTCCCCATGGTTGTTCCAAGTTCTGTGTTTCTGTTCCTTTCCCATGCTTGTTCCATGTTGTGTGTTCCTGTTCCTTTCCCATGTTTGTTCCATGTTGTGTGTTCCTGTTCCTTTCCCATGTTTGTTCCCTGTTGTGTGTTCCTGTTCCTTTCCCATGTTTGTTCCATGTTGTGTGTTCCTGTTCCTTTCCCATGTTTGTTCCATGTTGTGTGTTCCTGTTCCTTTCCCATGCTTGTTCCATGTCCTGTGTTTCTGTTCCTTTCCCATGCTTGTTCCATGTCCTATGTTTCTGTTCCTTTCCCATGCTTGTTCCATGTCCTATGTTTCTGTTCCTTTCCCATGTTTGTTCCATGTCCAATGTTTCTGTTCCTTTCCCATGCTTGTTCCATGTCCTATGTTTCTGTTCCTTTCCCATGCTTGTTCCATGTCCTGTGTTTCTGTTCCTTTCCCATGCTTGTTCCATGTCCCGTGTTTCTGTTCCTTTCCTAGGTTTGTTCCATGTCCTATGTTTCCATTCCTTCCCCATGGTTGTTCCAAGTTCTGTGTTTCCGTTCCTTCCCCATGGTTGTTCCAAGTTCTGTGTTTCTGTTCCTTTCCCATGCTTGTTCCATGTTGTGTTTTCCTGTTCCTTTCCCATGCTTGTTCCATGTTGTGTGTTCCTGTTCCTTTCCCATGCTTGTTCCATGTTGTGTGTTCCTGTTCCTTTCCCATGCTTGTTCCATGTCCAATGTTTCTGTTCCTTTCCTAGGTTTGTTCCATGTCCTATGTTTCCATTCCTTCCCCATGGTTGTTCCAAGTTCTGTGTTTCTGTGCCTTTCCCATGCTTGTTCCATGTTGTGTGTTCCTGTTCCTTTCCCATGCTTTTTCTGTCCAATGTTTCTGTTCCTTTCCCATGTTTGTTCCATTTCCAGTGTTTCTGTTCCTTTCCCATGTTTGTTCCATGTCCAATGTTTCTGTTCCTTTCCCATGCTTGTTCCATGTCCAATGTTTCTGTTCCTTTCCCATGCTTGTTCCATGTCCAATGTTTCTGTTCCTTTCCCATGTTTGTTCCATGTCCAATGTTTCTGTTCCTTTCCCATGCTTGTTCCATGTCCAGTGTTTCTGTTCCTTTCCCATGCTTGTTCCATGTCCAATGTTTCTGTTCCTTTCCCATGTTTGTTCCATGTCCAATGTTTCTGTTCCTTTCCCATGTTTGTTCCATGTCCTATGTTTCTGTTCCTTTCCCATGCTTGTTCCATGTCCTATGTTTCTGTTCCTTTCCCATGTTTGTTCCATGTCCTATGTTTCTGTTCCTTTCCCATGTTTGTTCCATGTCCAATGTTCCATGTCCAATGTTTCTGTTCCTTTCCCATGTTTGTTCCATGTCCTATGTTTCTGTTCCTTTCCCATGTTGTGTTCTGTTTCTGTACCAATGTTTCTGTTCCTTTCCCATTGCTGTTCCATGTCCTATTGTTTCTGTTCCTTTCCCATGTTTGTTCCATGTCCTGTGTTTCTGTTCCTTTCCCATGTTTGTTCCATGTCCTATGTTTCTGTTCCTTTCCCATGTTTGTTCCATGTCCAATGTTTCTGTTCCTTTCCCATGTTTGTTCCGTGTCCAATGTTTCTGTTCCTTTCCCATGTTTGTTCCGTGTCCAATGTTTCTGTTCCTTTCCCATGTTTGTTCCATGTCCTATGTTTCTGTTCCTTTCCCATGTTTGTTCCATGTCCTATGTTTCTGTTCCTTTCCCACGTTTGTTCCATGTCCTTGTTTTCTGTTCCTTTCCCATGCTTGTTCCATGTCCTGTGTTTCTGTTCCTTTCCCATGTTTGTTCCATGTCCTATGTTTCTGTTCCTTTCCCATGCTTGTTCCATGTCCTATGTTTCTGTTCCTTTCCCATGTTTGTTCCATGTCCAATGTTTTTGTTCCTTTCCCATGTTTGTTCTGTGTCCAGTGTTTCTGTTCCTTTCCCATGCTTGTTCCATGTCCAATGTTTTTGTTCCTTTCCCATGTTTGTGTTCCATGTCCAGTGTTTCTGTTCCTTTCCCATGCTTGTTCCATGTCCTATGTTTCTGTTCCTTTCCCATGTTTGTTCCATGTCCAATGTTTCTGTTCCTTTCCCATGTTTGTTCCATGTCCTATGTTTCTGTTCCTTTCCCATGTTTGTTCCATGTCCAATGTTTCTGTTCCTTTCCCATGTTTGTTCCATGTCCTGTGTTTCTGTTCCTTTCCCATGTTTGTTCCATGTCCTGTGTTTCTGTTCCTTTCCCATGTTTGTTCCATGTCCAATGTTTCTGTTCCTTTCCCATGCTTGTTCCATGTCCTATGTTTCTGTTCCTTTCCCATGTTTGTTCCATGTCCTATGTTTCTGTTCCTTTCCCATGTTTGTTCCATGTCCAGTGTTTCTGTTTCCTTTCCCATGTTTGTTCCATGTCCTATGTTTCTGTTCCTTTCCCATGTTTGTTCCATGTCCAATGTTTCTGTTCCTTTCCCATGTTTGTTCCATGTCCAATGTTTTCTGTTCCTTTCCCATGTTTGTTCTGTGTCCAATGTTTCTGTTCCTTTCCCATGTTTGTTCCATGTCCAATGTTTCTGTTCCTTTCCCATGTTTGTTCCATGTCCAATGTTTCTGTTCCTTTCCCATGTTTGTTCTGTGTCCAATGTTTCTGTTCCTTTCCCATGTTTGTTCCATGTCCTATGTTTCTGTTCCTTTCCCATGTTTGTTCCATGTCCTATGTTTCTGTTCCTTTCCCATGTTTGTTTGCCATGTCCTGTGTTTTCTGTTCCTTTCCCATGTTTCTTCCATGTCCAATGTTCCATGTCCAATGTTTCTGTTCCTTTCCCATGTTTGTTCTGTGTCCAATGTTTCTGTTCCTTTCCCATGTTTGTTCTGTGTCCAATGTTTCTGTTCCTTTCCCATGCTTGTTCCATGTCCTATGTTTCTGTTCCTTTCCCATGTTTGTTCCATGTCCTATGTTTCTGTTCCTTTCCCATGTTTGTTCCATGTCCTATGTTTCTGTTCCTTTCCCATGTTTGTTCCATGTCCTATGTTTCTGTTCCTTTCCCATGTTTGTTCCATGTCCAATGTTTCTGTTCCTTTCCCATGTTTGTTCCATGTCCTGTGTTTGTATTCCCTGTCCATGTTCATTTCCATGTCCTGTGTTTCTGTTCCCCTCTGGCTATTTCATGGTCTCCTCCTCCTCCTCCTCTCTCTCTCTCTCTCTCTCCTCCTCTCTCTCTCTCTCTCTCCTCTCTCTCTCTCTCTCTCTCTCTCTCTTCCTGTCTGTCAGTTTCTCCTCTGTCTGTCCAAACACACCCCAGCACTACATCGCAATTGTTCATGTGCCATATCACTGTGGTCTATACCTATACAGCTAGTCTTTCACTGGTTTTCTTTTCCCCTACTGTTTGGTGTCCATTTCTCTGCATAACCCTTTATCGTCCTTGTTTGATCTCTTTAGATTTTATAAGGCATGGCATCACTCATTGTTGGCTTTGGGTTTTTTTTTATCTGAAAGTTTTTGTAATGCCGTTATTAGTAAGCAGACATCAAAGAGGTCCAGCTCTCTGGGACGAAAAAAAAACCCAGCTCTAGCCAGAGGGATGTAATGACATTTCAGACCTGTCATCAAACCCCACACGAACAAAATGACATTAAAAAAAAGTTCGTCTTTTGTTGCATTGACAGGAAGGGAACTATAGCTTAGTAAATAAAGAAATAGTGTATTACCTCTTTTAGTCTGAAACAACTGAAGCAGTGTACTGTGTGGAGATACACGTGAAATAGGATATAATTATCCACAACATGCATGCACAGCATGCCTCTCTCTGTCTCTGGCTGTCTTTGTTTCTCTCTTTCTGTCCCCTTTTTCTCTCTCTCTCTCTCTCTCTCTCTCTCTCTTCTCTCTCTCTCTCTCTCTCTCTCTCTCTCTTCTGCCTCTCTCTTGTCTGTCTGTCTCTCTTTCTCTGTGAATCTGTCTCTCTCTCTCTCCTCTCTCTCTCTCTCTCTCTCTCTCTCTCTCTCTCTCTCTCTCTCTCTCTCTCTCTCCGTGTTTCTTGCTTTCTGTCACTGATTCACTGACTCTGACACTTCAGAACACAGTTTTATAGAGCCTTGATTAGCCAAGGTTGATATAAACATCCGTCAATTAACATTGATACCATCATTGAAAGTGATGCTGTGTACAGATGAATCCTGTCCAGGCATTAACAAGTCTCATCTCTCAGAGGAATCAGGCAGGATGTATGATCAACATAACTGAAGGCTGGCTGGCTCTGGGATGGGTTCCTACAAACTCTAGATCTAGAAACATCAAGAGAGGATACTTAGCTGTGGATGATAGTGAGCAAGTTGGGGCATTTCACTCTTGAAGTTTTTTTCATGACAAATTTGATGATTGGATTTGTAGAGAGAGCTTTTTATGGGACTCAGTAGTTGAAAAAAAACAAAACCAAAACCAGTGTATGTTTCAGCATGGAAGGACTGTGATCTAGAATTACCGGCTGGATTCTTTAAAAAGCTCTGTGGGAGACGTAGCCGCTGAACAGTTGGTGTTTTACGGACAGGCAAGAAGTTAACAGCTTTGAAGCTTAATCAGTCATGTGTTCATGAAATGTTTGGTTGACAAGAAATTCAAGACAATTCAGTCACTGCTTTCATTGTCAGTCTCTCACTGAAAGCATAGTTGCCAGAACATTTGTCCTCTGAGTGTTAATTTCTGTTTAATATTTCACTTGTTTCTTGTACAGACACCTCAGCAAGGAACACAGGTTGGATGATCGCAGCACAGCACAGGCGCGGGTACAGCTACAGGTCATCACTCAGCTGGAGGCACAGGTGAGACTGTTGATCCGCAGGTTTACTGGCTTCTCTGTGTGTACCTTCACATGCAGAAGATCACAACACTTCCTTGCCTGTCTGAAGTGCACCTGCTGCCTGTTTCCTACTGGGCAGAACACAAAGGGACAATCATACACTGTTGCATGCTCAGACACTGTTCCTCCTTAGTTTTGTAACAGTGACCTGTGTGCTCCCTGCTGACCTCTCCGTTCTTCCACTGGTCCTCGTGTCTGTGACTTGAGAAGAGAGAAGACATTAGGATAGCATGCGTTTTCCCCATAGTGACACTCTCATAGGGTAGAAATTGCTGCTTTGTTTCTGTGATGCTGTCACTGACTCTCTCTCTCTCTCACATTTTTCTCTCTGCCAACTTTTTCCATCTTTGGTTTGCGCTAGGTGTAGTTGTGTGTATGCCCCCTGCATGCTTGTGTGATTTTCATGATGTTGATTTTGTCTTTTCTTAGAAACATTTGCTCTGTAACTTTTTCTGTTTACTGCCTCATCTTATGTGCCCCTTGGTGGCATCACTCTCTCACAGCTCGTAGCATCTGCCCCATACGCAGCCACAGCCAGGTTTGCTGTGAGACAGCTCCAGCCAGGTTTGCTGTGTGACAGCTCCAGTGCTGGCTGTCCACAGCTGTTTTGTAGCCTTTATCATGTGCAAAAGCCTGTGTCTTCACCTCATGATCTTCCCAGGTAGTGCTTCAGAATCAGCTTTTATCGTCAGTATTGCTATTCACATTAGTTTCCCAGTATCATCAGTGTTCATGTTAATTTTCCAGTAACGCATGTCAGTGTTTGATGTGCAAAGGTGAAAAAAACTGTCCAGCATGCATACACGCCAAAAAAACCCAATGTATTTTGTGCTAAAAAACAATGAGTCATGCACATAAAAGACTGTTTGTGGAAAAGAATGGGAGAATGTTGATTCCCTAGCGTGTGGCATCATTTAACATTATATTCATTCATAATTTAACAAGCGGTTATTTATATAGACAGGTGTCTGAATAATTTAGTCATTGCATTTTTTCGTTTTTAAGGAGTTGCACATGTAGTGTAATTCATCATGACAAGAGGAAGCGGTGGGTGATGGGGGTGGAGGTGGAGTGTGTGCATGCATGCGTGTTTGTGTGTGTGTGTGTGTGTGTGTGTGTGTGTGAACGAGAATGAGAGGGAGGAGGAGTGTGTGTGTGTGTGTGTGTATGTGTGTGTGTGTGAGGGGAGGCAGGGATGGGAGGGGGAGCAGGGGTTAGGAGGAAGGTGTGTGTGTGTGTGTGTGTGTGTGTGTCCATTGTTGTTTTTTGTTTCAAAGGAGCATTATGGATAATAAAACCTTCATTTCATGAAAAAGCTTCATGGATATTCAGATACAGATGGAAAGAGCTGATAACACTAGCTTCAGGGATCCATAGTTAAGTCGAGACATAGCACACTTTATTCATTTTCAGAGTCATCTACAAAGAAAAAGACGCATGTTTTCTGAATGGCTTTGAGAGCCCTTGTGCAGAGAATCATCATGTTTCATGACCAGTCATGGGCAAAAGGAAAATGGAGGGAAGGATAAGGAAACATCCATGGCACAGTCTTGGATCTGTTGCTTCAAGGCCTGCGTGCAGAATTTGGCTCGTTACTATCGTGCCTTTCAACAGGGCAAAGTTGAATCTGCTTCCAGAAAGTCAGTTGTTTAGCTACTATGTTCTTTGAAATAAAAAAAGAAATATATATATATATATATATATGTGTGTGTGTGTGTGTGTGTGTGTGTGCATGTGTGTGTGTGTGTATAAATGTATAAAAGAAACCTACACAGGCATTGTACACATTGTTTCTTTTCCAGGATAGGACCCTTTTTTGTGTCTATGTGTTGACATCTTTGAAAAGGCCCTTCATAGTCGGCTGGAGTATAGCAATAAAACTGAATTTGTCCTAATGGTGTACCAATGCATATGACCCCTAATAAGATAGTGTTTGACCTGGTAAGTGCCTGTTTGTGTGCAAATGTGTATGCACACTGGTACTTGTGTTCTTACCCACTCCTCATTCACTTTTTATATCTCCCCCCCCCCCCCCCCCCGCCCACCCTCTCTCACTCTCTCTGTCTTGCTCCTTCTCTCTCTCATGCACACACATATGCACAGGGGCACACATCTCTGCATTCCTGTCCATCTTTCTTCATTATATATGGGGTTGATTTGCATGAGGAAGTTGTCATTGCCTTGTTGTGGGGGTTAGTTTGGATGCTGTTTCCGGCTGTCGTCCACCTGACATGCACTGTAGAGTTATTACAGATATGTTTAAACATTAAGATTCATGTTCTGTCTCCTCTCACATTGCCCCGTCCCCCCACCACCAGCCCTTCCCTCCCTTCCCACCAACCTCCTCGTCAACCCCTGTCATACTCCATCTCCTTTCTCTTTTAATGTTCTATTCATTTATGACTTAAGACCTTTGTGTGGGCATAAATATTACACACGGACATGGCGGTAAGCTTCCATTTTTCTTTTTTTAATGACTAGCCAGCTTTGCAATGACAATTATTATGTTATGTGCATCTGTCTCATATTGAGGGTTTTTTTCCTCTTCACTCTGTCTTTTAGACATTTCCAGTCATTCTTTCAAATGAATAAACAAAACAAAAGACAAAACTGTTGACTGTCATCGCAGACGAACACGCAGGACATACATCAATGCAGAGAGACAGATGGACAGACAGACAGACACAGTCAAGCCTCTTTCTCTCCCTACACAATTTTTATAGCAAACCGAGACATCATAAACCCTGTCTCCTTTTCCTGGACTCCCCAGTCCCCTCTCCCCCTCCTCCTCCTCCTCCTCCTCTCTCTCTCTCTCTCTCTCTCTCTCTCTCTCTTTCCCACTCCCTCTTTATTTCTCCTTGTAACATTGGTGTCTGTGTGCTCACTCCCTCCCCCCTCCCCATAGGTGACTCAGTCCTGTCTCTTTCATGTCTGGAGGGAGGGCTATTTTAAGCCAGCCAAATTGGTCTTTGTCAGCAACTTGTTTGTTCCTGCTGCGTTTCCTCATGTCGCTCTGTGGCAGTAAATAATCCACGCAAGAGGGAGCCTGTTGGGTATAAATAACTGGGGAGGGGAGAAGAGGGGATCTAATCAACGATCACGTGTGTCGTCAGTGTCCACACCGGGATAGGAAGGGTTAAGGGAACATGGGAGAGCAGGGGAGGTGTCAAGGAACATGAGAATGTGTCTGGTGGTTCAGCAAAGAGTGGCCCTCAGGGGGTGTACGGACATCTGCACTGGTTGAACAGAGACCCAGCAATCATCCCTATCACGGGGGACAGGTAGACACACCACTGGATGAACAGAGACCCAGCAATCATCCCAATCACAGGGGACAGGCAAACACACCACTGGTTGAACAGAGACCCAGCAATCATCCCTATCACAGGGGACAGGTGGACACACCACTGGTTGAACAGAGACCCAGCAATCATCCCTATCACAGGGGACAGGTGGACACACCACTGGTTGAACAGAGACCCAGCAATCATCCCTATCACGGGGGACAGGACACACCACTGGTTGAACAGAGACCCAGCAATCATCCCTATCATGGGGGACAGGACACACCACTGGTTGAACAGAGACTTAGCAATCATCCCTATCACAGGGGACAGGTGGACACACCACTGGTTGAACAGAGACCCAGCAGTCATCCCTATCACAGGGGACAGGTAGACATACCACTGGTTGAACAGAGACCCAGCAATCATCCCTATCACAGGGGACAGGTAGACGCACCACTGGTTGAAGAGAGACCCAGCAATCCCTATCACGGAGGACAGGTGGACACACCACTGGTTGAACAGAGACCCAGCAATCATCCCTATCATAGGGGACAGGTGGACACACCACTGGTTGAACAGAGACCCAGGAATTATCCCTGTCTTAGGGGACAGGTAGACGCACCTCTGGTCGAACAGAGACCCAGCAATCATCCTAGGGGACAGGTAGACACACCACTGGTTGAACAGAGACCCAGCAATCATCCCTATCACAGGCGACAGGTAGACACACCACTGGTTGAACAGAGACCCAGCAATAATCCCTATCACAGGGGACAGGCAAACACACCACTGGTTGAACAGAGACCGAGGGATCATCCTTATCACAGGGGACAGGTAGACACACCACTGGTTGAACAGAGACCCAGCAATAATCCCTATCACAGGGGACAGGTAGACACACCACTGGTTGAACAGAGACCCAGCAATCATCCTATCACAGGCGACGGGTAGACACACCACTGGTAGAACAGAGACCCAGCAATAATCCCTATCACAGGGGACAGGCAAACACACCACTGGTTGAACAGAGACCCAGGGATCATCCTTATCACAGGGGACAGGTAGACACACCACTGGTTGAACAGAGACCCAGCAATCATCCCTATCACAGGGGACAGGTAGACACACCACTGGTTGAACAGAGACCCAGCAATAATCCCTATTACAGGGGACAGGCAAACACACCACTGGTTGAACAGAGACCCAGGGATCATCCCTATCACAGGGGACAGGTAGACACACACTGGTTGAACAGAGACCCAGGAATTATCCCTATCATGGGGGACAGTAGACACACCACTGGTTGAACAGAGACAGGAATTATCCACACACTGGGGACTGGCAGACATATTACCGATTGAATAGAGACAGGAATTATCCATGTAACTGGGACAGTAGAGACATCACTGATTGACGAGAGACAGGAATTATCCATATTACAGGAGATGGGTAGACAATCGCTGATTGAATAGAGACAGGAATTATCCACATTACTGGGGACAGTAGAGACATCACTGATTGAATAGAGACAGGAATTGTCCACATAACTGGGGACAGTAGAGACATCACTGATTGAATAGAGACAGGAATAATCTACATTACTGGGGACAGTAGAGACATCACTGATTGAATAGAGACAGGAATTATCCACATAACTGTGGACAGAAGAGACATCACTGATTGAATAGAGACAGGAATTATCCACATAACTGGGGACAGAAGAGACATCTCTGATTGAATAGAGACAGGAATTATCCACATAACTGGGGACAGAAGAGACATCACTGATTGAATAGAGACAGGAATTATCCACATAACTGGGGACAGAAGAGACATCACTGATTGAATAGAGACAGGAATTATCCACATAACTGGGGACAGAAGAGACATCACTGATTGAATAGAGACAGGAATTGTCCACATAACTGGAGACAGAAGAGACATCACTGATTGAATAGAGACAGGAATTGTCCACATAACTGGGGACAGTAGAGACATCACTGATTGAATAGAGACAGGAATTATCCACATAACTGGGGACAGAAGAGACATCTCTGAATAGAGACAGGAATTATCCACATAACTGGGGACAGTAGAGACATCACTGATTGAATAGAGACAGGAATTATCCACATAACTGGGGACAGTAGAGACATCACTGATTGAATAGAGACAGGAATTATCCACATAACTGGGGACAGTAGAGACATCTCTGATTGAATAGACAGGAACTATCTCCATTGTTGGGGGCAGGTTGACACATCACTGATTGAATAGAGACAGGAATTATCCACATCACTGGGGAGAGGCAGTCAGATCGCAGATTGAATACACTGGAACTGTCTCCATAACTGGGGACAGGCAAACACATCACTGATTAGATAGAGACAGTAACTATGCCCATCATCGGGGACAGGTAGACACACCATTGATTGAACAAAGACGGGAGTTATCCGCAGGAAGACACAGGGGGTGCATGGTGACCAGTGTCTGCTTGGCAACTATATGAGACTGCTTTAGGACTACCCAGCAGAGGTTGCTGCTGAGCACTTTCAGTGGCTGTGTTCTGATACCACCTCTGAAGCAACCTAGAGATGATAGCAGTTGCTTTAAACAGAGGAATACATGTTATGGGCTCTGTTGGAGATGGACGCCATGTCCTGCACTGAATTGCCACAAGCCTCCACCTACAGAAGACCTTCCTCTTTGTTGATGAGTCTTTCTTCCTGTCAGCCCAGCACCGGAGCCAGTTCTGACACCCACCATTTGTTCTTGCTGTCATTCATGAAGGAGAAAGAAATGGATGGATATCAAATTACATGCCCTAGATAACAAACAGAACTTTTGAAGTGGAATTTTATGTGGAGAGATGGAACATTGTACTCTTAGTTCCCTTTGGTGACCAAGACTTGTTCCCTTAAACAATACAATTCCAACAAGACACTCTCTAATGTAATTTTGTTGAAAGGCATGAGTTTGCAGGAAACCATTTCTTTAGGGAAATTTGCTTGCAGAGCAGACCTTCTGCACTTTTTCAAAAATTCACCATGATACCAAAGTGAGACATTAATCGCAGCCAACAGCTATTTGTGATGTGTCACATATGATACCAAAGTGAGACGTTAATCGCAGCCAACCGCTATTTGTGATGTGTCACATATGATACCAAAGTGAGACATTAATTGCAGCCAACATTAATCGCAGCCAACCACTGTTTGTAATGTGTCACATATGATACCAAAGTGAGACATTAATTGCAGCCAACATTAATCGCAGCCAACCGCTGTTCGTGATGTGTCACATATGGTACCAAAGTGAGACGTTAATTGCAGCCAACCGCTATTTGTGATGTGTCACATATGATACCAAAGTGAGACATTAATTGCAGCCAACATTAATCGCGGCCAACCGCTGTTTGTGATGTGTCACATATGATACCAAAGTGAGACGTTAATCGCAGCCAACCGCTATTTGTGATGTGTCACATATGATACCAAAGTGAGACATTAATCGCAGCCAACCGCTGTTTGTGATGTGTCACATATGATACCAAAGTGAGACATTAATTTCAGCCAACCGCTATTTGTTATGTGTACATATACCAAAGTGAGACATTAATTGCAGCCAACCGCTATTTGTTATGTGTCACATATTTTGCCACATGTCCAGTATCTGTGGGTTTTGTTGTTGTTGTTGTTGTTTTGTTTGTTGTTTCTTTTTTATTTGTGAGCTGACGTCAACTTGGTGACAGCCCTGATATGGCCCTTTGCGGTTGGCTGGGTTATAAGCAACGTTAGCTTACCATAGCAGTATCTGTTTATCCACCTACAAATTGTGAAAGTTTGTATAATCAAGCAGGCATGCACTTTGCATGGGAGCTTCATTTCTGTCAATATCAGGGTAAACACACTTTCAGTACCCTGTGACCTGTATGGATTTTTAAAAATCGTCTCACTCCAGAGCAAGATTAGAATTTTCAACACAAATGTAGTCTGTTCTGGTATATAGTTCAGAGACACAAACAACAAAGTCTACCACCCACAACTTCCAGGCATTCATAATGTGCTTCAGTTCATCAACAACATGAGATGGCTAGAAGTTATTTCTTACAGCAGCCTGTAGAATTGAACCAAATGAAATGTGAACAACATGAAAGTAAAGGAAAGGAAATGGGGCTGGATTGGTCGTACCCTTCAGTGCCTCTTACCAGTATCACAAGACAGACAGACAACTGAAACCAAATGGGGAAGATGAAAGGGGGACAACCTAGACAGCTATGGCGTCATTGTGCAGATTCTGAAGTGAAAACAACCAGAATGACATGGCCATGCTGGAAGAGATCGGACCAGAGCCAAGTCTGTTGGATGAATGTTGCCACACTCCTATTCTTTAAGGAATTTAAAGGCACGAGTCAAGGAAGCCAAGGAAGCCAAGTCTGTTGGATGAATGTTGCAACACTCCTATTCTTTAAGGAATTTAAAGGCACAAGTCAAGGAAGCCAAGTCTGTTGGATGAATGTTGCCACACTCCTATTCTTTAAGGAAGTTAAAGGCACAAGTCAAGGAAGCCAAGTCTGTTGGATGAATGTTGCCACACTCCTATTCTTTAAGGAATTTAAAGGCACAAGCAAGGAAGCCAAGTCTGTCAAGATCTGTGCGGGATGGAAGCAAAGAGAAGCATGAGATGAGGGTTACATTCAGGTTTGACTTCCACACCCACCTCATGGGCATGGCAGATGGCAGAAACCATCTTAGGAGAACAGCGAGGTGGAGAGGAAAGGGGCACTACACTGATGCCACCAGAACAACAACACATGAAGATGAGTTGGAAAAATGCTGGTTTTTATGTTTGGGTTTTAACTCCCAGTATTTGACTGCAAACTTCATGTTCTAACCAACTGTGCCAAACAGGAGAAACATGCGGACGCTTATGCTTTTAATGTTTTGTTCGGTTATTTTGGTCAAGTCATAAATGTGCAGAAGGGGAGGGGAGGTTATCAACCTTTGGAATGCTTCTCAGAAAACCACAGAAGAGTTCTTTCTAGAGGCTGAATGGACAGATACAGATTTGCCAACACAGATCCACAAATCAAGAACAGACCTTAGGAGCAGAGGATGGAGGGCACGCTGCAGGCCCAGAAAAGAACAGAACTCGTTTCTCATTCCTCCTCCATTTCCCACACTGCCTCCTCCCCTTCCCTCTTCTGTACCTTAGTTTCTTCCTTTGTTTCCGCAAGCCCTTTGCCTTCCAGCTTCCACCCCCCCCCCCACCCCATCCCCCATCCCCCACCATCCCACCCCTCAAGTATAAAAAAGGGTGGGAAAGACATTTGGCAACTGTCAGGATTTACAGAAGTTTTCATTGTTTGTTGCATGTTTGGGATGATGTTATCCACATATTTTTTATGCTCCATTTACATATTATGACTTTTGTAATCACAGATGACAGAAATATGGGTTGTTCTTCTCCATCCACAGTGTTGCTCTTCCAGATAAAGAGTGGTTAATCCTAGGGTTGTTTTCATTCAAGAAGCCTGATATGCTAGAGATGCTGTGTTGTGTGTGTGTGTGTGTGTGTGTGTGTGTGTTTGTGTGTGTGTGTGTGTGTGTGTGTGTGTGTGTGTGTGTGCATGCATATGCGAGTGTATGCATGTGCTTACGTGTGTTTGTGTGTGTGTACCTGAGCACTCATGCCCATGCATACATGGATGTATGAATGTATGCATACACATTGTGCACTGTTTTGAGAGTGGATCGTTCAAACATCAATCCCTGTGACTGGTCTGGATATTATCTTGTGCACAGTAAGATTCCGCAAGTAGTAGTATGTTGTGAATCGGCCACCTGTCTGAGTAGACCCTGGTTACAGCTGTCACTTTGAGTAGCTAGCACCTGTTGTTCTGATTCAGCCTATGCTGAACACAGTCTGTAAAACTTTCTTCTGTTTTGTGCTAATTCATCAAACTGACAGCAATTTTTGTTTGTTTGTTTTGTTTTTGCTGTCTCATTTTATATCCCTAAGTAGCATTACTCCCCGTGCTCACTCCAGTTCAGCAGTACAAGGCCATAACCAGGTTTGTCCTGTCGCAGCACCAGCGAAGCAGTCAACAGAGAGCAATGAGTATCGAGTCACCATGAGGCGTCCCACCAGAGGAGACGCTGCACTGCTGCTGAGTCGCTTGATGGTGTTCAGTGGTGTCTGCTTTGATCCTACATATGCAAGACAACTTGCAAACCTTCACTGACGATGAAATTTGCTCGGTGTGGGAGCCATTATGACTGAGCCCTCCCACCATCCCTGCTTTTCTTCTATACCTTCTCAGTGGGTGCCGCAATGTCCATGAAATGGTCCCCATGAGGTTACAGATCTCAAAGACTTTGACACAAACTCACGTGTTGTGGAAATCCAGACAGAGGTCACCACAAAAGCAGGTTATGAAGGGCAGCCACAGAATTTGGGAGTTCTTGTGAGAATGATGAAGATGATACTGATAGTATGGACTTCCATTCTGGTCAGAGACCACGTGAAATGCTGCACTTGATGCTTTCTATCGTGATTCATCCCAGTTCAACAAGGCCCAGGAGGTACAGACACTTACAGTGTTAAGCAGTACTTAGAGACGTGTACATTAAGAGGATTAAACTCAGTTGTATGATTCCAGTCTTCCTGTTTGAGCCTGTAGCGAACTCAACACTCAAAGCTGGCTGGGGCTTAAAAACCCACAAACAGAGGAACTGCTCTGATGGGAGTCAAAACCCCACAACCTCCCAGCCCACTAGTTTGCGATACTAAACATTTCACTACAGTGGGCTAGTCAGACTGACTGCAAGTTCCTTTTGAAGTGAGAGGGTCAGAATGCCTCAAGAGTTTATGTAAGGTGTGTGAACCCCTGCCCCTCCCTTCCCCTCCCCTCCATTTCCCTCCTGTTTCCTTCACCCCCTCCCTTCCCTTGCCAGCCCCAGACCTCTCTGTCTCCAAAGCCTGTTTCCTTTCAAACATCTGGTCATCTTAACTTTTTGGGGTTCAAATGAATGAGAGTATGGAGAAAGGGGTGGGTATGGAGAGAATAGAAGGAATGAGAGAGAGAGAGAGAGAGAGAGAGAGAGAGAGAGAGAGAGAGAGAGGAACAACATTGAAAGTAAGCATGAGTGTTTTAACATTTAAAAGTATCACTGTTTGGCTTCTGTGATAGCTTGGAATATATTGCACAGTATAGTAACTCATTATGTGCATTTGTGTGTGCGTGTGTGCATTTGTGTGTGCATGTGCACGCCTGTGGGTGTTTGTGGTGTGTGTGTGTTCAGGTGAACAAAGAAAAAGAGCTTCTTCAAGCCATGATGCAACATCTGCACATGAAGTCACCAGCCAGCATCTCCTCCACTGCAGCTTCGTCTTCCTTGTCCTCCTCATTACCGTCATCGTCATCAACTTCATCCACATCATTGTCATCGACGCCGTCGACCTCTGTACCTCTTCCTCTGCCTCCCCCGCTTCTTACACCAGTGAAAAACAAGATTCTGGAACCAAGCACTGAATCGGTATGATCAGGGCAGTCGAATTTCCTCAGAGAGAGACAGTGAGAGAGGGAGAGAGAGAGTGTGAGTGAGTGAGTGAGTGAGAAGATAAGAGAGAGAGAGAGAGAGAGTGTGTGTGTGTATGTGTGTGCATGCACATGTATATGTGTGTGTAAGGGTCTGTCTTCATATTTGAGTAAATGTGTAATCACACTCTTGTTTCTAAGTGCGGGGTCTGTCTTCATATTTGAGTAAATGTGTAATCATACTCTTGTTTCTAAGTGCGGGGTCTGTCTTCATATTTGAGTAAATGTGTAATCACACTCTTGTTTCTAAGTGCCCACACATAATGCGGGATACTTAAAATGAATTTGTGTTTAAAGACTAGAATTACAGTATACTTTTTTTTAAAGAGTAGATTTAATGGGGAAAAATATGAGTTTGCAATCTAAATCTTATGACTTGACTGAAGTTTTCTTTTTTCCTTTTTTTTTTTTTTTTTTTTTTTTTGTAGAGTGGTATGTGATATGTGCTTACACTGGGAGGTTCCCATATTACATGTAACACACTAAACTCCCAGTAGAAGCTCTCTGAATGAAGACTCCTATTGAAAGATTTGTTTATCTGCAACATTTTGTGTTTGCCTTTGCTAGGTTTACCTCCCAATAAAGATTCCTGTCCATTAAGGACTTTTTTTCTGGACCATTTTTAGCTTTGTTTATACAGATTGACATGACGTTAAGGATTCTTTTCCTTTACAGACCTATTTCTTAGAACTACTTTTCAAAGATATTATTGAGAGTTGATATACCATAAGCAAAGTGGGTTTTTTTTTTCCAGGTGAATATTGTAATATTTTCTGTTGATTCATTTCCATTTTATATTGCAGAATACGCCAATGCTGCCAAAACACCCCATTATCTCCCCCTTTGTGACCCCTCCCTTCCTGCCCTCCGTTCCCTCTCCTATGATGCCCCTCCCACTTCCCCACACCCCCTCCAGCCAGCCCCACCTTCTCTTGCCCCAGCCCCCACCTCCTCTGCCTCCCCTTTTGCCCCCCTCCGGTCGAGCAGGGGGGAGTGGAGGTGGTGGTGGTGGGGGTGGAGGTGGGGGTCCGATTCGAAGACGGGTATCTGACAAGTGCAATCTTCCAATATCAACAGGTGAGTGCACACTGAAGAGTGAGTGGGTTTGTTGGGTGTGACTGGACATCAAGAAGTTATTGTTTGCACTGTGAAAACAAATGCTTCTTTGACTAAAGAAAGGTGAGCTAATGTCATGCAATCCAACTGTTTAACTTTGAGGGTTGTCTTCTACTCATTAAACTTGTGGGAGGGAAAAAGCACAGCAATTAAGATGGGAAAAAAAAAAAAAAAATGAACTGAACATTCTCAGAATCAGGAACTGAGGTCACAGTTGAAAACACTGCATGGAGTAGATTTTTTGTTTTAAGTATTACTGTCACCTGTCAGCAGGTACAACCTAATTATTATTATTATTGTTATTATTGTGATCACCTGTATTGCTCCTATCTTCAAGTAGACTGGAGCGGACTGTGAATACTTTACAATCCATACTCTCATTCACAGAAAGGGCTGCCTGTTTGGGTAGAGCCAGCTAAAGAGATGCCTGCTGGCGTTACATTCAGGCTTTTCCTGTCATTCAGTTGATTATCAGTCACTCAGTTTTTCACACAATTTTTCACAGGGAATACATGCTATGTGTGTACATATCAACCGTATCAACGGCCAAAGTAATCTTCTCTTCCAAAAGTTGATGATGGGATTTTATGTGTGTGCACGTTGTTATGCTTTCACACATGGAATCCTATTCTCATTCAAAGGACTTTTCAGAAAATGGAAGTAGAATGAACGTGAACTTCTAAGAAAAAATCCCCATGTACTGAGATATCTGTGAAGAGATTTGAACCAGCAACCTCAGGATCACCAGGATCATGAGAGCAGTGCTCTACCACTGAGCTGTTTCTCTCTTCAAACAAATAAGCATTTCTTCGAACAGCTAGAATTCTTAAAATCAGACATAAAGATCACAAATGACAATGCTGCATGGAATGAACAATTTTTTGTAAAGGCTTTAAAATGTCACTTGTTTGCAGGATCAGTATCTTCTGTCTTCTACCAAACAGATAGGTTGTTTTGTTGTTCATGAAAAGTTGTTGATCAAATGAGATTTTCTAATATTAGATCCAAAATAATTCATTGTGACAAGAACCCATACATAGGTATGTTGACCATCTCAGATAAAGCCCCTATGTTCAGCCAGGGACAGATGCTAGTATCAAGGTTGTCAGGGTGCATGCCTGTATAGGAGACGTACCTGATCAGGAATGCTGGTGTGATTTCAAATAATGGGTTCAAGTACTCCTAGAAGTCTGCTGACAAAAATGAACATCATATGGGTTTGTGAACTTGGTGAAAAGGGAGCTGTCTTGGCATTCTGTTAATGACACTTTTGTTGATTTGTTTACTGGACAGCTCCAGCGAATACATTTCATTTCACTGAAGTGGATGCAGCATGCAAGTGTCTGTTGTATGTGTACAGACATATTTTTAGTCATGTGAGCATGTTTCAG
>CM065721.1:31082371-31152371 GCA_033310375.1 Conus canariensis | reverse complement strand
TCAGTTGCACACCTGGCCTATTTCACAATCATCATGAGCCATTCACTTAATCTTGCAGTCTGAGCTCAGACCCTAGTCTATTTTCTCCCTTTGTTTGCTGCTGCTAAGTCTGAAGTCAGTCTCCATGTCAAGAAGACGGATCAGTTACTTTTGGTTGTATATTTCTGAATAGTTAGAGTTACCTTGCATTAGTTTTAATGCCTAATAGGCTGATCTTTGAGAATGAACTTGATGATCATTGTGAAAACTGTTTTAAATGTTTTGAATTTTTTTTCAATGTTGACACCAATGTTTCATTCTTGAAATTGGCTGTTCTAAGTTCTGCTTTTGATACAGGCTTCTTCTGACAGTTATTCTTGTGTTTGAGAGGTTACTGGAATATATTCATGTTTGTAGATGGTTGTAGCTGATTGGATTTTGTTGTGTTTCTGTGTAGAATGCGGTTCGCCACAACCTTAGTCTTCACAAATGTTTTACACGGGTTGAGAACGTGAAAGGTGCCGTGTGGACTGTGGATGAAGTAGAGTTCTACAAGCGAAGGCCTCAGAAGTTGAGTGGCGGGTACGTGTTTACATTTAGTTTTTGGTATTTTTTGTTCGTTTGTTGCATCTGTGAGTTTTGTACTTTCAATTAAATTACATGGAATGCGTTGTGTTTGGCTGGTGGTGTTGTTGGAGTTTTGAGTGTTGATATAGATTCCTATTTTTCACAACGAATGTGCTGTGATCCACCCCTCTGACGTTACTAGTTAGTCCTGATCTGTCCATCTCCACCCATCAAAGGTGATCAGCATTTGATGCCCATACAGGTTATTTAGGAAGCTTGGAGCATAAAAATGAGGTAATGAAGGCGTTGGCCAAAGCAGAAATTACTGCCATTGGCAAATTGCTTCAAATTTAGGCCATATGATTTTTAGAAATTGTTACAACTTGTATCAGGTATGAAAATTAGTGACAATGGTACTGTCCATTGAAGTCAACAAGAACAGTCTTAACAGCCCAGGCACCACTGAATTAATAGCGATTGCTTAGCAAACAGTGCAGTCTGTACAGGTCTGTTTACATTTGCTTCAGGCTTCAGTGCCACTGATTGAGATGACCAGGAAGTGGGGAGTCATGGCATCTTACAGTTGACTTTCCGATTTTGACTAACATGAGTGACTGTAATGTCAGTCATAAATGTCTACAACGCATAAAGAGACATATACACAGCAGACTACATTTACTTCTAGATTGCTGCATAAAATTAGTGCAATTTGGACTTGAGAAAAAACACTTTTAACTTTTGAAAAGGTACCCTACTTTCGCACTTTTGCCACATGATCTTTAAAATTTAACATTTGGAGTTAGATAAATGTTATATCAGGAAAGTTAAGAGGTTTAACAGAAACCTGCTGCATACTTTAAGCTGTTAGTTGCACACGCATCTTTTTACCTTCAGTCATATCGACAGAGAATAGGAATCTGTAAGTTATGAACCAAGCTGGTAAGTTGCGCATGTATCAAACCTCAATTTGATATGTGGTGAAAGAATACAGGCTGTGAAGAAAGTGTGCAGTTTCAAGGATCTCCTAACTGAGGTTACAGATGCTGTGCAGTAACAGCTGTTGTTTTGGTATCTCTGTGATTTCTGGGTTTCTGTCTCTTTTCTTGCACTGTGCACAGAATGCTGTTTACACCAACCTGTCCCTTCACAAATGCTTTGTAAGATTTGAAGATGATTTGGGATCATACTGGAGGAGACGTACTAGATGGTGAGTGACTGCGTTTGTGAGACGACAGTACTTGGCAGAAGTGTGGCCATCAAAGTGTTAGGAAGCTGCCGTTAGTGTAGTGTAAACTAGAAGTTAAAAGGAAGCAATGAGTTGCCTGCTTGAACTTCCTTCAATGCAGATCAAACACAAGCTAGAAAAGCTTAAGACTTATTCTAGAACACTTGAAAATCCCTAAAACCCACCACATGCAGCAGTCAAGGAAATGAAAGGCACTCATCTTAAGACATGGAAAACCATGGATGGGACATGCAGAAGACAGTTTATAGCTTGTGTGCCAGTGATTAGAACTCAAAGAAACGAAGAAATGGGAAAACTGTCCAGACCACCTCAAACACCTCAACCAAACTGCCATTACTGCCTTTCAGAAGAGACTGTCGAGAATGGCCAGAGGACAACACCAACACAGAAATTCAGATGCAGGTGGAAAAACTAGGCTTAAAAAAGATTTTGATATATATTGTGACAGTTTGGTCACCAAAGGTAAGTCAGCCTGGGAATAGATAGTGAAGCAAAATGGTCAAATACCCAGGAAGACAATGGTGCATAGAGCTTGACAGCTTCAAGTCTGAAAATGGAGAAGACACAGTTACACAAGCACTTCACTGGCTCTCATCCACGGTGTAGCTTAGAACTCAACAATTAATGATACTGACTGACTCCGTGAACCTGCTTCAGAAAGTAGAAAGTTGAATGGGAAGCCCTGTTTGGCATAAAGTAATGTGCAGCCTTCCACTGGAGAGACTTATATTGATATTCTGTCTTGGACATACAGGTGTCAAAGCAAATTAGAGAGTAGACACACTGGCAGATAAGGCAATAAGATCTGAATGACAACTTGGCTGATCTGATGTGATAAGAAACCTAAAGAATCACCTCGGCAAACAAGATCAAAGCCACTGTATCATACACCATTTTGTAGAGCTCAGCATCAAGAGAGGAAGTGGCTGCACATCCAGACTTCAAAGAAGAGCAAGAAACATGCAAAGACTTTCAGAGAATGGGGTAGGCTAATACTGGGTTCCTCCAATGGCTGATACAAATGACTAAACAGACGTCAGCTGAGATAACAGACTTTGACTCTCTCAGAATCCCCTTGTTTCACTGCAAATGTATTTGCACTGGTAAATGGGCACCCATGAAGTGATGCAAGTATATAATGTGGAGTGTCCATGATGTGAGTGTGAATGCATTAGTGTGTGTGTGCTGGGAACGTTTGATTGCAATTCTTGATCGGTTGATAGATGCAATGATTCACCTGTTTATTTATTCATACTCATTGGGAGATGCATTGGTGTTATGCCTTGAAAGAAACTAGGGTACATCACAGATTTATGGGGACCTCAGGTTAGTACCCATGGGGTTTTGATGTCTGTGGGTAAGCAGGTGTTGATGAATTAAGAGGAGGAGGTGGATGTCTTGTATATGATCCAAAGGCATGCGTGCACGGGTGTGGGGTAGGGTCAGTGGTGGCAGGAGATGGTATGCCTGGTTGCGCTTGTCAAGTGGTCTGCATGCTGTGGTGGCTTGAGGGAGGAGGAGGGCTATTTCACTGATACTTTTAAGTAATATGCTGTCTATTTTTACGTGCATCTTTTTTCATTATCATCATTATTATTATGATTAGTGTTATCGGTATTGTTATTGATGTTGTTGATGTTATTGTTTTCCCAGGTATTTCATCCCAGTTAGTATTCATCACAATTGTTTTGATTTTTATCATCAACAGCAGCAGCAATGTTGTTGTTGTCGTTGTTGTCGTTATTGATCAGTAAGAAGTACGTCATCTTCTAAACATTCATTCTCCACATGTAATCAAACACATACACACACGCACACACGTGCGCATACACACACATGCATACGCATCGTGCATATGCACACACACGCACACACACACACACATGTGCATGCATACATGCATGCGCATACACACTCACATGCACCCATACACACTTACATGTGTGCACAGATGCATACATGCATGCATTTAGGAGCATGCTAACACAAGCTCACAGACCACATATGCACACAACACACACACACACACACACACACACACACACACACACACACACACACACACGCACATACACGCACACGTGTGCATGCACACACACACATACGCATGCATGCATGCGTGCACACACTGCATGCATTGGCATCCATGCACACGTACACACAAACAAGCATACGATGATAATAGTGGCGCAGACAATTTTCAGTAGGAAATCATGGTCTGACCAGTGCATTGGGCTAACACACAGGTCAGACATCTGCTAAGTCATATCAGTGAGACCCTCCTCCAAAATCCTTTCATCTTAGTTATCCATTCATGTATCCATCAGCTGTAAATCCTGTGCAATGTGGTCTGGAAACACAGCAAATGTGGTATAGCATATATGGACTAGTCCACACGCAGTGACACATCCTTGATGAAACTGAAACAGTGTCATGGTTTCCTTTGCATAGATCATTGTGTGTATTTTCAGGGCCGGGTTGTTTGCAAGCGATGACTCCTTATCTCCATATCCCCAGACCAATACGACGGAGAGATGCCTTAACAGGCAGAGGTCAGTGTTGTGACTGTCCAAGGTGATGGTTGCAGCATTTTAGCGGGTGGCAGCTAATGCGTGATGCATGCTGGGTCTATTTGTGTTTCCATAACTTTGAGTGATGACCTGGATATCAGGATTTTTGGCAGGCCTATCTGGTCTTCAGCATCCATAGAAACAGAGGGGGTCTGACCACTAGCAGGTCTGCATGTTTGTCAACAAATTCTGTTCCATAGTTTTCATCAAGGTGCTGTGGTGTCAGGACCCAAACCTGCAGTCCTTGAATTGTGAGTCCAGTGTTCTGGTCACTGGGCTACTGCACTTGATTTGTCCATTCAAATCAGCATGGCAGTAGTCATTCCTGAAAGCATGAAGATTAAGAAGACAGTTGAAATTGTGATGATGTAGAATCCAGGACTAATTAGAAAGGTAAATAGATTCCATTGTAAGGTATTGTGTTTTGTCCTGAGATTGGGCTTTCGTATCTTAGCCATTGATTTCACCACCAGTGTTGGGAAACAAGCAGGACAGACAAAAACTAACAAAGAAATGAAAGAAAACATGAAGAAAACACCAACTAATGGATGTTTTCTTTCAATTTCCAGATTGAGATTTTTTTTTTTCTTTGTTGATGACCAACTTCTTTGCGCAGATGCATGGAGAGGAGCAGCATGTACATTAGTGAGTGCCACAGTCAGTGATTGAGTGTTAAGCTGCTGAGCCAACAGTCATGAGTTTGAACCATTGGTTGGGTTGGATTTTTACAGATGTAAAGTCCCTCATTCCATCCAGCAGTAAGCGGGTACCAGATTCAGTTCAGGGGAGGTCAAAGCAGCAGCTGTAGAAGGCTGGTCTCTGCCTTACATAACACTGAGCCCCAAACCTGGTTCACTGCCCTTAGGGCTATTAGGCTGTGGGACTTGCATTTGTGTGGAACTGAGGGGCAGGTGGACTTGAGGGGGGTGACTGAAAGACAGAAAGTGGATGGAGTGTTTTCCTGTGGGGCTGATGGTCACGAGTTTGAACCCTAGGTCAGAGTATTGAGGCTGGCAAAACTTCCTGTCTGGCAAGCAGTGAATGGGTACATGATTCCCGTCAGAGAAGGTTAAGGTAATGGAAGGAGAGGCAGTGGCTCCACCTTGTGGATGTGATAAATCACTAACAATTCACTGCCTCCATAGCCACTGGGCTACAGGAATTTTATCAAGTGTAACAGCAGCTGTAACAGCAGTTCCTCTTTGCTGTCTTCAGTTATAGTTTTTCATTGTTGTGATTGTCACTGTTGTTGTTGCTGTGCACATCGTTTTGTTACCGTACACATGTTTTGCTTCAGTGTTACATGTGAGAAGACTGTTCCCCTCGTCCTCCTCTCCTCCCAGTGTAGAGTGCAGTGCAGGGAGTGACAGCAGGATGTGATGTTTGGTTCATCACAACAGTAATGTTGCACGAAGAGGGTGTCTCCCTCTGGACGGTGATTGTTTTGAAATTGGAGTGCAGTTTGTTGCTACAGAATGGCCTCACCTGATGTCTTGAAAATGCCTTGAAAATTATTACTGGTCTGTCCAAAACGCATGGATCTTTGTGTGTGATGAAAGATGACAAATATTGAAAGGGTCTGTCTGTCTCTCTCGGTGTCTCTCTCTCTTTTAGTGTTTTTCCTCCCTACACTCACACACCCTCCCCCCCCCTCTCTTCTCTCTCTCTCTCTCTCTCTCTCTCTCATTTAGTGATGACAATAAAATTTCAAACTGTCAAACTCTCTGTCTTTCTCACTGTTTCTAATTCTCTCTCTCTCTCTCTCTCTCTCTCTCTCTCTCTCTCTCTCTCTCTCTCTCTCTCTCTCTCTCTCTCTCTCTCTCTCTCTCGCACGCACGCACGCACGCACGCATGCCATGGTGCAGTGGTAAGCATCGCAGGGCTGTAGCTGGGGGGCTGGGGGTTCAAATCCAATCGGACATTGGTTACATTGTTTGCACTAGTGGGTTCCAGCACAGAATTGAGTGATAAGCTCGGATGGGAAGGCTGGAACCATACTGTCAAGTTTCATCCATGAAATGGAAGCATTTCAGCTCCGATTTAATGACCAACATGGCAGGTGTCTGCATCTCTCAGGTCTAGTTGACGGCGGGTTACATCATGAAAAGAACGTGGTGTACAGCTCTGACTTGTTGTCTCAGACCAGAATGGAGTGCCATAGCGTCATTTTTATCATCCTCATCCTCCTAGATCATCGAAGAGAAAGTAATCAAGCGCTGTGACCTTTCATACCCAACTCTGGACATTAACTCGGTTTCAGTTTCTTGTAGTGCACATCCATGCTCTCAGTGAGTTTGCATCAAAAGTCCTCAGTATTTGCAAGTTCTTGGGAAGATAAGTTCGTGGACACTGTGGTTAGATGGACCTGATGGCACCTTCCAGAAAGGGATGCTCACACACGCTGGTTCCATGACTGACCACTCATTGTCATCCGTTGGTGGTGTAGTGTCTTGTGGGTGTTGCGTAAGATATACAGCCTGGGTGAGTTCAGGGTGGTTCAGTTTGTGGTAGAAGTATGTCAAGTATTTGGTGAGGGAGCAGGTGTGAGTAAAGGCTGAGGGTTACAAACAGTATGTGTCTTTCAACAGGAACATCAGGAGCCCCTCACTCAGTGATCCTGCTTCCTACAGCGAGACCATCAATGCCACCATCAGAGTTCGTGACTATGCTGTGTCTGTTCTTGAATGTGTGTGTGTGTGTGTGTGTGTGTGTGTGTGTGTGTGTGTGTGTGCGCGTGGGTGGGTGCGTGCATGCATGTGTGTATGCGTGTGTGTGTGTGTGTGTGTGTGTGTGTGTGTGTATACATGTATGCATGTTTTCAGTTTTACATCTTTCCTCTTAGTGTGATAGTAGATGTAGGAAAAAAAAGATCGGAAGGAGAGGAAGAAAGGGGGAGGAGAGGGAGGGGGTTTGGAGTGTGGAACAAATATGATGCCTTTGTGTGTTTCATGCATTAAATGTGTTAATCTATCAGTGATGTTACACATTAACTTTCCATCATTTTGAGCAAATCTGTATCTAAGTTATGCAAAAAAAACAACACTACTTGTTAATGAAGGATGAACAGTAGTGTCACATTCATTTATAAGTAATTATTTATGGAACTGTTTGAGAAAGAACCCCCCCCCCCCCAAAAAAAAAAAAAAAAAATTCATATACTCATATTTGTGGCTTAAAAGTGTTTTGCATGAAATGTATTGAGGCATAGAAGGAATTCTTATACCACATGACATAAAAGAATGCAATCGGCTGTTAAATGATGTCCACAGATACAGTTTTTGTGTGTGAGCGACTCATTTTAATGAGTGCTTCATTTTAAAAGCATCAGTTTTTCCACCTATACAGTAGGGAGAAGAGTTTTTCTGTTGAAACAAAAATTGATTATTAGTGTGTTAATTTCAGATTCATTTATAATCAAATTTTGTGTCAAAGTTTTGGAATCGCTTTGAAATGTACAGCTGCGTGTAAAGATTGGGGGATTCCTGCACAATGCTTTGCTGTGAGTTTAGCTGCTCCATCTGCTTTGTCATGATCATAAGGAAAGGGATTTGTCCTACAAAAAGGTGATTTTAGTGCCTTTTGAAATTAGTCTGCGGGCCAATGACTTACTTCAGTATAATTTCTGATCTTGTCATATAATTGTAGTGATTGCAAACGTTACAATACCAACTTCAAATCAGTACAGAAAAGAATCTAAAGTATACTCCATAGAATACTGATGTGGTGTGTGTGTGTGTGTGTGTGTGTGTGTGTGTGTGTGTGTGTGTGTGTGTGTGTGTCACTGTGTGTGCATGTGCATGCATGTCTTGGTTAAAGTGGTGTCATTGTGTACGAGTTGGCGGTTTTTGTATACACATATTGATGTATGTGGGTGTGATCTGCATCACTATGCATGTATACATGCTTGCACATGAGAGGTATCCAGCAGATATGACTGAGGGAGGTATTAAGAGGCCTGCTGAGTTAAGAGATGGTGTTGAGGGATGGCTGCGTGGTGTGACAGGCGGCGATGGGGGAGGCCAGCCTGGCCATGATGGGAATGGACCAGGACATGGCTCAGGATCTGTCTGTCAAGTCTCTCACCACCTCCTCCGCTCAGGACGGTCTCATGGCCATGGCAAGATCGTTTGGGTGAGGAATTTTTACCCTCAGGGTCATCAAGCTGGTTGTGTAGCTGGTAAACTGCTTGGTTGTTCCCCCACTTCTTTTTGACTTGGAAGCGTAACAGTGGGAATTTCATTTTTACTCTTAGCTTAAAACAGTTTGTACAGCCATCAGTCATATGGATCTGTGGGTAGTGTTTGTTTTTGTGTTGCTAGTTAGGTCATTGCTGACACCTATTAATACATACTTGTATCTCTGTATAAAAGATTATATTCATGTGGGTTTTTTTTTTAATCTTCAGACATTTGCTTTTGCCACACAACAGAAAGTAGACTATTATCTTCTGACCCAAGAACAGAATGTGTAAGAAGTCAGTTTTACCATGTTTTTAATCAAATTCTAGAATCCCAAACAAAAGGGGAAGGAAGGGAGGAGGTGTGTGTGTGTGTGTGTGTGTGTGTGTGTGTGTGTGTGTGTGTGTGTGTGGTAGCTTATGCTGAATCTGTTGATGAGTGGTCTGATCAAAGAGAGAGAGAGAGACAGTGGATGTGACGTCATTATTTGTGTAAATTCTTCATTTGATCCATGTGATCCCTGTGTGTTGGGAGGTCCAAGCATGTTGTGATGTTTTCAAACTGTGTATTCGTCAGTCTGATGTTGACATGGGACTGTATAGTGTGGTGTGGTGGCTCAGGCTATTTAGTCTGAACATGACCACTGTAGCTGTCTGTCTGACAGGGATGATGAGATCTTGAGGAACATTAAACGTGAGGCAGGACTGGACCCAGACACACACACCTTTCTGGATGGACCCACCTCACATGGAGCCTCGCCCATACGACCCCATCGTCTGACCTCACCCCCCAATCGTGTGGTGATCTCTCTGCGAGATGAGGACAGTGAAAACGGGGTTCTTAAGCAGCCCATGGGCTCCCTGCTGGATTCCCATGCCTTCAAACCCAACCATGCAGCAACAGCCACAGAGGGGGACCTGGCCCACAGCGCCTGCCTCTCCACCCAGATAGACCTGCGAGGGGAGGAGGAGGTGTTTGAAGAAGGCTGTGTTCGGGTTTCACCGACCATGGCAGAAGACTTCCACCCTCACTTCTCAGGCAGCTACAGGGGTGCTGAGGAGACCTTCCAGCGTGAAATGGAAGAGAGAGACGACTATCAGAGAGAGCTTGTTGAACAAGAGAGTATGCAGCGAGAACAGGAAAGCTACCAGCGAGAACAGGATAGCTACAAGAGAGAGCTAGCAGCGCAAGAGAGCTTCCAGAGAGAACTGGACGACCAAGAGAGCTATCAGGTAGGTATGGCCAAGCAGGAAAGCTATCAGAGGGAGGTCACCCAGCAAGACGGTTACGAGAGAGAGCTGGCCAAAAGGGCAGGTTATGGCAGAGAATTGATAGAGGGAGAAAACTATGGGAGGGATGTGTTCCAGAGACATGGCCAGGGGAGGTAACAATGATACCCCAGCTGAAAGGGCAGGAAGAAGGAGGAGAAGGGAGAGACATGGACAGGGAGGATGGAATGGAAGAGGAAGAGGAAGGACTGACGATCGAAGGGCCCCAACCCACGCTAGAAGCATCAGATGATGACTTAACCGAGAGCCTCCCTGTCTTCCCTGTGCCCAATCTGCAACCTGTGACATCAGCTTAGAGTTCTAAGATCTCAACACACATCATCGCTGTGACTCGTGTTCAGGTGACCGTTTGTGGGATATGTCCAGTGCTGACGTTGTGCAACACTGCCGAAAAAATGTTCACCTGACAAACCTGTCAACATATGGGCATTGACAATTGATGTACCTGTCCTTTGAATAGTTTAGAAAAAAAAAAAAAAACAAACAAATGTACAAAAACAAAAAAACTGGCTACAGGTGTTCTTCATCAAAACATTGAAGGCACACTCTGTCATTACTTCGTCTAGTTCGCTCAGGCGTAGTTCTCTCAGGCGTTTCTTCAACAGTCTCAGTGATTTAATGTTTAATTGCTGATGATCTCTTGTTCTTGTGCGGTTGAGGGTTTGTTTGTTTTTTGTTTGCTCTCTTTGATTTTTTTTTTTTTTTTTATTATTTTCAATCCCGGACTAAATATTCAAGCCTCATTGAACAGTCTCTTTGTGTGTGTGATTGTGTGAGAGAGATGAACATATATATCTATATACACGAGTGCACTGTGTTATACTGGTATTGTTACCAGGTGGTATCTTTTGCTGGCAAGTTTTCTTTTCTCATCAGGAGATGTACACAGTCGCAAAGCGCCCTGTTTTACAGACCAACTGAGTATCTGCTTCCATCATTGACCTGTTTATTTTCGACATTGTGGAATCTGCCTTCCAGCAGCGATATCTCTCTTTTTTGGGGTGTCTACTATTATATGTTGTTTTTCATGAGTTGTGCATACAAGGAAGTTGACTTTTTTTTTCTTTGTGTGCATGTGCATGTAACTAGCATCGAAGGCATACGTGCACATGGAAGTGACAGCCTACTAACAGCCTACAGGCACAGAGTCGACTACGCCACAACCAGTTTTCATGGACAGTTTTAAGTGATTTAAAAGCTGCACATAATATATATGTATATACGCGATACTTATGCAAATGTCAAAGGCCGTGGAAAACAATCAGTTTTGCTTTTGTCCCTGTAAGAATCATGCCCATTTTCTAGCTTGAGAAACCGTATCATAGTGGAGTTGTTGTTGATAAATATCCAGTTGTGTGATTCCCCCCCTTCCCCCCATTCAAGGATGCCCAAGCTGAAGTTATCAGAACAGTTTCACATGTTTTCAAAGCCATTGATCTCATTGAAAAGTGGACATGTCTAATACTGGGTTTAGGGGAGTGTTAGCTGACTGTGTGGTCTGTTATACTGTTCTGTTCAAACATGTTCACTTTTTTGATATTGTACTGATTCTGGAGCTAAGCTTGGCAAAGGATGACTTGAGTGAAGCAGGCAAGCACTGCTACTTAAAAATGAGTGTGTGTGTGTGTGTGTGTGTGTGTGTGTGTGTGTGTGTGTGTGTGTGTGTGTGTACATTTGAGTTTCTCCATGGGCTTGAAAACTAGTACACACAGTCCACTAGTAGTTTCTGCCTGCTGTGCCATCTGACTTCAATTGATTCAACAAATTAATACACAAGGCCCTATCATTTAATAATTGAAAATGAAAGAGTCTTTCTGGTCTTTTCTTTTTAATCAGGAGACTGGTGACTTTTTCACATTTTTTTTTTTTTTATAATTGTTTCTTTTTGGAGCGGGAGGGGACTTTGAGTGTTGGTAATGTTGATGTAAGAAAGAAACGGAACCTTTTGATTTTGAACTTTTTGTTTTTATCAGTAGAAACTTCAGTGTTTTGAAATATCTGTAGGTCATGACCAGAATAAATTAGTTTCCTCCCAGTCTTAAGCAGCATGCTGCTTTCTTCAAGGTGAAATTAGGGTCAGCTGCCCACAGTTGGTGGCACAGTGACTTAGCTTGAGCCCCAGAACAATTTTTTTTCAGTGTCGGAAAGAAGTTTAAGCAACAAACAAATTGTTTCCACAGTCATGCTTGCTCCACCGCCGCCACTGCTCACACAGGTTTCTGAATGATTCAGAGAATACTTCAAACACATTTGTCTTACATAATCTCGAGAAACAGCATTTTTGCCCAACAGAGATTTTTCTTTAAAAGGCTAATGTGCATGACTACTGAGCGGGAATTCTATATTTGTTCTTGGCAAACAACTGAAGTGATATATCTGTGTGGATGCACATGCCAGTGTGCTTGTGATACTATCCATTTTGTAACATGGAGGACATTTTGAGAGGAGTTATTACACCCAGAAATGTGGTTGTTCTGAATCAGATAACACTGAAATGGTCTGTTTTCCACGAGAGAGAGCAAGTTGTAGATTTTTTTAAAATTGCTTGTTGGTATTTTGCCGAAGATCAAAGTGAAGTTGTAGACATTTTAGTGCCTTTCCCATCCCCCTTCACATTAAAGCCCTTCTGATATGAGTGGATGTCCCAAATGAAACACTGAGAATAGCTACTGACGCTGACACTTATTTTCCCCTGTCAACTGTTGTACAAGAAATTCAAGATTTGCCAAATCCCTTTCGTATTTGTCTTTGCTAGGGTGGGAATGGAAGAAATCGGTGCAAGAGACTTACAAAGTGCCATCAACATTTTTACATCCTTTTTACATCATGTTCTGTTGGTCAGGTTTCCAAACCAAATTAAATTAACACACTGCCTGGTTGCGCCATAGTAATTCAGAGTATCATGAGCGGCACGACATGCTCAGTATATTAAGTCTGCATTTTCCGTTCAAAATAAATGTTTTGGGAGGTAGATTGTTGTCAGTCGCTAAGCCAGTGCGTATGACGCTGTCTCTGGTGGAGGGTGCTGACAGTTTAAGCTGCTGACTTTCTTTTTTTAATTTAATTAATGATCGTTAGAAGTAACCTCCGACAGTTGCACATACTTTTTAAAAAATTCATGTTTATGGATGACGTAATTGAAAATAAAGACGGATCATTTGTCTTCTTTTTTTCCGCCTGTGATTGGAAAAAGTTTGGATTTGCCACAGTTTCCTAAAATAGGAGACCAGATTTCCTTTATAAGATTTAGTTTAGTCTTAACAGTCTACCAGATGCACTTTGACAAAATTAATTGTTAAAGTTACAAGTTACATCATTATTACTGCATACAATCACATATGCATGTATGCATTTACACTCAAGTGCATATGTGCACTCTCATACACACACACACACACACACACACACACACACACACACACACACACACACACACACACACTTTGTATATGATAGTTAGATTCCATTGTTTTGTTAAACAGATGCTTAGCTGTGAGAGTTGTTACGAGTTTAGGACATGGCATTATCTCCTTTTCCCAATGGTTGTCAGATTGTTTCATTTTCTTTTTTCTTTTTTTTTTTGCACTGTATTTACATGGTACTGTGTCCCTCCACACATTGAACCAAGTAAGAATTAGAACATGAGCTGTTGGTGGTAAGTAGTCTGTGCTGATTTTCATTGTTTAAACCACCTTTAATTTACCCATTGGCTTCATGGTGGGATAGCATTTCCACCTTCAAGTACAATGTTGAGGAAATTATTTCATTGAATGGCCTTGCCTATCCTTTGTATTTCTTCATTTCATGTGTGATCAGTCAGTCTTTTGTTACACACCTTGCAAAACAATCTTGGTGTATCCACAAACTAGCACTATTTTCTGTAAGTGGCATAGTTTTCCAAAGCCAGACAAAGAGGTTATGGACAGGGTTAACTCCAAAGCTATACCTGTTCCATCATTGCTGTTCCTTGGGAGAAATGTGACAGTGAACATGAACAAAAAAAAAAAAAAAAGAAACTGAATGTTGAAAACGGGTAATTACAGTCTGAGAACTGTTTTTACACAAAACTCTTGTCGCCATGTATTGAAGGATGAAGTAAAAGTGTCTACACAGTTAAAATCAATGAAAAAAAAAAAAAAAAATCGGAGGTCCACAACTTGGGTGTTGCTGCATTTTCAACTAGTGTGAAAGGAAGACTGATTCTTTGTTTTTGAAGGTTTTTTTTGTGTGTTTTTTTTTTTTTTTATACCGTTAGCCTTAGAACTGGCCAAATTACAAATTAGAAATGATTTTTTTTTTAATGATGCCTTGTTTACATATGAACTCAGAGTGACACACTTCACATCACTGTACATGCTGCATTACCATTGTTTCATCCCCAGGCCAGCTGGTCTCTCTTTCACACTGCTTTTTTTTTCTTTGACTGCAAGTATGATCATCCTGTTCCGTCTTGTAACCTTCCTTTCCTGTCTTGCTGTCTTCCTTTCCTGTCTTGTAATCTTCCTTTTCTGTCTTGTAACCTTCCTTTTCTGTCTTGTAATCTTCTTTTTCTTTCTTGTAAATCTTCTTTTCCTGCCTTGTAACCTTCCTCTCCTGTCTTACTGTCTTCCTTTCCTGTCTTGTAACCTTCCTCTCCTGTCTTACTGTCTTCCTTTCCTGTCTTGTAACCTTCCTCTCCTGTCTTACTGTCTTCCTTTTCTGTATTGTAACCTTCCTTTTCTGTATTGTAACCTTCCTTTTCTGTCTTGCTGTCTTCCTTTTCTGTCTTGTAACCTTCCTTTTCTGTCTTGTAACCTTCCTTTTCTGTCTTGTAACCTTCCTCTCCTGTCTTGCTGTCTTCCTTTTCTGTCTTGTAACCTTCCTTTTCTGTCTTGTAACCTTCCTTTTCTGTCTTGTAACCTTCCTCTCCTGTCTTGCTGTCTTCCTTTTCTGTCTTGTAATCTTCCTTATCTGTCTTGTAATCTTCCTTATCTGTATTGTAACCTTCCTTCCTGTCTTGTAACCTTCCTCTCCTGTCTTGCTGTCTTCCTTTTCTGTCTTGTAATCTTCCTTACCTGTATTGTAACCTTCCTCTCCTGTCTTGCTGTCTTCCTTTTCTGTCTTGTAATCTTCCTTTTCTGTATTGTAACCTTCCTCTCCTGTCTTGCTGTCTTCCTTTTCTGTCTTGTAATCTTCCTTATCTGTCTTGTAACCTTCCTTTCCTGTCTTGCTGTCTTCCTTTTCTGTCTTGTATCCTTCCTTTTCTGTCTTGTAATCTTCCTTTTCTGTCTTGCTGTCTTCCTTTTCTGTCTTGTAATCTTCCTTATCTGTCTTGTAACCTTCCTTTCCTGTCTTGTAATCTTCCTTATCTGTCTTGTATCCTTCCTTTCCTGTCTTGTAATCTTCCTTATCTGTCTTGTAACCTTCCTTTCCTGTCTTGTAACCTTCCTTTCCTGTCTTGTAACCTTCCTTTCCTGTCTTGCTGTCCTCCCTTTCTGTCTTGTAATCTTCCTTTTCTGTCTTGTAACCTTCCTTTTCTGTCTTGTAACCTTCCTTTCCTGTCTTGTAACCTTCCTTTCCTGTCTTGCTGTCTTCCTTTCCTGTCTTGTAATCTTCCTTTCCTGTCTTGTAACCTTCCTTTCCTGTCTTGTAACCTTCCTTTTCTGTCTTGTAATCTTCCTTTTCTGTCTTGTAATCTTCCTTTCCTGTCTTGCTGTCTTCCTTTTGTCTTGCTGTCTTCCTTTTCTGTCTTGTAACCTTCCTTTCCTGTCTTGTAACCTTCCTTTCCTGTCTTGTAACCTTCCTTTCCTGTCTTGTAACCTTCCTTTCCTGTCTTGTAACCTTCCTTTCCTGTCTTGCTGTCTTCCTTTTCTGTTTTGTAACCTTCCTTTCCTGTCTTGTAATCTTCCTTTTCTGTCTTGTAACCTTCCTTTTCTGTCTTGTAACCTTCCTTTCCTGTCTTGCTGTCTTCCTTTCCTGTCTTGTAACCTTCCTTTCCTGTCTTGTAACCTTCCTTTTCTGTCTTGTATCCTTCCTTTTCTGTCTTGCTGTCTTCTTTTCCTGTCTTGCAACATTCCTTTCCTGTCTTGCTGTCTTCTTTTTCTGCCTGTCTGGTCTTTCTGGGCTCTAGAGTTATATTCCTTTACTGACTTGTTATCTATCTTGTTTCTTTGGTATCTTTTTTTTTCCCTCTCTTCCTTTGTCTTTTTAATCTTCCTTTAGTATCTTTTACGTAACAATCATTTTAATCTTTGTTTATGATCATGTACTGTTCTTCTGCCTTTTTTTTTTTCCCGTTTACTTCTTTTTCTCCAAGAAACTATTTACTGTTGTTCTCCCTGACACACCAGTTTTTCTGTTGTGATCTGTCACTGAGGTAGTGAGATGGTATGCACTGTCCACAGTGGGCAGTAGCTGTCCATACATCCATACTACATCATTTTCTTCTATTGCCTTTTTGTATGTTCTTAGCACTGATGGATCTTGAAAACTTACTTTCAGTACACCTTCGAGTAATAAATTTGTAGGAATGGCTGATGCCTTCGGCATGGCCAGAGGTGGCATGTTGGAAGGTTGGATTGAAGCTCCATTCATGATGAACCCCTATCCAGATGAGTAAGAAAACAAAATCTGATGCAGGACACCCTGGACTGGCTATCCAGCTTGACAAGATCTAGATAGGTTTATCGTACCTCTCGGAGTTGAATAAGCTGTCTACCTGCTTTTAGCCTACATATGGCAGTGCTGTAATTGAGCGGAAAGCATCAGCTCAGCGAAATGTTTTGACGAAAGAACAGTGCAGGAAGTTTCAATGTAGGCATCAACAAAAGGGTATTCCAAACAAGTCGGTCTCCTCCAGCAGTGAACAGACTTCACATTCGCTGAACTGTGGTTTCCTCGATTGGGTTTCTGTTCCATGTTGTGCACATACTACAACAAATTCAGGGCACAGAACCAAACCCCTGATGGAATGATTTTGTCGTTTTTGTTTCCTTTCTCATTAAACATGCAAGACCTACATAAAACGAAATTTATGTTTAAACGAACTGATGTATTTCATTACTACAAACAAAATTCAAAACTTTGATGCATTTTCAGTTGCAGAAATGAAAGGACTTATTAGATTACAATGTAATGTGTTGTATACAGTAGAAATCTCATGCTAGAGTTGATAATATTAGCTAGTTGGAAGAGATTTAGTATATTGTCAAATATGCAAGCGGACTTAACCATTTCTAAAAATAAAGTGTACTGTCTGACTTTTTTGTTGTCCAATTGCTATTAAGAGGGAATCTCCACTCCTGTATACAAAATTGGAGAAAAGGCCTCTATTCGTAAATACATCATGGATAGCTAGTTTGTAATAGCTGCTGTTTCCAAAAAGCACTCTCCAGATCTTCCTACATACCACCTCTGGTTTCAAGAATGTCAGTATTTGAACTGGTATCATACGAATGGTTGTATTTCTGTACATAGATGTACGAATATTTTTTTAAGGGGTACAGGACTTTTATTTTTTAGGTCATGATAGTGTGACATGACAAGGTGACACTGGTCCTTGGTACGCCACAATGGCCACAGTCCACAGTCGTGAGCAGTGCTATTGGCGGTGCTAATTGCCCATCGTGGCATTTCAGAGGCAGGAGGAAATGGTCAGTCATGCCTTCTCCTCCCCATGCTTACCAACACAGTTCACAGCACTGTTATATTCAGGTACTGTCCTTCTCCTCCCCATGCTTACCAACACAGTTCACATGCACTGTTATATTCAGGTACTGAATGAGGCATTTGGAATGCCCCTGCCAGTGCTGTCCCGATGTCTGTATATTGTGATGCTCGGCACAGGGCTGAAAGAGTATACATTGTCTGCCATTACTGTATGGCATCCATTCTGCAAATAAAAGCAGTTTGCAAACTGGCCGGCACAGATGTGATTTAGTTCAGCTTATGTTACCAGCACTTGATTTATACTATTGGCAACTAAATGCAATTTCTTTGGTTTTGATTTTTATTTGTCCTTGCATGCAGCAATACTTGTAAATGGTGTAACTTTTGTGAGTATTTTTCCTCATTATAGAAAATAGGATGATGACTGAGGTGTAAGATGTGTGTGTGTGTGTGTGTGTGTGTGTGTGTGTGTGTGTGTGTGTGTGTGTGGAGAGAGAGAGAGAGAGAGAGAGAGAGAGGAGAGAGAGACTGAAAGACTGTCAATAGCTGGTTCTGATCTCTAAGCAAGGTAGACAAGTCTGAGTCCTGACTCCCAACAGCAAACTTAAAACTATCTACGGAAGTGACTCTTCACTCAAAAATAGTCATAGATCACTCTCACAAAAGCAATCAAAATCTTGCCTGTTCATAGTTTTTAAAATCAAACATTCCAAAATGGTGACAAAGCATAGCCAGTCACAACACACGGAATAAGTTGGCTGACCATTATCATAAAAAAAATGTGCAAGATAATAGACACTTTTGTTTTCAAGCATTCTGGAGACAGTATCTTTTTCCCAACTTGAATAATTATCTATTGTAGCATATTGGTTCTGCAAGTAGCTCAGCGAAATTTTTTGGCAGACATTTGTAATAAAAAAAGTTTAGAAACGTCAGGAACGTCTGCCCAGAACGGGTTATATTTTGTAAACTTTCCGACAATCTCTAGACCATGTTTACTCATGCGAGGCCATTGAAGAAAGTTACTGAGTGGAATGTGTTTCCATTTATAGTTTGATCATTCAGTTCTGTGGATCCAGGATAGTTTTAGAGATGCCACATAGATTTTTAAATCGGGAAGACCAACACCTCCATTCTGCTCGCTTAAATGCGCTGTTTTTCATCTAATTTTTTTTTTTTTTTCTGATTTTTTTTATTAAATTCCACACAAACTTATAACATATTTTTTAGGTCATTTGAAAAAAAGCATCTGGTGGGTTTGGTAAAAGCAGCCAAAGATGAATCAGCTTTGAAAGGATGATAGATTTCAGTTTAGCTATTTACCTCAAGGTGTAGTCTGGCATTTTACCCATATTTTAAACAAGTGATTTGCATCTGCAAGTGTTTCTGAATAGTTCATTTCTGTGCAATTTTTCAGATCATTTCTGGACTACCTACCAAGGATTCGAAATGTTTGTGGATTCCAAACAATTTTTGAATGCTGTATATAGTGATTATTTTTAAGCATCCTTACCCGACTGCACTCGTTTTACTCACATTCATATGAAAACCTCAGACACGGTCGCATCTAAAAAGAACTTCAGTACAAGTTTCAAATGATCTTTTATCCTCTGTGGAAAAAGAAAACTGTCATAGGCATACTGAGACAGCTTAAACTCAGTTTCATTCATTCTAATTCCCTGAATATATCGGTTTTCTTGGAGCATAATGGCTAATATTTTGACACAAGTCTCCATGTTGACAATGTTTTTGAATATTGAACTAATTTGAGACCTGTCCTTTAACAATAATACAAGACTTCCATCACCCACAAACACCTTTCTGGAAACCAAACGCTTTAAGGACTTTTGGACATGAATTCCCAAGTAACCGAATCAAAGGCTTTTTCACAGTCTATATTTAACAACAACATAGGCAGATTATTCTCATCTGGTCTTTGTTATTTATTTATTTTCTATTTCCAATGCAAGAAGATTCTATCTAAAGACAACATTCAACAGTGAAATAGGTCTCTGGTTTCTAATGTACTGCCTAGGTTTATCAGCTTTTGGAATACATGTAATGATTCCCTCTCTTTGTACACATGACAGTTCTCCTTTTTTGAAACATGTGTCTGAAGCTCTGACGACAAAATAACCAATCTGTTTCCAAAAGCTTTTAAGAAATACAGCAGTAAAGCCATCAGATCCGGAGCTTTTTTTATTTTTCATTTTCTTTAAGACATATGTTGCTTGTTCTAATGTAATAAGGCCCTTATTCAGCTGCTTTTGTTTCATTTAAAAACAGATGTCCTTAACTAAATCTTCTATGTCACAATTTTCGAAAGCATTATTTGCATATAGTGGGTTATACAAACTGTGTACTTCTTTAAGTATGTCCTTTTGGTTTGCTAAAACATTATTTTTGTTTATCCGTTACTTTAGCCATGGTTTTACTCATGTAATGCCGTTTTTCAAGATTACAAAAATAACTGCTAACTTTCTCTCTTTTTATCATCCATTTAGCTTGTGATCTTAAGAAAGCTCCTATTCGTTTTGTTTTGACATTAGTTGTACATTTTTCTTATTAATGACTTTGATATTATCATCTTTCATTCCCCCCCCCCCCCCCCTTTTTTTTATTTTATAATGAACTAATATCTTGCTCTATCTGTTTTTCCTCTTCAATAGTTTCTTTTTTCGCAGTAGCATAAGGAATTGATTTTGATCATATTTCATCAACAGGAAATCAAGGAATAATCATCAGAAATTTAGAATTGTACTTTTTCGTCTATTTCATCAGTACCAGTTTATTTATAGAGTATTCCTCTGAAATGTTTTCAATTACAGTATTTATTTCATCTAAATATGTCTTACCTTTCAAAAGGGACGAGTTAAATTTGCAGGAAGTATGTGTTTGTTTTATGCCTTCATAACATTTTACTTTCAATAACACAGCAGAATGATCCAGGTCCTTAACCAGACTTGTGTCAACATACTCAGTGTAAGAAGCAAAATTAACTGTGTCTGATACCAAAAAGAAATGTGACCTGGCCTTTGAAATGGAAAGAATTTTTTTTTACACTTATTGGTTTTTATACGTTTCTGTGCTTCTGTTGTCTGTGCATAAATCATCAGGGAAATGAGTGTTATCTTGAACAGTTTGAGGAAAGTTCCAAAACAAAAAACAAAAATGTTGATCTAAATCAACCGTCAGTTCTCATAGAACCCTATATTGATACACTTATAACAGTGAGTGAAACTGTAAATCTGCAGGGAATGAATAGTATCCATAGGAGGTGCGTCACATAAGGATTACATAAAAATCATTTAATTCACCTTACAGGTAATTAGCATGGCAGTTTTGTGCTCCCTAAACACAGAGATTGATTGATAATCATATTTTATCTGATTGTCTGTGTCTGGTTTGGGGTAAAACAGACTAAGGTTGGAAAAGTTAACTGACCAATTCAAACATAAAGGTCTCTATGAAATTCTTGGAATTAGCCATGGGAGTTTGGGATGAGATAATGTCTCAGTTGACCTCAGTATCTACAGTAAAGACAGAGGTAACCATTGCTCCCGTGGTGAAATTGTGATATATATGTGCATAACTCCAGTATTGCTTGTGGAACACATTGACTTATCACAGGCACAGGTAAGAGACCCTGGCAGCAAACAAGGAAGCTTTGTTTTAAAAAAAAAAGTTCCAAACTTAAAGGTATACTCCAAGTTGATGCATGTACACAAAAGAACAACTATAGAGGAAGTGTAAAAACAGTTAACATTAAGCTTGTTCATTACTGGTAAGGCCTGTCTTCAGCACTGCCATGTAGTGATAATCACATATAGGTAACTTCACATAGGGTTGACATGAAATCTTAGCTGAAACTGAGAACGGTAAATACTAAGCAGTACTCAAAAGGATGTAACCTTTGCCCCCCACATAACTCCTTAAGGGGAGGAGATCGTTGATGGAGGGTAGGAGCCAGGGGAAGGGCTCTGCAGGTACAGCGTTCATTTCACTGAAAGTCTGGCATGAGATTGGTACTGCTTGGGTGTTACAAGCCATGTTGAATGTGACAGTGAATGGGTTGGTCATTCACTGCCATAGGGTAGTATGATTTGTGCTTCAGATCATCCACTGAACTTTGGTGTTACTGCAACACCAGTGAAAATGATCAGAAACAAGAGACAGCTGGAATGCAGCCTATAAACTAAAGCTTCCATTGATGAATTTAGAGTATTTGTCTGTTTTTTTTTTTTTTTTTATTAAGGTATACTGATCTGTATGTGGGAGGAAGTACTCTTCCTGTGTGGACTTGGGAGAGGGAAGGCAGGGTAGGGGTGGTGGTGGTGGGGAGAAGGATGCCTGTGTATAATACGGATGTGGCATGAGCAGCTGTATTGAAAGTGTATGTCAGATACAACCTTCATCAGCCAGGCAGTTCCCAGGTTCAGAGTGCTGTCGGCACAATGATCGGTGTCCATTGACAGATAACTCTGACCTTGATCATAGTATTAAAAGCTGTCTCCAATAAGATTATTGCTCCCTTTTAATCATGCTTGTGAGTATCGCAGCTGTGTAGAAACAGAGAATACAGGCTGTTCAGGTCATTTACTTTTTTGTTTTCCTTGAGCATTTTTTGTTTTGTTTTTGAAATGCCGGCAAACTCGAGTGTCTCATGCATTTTCCATGATAATGCGACTGTGTGTGCATATTTTGATGTTTGGGTATGACGTTTTCCAGGATGCAACCTCCAGACATACATACTGTCCTACTTTTTTCTAATCAGTGAATTTTTTTTTTTCATTTCTGTCAAGCTCATTGTACGCAAGTATGGGTCTGACTAGTTTGGAAGGTTCTTTCACAAAAACATTAGCAACGACAACAAAAAACAAGCTTGATATAACACTGTACTATATAGCATAGCTGCCTGAATTTTACATGGAAAAGCCTATTGTGAAATTGGGTCAAATTGTACTCAGCTTGCATTTATACATACATGCACCTCGTTTACATGTCCAATGAAAGACAAATGAAAAGACTGTGCGAGAAGAGAAAACATATGCAGTGTTTGACTCACTCACTCATGTATAAGTATGTGCAAAACTGGAACCCGCCATCCCATCCACCCCCACCCCCCTCCTCCCCAATACACATGTTCCCCCAAACAATGCTGTGAACCTTTTTTTTTTATCAGGTATCTTGTGAGTGACACATATTATTGGAAAACACACAATAGTGCTTAAATTTGTTACAATTAATGTTTTTGTCCAAGGTTAATTTGTTTTTGTAATATACATAATTTTTGCACTGTGCAGACTTGCATTGTTCGGACTGAACGGCTGAGAAAAAAAAAAATGTTGCAGTTTGTGACGCCACTTCAAGTTGTCTTTGACTTCATTTCCAAGCCCATGCAGTCAGTGCTGACCTGGACATCTGAGTTTGACTTCAGTACATCTGTCCTCATGTTTGTTGATCATTAGATCATGCTCTCAGTGTCTGGATGCAGGCTGAATTTTAGCAGTAAAAGGTTAAGAGAAAAGAGTAGTGCTTTGGTCAGCATCACAGGGTAACAGTTCTCAGAAATAGGGGTGCAGTTCCAAACTCTTTGTCAAATTACTGTGCATTTGTTCAGGATTTTTGTCATTTTGGGGTGTCCAGCTTCTTTTTAGAACTAAGTGTGATGAACTAGGATAACCATAGTTGCCAAACCTCATGAATTTTTCAGGAATTTTCCCATTTGAGAAATTAATTCCCAAATTTAGTGAAGTCTAGAATTTCAGAATTTCGCTTAGAGATGTGGGATTGCGAGAGAGAGAGAGAGAGAGAGAGAGGGAGGGAGGGAGGGAGGGAGGGAGGGAGAGGGGTAGGTTGTCATCTTTGAATAGGGATGATAAAGTATTGCAGAAAAAAGCCCAAATGATGTGTGGATGCTCACAAAGATTTGTGTAGAATATGCATTTTCTTTTTAAACTCAACATTTCTCACTAAACACAAGGGGCTTAGAGATGCCTCGGTCAAGAGCTGAATTGTCTCTTTTACTCCACCCACCCCCTTCATCCCCTTGTTCTCAACTTCAACTTGAGAAGGTTGGCAGCTGATGGGATGGGACCCACCCTGAAAGATGGAATGTTTAGCGCAAGTCCATTTTCCTTTCCACAGTGCTGGTGTCCCCATTCCTGGGGCTTGCTGACAGTCGCAGTGTATAATGAAAGGCAGCACAGCCCTGTCACATAGTATCAAACTAACACTCACCTCTGTCTTCTTCATTGTTCTGCATTACCAAGTACAAACAGAAAACAGATCTGTAGCTGCTCACAGAGAGTACAGAAGATGAGCTAGCAAAAAGGGGAAACTGGAGAGAAGAACCGGTGACAGTTATCACCTTGGCCCCCCAGCATTTGAAATTGTGACTAAGAAACTCTTCCTAGTATTTAGGGATGTTCATATTTTTTAAAGCACACATGGCACCATAGCTGTTTAGAGCCAACATTGACCTAATTCTGTCGTTGGTGTTGCCTTGGCCTGAAGAGGAAGGTTCATTCAGGGTGGGCGTGTAAAGGTCAGAGCTGGAGTCTGTCCATGCGGTACCTGATCTCTGATCAGGCTCGCACCACTACATGTCGCCGCCTTGGCCTTGCTGTAAATCATGGTTCAACTCAACATGTTTAACCTTTATTCCATTAATTAACGATAGTACATGGAGATGATTTTCATGCTATTTTCCTTTTTTATCACATGCAGCTGTAAGTAAGCAAATTTCTAAATATTTTCTGATTTTTTTTGTGTGTGTGTTTCTCCTAACGCCACAAGCCAATGAAGTAAGGTTACATTCAGGCAAGTATTAAGGTGCAACCTCAGTGGATGATCTTATTAAATCACTCCAAAACCTTAAATGCATTGATCCTATAAATTCACATGTGTGGGGGTCTTGAAACTTAGCAGTGATGCCACCTTGATAAAACAGAAACTTACAGTTGCAGAAAGTATGTTTGACTATGAGAGAGATGAGTTTATATTTAAATTTTATAATGAACGTGATATTGCATCCTACCAGTAAGAACTATCAATGAAAGTGTGAGAACATCACTGGATAACTCAAAACAGAAGTAAATATAATGTAGGGAAAAAGGTGTACCTGTTGCTGTGTCCTTGCAAAGTGTTGATACAGAACTTTGACGGTTTCAGTCAAACGGCCCCTGTTTTTCCAATCCTTACATGTCAGGCAGGGAAGGTTACACAGCCAGTCATGGGGTTCAGGGCTGAAAGGGCTTATGCATGATTGAAAGTCACCAACAGGCCGGAGGGACAGGCACCCATAAACGCAGGGGATTCCCGGTTGGCAGGGTGTGTATGGGATAGAATGTAAAACGTTGAAGGTTTTCACCGGTGGCCCTTGGTCAGCACTGACTGGAAAGGCTTCATAAGGCTGTCGGGGGGGGGGGGGGGGGGGGGGGGGGGGAAACGCCGCCCACTCTTCCACAGATTGTAGTTGTGTTTTCGTGATGAGCAAACTGCCTGAATAACTTTTGTTGGCATGTGTGACAGATGTGGGTTCTTTACTGGACAACTACCAGTCAGTGACAAACACTTCGGCACATAATACAGACCAACGCCTGAGACAGACTAGGAACAATCTGTTGCCTAGGAGCTAACACAGTGCTTTGAACAACACAAGAGATTTGTGAAATTATTTTCTGATTGATTTCTGTGTCTGTCCCTTTGTGTTTTGGGATGCTTGATATGATATTGTTAAGAACAAATTTACATACATGTACATGTTTTGGGTTGCTTAATATATTGCTTGTTAAGTTTTTACATACATCTTGGCAAGAGCACAGGGCCAAACTTGTTTTGTTGCTGCAAAGAAAATCAAATGTTACAGTGTTCACTTTACAGACAAGATATTGGAACTCGGTTTTAATTTATGGCATGTCTTTAAATCAGACATTTTATTTCTATATATTTTGTGTACCTTTGTCTTTATCCTTCTTCATAGTTTGAGTTCATGTAGACTGATTGAATACCAGACATTTATATGCTGCCTGTTTGGTAGGAAGTGCATTGTTGGTAAAATTGGCAAATGACTTCAGTGTGTCTGTGTCTGTGGTTTGAATCCTGGGCCGTTAATTCAGTGGATGGGATGGATGTTACTTCCCAGTGGGTGGATGGTAAGAATTGTGTATTGTTCATGAAGCTGAAGGAATTTTCAGACTTTGATAAACATACTTGGTACTGATGACGTGTTGATTGGTCATGTCTCAACAATATTGTTTGCACTGAAAAAGACTTGGGGTGGGGGTAGGGTGGGGTTGGTTCCTTTCAAACGAGTTAGTATCATCTCTCAGCATTGTGGCATTGTGTGTGCTGCAAGCGCCAAGTACTGGTATAAAGTGTACAACATGTTGGCATTCCTCTTTCTTTGACACTCATACATGACACATCTCATACACACACCCATATCACTTGCAGACACACATGCACTTGCGTACATGCATACACATATTTCCATATTCCTGTATTTGGTCCAGGTTCATGTTTTGTGATTATAAAATATGTGATTGGATAAATAACAAATCTTGGATTAGTTATGAGTATTTGTAAATGTTGATTTATAGAATGTTTATACCAATGATTTTTAAAGCATTCTATATTTTAGTCAAAGAAATGATGCTGTATGATACATTTTCATGTTTAGCATTATTATATAAGGGATAATACAAAATATTCTGAAAAGACTGTCATTTTTGTGACTGTCTTTGAATCCTGGGAGATCTTATGCACATCGAACACTCTTTGTGTTGTACAGCTTGTACTTTACTCTGTGTGTGTGTGTGTGTGTGTGTGTGTGTGTGTGTGTGTGTGTGTGTGTGTGTGAGTAATGCAGTCACAATTGTTCATATGATGTGTGCGTTACAAATAAAGACAGAGAGAGATGTTTGCAATTCTAGTAAACTTGCAATTTTAGTAAGCTCTTATGTACTGAATTTAGATTCTATACATCTTTATGACCATCCAAGGCTTTTCTGAATTTGGATCTTTTCTTACTTTCCTTTCCTCTGTGTGTGTGTGTGTGTGTGTGTGTGTGTGTGTGTGTGTGTGTGTGTGTGTGTTTCACTCCCCTCCTCTTTTTGTGACTCTTGTGTGAAGTAATGAAAAAGATGTAGAGCGTTCCTCAGTCGTTTGGAATTTGATGAATGTAAGAAGTCACTCACACTGGTCAAAGCCATAACATGGTGTGAGAAAAATATGCCCACTGCGTTGCCAGTCGCAACTGAACATTGATTAAATGTGAATAATTTGATTGCAAGTGTATTGTCTGGCTGTCATGTGCACACCATAGCTTTGGCACTGGCAGAGTTTGGGCATGCTCCGAGTTGATTTAGGCAGATTTCCTGGGATTTATATTTAGTACCTTGTATCATCAGTTTACCATTGCGGAGACAGGTGAAGGTGGGTGGTTGGGGTATTTAATGATAGATACGTGAATCTGGTGTGTTTCAGTCAGTCTTTCATTTATTCCCTCTCCATGTTTGTGTATGGGTGTGGGGGGGTGTGTGTGTGTGTGTGTGTTTCAACTGCTATTTATTGGCTATTTTATAAATCCATCAATACATTAACATTGAAACTAATGAATCTGGAGTTTGGAGAAGATGCGATCAGTACATGGGGAAACCATTGTCAGAAGAAAACAGTGGTCAGTATGTCCTGTGAGTGTTCTACCAAAAAACTGTTGGCATGAACCATGTTTTTTGTCTGTCTCGCTTGATTTTCTGGGTCTAAAGACCTGTACTATCCATCTCTGGTGGATTTTATAGTATAGTTTAATACACTTTTAATGCACACACTTGGCTATATTTGTTGAATCCATTAGTCAAGAAAGAGACACAATAAAGAATATCTAGGTGGTTTTTTTTTCTTTTTAGTTCAGCTAGTGTTGAATACCAAAAGAACTTTTGGCTCTGACATAGAGGAATATGTTATCTCAAGTTCTTTCCATTGTGTCATGAATGCCTGCACCCACATCCACACGCACACACATGTGTGCGCTCTTGCACACACACGCACACACACGCGCGCGCACACACACACACACATGCACACACACACTCACCCTTATATATATATATATATATATATATATATATATGCACACCAACAAATCAAATGAAATCAAATGATCGAGCTATGATATGAGGATATCATTAAAGAAAAAGAAATCAGAAAACAATTTTTTTTTTTTGTTGTTTAATTAAGTTCGCAGACTCTAAAGACTTGTGGTGTATGACATTGTATTTAAGATTAAGAATTACTGTCATGAAAGTCTTTGAGATCGAACCGAAAGCTGATTAATCTCTTGACACAACAAACTTTTTTTGAAAAAAAGTTGATTTATTTTGATGCCTACGTCAAGCGCTACAAACCCAGAAGCTGCTAACTTGGGCCTGAAATCCTTATGGCTAGCCGAAGCTGTAGACAGGACTGGAATGCAGTGATGATCCTTGTGGGTGCAGAGGGGAGGGTGGGGACGGGAGGTATTGTGCATAATGTGGTATGTCATGGTGCATGTGCTTTGTGTTTGTTTGCTTGTCAGAATGAGTAGGGTAATCAATGTAGAAAGCTGGAGCAAGGGGGTTGTTTAATGCCACGTATTGAATTCTACTAGCACCAAGGGGCTCCAATATTCAGGTAGATATCAGTATGAGGAATATCAGTCTCCAAAATGATGCTGGATGCCTCCACTCCTTGCTGTTCTGTTGTAGAAAACATATCCAGTCATTCATAGTTTCTGTGCTTACCACGGAAGGCACTTGCTAATGTCAGGCTGTAGTTACACACAGATGGGGCAACCAAGGGTCTGCAGTCATGTTGACAGCTTTTAAGTCTCATGTCAAATATTACTGTTTTTGCCTGGGATTTTTTGACCAAGTCTTTTTTTTTTTCCTTTTTTTTTTTTTTTTTTTTTTTTTTGCTTTTGGATGTGTTGGCAAGATTGTATGCTGCTGTAACTTGTTTAGGTTTGGTTCAATTTTTCTAGAAAAAAAAAAAAAAAAAAAAAATGTTTTCACTAAAATTTCTTTGTAAACTGGTGCACTCACTGGATATTATTACAGACTTTGAAGGGAGAAGCCTCAAAAGTGAGTAAATCTGTTCTTCAGATTGTGAGTGGAGATAAAACAGAACATGATTACCTGAATATGAAAACCCTTCACATGCTTGTCTTGTTTCATGCTGTTCTCTCTCTTACTCTCTCTCTCTCTCTCTCTCTCTCTCTCTCTCTCTCTCACTCAAAACATCAGTTGTTGAATGAAAAAGGAGCCAAATATCTCCAACGCTGGCTGACCTGCGGTGGTCATATCTCCTTATCTTTTGTGTCTGGTTGTCAAAGATTACAGTTTACTTTGTGGTATAAACAGTTGTGACCATTGTTTTTATTGTTGTTGTTGTTGAAGTTGTTGTTTTATTCTCAGGGTGGAAAAAGATGTGTTTGGGATATTAGCTCTGTATCATGTAATTTTTTTCTGCAAAAAAATAACAGGCGTCAAAATTGTTTTGACCTTGCTTTTTTCCCCTTTCTTTTCTTAAAGCAGTATTTTCAATCTATCTTCACATTGGTCAATGAAATTGTTGTTAGGCCTGAAACAATGAGACAATGATAAGCTTTTTACTATGTCTCCCACATGGTATCGTTTGATGAAAATGGTCAAGAGCACTCATATTCTGTTGTTTCATTAGCAAAAACAAGTTTACCATGTTATGTATCTCCTTTATCATCTGATGAAAGGATGTTTGTGAGTAGTGTTGCCTTTTTCTGTTAGCTTAGTCCAAGGTATTTTGTTTGTCACAGTGCACCATGTGAAGCATGCATTCACATCAGATCACACTCATTGACATGGACTTTGGTATGTGATGTGATGGAGTGGGGTGCCTTCATTGCAGAGCAGTCACAGCTAAACATCATGTACAAAAGTTGCCCTTTGTGCTCCTGGTCTTCAAGGTCTCCTTCGTTGTTGTGCTTAGGGGAGGGTGAACCTGGAAAAACTATCTACAGCTGACGATAAAAGGGCTGAAACTGAGTGCCTGCCTGACATGTTGCTAATCAAAGCACCAATGGTATACAGTAATGGGTGGTCATTTTGGTCATCCTCTTGTTCACTTTTTCTCAGTCATATTAGGATTTGACCCACGAAGCTGAACGTTGTGGAGTGTATACTTGTGATGTCAATGTCTGATGGATGCTGATTGTATAGACTGCTCTTTGCTCCAACGAGAAATGTTTTCTGTCCAAATTTGTGTGCAATGTCCACAAAATCACAATTTTTTTTTTTTATTAGTCTGGATAATGTGAACAGTTTTTATGTTGGGGTGTACCCAATTCATAGACATACACTGGGTATATATACAGAGTTTAGTTTGGTTGTGCATCATTTTCCTTATTCATTGGAAGGTCAAATATAGAAAAAGTCCTTCAGCCAGCATTGTGTTTTCATGCATTTTCTGACCTTTTCCGACATGTGCCTAGCTTACCCTGTGTAACTAGTTTGAAACCTCACTGCCTGAGTGAAGGAGATGGGCATTGGGGAGACGCAGGTGCAGTATACAAGTTATCAGATTATTCTACATTTTTTTGCTGCGTTGAGGATATCACATTAAATGCTACAGTGTTGAAAAAGTAAAATAAACCCTGAGAATTTAATGTCCAGTATAATGTTTCAATGAAGAAAACTGAAACTATGAAGCGAAGAATGTGGTCTATGGGGTTGCGTTTGGTGTTTTTGTGTATCCTACAGTCTATTGTCATTTTAAGGTGTTGCACAAAGGAGTGCTTCTTTTGACCACCAGAAGTGGAGTGAGGCTGAGAGAACAAACCATGCAGTTGAAAGAAAGTGAACAGTGGTGGTAGCCCAGCTGGTGGTCTGGAATACATGGACAAGCCTGTGAACTGAAATCTGTATCCACCTGTACCCGAGGACACCCAGGGATAAGCATTACATCTGATGGGAATGTGTGAGGCCCAGCATACAGGAATCTGTTGTATAGGAAGCCACAGAGACCTGATTTCATGGCTCCATAGAGACAGGTGTCTAAACCCATGAAGATCTGCACAACAGGAATCTGTGGACACCTGCTCTCAGGAAGGGTTAACAGAACTCGGCATTTTGGATTTGTTTCCTTACAGCCAAGGATAGTAGTGGGGAAGGCAGGGGGAGGGGGAGGGGGAAGGTCATGCAGGTTCCACTGCGTATCCAGTAAGTCCGGGATAGCTGTGAGGTGGTATGTGTATGGGAAATCTACTTCCGGTGCTCAGAACATCAGCTTGTGTAGGTGGAATTGAAATCAGCTCATGCTTAATTTCAACATGCATGCATGGGGGGTCTTGCTGTGCCATTCTTGGTTGCGTGGTTCAAGGTGATGACCTTTCTTTCCTTGAAATATCAAAGAGAAACAGAGATGGTGAATGGACAGGCACACTGATATAGTGACCTACACGTTTTGGAGTGAACCAGCCTTTTAGGAAGAAGAAGAAGATTTGAAGGATAATGTGTTGTCTATTAAAGAAGCTTCAGTATGCTGGAGTCAATATCATTAGCCAGTTGGAGTAGACTCTTTAAAGTGACCAATCAAAAAGCAGCTTTGTATGCATGCGGGATCACTGTTTATGCCTGATACCACAGTCATAACCTGTTCAGTGTAGATTTCATGAAACCACACTCGGCCAATGCAACAGATCAGTCGCAACGACAACCTGTTCAGCCCATGTAGAGCAATGATTTACTTGCATCATTTCACACATTCATGCTTCAGATAATGGTTCAAATAATGTCATTTGTGTGTTTAATTGTATTTTGGCTCATTTTCTGCAATGCTGTAGTCTGCTTTAGTCTTCTTTGTCATAATTTTACTTACAACTGCTAATACTCATTCTAAAAGATGACACATTAGGAAGGACACCATCTATCAATAATTTATCTGTTGGAATGTTTGGAGAACAAGATGTTTTTTATTCTGTAAATTTGCAAATGTTTGACTGGCCTGGGCAAGACAATCAACATATTGCTTGCTATGAGGTCATGATAGAAAGTAAATTTCCTTGCCGCTTTTTGAAACAGACTTGTCTGCAAATTAACAATAGGCCTGATGAAGTGTGGATGCTGCAGTTGGCTGTGCCCCTTTTGTCCCTGCTTGCTGCCCACCCAGCTACTGTGGGCCCTTTCAAGTCTGTCAACTGGTCCAAAGTGGGAAAGATAAGTCACTTCTGTCTTGAAAAAAAAAGTGCCCGTTCTAGTGGTTCAACTTTCACCGCCAGATTATGCCATGAAAAGTAGTGTGTAGTTCATCTGCAAGTAGAGAAAGGAAGGGAAGACTTTGAAGAACAAAGAAAAGGAAGTGGGCCAAATGGGCAGAAAACACTGGATGATACCAAGAAAGATGGGTTAGGGAGAGAAAAAAGGTAAAATTTGCAAGTATAGAATTTCCGGAGGCTGGGATGCAGTTCATACCGAAAGACAGCCCTACCCCATCCCATACCTGCCAATCCATGCGCTTTTAGCGTATTCTGTGTGCCATTTTACACAGAATACGACAATACACATCTCAAATGAAAAAGGTGCCAAGCAAAGTTTTGTGTTGTACACTGCATCGGAAATTGCTTGAATTCTGAATCTGTAGATGTTTACCACCGGATATTGTTTACAGAAACTGTGCATGCATACATGCTATACAGTTTGTACTTGGTGCCTTTTTTAGTCGGCACGATTCGACAGTAGGCCTAATACCTGGTGTGAAAACGCAAAATGTGCTGAAATGATAAAATGTTAGAGTTTAGTATTTATTGAAACTGCTTCAAAACGAAAGTGAAACACACTTTTTTTCCTCCAAAATGTACCCATTAATGCGAGAAAGTACAACATAGGCAATTTTTGGGAAGGCATGTCTGTCGTCCCCTGGCATCCCGGAAGGATGTGGACGGGAACCTGCACAAAAGAAAGAAGGAAATGCCTTTACATTTGGCCTTTTCACAAGAACAGAGTGGATGGTCAGCAGTGCAGGGCACAGCCAGATTTGTATCTGTATCTGTAGTGTACGTCACTGTCACCAAGGTTTAAGGCATTATTTCGAAGGGTGGGGGTGTGCGCAGCCTAGCAAGTTCACTGTTGGGATGAGATCAGTCTTTTGAAGCTTTCAACAGATGGTGCTCTCATGATGTTTTCTTCTAGATGGTTCCAGTCTCTTACTGCACTAACAGAGAATGACTGTTTGAGCTGCTCTGTCTGGCATCTGCTGACTTGGAATGTTCTCATGTTGTTTCTTATATAGTCAAAAATCGCACAGGTGGTATCGTAGGGCCAGATGTTCATGGCCTTATGAGTCGTCCTGGTTTGTGTGGAATTAGATACGCAGCAGATGGTATGGCTGGTACCAACCCCTCAACCACCTTGTAGAGGAAGATGAGGCGTAGATGACGTCTGCGCTGTTGGAGTGTTGGCAGTTGCAGAGTGTGAAGCATCTTGGTGATGGAGCTGGGTGTACCCAAAGATAGGCACTGCACTCTTTCGAGTCTGTCAATGTCCTGTTTGAAGTAAGGACTCTATATGAGGGAGCCATACTCGAGGGCTGGTCTGATGAGGGACAGATGGGCATTCTTCTTGCATTGCAGGGGGCAGAAACGCAGGTTTCTCCTGAGGAAGCCAAGGGTGCTGTGTGCTTTCTTGCAGGTGTGGGCGATGTGGGTGCTCCATTTCAGGTCATCGGAGAGTTGGATACCAAGGTAGGGGTTTGTGTGGGCGTGCTGAAGGGGGTTTCACATGGGGAGTAGATATAGCTGATAGACTGCTATATACTGAGGATGTAGCACTTGCTGGGGTTAAACTTCATAATCCAGTCAGTGGCCCAGGTTTTGAGTTGGTTGAGGTCTTCTTGAAGCTGAGTGTGGTCTTGTAGGGAGTTGATCTGGCGGTAAAGGAGGCAGTCATCAGCAAACAGGCGAACTTGGGACTTGACTCTGTCTGGGAGATCGTTGATGTGGCACAGGAAGAGGAGCGGGCCCAACACCCTTCCTTATGTGAGGAAAGGAGGAAATTACAAATATAAACATTACTGGATTTCTTCAGTGTGAAAACCAGAGAATTGTCTCACTTCAGGCACTTTGACATGATGGTTATTTCCTGGTGAGATGATGTGGGGGGGGTGGGGGGGGCCAATGATAACCGACCGTGAAAAAGGATGCAGGATGAAAGCTGCCCATGCAGATGCCAGGGGTTCTGGGTAAGAGTTGTATCCCCACCTTAAGAAGTTTGATCTTTTCAGTCTCTGATTCTGCTTTTCTTTAATATCTCTACTGTCATCCACTGTTTTTGTGCCCTGTGGCCCTTTCACTTGTTCATGTTCAAGATAGTTTCTACACTAGTCTCTGCATTTACACATAACATTTCACTCTTTGTGGTGTTATCTGGAGACTGCAGTGGTACAGTAAAGTGTGTCCAATGAAGCAGACACTAGCTTTCAACCTGCAGTCCTGGTTTGCCTGGGCATCCTTTTGTGGATTTTTTTATCGCAATTTTTTTTTTCTTTTTACTCCTTTTTGTAAACTACGGATGATAAATCCAGCAGAATGCCAGTCGGTTGCAGTACAGTTTATGTCTTCAGGATGCCTGTAATTTACCAGTCATGGGATTAATGGATGTAAGGTGTGGAGATGGTGTCTTTGTGTCTGGCAAAGTAAGGAACGTTGAGATCTGAGGTTTGAGGTTTGTAACTACGAAGTGACTCATATTTGGAGTGGGAGGACATGAGCATGAGGGTTTAAGCACACCGTGTTGGCAGCTTTGCTCTGTTGTCAGGAGTGAGGATGGAGGCAATTCTTAGATTGACAGGTTATGTGTGAGTCACAGTTGGGGTTGATTGACTGGCAGTTTTTAGATTCAGGTTGACAGGTTATGCTAGCATGGAGATCTGGACAGGCAGATAGGCAGTGTTTATGTTCACTGGTCATGTTTGAGTCAGGATATATGTTGATAAGTAGGCAGTTTTTAGGTTTAAGTTGAAAGAATACACTTTGAGTCAGGATCTAAGTCAGTAGGTTGTTTGGGAAAGGATTTACGGCAAATGATTGCTTTGGAAAGGATCTCAGGTATGTTTGAAGCAGGTTTAGGTTTATTAAGTAATATTTTGGAAAGGACCAGTTAAGGTGTGGACATTTTTTAGGGTTGGTGGATTTCCTACACCAGGTAGCATTTCATACTATTTTATTTAAATTTTTTTTTCATTGTATTTTCTCTTTTGATTTGCACCAACGACAAGCTAATATACTGAATCATGTCTGCTGAATGTGAAACAGCCAGTGGCCCTAATTTGACTGTGAAAACATTAACATTTTTTTGAAAATAGGAGCACAGTGTTGAGCCGTGGTAATTCCTTTGCCCTTCTCTTCCCAAGATTATGACTAATTGATTTCACTGTAAATGGAACAGCGGCGTTTTATTACTTAAGTGAGTGATTGAGTTTAAAGAATGATGATGTCCCTTAACAGTTAATAGGATATTTATGTTGTGTACCTCTGGGTTGATAAGAGATCTATGTGAATTCCAGCAACCCAATTTTAGACCAAACAAGTGAGGGAGGGAATGACAGTGGGGTGAATAAACTATTGAAAACCATTGGTGTTTATTCTTTGTTCATGCTTGATTATAAATTGACCTGTTTCAAAATCTTACTTTTGGCAGTTCCCAGCCCTTGCTCCCTACCACCCGCCCCCTTTCCTCCCCATCTCTCTTACCCCCAAGCAGTGGTGGATTACACAGCAATATTTCAAACGGAGCTAAGTAACAAAACGCACATTTTGCTTTGTATCAGTCTTTTTAGCCTTGTCAGTGAGTATAACCAGATAAGTCTTGCATCTATGAACATGTCAGTTGGTTTTCTAAACCTCCCAATCTGTTTTCCATTTTGTTGATTTTGGTTGTTTTTGCTCGCATTTTCCTTTCAGTTTTAAAACTGAAGACATTTTGTATGCCGGACAATTTTATTAATCAATTTTTTTGGGGGGACAGTAGTACCTTCGTTTTATAAAATCTTGTTTGAAAGCAGTACATATATCTATAACTATTGTTGTCATGCTTAATGCTAGGTCATTCACCTGAGATTGTTGCTGACGTACTCTTGTGGCCCAGCGGTAGAAAGTGTTGATTTTATACGATGTTCATTTTATGATTTTTTTATGTTCAGTTTACAATTTTCATGTACTGTATGTTCCTTTGAAGACTGTCAAGTTGTCTACATTCAGTTTTAGACTGTCATGAAGTCTGCGTCCAGTTGAAGAGTTTGTTCATTTAAAATTGTCATCTGCTCTATGTTTGGTTTAAGATCATCACATACATTATGTTCAGTTTTAGATTGTCATGCAGTACATCAAATTCATGATTAACATGTTTTCTACTGTCAATTGTCATGTACTTTTCCGTGGCCCACCAGTAAGAAATCTCAGTTTTATGTGACTATCGGTTTAAAAATTTCCTTGGATTTCAAGTGCAGAAAAGGCGTTGTTGAAAAGGTGTGCACAGAAGAGGATGGGGAGGGGTGGAAGTTACTGATGGTGTATTGATTTGGTTTGTCATCAATGGGTGGCGTTACTGTATTACTCAAACACAATTCAGCCTTGTTCTTTCATTGGCATCGTTACCTTGAGTAGACTGGATTGTGACAGGGTACCACTTTATTCTTTTCATCAGGAAGAAAACAAGGACTGAATCAGTAAATGGCCTTTGTAAGATAGGGAAAGGCCTATGTGGGAGGAAGAGCTCTGGATCATACTCATAGTGATGGAAGGGGGCAAGATGTAATGGTGGGTATGTTGGCGTAATGAATTTAATTATCTTAACACTTTTTGACTAAGGTTCCTCAGTTTTGTATGCACAGCTGATTGTTGTTTTTTTTTCATCCACCTTTTTCTTTCCTTTTCCCCCAATATTTACTCAGTTTTGTTTTGTTGTTGATTATTTTCTCTGTGGTGGATGACCAACACATGAAGTAATGATTGTTCCATTTGAAAAATATTGATTTTGTTTTGATTGACTGGGTTTAGGAGACAAATTTCTTTTACAATTGAGATAACTTTCACCCACATCCCCGTTTCAGTCCCCGTTTCAGTTCATTTTTATACAGGAAGATCATTAAGTTTTATGACTTGTTAGGAAAGAACAAAAAAGTAATTTATAAGAACATTCTCCACTCACTGCTAGATGGTCATAATGTTGTATATATTACATGTGTGGAAAAATTCTGATGAGTAATCACAGATTACTGAGGCATTTTGATGTGTCATTCATCCTCCCAGGAAGGCTGTGTCTTATCAGTTAACATCCCTCAATTCATTGTTGCTAAGTCTCATGATTCAGTGATGGTCATTGTTCTGTCCTATCACCCATCATTCAGTAGTAATAGTTCTCTATCTTATTCAGTGGTGGTAGTTCTCTGTCCTATCATTCCATCATTCAGTGGTGGTAGTTGTCTGTCCTATCATTCCATCATTCAGTGGTGGTAGTTGTCTGTCCTATCATTCCATCATTCAGTGGTGGTAGTTATCTGTCCTATCATTCCATCATTCAGTGGTGGTAGTTGTCTGTCCTATCATTCCATCATTCAGTGGTGGTAGTTGTCTGTCCTATCATTCCATCATTCAGTGGTGGTAGTTGTCTGTCCTATCATTCCATCATTCAGTGGTGGTAGTTGTCTGTCCGATCATTCCATCATTCTTATTGCTCAATTCCATCATTCAGTGGTGTATTGTCTGTCCGATCATTCCATCATTCAGTGGTGGTAATTTCTGTCCGATCATTCCATCATTCAGTGGTGGTAGTTGTCTGTCCATCATTCCATCATTCAGTGGTGGTAGTTGTCTGTCCGATCATTCCATCATTCAGTGGTGGTAGTTATCTGTCCGATCATTCCATCATTCAGTGGTGGTAGTTCTCTGTCCTATCATTCCATCATTCAGTGGTGGTAGTTGTCTGTCCTATCATTCCATCATTCAGTGGTGGTAGTTTCTGTCCTATCATTCCATCATTCAGTGGTGGTAGTTCTCTGTCCTATCATTCCATCATTCAGTGGTGGTAGTTCTCTGTCCTATCATTCCATCATTCAGTGGTGGTAGTTGTCTGTCCTATCATTCCATCATTCAGTGGTGGTAGTTCTCTGTCCTATCATTCCATCATTCAGTGGTGGTAGTTGTCTGTCCTATCATTCCCATTCAGTGGTGTAGTTGTCTGTCCATCATTCATCATTCAGTGGTGGTATGTCTGTCCTATCATTCCATCATTCATTGGTGGTAGTTCTCTGTCCTATCGTCAGTGATAGCTATCTATTCTGCAATTCCATGGTTCAGTGGTGGTGGTTCTTTGATGGACCAGCTCTGACCTCTGACCTGTCATTCGATACTTCATTAGGAGCAACAGGCATTATTTGCTGTTTTGTTTTGATTTTTGTTCATTTTATTTTTTGTGTCTTCCCAGTCAAGACACATATTCAGCTGCTCTGATCCACCTTTCTATTTGAAATCCTTGTTAAAAACCAGTTCAATGTTGTCTACAAGAGCTTGAAGTCAGAAAAGAAATCATTGAATTATGCCCTGCCATTTTTACCTGCAAGGTTCTCTGACTGGCAGTGGTACAGAGTGCTCTCACATACACTATTCAAAGTTCCTTGTGCACTCGGGTAGGATAAGGGAGGGCTGGGTAGCTCAGCAAGGTGCAGGCATTGTGACTCGTAGCTTTAATTGGAGCCATTGACTGTCACAACACCCCTTGGGACGATTTTTGTAATATGCATGTGCATCATAATTGTATTGTTTGTATTGTGATTTTTTGCATCAAGGGACTTTTTTTTAAGGTTGTAGAGCATCCCCTTTGATTTTGTTTTATCAAGAACAATTTCATCTTCAAATTTGACACTTAAGATTGTAGGGCTTATCCCTTCATCCCCAGAGATATCTAACTGAATAGTGCACAGACCTGGTTCCATCTTTGAGTCGACTGGTTTTTCATGATAAGCGATACAGTCGGTAGTTGGAGATGGGGATAGCCAACACAGAACAGAAGTTTGGTCTGGCTCTTCAACTTTTCATGTATACTGTCATTTTTCACAAGCAAATAAGGTATCTATTTTTATAAGGCAACTCTTGTGGCGATTACTCTGCGTTACATACTTGCAGCGGTCAGGTTTCTTTGGAGCATGGCTGTGCCAGCTAGCAGTGCGACAGATTTATTGAACTTGTGCCGTGCACAACTGCCCTCCCTCTGCTCATTGCTCAGGGAGATCTCTCTACCTTGCTGATGCCAGACCTCGCAGTCCGTGAATTCCCTCTTATATTTACTTTCAGTGTTTATTCAAACTGGCACAGTCACACCCTTGAGCTCATAGTCTCTTCTGCTTCATTATTATGCTTGCTTTGGGCCACAGGTTCTTGTTTGGAGGTGTGGGGAAAGGAAAGGGAATATTTGAAGAAAAAAAAAAAGCCTTTGCTGGCAATGTGGTGTTGTGAAGTGCATCCAGTGATGTAACTGTCTGAAAGGTGGGATTTGCTCATTGGATGATTGACACTTTACCATCTGCAGGCTCCTTTTTGTTTTCAACTGATGATGTAAACATACCTGATCAAAATCAAATGACGTTGAACAACTAAACTCCATGAGTTTTTCTTTTCTTTTTTTTTTTTTTAGCTAGGAGAGAAAATGAGAGATACAGTAGCTGAATATTGATCTTGTTTCCGTTTATTGGGCAACACAAATGCTCAAACCACAGTCCTTCAGACAAGGTATGGAACAGTCCATCTGAAATAGTTTTCTTTTTATACATTCTCCGTACCCTCTTCCCATCTCTTATTTCTGCATTGTGGTTTCTTGAGTTTAATCTTTTTACAGGATTTTGGGATTGTGGGTTTAGTCTTTTTACATTGCATGATTTGTGTCTCCACTCTTAAGATATGCAAGCAGCAGTTTGTTTTCCTCTCAAAATGATTGTTTGATAATGATGAAAGTTTAAGTAGGGAAAACCAGCTTTCACATTTGGTTTCAGACTTGGCGTTAAGTATCATTTTTCTTTTTGTGGATTCAAAATGGAGACCTGGCTCATATCTTGTAACGGTTCGTGAATATTTCTGTTATGTGCTTTTCTAGTTGTAAAAGACTGGTCCAAACACTTTCATACTTGCATTCAGTTAGTATGCACTAAACAAATTTTATCGGAGGGGAATGCTAATGGCCTGTGACATGTAGATTATGCAGAAGTGAGCGGAATATTTTTTTTTCTTTCTTGTTGATACAGCATATGACCAAAGTCAAACCATTAGAACTACATTGGATCAAAACCGAGATTGAATACAAACCAGTTTCGCCATAAATCCAGTGAGTTTTATCCAGTTTTAATGAATATTTTAAGAATTTAATTTGTAATTTTTTCCCAAATCATCAAATTCTCATACTCGCTGATCTCACAGCCATTTCAGTAAAATTAGAATTACTGTTGCTGGAAAAAGATCCAAGACCTACTAGTGGGAAATGGTTGATTTCTAGCTGTACGTATCAAAGCAAACATCGCCTTTTGTGCTTGATCATAAACGTTCACACATACACAGTAAAAAGAAAAGAGAGAGAGAAAAAAAAGAGAAATAACATGGAGTGTTGATGAAGCCACTTTCTAAGTGTTGACAATGCAGGAAAATGTGGACACATTTGGGTGGAGAATTATCAGGAGGATTACAAATCTTCCAAACCATTTTACCTAAAAGAGTTAGAGGGGGGGAAATGCAGCTATGGTCAAATAATACTCAAAATTCAGGGGGGGGGGGGGGGGGGGGGTAGGAGAGGCGCTGCAGCTGACCCAGAATCTGTGCAAGATATTTCATTTGAATACTGCTACCCTTGGCTCCAGAGATACATACACCCACATAGATGATGCCAGTGTTGTCAGCTGCGAAGACTGAGGTCTGTGAAGACGGAGACTGAACATCTCCGCATGAGAGATTTGTGTGTGGCGCGATTCTTGTGCAGTAATGATTCTTTTGCATGAAACAAAATTTTTGCCCAGCCCTAAACATGAAGGGAAGTTCATTTCCTAGTGTTTGTCGTTGAAATAACACTACCAGCTGATGATTCCCCCGTGGATGAAATAACTAGCTGAAAATTAATGAGGAAGGAACAGCTCAACGGCTAGCTTTCCTGCATAATTTGCATAGCAACTGAATTTTTTTTTTTTTAACCTGAAGTAGGGTGCTTCTTAGACCAAGATCTAGCTGTGTGCAAATGAAGCTTTGTGACTAGTGTCAGAGCCCCTTGGTGCAGGTTTTGGAGGAGGGATAATCAGATTGATTCCTTGATCCATCTCTTTTGTCTGAATTCTCATTGTCTGTGCCGCTCGGTGGCATTATTCCCATGTCACTTTTTCTGGCCACCCTAAACACAACCATACTTCCGTATTTTTTTCTTTTTTCCCACCCCTTGATTGCCTTGATACGTATTTTGATTGTAGCCGCTCATGTATTATCACACACACAGTATGTTTCACACACATAGCAGTTTCATCATGAGAATTTCCCAACAAGCCAAAGGGTCAAGTGTTTCAGCATACTTCAGTTAGCTAGCCAATTCATATGCATGAATTGTATATGACCAGTTGCAGCAGGATGGAATCCTGCCGGTCGAGTCCCCCCAGCCCTCTTGTCAGACATGGTAAAATGTTGGCTTTGTGATCACAGGTCTCAAAACACTGGCACACTCAAGTCAAAGGCATCTCTAACATTGACTGCTGTGGAAATCAGTGGATGTAGACCTTGAATTGGCCTGTGGGGAGAGGGCTTGGGGGGGGGGGGGGGGGGGGGGGGCAAGCACTTCATTTATTCATCCTCTATGTGCAGGGAAGGATAATGGAAATGCATCGGTCTTTCTGTCTACAAAATGTGTGGATTGGCTTTGTATGTGTCTGAGCTGTTCTCACAGCAGAGGGGTGGAATGCAGATTTAGCTTTTGGTCTGGTGTAAAGGGCAATAACTCTTTAGTTGTCAAGGGAGTTAAATAAATGAGGATAATGAAGATGCAGTGGAGTTCCATTCTGTGCTGTGTCTGCTTAATAGGCGTGCACTAGATGTTTCCTTTCAATAGATCTGGGTGCCCAACACTAGGAGATACAGACACACGCAAAGTCGGTCAGAAACTCCAAGACTAAAACCATCTGAGACTAAAGAATGAAACACGAGTGTTTGGTTCCCGTCTTACCATTTGAACTTGATGGATGAAACTGTACTGTGTGGTTTGTCTTGCCGTTTGAGCCAAATGGATGAAATGTGACTGTTTGATTGCAGTCTTACTATTTGAGCCAAATGGATAAGACTGCGCTGTTCGTTGCAGTCTTACTGCTCTTACTATTTGAGCAAATGCATGAAACTGCATGGTTTGTTGCAGCCTTAACTGCTCTTACTATTTGAGCAAATGCATGAAACTGCATGGTTTGTTGGAGTCACAATTTGAACCAGTGTCGGTCTTGCCATTTCACTCGAGCGGATAAAACAGGACTGTTTGGTTCATTCTTACTATTTGAATCCATAGCATACCCGGTTGTAGGTGGAGCAGGTGGTGCCAGAAGACACCACAAAATAAATGCCTGTGACAGGCCTCAAACCCTTTACTCTTCAGGACTGCAGTCCAGTGCCCCATTGCCGCTTGTGTGACAGTGACTTTAGGGGTGAAAGTGCAGGAGCAATTGGCACCAGAAAGAAAGAAAAATCTCTGTCATCATCAGAGCCTAGATCCCAATACTATGGGGGATATTACTGCAAACATGTGGATAATAGGAGGCTAGGGAAAAGAAGTGGAGAGGCCCAGAGATCATGCAGTCGTAGCCAGCCTTCATCATGCAACATGCCCTACGTGTGCCACCGACGTGACATGAAGCAAAGCAGAGGCCTTGCATCTGGATATAAACCTTTAGCTGCCCAGTCAACATCCTGAGAGTTGACAGGAAGCTGGCAAGCAAACTGGAGGAGTATGTATGCCTGCTCCAAAGCTCCGTGGCGCCATGATGCGTTCCATGTGATGTGCCACCCACTACAAAATGTAAAGTGTTGGGACTTGCATAAAGGCAGACATAAACACTTAACAGCAGACTCCAGGAAAACCCTGTCAGCGATATCCCACCTGATGTGATTTTCAAGTTTCTAAAAAAATTTTCGTCGAAGATTTTAAGGAAGAGAGGTTTTGATTTAATTCCTGCTTGTTTTTAGAAAATCTGTTTTGTATGTGTAGGCGGTTTTTTTTTTTCCATTCTGTTTTGAGAGTTAACTTGAACAAGGCGACAGCCATCATTTGGCCGTTTGAGGTCCGCTGGGCTATGAACAATATGAATCTCCAGCCTGTTGTGTTGTACATGCTCAAGGAGTAACATGTTCTCTTGTCACTGCAGCTTTTTTGTTAACGACTTGTGTTTTATGATGACATCTACCCTTCTCAGTTTATTTCTTATTTACAGAATGCTTCAAGTTAAAGCGGGGTCTTTGGATTTCTCACTGGAGCGAGTCAGTTATGGTGTGGGTCATTTTTACCTGTAATTCTGTGACAGACAGTGAAAGAAAATGTATCATTGTTTATAGCTGAGTTAAATGTTCGTAGAGTTAATAGAAAAAAAGAAACAAACATAAACTTTTTGTTCAACTGACACTTTCCATTGGCACCAATCTGCTATACCACTAATTGAGAAACAGTTCATGTCTTTTTTTGTTTTTGACAAGTCTTGGAGCGCAGTAAGTCTGTAACACAAAGCAAAATAAAAGTGCATCAAAACAAACCATTCACAAGAACCATATTAGTGCTTTTAGTGTACATTAAAAAAAAACACACACACACAAAATTGTCATCTGCAGCCAACCAAACATTTAAAGCCAGCAAGTGCTGAAAAAGATAATTGGATAATTCTTAATAACCTTAATGCAGCTTGCTGGAAAAAAGATAATTGGATAATTCTTCATAACCTTAATGCAAACACCAAAAGTAGGCATCTGATCTATACACAAAGAGAAGCATCTATACATACATATATGCTGAGGCGCACAAGAAATGCAAAAACCAGGGTACTTGTTCATGTGTGGAAATTTGTGTTTTTTGTTGCAATTGTAATCAACACAAACTCTGTTTCATCGCCATGTCCCACATGAAATGATCATAGTTTGTTTTTTTCACTACCGTGGTGAAAGTTGAAATAGATTTCATTGATGAACATCCTGGTTTTCACGTTTCTTGTGCTTTATCAGTATACCGTTTCAGTTGTGTGTATTCTCACAGAATGTCAACAGTGTTTGTGTGTGCGAGGTGCTGATGGATGTTGCCATTGTTTTTATCAGTACAAAACTTTTTTTCTTTCTTTTTTTTTAAACTGCTTCCTGGGCTGAAACTTTCTGATATATTCAGTTTGTTTTTATGTTCTCTTTCAATGCTCCTTGTGTGTACTTTGAAGCTTTTGTATCCCGACATGTGGGCAAGAATTTTCACATGTTCAGCATTACGGTTTTCGCAGTGTGAGGAACTGAAGTTGATATCAGTTTCCAGCTTCTGCCAGCGGTGTGCACAGCTGGCTGGTGTGTGGAGTGCCCTGGGTGCCATGCTCACTGCCTTTCTCATCAGATTGTTACAGTTCCTCCTTTCTCATCAGATTGTTACAGTTCCTCCAGCCTGTGTTCCTTCTTCTCTATTGCCGTCGATAAACTTGGGGTTGTGGTGGTTGTTGTTGTCATTGTTTTTTAAGCAAATAAGGAGTTTGAACACTTTACAGCAAAGGCAAGAGTTTGAACACTTGACAGCAAAGACAGGAGTTTGAACACTTTACAGATGAGGCAAGTTGACAAGTTTTTTGATATTTCCAACTATTTTCCTTTTGCTGGACTGCATGTGCGCTATGTTCCCCCCATATATCAAAATGAAAAATGTGATTTACATCATTGTTTTATGCAGCTTCTACTATTGACTGACTGGTCTCAAAACAAAAAATAAAAAGTCGTTTCATCCAACTAGGGAGAACAGTTTGGATATTTAATTAAACATCATGTCTCGCCTCTTTGTGATTGATTTTATTGCAATGCGTATTCTTTTTTTTTCTTTAAGTTAGTCTTGTTTATTTTATTGGACCAATTTTGGATGCCATGGCTGTATTTTGTGCAAGACCAGCATAATAAATAGAAAAAAAAAAAAAATGTATGCAGCACCTCTCTAAGAAAATGATATGCACTTGATGTAAATATGTGTATGTAGTTGCCCATGGATGTCAACATATGGCTTGTAACATGATGCAAAATTGTGATGGTTCTATGACAATGTGGATGCTGGCACTGGCCTGTGGTTTGGGGAGGTGGTGTGAGTAGTGTGCATAGTGTGAGCACTGTAGTTTGTAAGGCAACATGTCTGTAGTCATCGTTCCCCTTGTCTTACTGGATTTTGTCTTTAAAAAAAGAAAGAAAGAAAAATCAAAACCATGTCTTCCTGATGAGAATCGATGTGGATCTTTTTGCTGTATTTGTGGATACATTGAGAAAGGACTAGTCTAGTCTTGTGCGTCTGCTTTAGGGATCACTGGAGCAAACAGTCGGGGGGAAATGTTTGGTGGCTTCTACATGCACTTCCATATATCCCATTCAGGTCATCAGTACTTTGAAATTCATGAAGATGACAAAGCACAACAGGTTCAGCGCAAGCAATAGCTATTGTCAATTATCTCTTGCCTTGGTTGTATTCCTAGGATTTAATAGGTCTTTAGTCCAGTCATAGCTATGTCAAAAGTTTTCTGTTCTTGGATAGTGATATCAGGTGTAGCATTCAAAGATAAGAAGTGGAAGAGCACAGATCGGTTCAGATTTTATCTGTTACTTTTCACCCCCCAAAAAAGAAGGTCAAACAAAACCAAAAATTATGAAGACTTGCTATTTGCAAGAGAAAATGAGAATTTGGTGCGAAGAGTGGAAACTGTGTTGGAAGATGGAAGATTTCAAGATCTTTTGAAGGCAATAGTTGTTTCTAAGAAAAATACTGGTTTGGTCTGTACATTATTGCATGTAGCTTAAAGTTGTTGTGAGCCATGCACTTAAGGTACTGATTCCCAAAGCATCTGATCTTCATAAGGTAGGAAATGGATGGAGGGCATACATGTTTTCAACCCCAAAAATCTATGGCCGCTTCAGACACCCTTCTGTTGTGTAAATAACAGTGTGGACAATGCTTTGGGCTGTTTTATCAACTTTTGCCATCTGTCTCATATCATTTTTCAATGCATGCTGTTTCTATTTGGATGTATCGGACATGTAGTAGTCAGTGTGTGCTGGACTCTTGTCATTTCAGCCGGAATGGGTCTAAAAATTTTTTTGCATGTTTGTACTTTTTCTTTTGCATGTTTTTTGACAATGCTTTCCTTTTTTTTCTCTCCCCCCCCCCCCCCCCCCCCTCCGCATTGAGGGGTTCGAGGTATTCAGATCTTAGGAGAGCATAAGAAGACAAATAAACGGGTAAATGGGGGGGGAGGGGGGGGGGGGCATGGGCATAAATTGAACATAAAAATGAGGATGAGATAGATGTGGGAAAGAGATGGGGGCGAGGTGGAGTTGTTTTTTGTTTGTTTGTTTCAGTACAAACAGAACTGGCCCAAACATTTTTGTTTTTTTGTCAAAGAAAAAAAAACTGTTGTTATACACACAGTATGTTAACGGAACAACATCCAATCGTACATAACTTAAAAATAGTGTGCTGAAAGAGTGTGCCCATTATGTTGTAGGCCCACTGTTAAAGCCGGCCAGTGAAACTCAATGCCTACCACTTCTGGTGCAGCCAAGGATACTCTTTTATCAACTGATCAAGCCAACTGCCTTTGTCCATGCTGTAAAAAGTGTATGATTTCTATAAACCTTACCTCACCATCTGCATTCAGTTGTAACAAAGAAGAAGTTAGCATAGGCCCAAAAACTTCATTTCAGCTTTTTTGAAAAAAAAAATCAGACTGTGCTTTTTTAAGAACTAGTTTGCATCTGATTTTGCATTGAAACTGAATACATTTTGAATTGGTCGGTGAAGTGTTTTGGATTCAGTGCATTTTGAAGAGTTTTCGAGTGAATAGTAGATGTTGTTCTCCAACATGCATATGAAATCAAATCTTTGGTAATGTGGTAATGTTGTCAAAGTTTGTTTTTGTGTTTTAAAACCTTAAAAAAAAAAAAGTGTATGTGGATTTGGCAGTGTCTCTCTGGTGTCAATCTAATGTGTATGTAATTTTTGTTTTGAAGTAATCACTCGTACTATAGATCAGTTACACCTATTTATCCGATTACATGACTACATGCACTTAAACTTGCCATGAAGTTTGGAGGCATTTAAATTGCACAGAAGTTTGCAACAGGGTTTGAGAGGAAGCATCATCTTCTCTTATGCTGATTGAGAAGACCAGAAAGTAACTGTAATTAAAATGAAAAAGTAATTGTTAATGCATATTTTGTAGGCCGTGTTTATTGTACATCTTTTGTAAGCAGCAGTATTAAGAATTTGAAGTGTTGCTAAATTGATGCAAAGCATGTTGGTAAATATATATTGGCCAATTTCAGTAAGTTAAACAGCGTTTCTGGGATGAGAATACAAGTGTAAAATTGATTGGGAAGAAAGGACTACAGACACAGATCAGAAATGCAGTTTGATGGGAACATGTTGAATGGAGAGACCTTCTCTCTTTAGTAGTTGGTAAAAATCCCACAGAAGTAACGGAGAATCAAAATTGGATCTAAACATACAGAAATGGACGATTATCCCTCTACATAGTACTTGGTGAAAAGAGAAATAGACCCAACACAGCCCTGACATGTGCAGAGCTGAGGCTGCCAAGTGTAGATTGTAGTTTCATCTTCATCAACCTCATCGAAGGACTAGCCTTTCAAAGTCCAAAATGTTGTAGCCCTCCATGCCTTGCTCTTATGGCGACTTCAGTTTTTGACGTCATCTCTATGTCAGTGCTGTTGGTTAGTTCCATTGGGGTTGCCAGTATCAGAAAATTCATTGGGAATGTTGCTGAACTGACATGATGGCATCTTCCTGAGGGAGAGCTCACTCATGCTGGCTCCATGACTAAGAATTAGTGTCAGTAGAGAGGTGACAAAGTTGGATCAGAACATGCACTACTGAACACAGCTGAAATAACCTGGCAGCAGTGCAGTTTCTTGACCTTCACTGCTCCTGTGGATTGCTCAATTCAGGAACTGGGGCAGAAGAAGTCCAGCTGTGGTTGTGGACAGAGCCACAATGAGTGGCTTGGGTGAAATGCCTCTGTGGTGGCACTGGAAATGATGGACTGGGAAAGGAACAAAAAGGCAAAGCCAAAATTGTATAGAGATGGAACAAGGAAAATGGGGCAACGCACACACACACACACACACACACACACACACAAAACTAAAATCCCACCCACACATAGAAGCAGCAAAGTTTAGGCCCACAAATTCCATCACATTACACTGCTTTCTTACTGCTGCTGGCCATAATAGTTCATTACATAATCGTTCATTCTGGTTTGGTGTTCACACCAACTTTCCCAGACAGCACCAATATACCAAGCTGTCCTTGTTCACAGTGAAGTTGAGGAATGTGACTGTGGTGTCTATTTAAAACGGGACAAACAGGTACAGGGTCCCAGCCTTGTTCTCACATGCTCCATGTGGAGTCTGGAGGAAAAGATGAGATGTATGCATCTGGCCAGCTGCAAACTATGCTGCACATGTACATAAGGTTAGTCTTGATCAAATTGTTTTGTGTGCTGTGGTGACTTTTTAGTTAAGTGTTGAATGTGAATTAAGCAATTTTCCAGTGTCCTGTTCATAGGTATCTACTTAATGTTGAAGGGGAAGAATTGTAAGTCGTGGTGACAAACTGCATTTCCCACATGCACAGATAAAAGCATTATAACTATATAAAAAGAAATGGAAAAAAAAAACACCTCATACATTAGCAAGCCGAAGAGCTTACCCTGATATAGGAGAGTATGGTTGTGTATTATACTTAATTTTGTTCTTTGACACTGAAACTTGGCTCTGCCTTTAGGACTTCAGTGGACATTATGTGTCCCACATCTTTTATTTTACCAGATTTTGTTATTCAGTGCTGACATTTCCATGTAGTGTGCTGTCGTCAAGCACAGTCTGTCTTTGAAATAACCCTTTTACTAGCATTTCCCAGCCCAGGTTGACTTTACTGTCTTCCTCTTCAAATTCTTTTAATTTCTTTTTTTAAAACACAATTCTCCATTTTTTTTGTAAAAAAAAAAAAAAAGAAACACATTAGTACTTTGAAAATCTGTACTCCCTGTGGTTTGAAAAATCTACAGTTGGCTTTTTCGTCTTCCCACCATCTATATCAGAGGTCCAAAAATGTTCTGAGTTAAAGACATAAATGGGCAATGATGCTCGGCCATGCAATAATTTTACTGCTAAAGAGCCACCCAAAGGATGAACAAAAAAAGTCGGTGATGAAGTACAAAATTCAATGCTAAAAAGCCACCCAAAGGATTAAAGGGAAAAAAGTCAGTAATGAAGTACAAAATTCAACCATTAAAAGTATTCAACATATTGCCGTTTTTCATATCTGGAAGCATAATTCATATTTAAGTTGTAAACCAAACTGGAAGCAGAAAACATTTTCATTTATGACATGTATACCATCATAGGTTACAAAACGGTGGAATCAACTGACAACCATGTATCTGTGTTCAGTTTGAACGCTGGAAATAAAACTAGCTGCTAAGCTAAAGCAGAGTTATCTAGCTGTGTTCTATGGTTCCCCAAATCAAACTCTAAATTGCCATATGACTACATGTTAATGTTCAGAGCTGGTACAAGGCGGTGCATCAATATTATTGTACAAAATGAAGTCTTTTTTGTTTAATTCTAATGTTGTTATCTTATCGTTTCTTGTGATGTGTTTACAGAACATTAGTGTTCCCCCCAACTGATAGAGGATGGTGTGTTGATGTTACTGGATATCAAAACTGGGAGCAACAACTGGTATGTTAGTATATGCTGACATCAAGGTGCCATTTAGTACATGTTAGACACTAATGTATAATTGTGCATCTGGCACAGGTGTATGGCTATACTCTGTAACTGTTGCTGTACATTCATGATACAGATAGGATATTTGGGGGCAACATTATTGATTACAGTTGCTCTGTCCGTCAGGTCAGTGTTAAGCATGGAATGTATAATACCTTACACACTGATGTATGGTTACACCAATGAGTCAAAAGAATTGCTGTAGATGAAGAGGACCAAACTGTACGTCTGATCAGTGACATGGTGGTTGTCAGTGTTGTGAATTCTTTTTCTTCTTTTTTATTTTCTCTCACTGGATTTCTCTGCGTCCTTTGTGTTTGCATTCTCTCTCACCAGACTGTACCTCAGGTTTCCAAACCAAGAAATTAAAGAGTTTTTAAAGAGATTCTCTGCGTGTCAGTGCATTTGTGTGCATGTTAGGAGCATGCGTGCGTGCAGCAAATGCACATGTGGTGTGTGCATGCGTGTGTGTTCTTTCATTCTGCCTGCCTGAAGAACAATAACCAAATTGACATATTCTCTACTCTCCAAACATTCAAGTCTAACCACTTTCCTTTCATAACAGCTTATCCCAGTTGCAACATACCTCAAAACATTGTCAATCCTGTTTCTTTTTTACATCATAACTTCATATAATTTACAGGAAAAAACAAAACATATCAAGACATACATACATACATACATACCAGTCTACAATGTGTGGAATGTTGTCAACACAGACTGAATTCTCCGCATGCAAAGAAGTAACAACTAAGAGGAAGAAGAAAAACTTATAAATAATGACTCTACCGAACAACATGAACAAACACATCACAAGATAAAATATGATGACGTGTTTTGACCTCTTTGGTTTTCTTCAGGCAAGATGAACAACACTCGGGACAATGAAAATGAACGAGCAATCACTTGTCTTCGTCAAATTCAGCGCAAGATGGATGTTGAATTAAAACAAGGCCACTGGGAAGGAGACGATGTGACCATCACCAGCAGAAAGTTATAGTAGTAATGGTAATAATACTTATATACAATAACATCAACAACAACAAAAAACACACACACACACTTTCTTTTTTTCCCCAACAGGAATCCTAGCCCTTTTCTCCTTGATCTTTCCTTTCCTTTCCAGCCACCATTATCACTAATATTACTACTCTTATTATTCATACTATCATTATCATCATCCAATTCACAGTTCACAGTCATGCGTTTCTGATGTTACAGATTGGATGACAAAGAATAAGCTCCAGCTGAATAATGAATGGCACGATGAAAACAATTTTCATCACAAACAAAAAGGTTATATGCTCCGAGTGAGTCTGTACATCTGTCCCGCTACACACGTTCGTCCATTTCAGTGTGTAAGCCTGGTGTTACACTGGATGAGAGGATCGTTTCAACAGTACGTCTCCTCCAGTTTTCATGAGTGTTATCTTGAAGACCACCACAGTTCTGTTTGCACACTTCTTTCAGAGGATGCGACCAAATTCCTGACATGTGCCTTTTGTTCTATCACCCGCTGGGTTCCTGTCATTTTCTTCATGCTGGCTGTACAAAGCATCTTATTCTTCGGTGACACAAAGTACAGAGTAATGCAGCGAGACTTGTTTTCAGATGTTCAAAATCTACTCAAGAGAGACAGACAGACAGGCAGGCAGGCAGGCAGGCAGGCAGGCAGTCAGACAGACGGACAAACAAGAGACAGAGACAGAGGAAATGCTACAAACTTTTATTTCTATAATTGTCGAGTGAGTTTGTGAAAGAGATTGTCTCTGTCTCTCTCTGTCTCTGTTTGCCTGCCTCTCTGTCTCTCTCTCTGTCTCTCTCTCTTTCTCACTCGCTGAATGCTACAAACTTTTATTTCTATAACTGTCGAGTTTGTTTGTGGAAGAGATTCTGTGTGGCCAAAGAGAGAAGAGAGAGAGATCAATACATCGAATTAAACTACAAAAGAGGACAGCGGTCACAGAGAGGAGGGGTGTGGAGGGGGCGGAATGAAGGTGGGGGATGCACAGAAACACAGCTTAAACAATATAGAACGACAAACAAACCTGGGAAAATCCGATGTTTAATAGCTATACTTCAACTGACAATCCAGTTAGACTGACAGCTGTCAACAAACACATTTGAGAGGAGGTTGTAGGGGGCCAGGAATGACCCGCTGAGACAGACAGACAGAATACAAGTGCGAATACGACTGTTTAATCAGTTTCAGGTTAAGGCCCCATTGTATGGGTGGTGGGGAGGGGGGTACATAGAAAACAACTGAAGAACATACAAAACGTTAAAGCTGGTAACACTTAATCATATTAATGACCAAAGAAAGATTCATGTGAAGAAACAAAAACATCTGAAGAACATACGCACGTTAAAGCAGGTAATACTTAATTAAATTAACAAACAGAGAAAAAAAATCCATATGGAAAAACAACTGACATGATTTAAATGTGGTTACATTATTCGATTTTTTTTTTTTTTAACTTACTGAAATGAGCAAATGTAATCATTTGAAATATGAGAGAGAGAGAGAGAGAGAGAGAGAGAGAGAGAGAGTTGTAAGAAAAAGAGGGAAAAACACAAGAAGACAACTGGCAGAAATCAACAACAGAAGACAGAAGTACATGCAGAGTATGCGATAAACGTTCACAAATCAGTTCATACAAAATGACATGGATCAAAGAAATAAAAGTAAACATAACAACGGCAAAGGAAAAAAGGGAAAACAAAATCAATACAGACAAGCTGAAACGATCCCCCGGCCCCCTTTCCCCAACCACCCGATTTTTTGTCCAGGCGGGAGGGAGTGATGTGAAAACTTAAAAAATATATCATTAAAAAAAAAAGGAAAAAAATCTCACGGACTGCATGTAGATATAGCACAAAAAGGAAAGATGAATTCACAGCTGTATATAAACATTCACGGCGTGATGAGGAAGAGGGAAGGAATGAGAAGTGTGGTGGGAAAGAAAGGAGGTGGGGGATGGGCTAATGGAGGGGTGTGGGGATGGGGGTAAACGTTTCATCTTGAGCTTTATGAATTTTGAGCTGATCACATTTTAAGCTTTGGTTAGTAGAAAACAGGGATCAGGTCAACAATAATGAATGAAGCCGATGCAACCACATCATGTTGAGCTGATCATATTCTAAGCTTTGGTTAATAGAAATAAGGATTGGGTCGATATATGTGTATGTACGTACGTACGTACGCATGTATATGTGTATGTATGTACGTACATATGTATTATCTGTATCATCCATCTCTATCTATCTATCTATATGAAGCTGGTGCAATTGCATCATGTTGAGCTGATCACATTTTCGGTTTTGGTTAATACAAAATAGGGATCGGGTTGATATGTATGAATGTAGCTGGCGCAACTGCATCATGTTGAGCTGATCATATTTTAAGCTTTGGTTAATACAAAATAGGGATTGAGTCGATATGTATGAATGAAACTGGCACTACTGCACCATGTTGAGCCAATCATATTTTAAGCTTTGGTTAATACAAAATAGGGACAGGATCATTATATACGAATGGCACAACTGTATGATCAACAACCTAAACTGATGTTGATCAAAAGGCACAGATCTTATGACTGGGTGAAGCAACAATCTAAAAATGATGGAAAGCAGATTTTTTTTTTCAACGGTTCATAGGAAAAAAAACAACAGGGCAAACAAATCCACAGATCAGTAGATATTAAATGGCACATGCTTTTGAGACAGTGCTGAAGAGGGATAAAATACATTTGCTGGATGAATATTAAGAAATGGGTCATTTTATTAAAATGCTGAAATGTATACACAAAAAAATTCTTCTGGCTTAAAGTATTTACATCTTTCAAAACCACTGAATTTTCTGCCAAGTTCTGACATTATCAGGACAGCTCACAGACACACACACACACACACACACACACACACACACACACACAGACACACACACACACACACCTCTCTCTCTCTTATGCATACCTAACGCAAACGCAACAGCAAATAATCGAATGAGTGTAAAGATCTGTAAAATACCTGTATAGTAAGCAATTCTATTTCTTTTTTTCTTATGTACACATGCACTCACCCACACGCATGCACACACCCACTCACATACTCTCTCTCTGTTTCTACCTATCTCGTGCGCATGCATACATGCATGATCTAAAAACATCAAATGGTTAAAAAATTGAGCAAATTAAATTTGGAAAAATAATATAGAGAGAATAACCCTCTGCGCGTGTGCGTGTGTGTGTGTGTGTGCATGTGCGCACATTTGTGTGTGTGTGTGTGTGTGTGTGTTGTGGACACATTCTCTCTCTCTCTCTCTCTCTCACAACACACACACACACACTACCACTGTTGGTGCTACTCGTATACGCATGTACGCATGTGTACACACAACAGAGAGAGTGAGAGAAAGGGGGGGGGGGGGGGGGGGTGAGTGTCTATGTGTTGATGTTTTATGTGTTTATGTATGCAAGCAACAGAAATGTTAATTGAGGTAAATCAAACAAATCTAAATGTAATGACTACTGAGATCTATAAAAACATACAAAATCGTTTTAATCTCATGATCAATTTAAATCACTCTGAAATTTACGGGAAAAAGCATTTATAAAAGACAGATTCATAATGCGCTAAGTTAAAAAAAAAAATTATATGGCATGCGATATTTTACAATCACATCGCGAAAGGGGAAGGGCGGGAAATATAATCATTCATATACACAATTCAGTTCATGTTGTATATAGCCCAGCCGACCACACAGGGTATATCAGGGCAGAATAAACATCATTGGAAGGCAGTTAGAAAAAACATGAATTGACATTAACACATATGTGGATATCGCGGGGCACAAAAGTCTCTAACAATTAGACCCTTGCCAATTAATCAATAGTTGACAATCGTCTTATACAGACATACACACACCCATCTATGTTTACCTTTTAAATGATATCATGTGGTACAAAAATCAAAACACAGGAGTAACAAGTAAATACTTTGTAAACACTTGAACGAGTACATCTACAATGATCTCTCTCTCTCTTTTCTCTCTGTGTCTGCCTTTCTGTCTGTCTGCCTGTCTCTCTCTCTCTCTCTCTGTTCTTCCTTTTTTTCCTTTTTTTTTCTTTTTTAGGTGGCAGTATTTTTACTGTATAGCGCAAATTATTTGGCAGTAAACTCTAGAAAGATGTTAGAGAGACAGAGACAGAGAGAGAGAGGACATCCCTAAAGTAATTTGCCTCACTTCTAGAAATACATAAAAGGACGCCGAATATTGTTTTTGCTTGAGCACAAGTTGTTTGACATGCTATTAGGATCAGTAAAACAAATATTGCCTTGTTTTGTCTTGCTTGTTAATTAAACCAATATTTCCTGTATGTTCATTTTGAATTTCTGTTGTTTGTGCACCAAAGATAAAAAAAAAAAATGTATTCCTTAAGGAACAAAAATGAATGAACATGTAATTAATAATTGAGAAGATTCCTCTACAGCCAACATCCTAAAACGATACTATCTCTCCCTATCTCTCTCTCTCTCTCTCTCTCTCTCTCTCCACACACACACACACACACACACACACACACACATGCGCATGCACGCACAGACATCCACACACACGACCACCTGCCACCCTTTCCCACCCGACCCCCATATTTCTGAGTACATACTGTCAAAAAGAGAGAGAGAGAAAGAGGGAGAGAGAGAGAGAAGGAGGGAGGAAGGAAAAGAAAATGAACCAGTTATTCTATGGTGTATACATCTTTAAACAGCAAAAAAACATCTTTAGAATGAACAAAAAAACAGAAACAGAAACAGACAAACAAAAACCCCTCCCCACCGAAATGTTAAGGAATAGCGCAAAAGGAGATGAAATGGGGAAAAGTCCCTGATTTCTTTTAAAAGAATACCACAGTACTGTCAGTGCCACAGCTATCCATGAATAACGGTTCTCATAATAAGTCTGCTATCTTGGCTTCATTTTCCACTCTTGCCATTAAGTACCTGATAACAATTATCAACCCCGTACAAATTCGATGGCTAAGAGTACGTCCAGTTGCCTACGTGTTACTAGTCGTAAAACGATATCAGCAAATCACCATTAGCTGAACAAAGATAACAAATCAAGCGAATAAAAGAAACAACTAAAGCAATTATTAACAAAGATCATAAACAAGACAGCTTCAAGAAACTACTCATCATAGCAAAATGCTATTCAAGTGAACAAGACAAAAAAAACAACAAAAACTTCAGCAATTATTAACAAAGATCATAAACAAGACTGCTTCAAGAAGCTACTAATCATAGCAAAATGCTATTCAAACGAATAAGGGAAAAAAAAACTTAATCAGTTACGAACAAAGATCATACACAGGACTGCTTCAAGAAACTACTGATCATAGCAAAATGCTATGCTGATGACGATTATAACGGCTGCCAATGCTACAACGTATGATTTGCTGCACTTGCTGAAGAAATGTTGCTAGAGGAAATGGAGGTTGAGGGGGAGGGAGGAGTAGTGCGAGGAGTGGGGAAGGATGGTGGGGGGGAGCAAGGTTCTTGGAATATGGGGGAAAGGGCAAGAAGTGGAGAGTTGGGCACAAAACAAGGCAAGACAGGGAGAGAAAAGAGAACAAGGCAAGACAGGGAGAGAAAAGAGAACAAGGCAAGACAGGGAAGAAAAGAGAACAAGGCAAGACAGGGAGAGAAAAGAGAACAAGGGAAGACAGGGAGAGAAAAGAGAACAAGGCAAGACAGGGAGAGAAAAGAGAACAAGGCAAGACAGGGAGAGAAAAGAGAACAAGGAAGACAGGGAGAGAACAAGGCAAGACAGGGAGAGAAAAGAGAACAAGGCAAGACAGGGAGAGAAAAGAGAACAAGGCAAGACAGGGAGAGAAAAGAGAACAAGGCAAGACAGGGAGAGAAAAGAGAACAAGCAAGACAGGGAGAGAAAAGAGAACAAGGAAGACAGGGAGAGAACAAGGGAAGACAGGGAGAGAAAAGAGAACAAGGCAAGACAGGGAGAGAACAAGGAAGACAGGGAGAGAAAAGAGAACAAGGCAAGACAGGGAGAGAAAAGAGAACAAGGCAAGACAGGGAGAGAAAAGAGAACAAGGGAAGACAGGGAGAGAACAAGGAAGACAGGGAGAGAAAAGAGAACAAGGGAAGACGTGGAGATAAGGCATTCAGCAGTAAAACGTGGCACGTACGGCATGATGTGACAGTTGAAAGGTACAATGTAGACAGAAGAAAAAAGAAAAACAAGGCAGAGTACATGGCACTGGGAACCAGGAGTGAGGAACAGTGATATGCTCCGTTACTAGAGTAAAAAGAAAAAGGACAAGGCAAGATGTATGCATCCTGAAGGGGCTCATACGTTTTACTTCAACATGCATCACTTACACACACACACACACACACACACACACACACACACACACACCACACACACCACGCACGCGCACACACACACACACTCTCACACACACCAGAGACAGAGAGAGAAGAGAGAAACCCCAAATTGATTTACTTCACTTCTTGAAATACAAAAGAGGATTCCGAATATTTTTGATTTGTTAACTTGTTGATTTTTGTGGTTGGATGACCAAAAATTGCCTTGTTTGTCTTACTTGTGTACTAGTTTGGAATGTCTGTCTTGCTTTTTTTTTTTAGCCACGATAATAAAAAGTGTTCCCTAAAGATCTAGCATGAACATACATGTAATTAATTACCAAAGAGACACCCTCAAAAGCCAATACCCTTACAACAACAACAACAAAAATCCTCAGTCTCTCTCTCTCTCTCTCTCTCTCTCACTCACACACACAAACACACACACACGCACACATGCATAGCCACCTAGCTACCTCACATATTTCAGGTTAAATACCATCAAGATGAAAATGAGCCAGTCGTGCTCTGGTGTATATCTCCTTTAAAAAAATCTCCACTGGGATGTAAATGAGCAGGGAAGGAGAAGGTACACGGGGGAAAATTTCGTGATTCCTTAAAAAAAAATATGACATTGACACGGTCGATGCGTTGATCCTAAATGTTACTACAGTCGATATCATCGGCACCACCAGCATCAACTCAGTTGTCACTGTCACAGCTATCAATACATAGCAGCTCTCATTAAAAATTTGCCACCTCGTGTTCGTTTTCACGACTATTATCCTTAACATGTCTATTAACAACTATCAGCTACGCCATGAGTTTCAATACAAGTCATCATCCAGTGCTTATTTCCAAAAGCATTGCTTTCCGTACACCTGATCTATATACTGATTCAATAACTTGTCATACATATATTGATCCGATAATCCGTGATACATACATTGATTCGATAACTAAGAGCAAGTCAAGCTGAAAACGTGTAAAACTGCATCAGAAAATCACTATGCGATGGAAAAAATCAAGGTAGTAAAATGAGTAACTTGAAGAATTAAAAACCTTAATAACAGGACTGCTTCAATAAATTACAGGTCACAGCACAATACTGATGATTTTTCAGTGTTACCGCTGCAACACAATTCGCGATTTTCTGGACATGCTAAAAGACGGGTTGTTGGAGTATGTATGTAAGGAGCCACCGCGGGAAGGTGTGTTTAGTAGGGGGTGGGGGGGAGGGGGGGGATGAGCGGGTATAATATGAAGGGTTGGAGCTAATAAAAAAAAAAAAACTTGGGCATTGAAAATTAAGACATAAGGATTAAGGAGATGACAAGACATGGGGAGTTGGGGATTAGGTAATAAGGGAGTTGGGGAACAGAAAAGAAAGTGAGACATGGGGAACAGAAAACAAGTTAAGACATGGGGAACAGAAAACAAGCTAAGACATGGGGAACAGAAAACAAGCTAAGACATGGGGAACAGAAAACAAGCTAAGACATGGGGAACAGAAAACAAGCTAAGACATGGGGAACAGAAAACAAGTTAAGACATGGGGAACAGAAAACAAGCTAAGACATGGGGAACAGAAAACAAGCTAAGACATGGGGAACAGAAAACAAGCTAAGAATAGGGAACAGAAAACAAGTTAAGACATGGGGAACAGAAAACAAGGTAAGACATGGGGAACAGAAAACAAGTTAAGACATGGGGAACAGTGAACCAGGCAAGATGAGGGCAACAAGGAATAAAGGAAGACACAGGAAACATAAAGTGAAATGTGGTGATACGGCATAAAGCGGTAAAACGTGGCACATACGACAGAATGTGACAATGAGAAGAACAATGTAGGGAATGCACGACAAAGTGGGACATGGGGAACAGAAAACAAGTCATGGGGAATATGGGACAAGGTACGGCATGAAGACCAGAGGACAAAGCAAGACGTGGGGAATAGGGAACAAAGGAAGACATACAGAACAAAGGACAATGCAAGACTTGGGGAATACGGAACAAGGACAGACATGGGGACTGGGTGGCAAAGCAAGACGTAAGGAACAGGGAACAAGGCGAGACAAAGAGAAAAGAGAACAATGGACGTGAGAAGTAGGGGGAAAAAAGGCGTGACATGGGGCATAGATAACACTGAGACGTAGTGATATGGCACAAAGAGGTTAAATGTGACACCTACGGCAGAATGGGAGAATGAAAAGACAAAAACGTGAGTAGATGGGGAAAAAAAAAAAGAGAGAAAAAAAAACATTGGTGGTGAAGCATTGAGCAGTGGGAAGACAAGGAGGGGGGGGGGGGGGGGTCAGGAGGAGCATGGAAACGTTCTGGTTTGGGAGGAAGGATGGACAAAGCAAGATCACACACACACACACACACACACACACACACACACCCCCCTGCACAATGCTCGACTTGCCCTCTAACATCCCTTACTTCCAACCCCACCCCTTCACACTCCTGTCCCTCATCCAAATACTTTCTCTTCTGCTCCACCACCTCCATGTCCATGTACCTGCGCAGGAGCACCTCCCTCTTGCTCAGGCGGTCCCGGACAGTTTCGGGCTCGTCAAATTTGAGGTAGGTGTCCGGCTTGATGGGCAGGATCGTGCTGACGACTTCGCTGGCCTCCACCATCTCCCGGTACCAGGCTGACAGCAACGGAGACTGCACCTCTTCTGCAAATTCCAGGGATGTGTTGCAATGAGTGTTCTTTTAAACTTCGTTTTTTGGTCTTCTCTATGTAGTTTGGTTTGCTTCTTAACAAAAACATGAACAAAGAAACAAGAAACAAAAAACAAACATATATAATGCAAGTGAGGGGCAAACAAGCAGTAAGCTAACTAGCCAACAAAATATGAACTCAAATCAACGATATGCAGGAAAAGTACGTCAGATAATAACTGACCAACGATGAATATTTTAGGGGAACTAAAAGGAAGTGTGCAAACACACACATGCACTCACAAAGTGTTCTCACCACCACTCCTCCCTCTCTTGCCCGAACATCATCCCAAGCCACACACACACACACACACGCACACGCACATCCTCAACTTTGACTCATGCACATGCACAAGTTAAGGGACTCCCATGAAATTATGTTTTACATTGACTCATATGCACATGCACAGTTATGGGGGTCCCATGAAATTGTGCTTTATACGTCATATTGAGTGTTGAGACTTTATAAATAGGTTCGATGAAATAAAAGTGGCATGCCCCCCTCCCCCCTCCCTCCCAGGTGCTTTCTTTGGTGTTTTATGCCATTCCACAAGTTACCACCAGAACAAATGAGGGACGACATGAAAAGATTAGTTGTTAGGTGAGGAGAGTGAGTCACACTTTGGTTCCGAACATTACTGAGTGGGAATTTACTACAGAGATGTGGGCCTACTAGATTGTTCAAGATGTTACGCATTTACGCAGTTTTGGAGTAACGACATTGAAGACCACAAGGGTAAATATCTATTTGTAATCGTTTGGTGCCAGAAAAGAGGATGTGAGAGTTATCTTTTAAGAACACCTGTCTTTTACTGGTTAGATTCCAGCACACTGATGCATTATCAATGTTTGGTTGAATCCGTAAGTATGAGAGACCGACAGACAGACAGACAGACAGAACAAACAACCTCACCGTCAGTCAGGTACTTCAGCTGCACACGATAGACCCGGGACTCACGTGCAATCCTCTGCCACCCCGCTCCGGCCTTCACGTGTAGGCGCGCCTTCTCTCCTGAGGTCGGGGCCAGACTGGACGTGCCATTGGCCAGGAACTGTAGGATACCGGACAGCGGAAGGGCTAGCATCCCGGCCACCCAGCTGAGTTGGCTGTCACTCTTTTGGTCTTGGCCACGCTGGCCCCAATCCCAGAGACCCCCAGTGCGCCCACGATGGCAGAGACAGTCTGCATGAAATCCGCCCTGCACATAAGTGTAGGCCTTGTATGTACCGCGCCTGAAAAATCTCGATCATGGTTTCATCCTGGTGAATACCGACAGCTTTTCCTACCAATCGCATGTGAGCTTATATAATTTGGTAAATCACATTGCCCGACATATACTATATTCGTATTTATACAAGAGGCAGTTGAGAAACTGAGACCAAGTTTAAGCAGTGTAGTTTCTAATTCAACGTCTTTCCGTTTGAAAACGTTTATCTTCAATCCAAACAAGTTGCATGTTGTCTTGTAGGGCTAGACCAGAGATCAAACCAGGAAATCTGTTCTGATTATGTTGATCATGTGCAGCACGATGTATCATGCACGCCCCGTCTGGCTTAGTTTTGAAATACTCATTGGTCTAGATTGTTTCAGCTTCTTTGGGATGGGTGTTCTTCTGGAAACGTTATCTAAGCCTATGGCTTACCATGAGGTCTCTTCACTGCATTTGACGAAAATCTGGATTGAGCCACACGTACACCCGGCAAGCTTGGGAGCAATGTGGGTGTGTGTGTGCATGTGCGTGTGTGCATGCGTGCGTGCGTGTGTGTGTGTGACAGAGAGAGAGAGAGAGAGGGGGTGGGGACAAACGAACAACGATTTTTTTATGGGGGAAAGTCAGAATAAACACCACGTAGCTGTTTTCATCCGGTCCTCAGAAATGGAACACAGAAGAGAGAAAGTAAGGTTACACAGACACGTGTGCTTTACATGCAAAGAACAAAGAACTTGCAGACACACACAGGCACAGACACATACACACAAGCACGGGAACCACCGACCTCTTGTCACACTTCTCTGCCTCGTGGTAGTTCATCAGAGCTGCACGTTTGGCGCGGAACTCCATGTCAGCAAACAGCTTGTCGAAGTCCAGTCGCAACGAGTTGTTTGAAGACACAGTAGGCGGCTGTTTAGGAGTGCTGGGCGCCACCACTGATGATGAAGTCAGTCCCATTGCGTGATCTCCATGTGACGTTGCCAACTAATCTGAACAGTGGAATGCATGCCTATGGCACAGTGTGTTCAATCAGAATCATTTCTTTGGGTTAATTTGAGTGAAGTTAGATGCAAAGTGAGGCGACTGCAGCCGGAAATCTAAACAAATTTCAAAAACTGTTTATAATGACTCCGCCCAACAATGTGGGCAAACGAATCACAAGACAATACACAACGCATTTTGACCTCTTAGGCCTTTTTCAGGCACGATAAACAATGATATTACAAGACTAACTGGATCATGCTGGGCCATATATGGGGGAAATGTTCTTGATTGTTGTGGATGCCTTCTCCAAGTGGACTGAAGTTGCCATCATGAAGCAAACAACAGCATCAGCAACTATCAGGAAGCTGAAAAAAATGTTTGCTCAGCATGGACTGCCAGACACGCTGGTGACTGACAATGGTACAAGTTTCACATCAAAGGAGTTTTCTGATTTCATGCAGAATAACGGCATCAACCATGTGAAGACAGCACCGTATCACCCATCCAGCAATGGGCTTGCAGAACAAGCTGTACAGACTGTCAAAGAAGGCGTTGCCAAAACTGAAGGTGACAGTGTGCATACAAAGTTATGCAGGTTCCTGCTGCAGTACAGAATTACGTCACAGTCAACCACTGGAAAAAGTCCTGCAGAGCTGTTGTTTCAGCGGAAACTGAAGACTAGACTGGACCTTCTGCATCCAACTCTGCAAGGGAAGGTTCAGAAGAAACAAACACATATGAAGGAAGATCATGACAGAAAGTCACGTGAACGTTCATTTGCTGTTGGCAGTTCAGTTAATGTGCACAATTTTGGTTATGGTGCAAAGTGGATTCCTGGAGTTATTGCCAAGGTGTCAGGTCCAGTCTCCTATGTTGTGCAGTTGGAAAATGGGCGTATTGTCAGACGTCGTTGATCATATCCAGAAACGGCACTGCAAGGAAGACAGTATTGCGGAACAAGAGAAGATAACTGCTGGTTCATGGTATTATCCCGCAAGATCATCATCAAGGGTTTCTTTTCCATGTCCAGTTCTGCCTGTGTGTCCAGAGAAGGAGGGGATGTCTGATTCTGTGGAGCCACACAGCACCTCAGTGCAGCCAGGTGTGCTGCCACCTTCTGTCCAGGAACAGTCAGACAATGAAAACCAGCATGACCAGTATCATCGGACTGAAAACCAGGCATACAGCAAGAAAAACGAGTTTCTCTGAGAGAAAGGAGACAACCAGCATATTTGAAAGACTGTGAAACTGGCCCAAGGTTTTGTGTTCCAAAGTTACTGATGAGCTAAAAGAGCTGACTATCCCATTGAGTTGTTTTAGACAACCTTTGATGTGTTGATGAAGCACCTGGTCAAGCTGAAAATGACTAAATTTAAGCAACTTTATTATTCTAGTTATGTTCGTTTTTGTTTATTTGTTCACGTTTGATTTATTCCTTTGTGCTTAAGCAAGTTCAGTTTCTCGCCCATACTTTCATCTAAGGGTAGAGGAGTGTTGAGAACTGGCTTCCATGGTCTATCGATCGTCGGCTTTCAAAGGACGCTACTCTGGTGTTGTTATGTTAATCAATCCGTTGGCATGTCAATACAGAAGATGGATTTCACCAAACGGCTGTTGATTTGTTGCTGCTTGTTGTTAAGCCTAATACGTAACACTCATGCTACGGTGGATCTGCACAAACTCTGAAAAAGCAGCATAACAGTAGGCCCCTATAATCTAAGACAGTCAAATCAGTAATTAACGTCATACTTCGTGTTCCTTTTTTGTACTCCCAGTTCTTATAGAACAGGGAGTACGTTATAGAACAGGGAGTACTTTAGAATGGGAACGAAGAAATGCTGTCTGTGTGTGCGTCTGTCTGTCTGTCCGTGTTCAAAATGTGTTCCACTTGCTCCAGACAAAACTTCTGGGCCGATCTTTCTGAAAATTTGTAGGTATGTTTATTATGGGTAACGGATGATGCCCGATGTGTTATTTTACCAGAATAGCCGTTACTAACGGCCATAACGGCCCAAAATGGTTTTTCTTCTTTATGGGATATCTCAGCTGATTTTGGAGGGGATGACGTTCAGTAACGATGACGCATTAGAAAATTGCGTTTTGAGTGACGTCAAATACATTATGACGCATGTTTAATTGTGACATTTTTCCGAGGTTCCGTGTGTGAACGCACGCATAACATCTTGCACACACGTAAAATCCCATCACCAACTTTCGGAAGAGAAGGCCAGTTTGGCCGTTGGTAGGGATGACACGTAACATATAGCATGTACCTTCCCCGAAGTTGGAGTATGGCTGCCTAAAGGGCGGGATAAAAAAAAAGTCATACACACAAAAGTGCAGAATACTCAACTTGATGATTGTGGAAAGAAAGAAAGAAAGCGACAACACAGGTCAATACAGCTCTAATGCATGCAAAACACTTTTCAAACGGTCGGCCCTTCTCCAGTAGGCCTATTGCTTCTTCTTTCTTTGAGTGTCCACTTTCATCGAGTTGAAGATTCTGACACTTGCGTGTGTTTGACCATTTTTTATCCCGCCATTAAGGCAGCCATACTCCAACTTCGGGGAAGGTGCATGCTATGTGTAACGTGTCATCCATACCAACGGCCAAACTGGCCTTCTCTTCCGAAAATTGGTGATAGAATTTTACGTGTGTGCAAGATGTTGTGCGTGCGTTCACACACGGAACCTCGGTTTCTAGTCTCATTCGAAGGACTGTATTGGGAATGGAGTCAGAACCAATGTTAACTCCCAAGAGAAAAATCCCCCTGTACCGAAACGGCCCGGCGGAAATGCGAACCCGCAACCCCAAGATTACGAGTCCGATGCTCTACCAACTTAGCTATTTCTGATTATTCGTTTACTTTTTGTGGATAATCCAGAGGTATTATTAACTCAGAAACGTGACATCACTGCCAGTGACTGGGCTGGTGCGCGGCAGATTCACAGTAGTTTTCTCAAGTCTCTCTCTGTCTGTCTCCCTCCCCTCTCCCACCCACCCTCTCTTTTCCCGGCCCCTTTCAAGGCCTAATGGGTGTCTACTATTTTCCTGGTTTGAGTCACCCTTTCTCCTCCGCCCTATGATCCCTCAGGTCTATGTTCCCCCTAGATCTTTGTTCTGATCCTATTTCTTTTACCCATACGATTGTGTTTCCCTCACGTGAATGTTTCTCTCATATCTATGCTTCCTTCAGGTCTATGTTCCCTTCAGATCTTTCATCTCCTCGTATCTGTTTGATCCCCTAGACTGTTACCCTCACGTCTATATTTCCTCATGTCTATACTTACCTCAACATCTTTGTTCTACTCCGATCTATTTTACCCAGAGGATTACATTTTCCTCGTGTCTCTCTTTCCCTCAGGTTTCTGTTCCCCTCCGAAATGTGTTCCCCTCAAATCTTTTTCCCCTGTTCCCCTGGGGTCTTTGTTCCATGCAGGTCTAACTCCCCACAGATCTACGTTCCTCTCAGGTCTTTGTTTCCCTCATATTTATTTTACCCAAATCTGTGATATATAGTGGGTATCTTAACTCATACAAAAATCATACATGCAAGTTACAAGGCTTGACACGATCCATAGACTGCTCTTGAGTTTCATTGTTCGGTGGTGGAGCAGATGATGGCGGTGAGCTTACTGGAGTGGGTATTTGACTGGTTGATTGCTCTGGTTCTTGTATTTCTTCTTGAGCAGGTGCATTTTGAGGAATCTGCCGTAGATGTACTCGATCTCTTCTCAGCAGTTGTGCTGTGGGGTTTTCGACTACATATGATCTTGGTTCCTTGCATCTCATGACAACCGTTCCTTCCTTCCACTTCCCATTATTGTCCTGAACGCGAATTTGTTGTCCGGGAGTGAGCAGCGGCAGGGTGGTGGCTGATTTGTCAAACTGTTTCTTTTGGATGTCTTGACGATGCTGGAGTTCTTCACGGATCCTCTCACAGTTTGGTATTGAGTTGGTGTGAGGAACACTGGTGGGAAGGTTCACTTTTACTTTCCTGCCAGTCATGATTTCCATAGGGCTTGGAAGCTTTGCTGATATGGGGGTTGTCCTGAGCCAAAGCAGTGCAAGGTCAGGGTCAGTTTTGGTTTCAAGAGATTTGGTCCGTGTGGCTTTCACTGTCCTGACATGACGCTCGATGAACCCACTGGATCTTGGGTATCGTGGCGATGATGTGATGTGTACAAAGTTCCACTGTTTTGCGAAACGGGCAAATGTCTCGGCACTGAATAGCGGGCCATTGTCACTTATGACTTTTGATGGAATCCCATGCTCCGCAAAGATTTGCTTCATAGCATTCACTACTACACTGCTCCCTGTGTCACGTCCAAGTTTGCGGACTATGAAGTATTTGCTGACGCAGTCTGCAAACAAAAGGTATTCTGATCCCTCAAAGTGAGAGAGACCTGTTCCTAGAGTTTCCCATGGTTGCTGGGGGACTTCATGTGGGTGCAGTTCCTCCTTCTGCTGAGATGGCTGATGTTCCTGGCATATTGAACATCTCTTGATGAGGGACTCAATGTCTTTGTTCATGTTGGGCCAATAAACGGAATCTTTGGCTCTGAGGATGGTCTTTTCTATGCCCTGATGAGCATAGTGGAGCTAATCAAGAATAACCTTTTTCTGATCGCTTGGGATGATTACTCTTGATCCTTTCAGAATGATTTCATCTTCAGTGGAGAGCTCATCCCTAAAGTTCCAGTATGTTCGGATGTTCTGAGGGACATCTTTGATGTTTTCTGGCCATGCGTTGATGTTCATCTCTACAAGAGTATTGAGAGTAGGACTGGGTTAATATTTCCGTTTGGACTATGTTTCCCTTAGATCTTTATTCGCCTAAAAATCTTCTTTTTTTTTCAGACGATTATGTTTCCCTCATGTCTATATTTCCTTTAGAGCTATATCTCCGTTCTGTCTGTGTTCTCCATATGTTGTTGTTGTTGTCGTACCCTGGCTAAAAGACTCCAGGGATCATCCGAACAGCTGAAGTACTTGAACACTATGGTACAAATGCATAAGCTGGGGATGAGAACATCACGTGTGTGACCGTTTTTGATTACCCCGCCACGTGGGCAGCCACACTCCGACTTCGGGGGAGTGGGGAGTGTTCTCCTTAGAAATGTGTTCCCCACAGGTCTCTGTTCCCCTAGGGTCTTCGTTCCCCACAGGTCTATATTCCCTACAGATCAATGTTTCCCAGGTCTTTGTTGCCCTCAGGATTATGTTCCCTTGACATCCATATGTTCCCTCCAGTCTATGTTCTTCTGCGGCCTATATTTCTGTCACGTCTTCGTTCCCCTCATGTCTATGTTCCCCTCAGGACTCTATTCCGCGGAGGTGTATGTGTTTCAACTGGTTTATGTTCCCCCAGACCTATATTCACTTCGTATCTCGATTCCCGTCATGTCGTATTTTCCCTTCAGTACTATGCTGTAATCGGGATTATGTTCACATTAGGACTATAGGCAACCAGAACTATGTTCCACTATGTCTATTTTTGTATTAGGTCATGTTCCCTTCAGATCTATGCCCCCCTCGCCTCAGTGTTCCCCTCCATCCGTCCGGGCTATACTCGCCTCAGTGTTCCCCTCCATCCGTCCGGGCTATGCTCTCCTCAGTGTTCCCCTCCATCCGTCCGGGCTATACTTGCCTCAGTGTTCCCCTCCATCCGTCCGGGCTATGCTCTCCTCAGTGTTCCCCTCCATCCGTCCGGGCTATGCTCGCCTCAGTGTTCCCCTCCATCCATCAGGCTATGCTCTCCTCAGTGTTCCCCTCTATCCATCAGGCTATGCTCTCCTCAGTGTTCCCCTCCATCCGTCCGGGCTATGCTCGCCTCAGTGTTCCCCGCCATCCATCAGGCTATGCTCTCCTCAGTGTTCCCCTCCATCCGTCCGGGCTATGCTCGCCTCAGTGTTCCCCTCTATCCATCAGGCTATGCTCTCCTCAGTGTTCCCCTCCATCCATCAGGCTATGCTCTCCTCAGTGTTCCCCTCCATCCATCAGGCTATGCTCTCCTCAGTGTTCCCCTCCATCCGCCAGGCTATGCTCTCCTCAGTGTTCCCCTCCATCCATCAGGCTATGCTCTCCTCAGTGTTCCCCTCCATCCATCAGGCTATGCTGTCCTCAGTGTTCCCCTCCATCCATCAGGCTATGCTCTCCTCAGTGTTCCCCTCCATCCATCAGGCTATGCTGTCCTCAGTGTTCCCCTCCATCCATCAGGCTATGCTCTCCTCAGTGTTCCTCTCCATCCATCAGGCTATGCTCTCCTCAGTGTTCCCCTCCATCCATCAGGCTATGCTCTCCTCAGTGTTCCCCTCCATCCATCAGGCTATGCTCTCCTCAGTGTTCCCCTCCATCCATCAGGCTATGCTCTCCTCAGTGTTCCCCTCTATCCATCAGGCTATGCTCTCCTCAGTGTTCCCCTCCATCCGCCAGGCTATGCTCTCCTCAGTGTTCCCCTCCATCCATCAGGCTATGCTCTCCTCAGTGTTCCCCTCCATCCATCAGGCTATGCTCTCCTCAGTGTTCCTCTCTATCCATCAGGCTATGCTGTCCTCAGTGTTCCCCTCCATCCGTCAGGCTATGCTCGCCTCAGTGTTCCCCTCCATCCATCAGGCTATGCTCTCCTCAGTGTTCCCCTCCATCCATCAGGCTATGCTCTCCTCAGTGTTCCCCTCCATCCATCAGGCTATGCTCTCCTCAGTGTTCCCCTCTATCCATCAGGCTATGCTGTCCTCAGTGTTCCTCTCTATCCGTCAGGCTATGCTCTCCTCAGTGTTCCCCTCCATCCATCAGGCTATGCTCTCCTCAGTGTTCCCCTCCATCCATCAAGCTATGCTCTCCTCAGTGTTCCCCTCTATCCATCAGGCTATGCTGTCCTCAGTGTTCCTCTCTATCCGTCAGGCTATGCTCTCCTCAGTGTTCCCCTCTATCCATCAGGCTATGCTCTCCTCAGTGTTCCTCTCTATCCATCAGGCTATGCTCTCCTCAGTGTTCCTCTCTATCCATCAGGCTATGCTCTCCTCAGTGTTCCTCTCTATCCATCAGGCTATGCTCTCCTCAGTGTTCCTCTCTATCCATCAGGGTATGCTGTCCTCAGTGTTCCCCTCCATCCATCAGGCTATGCTGTCCTCAGTGTTCCCCTCCATCCATCAGGCTATGCTGTCCTCAGTGTTCCCCTCTATCCATCAGGCTATGCTGTCCTCAGTGTTCCCCTCCATCCGTGACCAAGAAAGGAGACCAACCTGACTACATCCTCAGGTCCCTGACACTGGAAATGCTGCATTCAGAATACAACGCCTCTGTGTGGACCCACATCTACACCGATGGATACCGCCGATGCAGCTGTAAAAAATGGAGGAAGGGGGATCCTCATCTGCCGCTCTGATGGACGAACCCTGTCAAAGTCTCTGCCTGCTGGACGAAGATCAACAAACTACAGGGCTGAACTTACTGCTCTAAGAGAAGCTGCCAGACTCATTAGTGCAGAAGAACACCCGCATTCACACATCGTTTTCTTGACAGACTGTAAATCTGCTATACAGAATTTACAGTCGCCCAGTGAGAAGCTGGAAAGAGAGACAGTACAACAGCTTAAAGACCTGTCACAAAGAGTGCAGGTGACTGTCCAGTGGATCCCTGCCCACTGCGGCCTGGCAGGAAATGAGAAGGCAGACAGGCTTGCCAAATGTAGGCTCAAGCAGGCAAACCTGCCCATCTCCCAAAGGGAGGCCAAAACTGTCATCAAAAGCCAGTACAAAAGACTCTGGGAAGAAGAACACAGACACACGCCTGATGATCAGCTGCCCCAACTGCAGCAACACCAACAGACCACAATCTTCAGACTACGAACTGGTCATTGCCGTCTGCGAGCCCATTTCCATCGTATTGGGCTATCGCACACACCTGACTGCCCTTGTGAGACAGGCCCACAACCCCCCCGAGCACATTCTTCAGTCCTGCCCCCTTTACCAGGATGCACGGATACAGCGCTGGCCACACGGAGCCACGCTTGCGGCAAAGCTTTGGGGGTACAATGGAGGATCTGAAGACAACAGCAGCCTTCATCCAACAAACTGGTCTGGAAATATGAGTCATGATTCTGGAACGCAGAA